>OY787613.1:5000-1205000 GCA_963678935.1 Umbilicus rupestris | reverse complement strand
CGCGCTGCCGACCTACAGCCCCTTCGGCTCGTTGAAGCTCGCTAAACGCCCAATACCCACATTGGCCACCAACGGCGCCGGCAAGTATGATTTCACAGTCACCACCGCTGGCGACTCCGTCACCTTAAACACCGGCGTCGACAAGTCCAGAGTAGCCAGCACTATCGTCGACGCGACCCCGCTCGTCATCTTCACAGTCGACAATCTTCTCCTCCCCTCTGAAATTTTCGGAAAAGCGCCATCTCCTGCTCCGGCGGGTGAACCTGTTGCAGCACCGGCGCCGACACCGGATGTCGTCCCAAGCCCATCGCCGGAAGGTGAATCTCCGTCACCTCTCGCTTCGCCGCCTGCTCCGCCTCTGGAGTCACCCGGGGAGTCGCCGGCTGATTCGCCTGACGCTGACTCTCAGTCCGATAGCGGCGTCGGTAACTTGAAGGTAACGGCGTTACTCACTTTAACGCTCGTCACGGTCTCCGTTATTCTGTCCTGATCCGCAGTTTGTCTCTCCGTCCAGTTCCGTTCCGTCCCGTTGTATGTCATTTTTATGTATTCGGAATTTTTATTTTTATTTCGATTGTGTAATTTCGAGTATTAATATTTATTTTCGCACCGGTATATGTCGTTTCATTCAATAGTAGTTGTCGTTTTGTTGTGCAAGTGTTCCCGACAACGGCCACGTGGAAAGGAGACAGCGCGGTTGGGCGGTGGTCTCCATTAGTTGGTTGGTTCAATGGGCCTTTTCATTAAAATAATTGCCTGTTTCTTGGCCCAATAACATTGTCTCCAAATCGATCACCAATACCGTTGACTCGGTCAACTAAAAAAGACAAAAACTTATATATTTTAACATCAAAACTAAACCCAAACCTAAATCATCTTCAATTGAGCTCTTCCTCTGACTAGTTTCAAAAGTGGGTCAACTTCAAAATGGGGAGGAAGTGACCAGTTGCGGGACCCACTTGTACTAAGTCAATAGTTGTCTGTTTCCATGAGGCTATACAGGCAGCCATTCTCTAACCAAAATAACTCTCCTGTACAAGTACCCCAAAAAAAGACACAATTACATTCGAAATCTAAGTGCGCATAACTTGAACACTGGCAGCTCCTGATAGAACCAACAAAACTAGTGCAAAAGCCATCTCAGAAAACAGTTAATCCCTCGCTCATGAACGACCATTCATCTCTTTCGTTTGGCAGCTGCTCCTGAGCCGCGTCCACCTTTCTTCTCTGCAGAAGCGTCTTTCTTATTTGCAGATGTTGTTCCCCTTCCTCTGCCCGCAGCTGGTTTCCTAGTCTTTGGCGTTTTGGAGTCTTTGAGGTCGACTTGCACTTCCATTCCTATTATCAAAAAACACCAGATATAAACAAGACTTCCGGCACAGAGAACCCAACTGCAGCCATTTTTATGAATTTTCGGACACCATGACGAGTATGAAATACGGAAATACCTTTAGCGTTTAAGTTCTGGAGATCCATCTGTAGCTGTTTCGCCTTGTTGAGTGTCCCATCTGAAATAATTTTTTACTAAACCAATTCAGCATGTCATGCAAACATTGTGCCATTTTTGTAGGTAATAATATCTGTACCATCACAGCCAAGCGAGGAGAAAAGAGCCTTGAGGAAATTTATACAAACCTTCTGTATCTGATGAACTTTCGTTGTCACTGTCTACTAATGTGCTGACTTTCTCATCAGCTAATTCATCTTCAGATGGTTCAAGAAGGGCAGCAACTCGCTTCTTGGGCGCTTTCTTCATGCCGGGAATGGTCAGCGTGTCAGCAACACGTATGCGTGACTGGTTTTGCTTATATGCCTTTGTCAGAGCTGCTTTCACGGGTGCCGGGATACCATCCAAGGGGTTTGGGTGTTTCTGTTATTGACAAGGACACCGATCAAATTGAAATAAAATTCAAATTTGTATAAACCATTCTCCGTAAACCATAATGACACTAACACAAAAATGCTAATAACAATGCACATAGTCGTGAAAACTTTAAACTATGAAAAACCAGATATTTTCAGGCTGTCAGCAGTAAAGGTTAGACAGAACTAGGTCAATTGCCAATGATGAAAGAATAGCATACAGTAGCGGGCCAAAACTTTTTTTATAAACAGAGATTCACGCGAGAAAAGGATATCGGAAATTTAACAGAGGTCGACACCACCACACCTGATATTTTGACAGTTCGACAATGGTATCATAGTCCTCCATGTTCATTGAGTAACAATTCATAAAATTAACCACCTTCTCCACAGCTTCATCCTGTTCATATATTTTCGGAAAAGGGTCAAAATGGATACCGAACAGTAGATTTCACACAAAGAATTAAGCAAGTTATGTAATCTCCACGATTATGTAGTAGATAATGTCATTTTGCAAACCTTGGGTAACGTTTTTAGAGGATCAGTCAGCTGTTTCAGAAAAAGCATAAGATAGTCCAATCGAATTGTGATCCTGCAGAAATTCAGTGGCAATATTACACAACTTGAAATATATGTGATCAGTAAAGGTTATCCTCGGTGCCACATGCACCATGTCTATAAGCAACAAAAACTGATGCAGAATTCTAGTCTACCTCCCCAAGTTTGACGTGCAGGAAGCAAGGATATGATAATGAAGATCCTCAAGAAGCCTGAAATTTTTTCCGATTGTTGAGTTCTTTCCTAACCAGCCACCAAACCTATTGAAATTGCGCTCGCCCTGAAAAAAACAAGACAATTCTCCCACTCAAGTACGTATTCGCTACAAAGAAGGAGAGTTTTGCTTAAGAAAATGGAAGTCAGCTCAGTGCAAGCAACATGACTTGCCCGAAACATAAATAAATATCTAAGCAACTGAATGAAGCCACTACCGGCTCAAGTGTCTCACGTTGTCCATGCAGCAGCGCAGCTCTGGGATAGCATAACAATAATCAGGTGACATGAAATCCTGAGTAATATGATCTACCCTCCTAAACCAGATACTTACGGAATTATACAGGAAGACAAGACACTGGCTTGAGAAAGTTGCCACTGGCGATATCTTCGAATTTGCACATTAAATATATCCCCGTCACCAATGGACTCTGAGGCACGAGCTATCAGGCTTAAACGTTTTAATCCATTGTCGTCTTTACCGGCCAAATTTGGCCTGTAATTCATGTAATTTTCCTGCCAATTGAAGAAGGAAATATCTCAGTTTAAAACTATAATGTTACATTTAGAACTTAGAAACATATATAGAACCTTCTTGTTTGAAAATAAGCTATATATATAAAAGGTAAACCAGACACAAGCAGTTCGCAGAAATTCAGACTTCTTTGTGTAATATAAATGTCGACTCAGCTAAAAAAGCAAGAAAATGTTGTCATAGGGCTTCACTAAGAGTTATGAGGGATGGAGAGCATTGTTAACAAGGATCAAAATGTGAACCTCTTTCGCTACATATAGCAATTGATAGGAACTGAAAACTTATTATTTAACTGTCCATAAAATCTCCATAGCTTTACAGTCCATTAATTGGCCAACAAAAGAAGACAAACCTGAATGAGTAACGGAACTAGATCGGGATCGCTCATACTTAAGTCTATACGTTCATCCATTCTCAATTTTCCACCATTATATCCAAGGAGCCTGCAGTAAAAAAAATAGACCACATTAAAAATTCAAATTAAGACAACAAATATTTTGGTGCCTGAAAAGGGATGGTACTCTTCATGCCCCAATATACCTGACTAAAATACTTATAAAATTAATCAGTATGTGCAATGCACCGCAGAGCAAAATATTAAGTTGACATAAGGATAAGAACATTATTTACCACAATACACCACCAAATGAGATGAAAGTGCAGACTCTTTGGAAGATATTGTAGTAAGGCAAACAGAGGTTGACAATAACAAAGAGTATGCAAGAGATGCAAGGAGGATGTCCCAGTAAATATTTGCTGCCAACAATAACAACTATATGAAGAAACCTCTGGTCAGCAAACAAAGCTCATAAACACTATGTTTGGTTGAGTAAAATAGCCATTACATTAGTGGCTTATTGTGTGTTTGGGCCTCTTCCCACATTTGGTTTGATAATCACCATTGAAGTAGGGATTCAGTGAAATAGTTGATTATGTGAGAAGCAGTGATGGCTATTTTGTGCTTCAAACTTTGATAGGCTATTTTGTACTTCAAACTTTGATAGGCTATTTTGTACTTCAAACTTTGATTGGCTATTTGGTAGTATACAAATCAAAACATGGTTGTACAATTGATTAATTTGTCCTCACGTTGATACCAAATCAAATCTCACTTAGAAATCGACCATCACTTTCGTTAGAGCTCACTACCCCAATGGCTTGGATGTGCTCTCACTGACTACCTACACAATGTTCTCAATTGTGGCATGGGTTCATCTACTCTGGTATCATAAAAGGTACCACATTGCTTCTCTAGCCAATATCAAGGTTGGTTCACTTGGTATTGTGTATGTTTTCTGCTTCGATGTAGCACAGTTGTCATATTCTTTGTTGTTCCATGGATTTTCCATTTCAACCAAACATCAGAATGATGAATGAAAAGTATTCCATGACAGCCAACCAAACAAAAGAAATATCAGTCCATTCAATTGCCTCTATTCACTTCCTATTTGAACAGCTATTCCATTCAGACCTTGTTTCATTCGGTGAATCAAACATGACGTAAGTTGCGGCAGAAGTGTAGGATAAGTAAAGTAACTACAAAATACACCTTAGTAAAATAATGGATGCATGGCTCTGTAACTACACAAAATACATATGCAGAAGACGAAGACATAAACAGCAGTAATGAAGGCAGCTTTTACTTACTTGTCAACTGCTGTGAACGGTGATATGTCTTCATCTTTAGCGCTGCTAAGGAGCCGTTTTCTTATGTCATCGTATTTGATAACTGACAATGAGAGACTCATGTACTGAAGCTGGTTTAGCGCCATGCGCATATCTCCATTTACTCTTTCTGCAAGTTCCTCGAGGGCAATCTAAAAATAAATAAATTTAGGCCTGGTAATTCAAATATTCCTCGGGAAAACAATGATACTTAATCGACAGCATGTACCCTGTGAAGCAAGGGTTGCTTGGTATAAGATGACATGAACATTTAGAGAACAGATGAAGAAATCATAAAATCTAACTAGGTTATCACATAACAATTTAGTATGGTATACAGAAGAAAGATACTGAAATCATATCATGCTGGTGCCAGTTAGCCGCAGCAGTAAAAGGAATCTACAGACACTGCTGCACAATATGAAGAAATCACTAAATCCAACATGTGTAACACATAGCGTGTTACTGTAATCTACAAGGAGAACCATGCTGATATAAGATCATAGCGTGCATTTGCAAATGTGCAGTAGTAGTAGAATGAATCTACAGACTGCTGTCCAAAAGACATGTACCACTCCTACAGGATGTGTAATATTTACACCAGAATTCTTCCAAACAATGTATGTGATATGTAATTTCTAGAAAACTAGAGTGGAAATTTTGGAAAAACATAAGCCGCTACCTCATCAGCATTAATGCCTTCTGCAGATGCAATTTGCATCAATCTCTTTGCCATCTGTATCAAGTCTAAGAGTTCATATGCAGGAATGAGGTTATTTAAATGCAAAACATAGTTGACAACTTAGAAAATATAACCTGCTGCTTAGTGGGCTTCCGGAAATTAAGAAGCAGGCAATAGTTCACTAGTGATTTCAATTTCTGACTGTAGCGGTCGTTGCAGATGCAAATAATAGGTATCTTAGAAACCTTTATGCTAGCTATAAGATCAGCGACCCCACCTCTATCTCCAGCAGACATACCATCAACCTCATCCATGATAAGAACAGACTTCGGATGCTTTGACCTGAAAATTGTATACCGACAAACAATAGAATTATTGTTACTTTCATGCAATTCAATAATCACTCGGACAGATTAGAGCATTGCACAAACCAGTCCATGTTGGCACTTAGAGCTTCATTGCTAACAAGTTCCTTCACTGAATTAGCCGTGCTACCACCAATTCCTCTATTGATGTGGGAATCAGCCTTTCCACGGCTGTCACTAGCATTAACCTGAATGGAATCAGGATGCCAAATGACGATATGCAGCAAATGGAAGATAAAACTCTCTAGAACAATTATCTAAAAACAAAGCATAACTAATTAATAATCAAAAGTTAAACCTCAAATGTCTGGAACCCAAGCATCTGACTGACCAACTTTGCAGATGTAGTCTTCCCTATACCAGGTGTTCCACTGAGAAGTATAGCCTTTTTGTTTCCAGAATCATTCTGGCTTTTGCCTTTCTTCTTATTTGGGCTGTGAAGAAAATTTGTGTGCCAGTGAGTCAACCAATCGTGAATTTGTTTTACCTGCAATAATTACATTAAAAGTTTAAATAACCATGGTGCCTTTCAATGTGTGAAAAAATAAGTGCAATCACTAACCAGTGACTGATTCCCAATAATGTCGTTTGGAACCTTTGGACGATACTTTTCAGTCCATGGCATAGAATTCTGCTTATTTACTGGAGCCTTCTTCTTAAGAGGAGAGGTAATCGAAGGCAAAGTTTTGGAAGGCATACTTTGAAAAGGAGCTTTCATCGCCTCATCTTCTGAGAATTCATACAAGTATATAAGTATCCAAATAGAAAAACAGCATAGTGGTGAGAGTATTTAATTATGAACTACTTGCATGGATATGAAAGTAGTAAAACAAAAAGGTGACGTTTTGTGTGTGAAAATATCCTTGTTTTATCTAAAGATGAGTACAGATCCAAATATAAACAAACCAGGTACTCACAACCATGCACTTTTGAGCCACACTTCCGTAAGATAAAGCAAGCCAAGTTGCCTAATACATAAAAGGGAAAGATACCGTCTAATCAAGGCGATTATTACTAACAAGGAGTGCTTATTCAATTTTACTTCAAAGAATACTCTTAAATGGTTTCCAATATAAGATACATGGACTGTTGAACTCTTTCAAAGAGATCTATCCCTGAAGAGGAACTACAGATTCTGTATGGAGTAGAATTTAAAAATAAAAAAATTACAGTCGCCGCCAGTTTTGGGGACAGTTCTTCTAAGTTTAAGTTAATATGTAAACTATAGACCTGAGTTACATCTAAACTTATTAAGGAGCAGAGTTTGATTGTATATGAAGAACTGCAATTCTATAGCACATGTATAGAGAAGTTGGAGTAATCAAAATAGAAGCGGAAGGGAACACAAGCTGTACAGTAACAATTTATGCGCAACTAATTGAAATAAATGAGGCAATCTGAGACACACCCTTCACTTTTTGTGTACTGGTACTTGGGGGAGCTACCACTACAGCCTTTTGCACTGTTTTTTTCTCGTCCTGCTGGTCGTTACATACCTTTGAATGATTAGATGCACGAATCATGTCAAATAATCCATCTTCGGTGAGGAAGGCAGTCCTAAAGAATTATATTGAGAAGGAATCAAAATATAGTAAAAGCCTATATTAGAAAGGCGAGATGAAAATGGTGAAAGGACAAACCCCAGTTCTTTAGCTTTCTCTGACTTCCTTCCTCCAATATCCTCATCACACAACAAATAATTCTGCAAAATAAAAAATTGTCATTCACTTGTCTACTATAACACTAAAGTACTGTAATGCAAGTACATAGGATTGCGGATATAACCGTCTTTTTGCTGACAGATCCTGTAACACGGCCTCCATGACGTTTAATCAAATCTTCTGCTTCTTCCCTTTCCAAGCTGACAAAATTTATGAAATTTACAAAGTACATAATATTAACAACATAACAACAAGAACACAACTAATAACTTGGACCCCGTGCTAAATTTTTCAAAAAATTGAAGCGTCAACCATTAGCGAGTAGCTTATTCTCTGTAGCTTTTCAGTTGAAAGAATTAGATACCTGTCAAGTGTTCCACTAATAACGAAAGTGAAACCAGATAAGCAATCAGAACTGCCCTCGGGGATTTCCTGGTAAAATAAAGTAATGAATAAACGAAAGAAACGGTTAAGAAAGAGATTCATCAAATCTCCACATATACTCACCTTTTCCCCTTTATGTGGAGGATCTTTCCTTTCACCAAAGTTCATAAACCCACCTCGTCCACCGCCTCCTCTGCCTCTTCCACCAGCAGGTGCCCCTGCTGCACCTCTACCACCACGACCCCTAGCACCTGAACTGGAAGGCACAGAACTATTTTTATCTTCAGTACTCTCCAGGTCATCATCTATTTCCAATGCGGCTACTGCACTGCGACCACCTCGTTTACCTTTGCCACCACGGCCTCTCCCACTAGCCTTGATTGGTGTTTCATTATCCTCTAGAACTTCTTCGTCAATAATAGGCGCAGGTTCTTGGGCCGTTGCTCGACCCTTTTCGTTCCTCACTTTTCTTATGGGTGAGATGTCAATCACATTCTTATTTTGCTTTGGCGGGACAAAATCGTCGTCATCGTCAACTTTCTGAACTTTCTTTGCAGGATTCTCTTCATTACCTCTTTGTGTCTTCCTTTTTGCTGGTAGTTCCACTGCCTCTTTACCTTGGGTGCTGTTTTGTTTACCAGCAAAATATTTGCTTGTTTTCCTTCTGCTCTTATCTTCGCATGCTTGGACCTGCAGATACTCAATAGATACAACACCCAATGTACAGCCAAACAGATATTAGAGCAAAAAATCATGTTCTGAACAACTAAAGTTTTCAAGTGCCTTGGTTGTAAGTTCAAGAACAACCATCAAAATTTAGAAGAAGGCACTCAACACCTTCCAGATCAAAGATAACGCAACCGTTTTCTCAGAGATTCTTCTGGGTAACAAAATTGAGAACTATAAGTATAAAGCAATGTTTTTAAAAATAGTTTCAACTATTTTACCGATAATGGCTATTATGTCTTTTTATCTTCTGGTTGCCTATGTTATGGTGAAACAAAATGGCAATACAATCCTTATGATTATATATAAGACTGCATAACGTCTATTTCTTTATCCTTATTTTCTTGGCAACAAAATTGTCAAACAGAAAATCAAATTTGTAATAATATCACCACCGACCACTAGCAACACTATAACTGAGGTACAAATATACACTTACAGAGTCATCTATTAATTCAGATTCTGAAGGCTTCTTTGCACTATCTGGGGTTGAATTTTGAGGTTTCGGTGCGCTGCCGTTGTCTTTCCCGTGTGGTTTAACAAACCACTTCCGTATATCCTGCTACAATCCACCCCAATCAAAGAGAACCCAAAAATCCACTGAAACGCGAGAAATATAATGGCAATCCATTACAGCCTCACCATCTCTAGTTTCAAAAGTAGTACCCAATTAAAGTGTCAGTCCTTCCGAACTCAATTTCTATCCAAACCTGCACAAATCATAAACATTCATGACTAAAACAACCCACAGAGAAATGTAAGCTAACTTCAACCAACCCATCTCTCCCGACAACTATTCAACTACAGTCAAAGCTTCACTTGTTGCCCAAAATTGGAAAACTTGAGAAACCCAAACAACTCCCAGAATACCTTTCTCCATCCACTACATCTAATGATACTCCGCGTTTCATAATCCATCAATGCCCTAAAAGCCTTAATCATAAAACCCAAAAAGCCTAATCTTTCTTACTATCACAATCTTCTCACTCCAGTCCCATAGGTCATGCATCCTCATCACCTGCCTGCTACTTCACACTCTTGTAGTGTACCCCAATTTCCCATTTACACATAAAAGAGCCCACAACCGCCTCCTATAAGGCTCTTCGAAACTTCTAACCTAAAACCATCCAAGTTAAATACTTTTCTTTCTTGATTCAAAAAACCAAGTTGTTGAGTAACGCCGACAAGAGAAGCAAACTAACATTCAATCGATTTGCCGAGAAATACCTGATCGAATCGCAAAGGCGTCAAACGTTAGACTTCTGAAGCAAATTCTGACGAGCCCTAAAAATGCCGACGGCTTCCTCGAGACCTGATTTTTTTCTCTGTTCATCAAACCGGTTCAAACGTGTATGAAGCAATTTCCAGTCGCTAATCCGGCTCGCGCCAATATTTTCGGTTCAACCAAATATTTTCCGGTTCAATTAACAATAATGCCGTTTACTTGCATTAATTTGACAATACTTAAAACTATTTGATTTATTTCCACTTGAGTTGCAATATTTCAATTTGATTTCATTTATCGCACGATAAGTGTGTTTTGCCCATTTTTTAACTTTCAATTTATAGCGAATAATCACTTCTTATAATTCAATATGAGACAATTACAAATGGTAGATCGCCAAAAAATTGATACATATCTACTTTGCCGCATAAGTTAAATGTAATCATCTCTTAATAGGAATCCGGCCAGAACCTTCTGTGAGACAAAAGATAACTTTTGCCTCAAAATAGAGAGAGTTGTCGGTGGCTCCACATTCCCTGGCTTCAGCTCATCTCACCTTCACAGCCCTAATCAATTGATCTGCTCGCGCTCCAAAATAAGTTGAACTGATTTGGCTTGAACTCATATTCCATTTTTCAAATCATCTTTGTATAGACGCTTCTCTCGAATAGCATCCACCACCATCAACTTCAAACATTTTTATTATGAGATTTTGGTATGGTGACCTTTTTATTCTAAGAAAATTTGAAGGAAAATAAATTTTTATATTTAGTTTGTCATGAAAATAAAAGAACGCATGCATCACAAACTTTTTCATAAAACTTTCCATCAGAAAATTTTTCATACTTGTTTTCCATTTTATTTTATTTCTATTAAATTTTCCAAGTTCGAAAGGAACGTAAAGAAAACAAGGGTTTTGTAGGCAAAGGGTTACTGATGATGATCTTCTTCTGCGTGAAGGGTCAAGAAAAGTGAAAGCCTGGTTTTGACTGAGCTTGTGAGGTCTGCTGATGATGGTGGGCTGCTTCTGCACAAATCCATGGTGCTCGGAGGATGAATGGAAGAGCTCTGAACTTATTGATATATATACACAAAAATGTTGTGTAAAATGATTCAAGGAAGAAACTTTCCATGGAGATGATGAGGTTTGGTAACGATTACACAAAGATTTTAGGTGGTCGGAGTTAGTTGGGATATTGTAATATTAATTTTAAGCGGAACGGGTTTGCGGACGAATCTCTCCAGCTATGCAAGTGTGTACGGGCCTTTTGGTCCATCTAATGTAGTTTATTATTTTATTTTAGATTTTTATGTTTTAGGATTTTTCTTTTCATCTTTGTTTCTTTGTTTTCCTATTTAAGAACATGTTGCCTTGGTTTGTCATGCAGTTGAATTTGATTAAATTAAATCGAGATTTTCCTTCATTCGTATCATTTTTTGGTATTCTCAATAATCAATAAATTTGATCTATCCCAGTCCCCACACACGCTGCATTAAATTGGTATCAATTTCCAGCAGATCCTCTGTTATGCCGCCTCAAAGACAAAGGAGACAAGACACAGAACCAACTATGGATGGTTCTGAGTTGCGAAGAGATAATGCTGATATATGGACAGGTCGATTATCTGACCATGCGACTGGACGCGCTAGCGCCGTCACGTGAAGATGTCGACGTTGGGAATTTGGCTTCAAGGTAACCTTCAAGTCGATGACCTTATTGATTGGCTTTCTCGGGTTGAGGAGATTTTGGACTTCAATTGCGGCGAGACTGGTCGTAGACAGGGGATTGTCGCAAAACACCAGCAGATTCCCGTGGACTCTTTACGAGTGCTATTCCTGAGGCTGATTATGTTCCCATTGATGATCTCCTTATTTTTGACAATTATGATGATGAGGCGGAAATGGCGGAAGAATATGTGACAGGAGACGTCAGTCCTATTTTGATGTTAAGGCGCACATTCCTGACCCCTCGCGCACCAGAACGTGCTGACTAGTTACGTCATAATTTGTTTCAGTCTACTTGCACAATTAACGAGCAGGTTTGCATCTTCATTTTTGATGCATGGAGCTGTGAGAATGTGGTTTCGGAAGTTGTGGTTTCCGAATTAGGGCTTCCTACTGAAACTCACCACAAACTTCGTGTGGCCCTTTCGATTAATGCTGCCCCACAATTTACTCTATTGTCTCGCTCTTCCTTTCAGGCTGCTATGAAAGATACAGACTTAGCACCTCTTCGTGATATTCAACATCATATTGATTTGGCGCCGGGCGCTATCAACAAACTTATTCGATTCAAGGACAAATCTTCTCTTCCATGGATAGAATGATGTGGAGTAATTGACACTATCGTACTTATAAATTCGGGATCTTCCAAAGATGGTGCACGCGGGAAGTGCAGGTTAGCGGTCTTTGGACTGCCGGAGTCGGATGAGATTTTATAATATATTTTTTAAGTAGAACGGGCCTGCGGACTAGTCTCACTAGATATGCTAGTGAGGTACGGGTCTTTTGGCCCATCTGATGTCGTTTATTATTTTATTTCAGATTTTTATGTTTTACGGTCTTTCCGTCTTTGTTTATTTGTTTTCCTATTTAGTAACATGCTGCGTCGCTTTGTTACGCAGTTGAATTTTATTAAATAAAATTGAGGATTTTCCTGCATTCATATCAATTTTCGAAATTCTGCGGAATCAACGAATTTGATGTATCCCAGTCCTCAAGCACGCTGCATCACCTCTGTTGATAGTTGGCTGATTTTTTTTTTTATTTCTACATACTCTTTGAGTATTTCTTTGGTGATAGTTGTAAGCACAATTTTGGTTCACAAAATTTCCTTGCACCCGATGGGCTGACAAAAAAAACTTTAAGATTGTTGGTCTATACTTGATGTTCGAGTCTAAGAATGATGAAACATGTAGAAAAAAATTTGTGAGTATAATTATTTTATAATGAAAAAAAATTAGACAAATATCATGCTTGTAATATTGAACAAAATATTACATTAATTCAATATATAAATAAATGAAGTAAATAAATGAATTATTTAATCTATTTAATAGATTATGTATTGAATAGATTAATGTATAAGTTTCGAGGAATATCATATTCCTCCTTCATACTGTTTTTAATAATATTTGTTCTTCAGATCAAATTCATTTTTGATATGTAGATATGTGAAAAATCCTAGTGTAACCATATATTATTTCTACCGTGGCTCTGGTACCATTTACATTCCTTTCATAAGGTACTTCACACTCATTACAAGGTCATATCATCACAAAAACATCAACAAACACGTTGGGTCAGGGGTAAAAGATAGAACATACATAACCCTAAATCTAGCAATTTATATCAACATACTGGTAAAGAATATAGCAATCTAGCTATGATTACAGAAAGTTGTATAATTGTCACTAGCTAAATAATTTGGCTGAGTTCTGACCAACCCGCATCAAATACATTCCTCAATCGCCCAAACAACGCCTTTCCAATGGCTTAAACTGGCATCATAATGGTTGTGTAGAGAATCAAAATTCAATTTAATTATGCAGTCAGACCTGTTATAAACCTTACCAACCTTGTAGTACTACTGGTACCCTTGCTACACTGATTCAGACCGCATTTTGTTGTAGTATTTTTGTAATTCAGAAACTTTCTTAATTTCAATCAGAATCTAATGACAACAAAGATAAATATATAGTTAGCTACTGATTTCTCACATATAAAAGGGATTTAGCATATTAGGCTAGCCATCAGAACAATGTTGAAATAAATGTTACTAAACAAATAAAGAGAAATACTACTTATAATGGCTATGCTGAATAACGAATAACCTTCAAACTTAATTACACATCAAAAAAAATTACAAGCAAGAGAGAGAGAGCAACAACAGGAGTGTTGGCTAAAAGCTTGCCTCTCCCTGTAACAAAGCACACTTAAATACACTATTAAAAGACATTACAAGCTTGGGCCGAAGGCTAAGAAAAATTGGTAAATTATAAAATAAAGATAAGAGAGATTCCTCATGTCTGTCCTTTGACCGTCCACTTTTCTTTTCTATTAAGTGTGGAGCTATCTTATCATCTTAATAAAGTATGTCATAAAATGAAGGACACATGGGATAAAGTGTGCCGTAAAATGATGGACACCTCGGATAAAGTGTGCCATAAAATAATGGACACCTGGAATAAAGTATGTCATTAAATGATTGACACCTATGATAAGCTTTTTATCTATTCGTCTTCATTTTGAGAAAAAGGAGAATTCTCCTTGTCCGCATTCGCTTTGTTCTTCAAATATCTGTCCATGATTCTGTTCTGATACTTTCGAACATGATCTCAATACTATGGTCCTTTACAGGGTCCTTGGAGTCTTGGAAAATATCATGGCTCACCGCTGTCATTGATTGTCTTCCCTAACTTATGATCTAGTGTCTTCTCTAAAATCAAACACATCCTTCAATTCTTCAAGATAAGCATTGACCAACTATTGTTTCAACTATATTTTGGCTCTTGACTTAATCTTGTTATTAACATGTTGAAGGAAAAAAGTCTTCCCTTTCTTTTGTCTTTCTTCATAAACCATTAATTTTTCATCAGACAAATGGTATCATGGTCATATGGCTTCTTTATCCTTGGGTCAATCTTGATCGATTTATCATAGAATTTGGAATAAGCATTTTTTGAGACAGGGTGTTATGTCGTCAGTATAGCTGAACATTGGGACTATTTCCAGATCCAGGAAATAGAAAACTCAATAAACAAAAGAAGGGAGTATAAACTTTCTAAATAAAATTATTTGTCTTGGTATTCTGAGAATTTTAGTGATATTTTCACTCACTTATAAAAATTATCCTTAATGTCATTTGGAAGAATATATTCTGTGTTGCCAAAATGTTGCCATCATTTAATAAACCAAGATGAAATATCGAATTTATAAACTTCTGAACAAATTTTTATAAACTAAGAAAATTTGCATTTCTGATTTTCATATAAGAGAACTTTATTCCAGAAATTATATTTAAATGATGATTTATAATGACCAAAGTAAATTCCTTAGTTTTCGCCAGGGAGAACTCCCAATCTTGAAGAGATAACCCTTTTAATGATAATTTTACTGAAGTTATAAACTTCTGCTTGATATTGGGAGTTCTCCCTGCCCAGGTGAAAACTCCCAATCTGAGAAGGATCTACCTCTCAGTGTGGAGCGAAAAATAGTTCTCCCTAGACTGAGAGATAGTTTTCCCTTTCTTTCGTCTTTCTTCATAGACAAATGGTATCATGGTCATATGACTTCTTTGTCTCTGAGTCAATCTTAACCATTTTCCAGGATTTGGAATAGGCATTTATTTTGGACAGGGTGTTATGTCTTTAGTCAATCTTAATGTTTGCATTTCTGGTTTTCATATAAGAGCATCCATTTAATTGATGGTTTTAGTAAGACCAAAACTAAATTCTTTAGTTTTCAGCAAAAGAAGATGAACTATATTTCGCACACACTGAGAGGTAGATCCCTCTTTTTCTTTTTATCATTATAAACATAAAATGATGGACACAAAAGAAACGGAAGACTCTTTCCCTTCAACATGTTAATAACAAGATTAAGTCAAGGGCCAAAATCTCGTTCAAACAAGAGTTGGTTAATGCCTATCTTGAAGAATGACCTGTTTGATTTTGGAGAAGACATTAGATCTCATAAGTCAAGGAAGACAGACGAATCAATGACAGCAGCAAGCCATGATATTTTGCCCTAGAAAACTATGGAAAACATAAGTATTGAGATCATGTTCGAAAGTATTCAGAACATAATCATGAACATATATTTGCAGAACAAAGATGCGGATAAGGAGACCTCTCCTTTTTCTCAAAATGAAGACAAAACCTTATCTCAGGTGTCCATCATTTTATGGCACACTTTATTAAGATGATACGGTAGATTCATATTTTATGGAAAAGGAAAGTGGGCAGTCTAGAAGGACATACATGAGAAATCTCTCTTATCTTTACTTTAGAATTTACCAATTTTTCTTAGCTTCTGACCAAAGCTTGTAGGGTCTTTTAGTAGTGTATTTAAATGTGCTTTGTTATAAGGAGAAGCAGGCTTTTAGCCAACACTCCCATTTTCCCTCTCTTCTTGTAAAAATCTTCGACATGTTTGTACGATTGAAGAGTGTATTTGATATGGGTTGGTCAGAACTCAACCAAATTATGTAGTTAGTGACAATTATACAACTTTCTCTAATCAGGGTTGAGTTACGTAATCAAATTGAATTATATTGAATCACTATAATACATATTCAATTAATTAGATTGAAGATTATAAATTGAACCCTAAACCCGAGCTCAAACCCTTCACTTATGAACGGAGGAGATCAAGCTTTGATTTGAAAACTTTATTTATTTTTATTTTTTATCCACCAAAATTTACAAAAATACATACTACGACGACGTTTTGGAAACTTGTAATCTTGTACCGACCAGTCCGAGCCACGAACGGTTAGTTGGAACTGCGGGCCCGATATCACCTACTGACCTCAACCACGCATTGTAGCCAGTGACACGTGTCAGCACCAGAACGCTTTGGTCCCGAGTTTATGATAAAACGACGGCGACTTGAGTTTCGTCTTTCACACTGACTTCCCAGATTTTGAAAAGATCCGAGCATTGATCGATCAGTCGTCCATTCATTCCGCAGCGCACAATTCACATCCCTCTGCTGTCGACCAATCGAACAAAACCAACTCACATCGCTATAGCGCAGGTTTTTCACACTCTGCGGCTCTTGTTTTCGGGCCACGTTCGATGGTTGAGACCGGCGACGATGCGGAGGCGATGTGCGATGTCGAGAACGGAGGCGTTGGTGATGTGGGTTATGTGAGAATTGGGAGCTGCGAAGATGGGGGTGTCAGGGTTTTCGATGATGAGGATGTGGCTGTTGTAATCGTAAGCCCTAGAGACGACAGTTACTGGTGGTGGCTGCGGTGGTGCTGGCGGTGGTGGAAGACGATTCTGCTGGCGGCGGTGATTGGGGTTTTGATTTGGGTTGGGGTTAAATGGGCAGGCCCTTTTTTCATGGAAAAGGTATAATTGTTTTCTCTAAATTTTGATGGAATTTTTGGTGAAATTTTTGTGTGTTTTGTTTCCCATCTACAGGAGGTGAGATGTTTGAAATTGAGCTTTTGCTATTCTGTTAATTTTCTTCTTCTTGAAATTGGATCAGTTTTGTGTGATGAATTCTCTTGGAAGAAATTTGAGCTGTTTTGGAGTCTGGTTTGAAAAAATGTTGGTTAGAGGGTTTTGGCCTGAGATGGCCAATGTGGATCTGAAATGTGACCATGAAGACTTGAGAGCTACTATAAAAAATGTTGCCCCTGGTGTTAAGACTTGGATATAAAAAATGAGATGTGATTCGAGCTTTCGTAAGTTGTTGTTGGTCTTCCGGTAGATTCCTATGATGTTAAGACTTGGATATGAAAAATGAGATGCATCTTTGCCGCTGGGCGAGGTGTATCAGAAGTGCGTATGCAGTAGACTAGTAGAGCACAATATATTCGTGTCTGAAAAAATGGCGGTGCAAGGTGTCATCTTAGTTACAGTGCTGGTTTGGTGCATTTTTGTTTTTAAGTACATTGGCTTCGTGGCTCTCCTAAAAAAAGGGTTCTGATGTTTACAGGAAATTATCCCTATTATCACCTGGGAGACCACAACTTTCAGTGAGCCGGTCCTGGCAACGCTAATATTTGGTACCATCGCGCTGTTTCCACTGGTTTTGTTTCCCTCCACGCCGTCAATGTGGGTGGCAGGAATGACATTTGGGTATGGACTTGGATTTCTTCTAGCCATGGCGGGCGTTGCCGTGGGCGTTTCTTTACCTTTCTTCATAGGTCGTAGATTTCTCCATAAAGTTCAGGTAGGTTGTGAATATCGCAGGATTCAGTTTGTTTCATGGTCGCCCCGTTACACGTTTTCATTCCGTTTCTTCTTTCAGAACTGGCTGGAGCGACATCCAGATAAAGCTTCCATTCTGAGATTGGTCGGGGATGGAAATTGGCGTCATCAGTTCCAAGCCATCGTATTGATCAGAATAACCCCGTTTCCGTATGTGGTGTTCAACTACGCCGCCGTTGCCACCCACGTTAGTTACTTTCCTTACTTTTGCGGGTCGGTGGTGGGGATGGTGCCTGAAGTTTTTGTTGGACTTTACAGGTTTATATCTCTTCCTCCTCTGCGGCTTCTTCTTTCTGTATTCTGGTTTCATGGTTTTGTGTTGTTAATTTGACTATGTTGTGGTGGGCAGTGGGATGGTGATCCGGACATTGGCAGATGCAACAGAAAATGAGAAAACAGAGGTGACGGTGAATGTTGTTGGGATCATCGGAATGGTGTCGGCGACCATTGTCATCGGATTGCTGGCGAAGAAGAGACTGGACAAGCTGCGTCGGCCGGAGGAGATACTTGTCGAGTAAGGCATGGCATAGAATCGAGCAAGGCATGGATTGTTATGAAAACTACATGCCCATGTACATCCATTAACGTTAAGAGTGATCATACATGCACAATCAAGACCATAGACAACATCATTTACGACCATCAAAATGTTCTTCGTTCCAGATTCCGACCTAACCGGTCTGTTTCTTAGAATTGCGGAGGCCGGCCGGCAGCGAAAGCGCCTCCCCAGAACTCCTCGGCCGGCATTGCATTGTCAACGAGCCCATGAAACAACGCAGCAGCGGTTGCTGATGTGGTTGTGGTCGGGATCAGATTCGTGAGCTGGTCCTGATGAGGATTTGATGGAGTGTGGATCTTTTCGGCATCCTCTTGAAGCTCCTCGACTTCTTCGACCAGCAGCGGCAGCCGCTCGTAAGGAGAGTTGGCGAAAGAAGCCGCCATGACAACCACCAGCCCCGCAGCTAGGAGCGGCCCCACCACCTTCCCGCCCAGCACCTGACCCTGTCCGCAGGAGAGAAACACACTCAGCCCCGACGCGGGAGGCGGCGCCGGCGGCGGGAGGAACGCACCGGACATGGAGAGAATCTCAAACGTCCCGGTGAAAGTGAGAACGCTGCTGGGTTGGGCTGAAGTCGGAGGTGGGGGCTGGCGGAGTGTGATGCTGGTGACGGTGCCGGTGGCGCCGAGGATGCAGATTCCTCTCTGCCTTTTCGCCGCGAAGTCCGAGAGGGCCTGGACTATGTCGTGGGTTGCTGGGATCTCCATGAAGTGAGATCTGAGTGTGTTGGGGCTTTCGCGAGTGATGATGATCGGAGGCTTCGGCTTGTTTTTTGACCCGTATGGACGGCCGCGGGGTTTGCCGGTGGTTGATCTGCTCTGGCGGTGTTTTGTTTTCCGGCTGCGGTGGTGCTGATGATGCTCCTCGCCGGAAGAGGAGCCGTGCTTCTCGTCCATCGGACCCGAAAACATCAAATCTGAACCACAAAATCCGACTTTCAGTGCGAGAAAGTTTTGGAGCTCTGTACTACCGGTTTAATTTCGATTGAACCATTTGCGGTCGAGAAATATGTATAGAAAAAGTTGATCCACGCTCGATTGGACCGAGGGAGGGAGGGGGAGGCTCAGTCAAAGGATACAAGTCCCCAGGAGGACTGACCCCCACCCACCACTCTGTTCTGTCTTCTCTCAGTTTGGAAATCGACATGATGACGTGGCAGTTCCCTGTCCTCGAGGTTGGATATCCGCGCATGCTCCCACTTTCAGATATTTCTGACTATAAATGAAAGAAAGTGTGCAGAGGACAATCCGCAGCCATTTCTGGTAAAAATCCGTCTCTCTATACCACCATGGTAACAAAAATATAGGAAGCAAGCTGGTGCTGACTGCTGATATTAACACAAACGGAGTAAAATGGGGGCGACTGAAGTGGCCAACATGTTACTGAGAGCAACTTGAACCTCGTTGGAACCATGCTGGCAGCTAACCAGGCCCAACAGCAACGGGAAGAACCCGGGGAGGTTCTTTTCCAATGAAGTGTCGCCCAATGAGCATATTGCTTCTAGGGTGGTCACAACAAGGGATGCTCTGGAAGCCAGTTCTCTCTTTTTACCTGACCCGATTGGGATTGCCCATTTCGACCGCCCTGCGTTTTCAATGTACGACTCAAGGACTTCCTTGCATAGGTCGACTAGGTAGGATTCTACATCGGACCCTTTGTCTTGGACGAGGAGGAGGTTTTGGAGAAATGCCAGGCAACACTGGTAGGATTCGTTCTCTAGACGAAGCAACGGGGGATCCTGCATCTGTGTCGTGGAGACCAGTTCTTGAAGCTTGGCACGGAGGGTAGAGTCGCTATTTATCTTGCGAGCATGGACTGCTACATCATGCAATGCGCTAAAAAGCACGATTGTGTTCTTCGCCGAAAGTTGAGGTCTGGGCAAGTTGTAAACCTCCATCACAGCCTGTTGGAGAAAGAAAGAAAGAAATATGAAGTTGCAATTTCAAAAGCCTGAAACAGTTGTAAATAATGGAGGATAAGAAAAATACTTGAATCAGGAGGAGTTGCACCGCAGCTCGACATTTGATGTCAGAAATAGCATTATCCAGGCCGTCGTGGGTCATTACGCCCTCTTCTGCCGGAGCAGAATCGCCAGAGCCGATGCATGAGAAATCAGGGAGTGTTGCATTAGCTGCTTCCTTCAACGATGAGACAACTTCAAACCACTTTTCTTCAGAAAGTAGGTCGCCGGCGTTGCTCACCAAACGCACAAATTCTGCAATACCAATGCCCGCAAGACTTTGGTGAGGCCTCTTGATGAAGCTTACCAGTAGGGACAGCACCTTATCCAAGAGCGGGGAGAAGTTGACAAAAAGGTCTACAACCAGTTGAAGAGCTGATGTACAAGTCTCATAAATCCATGCATCTTGATCGAGTTCACCCGCATCACCGTTACATCCATGTTCAGGTGAACTTCCACCGGATACATACTCAAATATCGGGAACAGAACTGAGTCAAGCACCTTTTCCCACAGAGAAAGTGAGAAACCATGACCATGGTTTCTTAATGTATCAAACAAAATCTGTAGGGCACTCTTTCTAATTTCTGGCCTCGGGTCAAAACTGAGTTCGGATAGTCCTGTCAGAAATAACGGCATACAATTCAGATTCCTCAAATTGATTTCCTAGTGGTTGCAAATTTATAAAGGTTGTCAGAGGGAATCATGCACTATAAAAGGCCGCTGCCAAAAAACATTTCAGGGGAACTCAAAGGACATTTAACATACCAGCCAACAACGGGAACCACAAATATAAATGGTCCTCTCCTTCTGGAAACTCCCTAGACTCTTTGTCGGTTTTTTTTGCTGAGCCAAGATCCTCTTCAGCTAGTTTGGCAGCACAAAATTGCAAAAATGCGATTGCATTCAAGCTGATGTCTTGGTGAAACCGGTTGTTTGTAAATGCAATCAAGCAGTTGACACAATCAGTGAATGTGGTTGTTTCTGTCTCAGTTATGTATGGAAAACAATCTCGTATGATTTTCTCAATAATTTCGAAGGCCAGGAGGACAATATTTTTGTGGTCATCATAAGCAGCAGCTGTAAACACCTGGGAAAGAACGGAAAAAAAAAAAAACATGATGAGTTCCAGATCAGCAAGTGACAAATACTCTCCATGCTAACAATTAACGACTCATAGAAAAAAGAACCAGAAATTCTCTAAGGCATAAAAGATAACTTCATTACCATGAACATACTTTTCCACCCTGATTTAACATTGTTAACCCGGGATAAAACCATTTGAGAGACGCATCGAATAATCAACTCTCGGATCTCAACAGCATTACTCTTACGCATAACAACCACAAATGGCTTCATAAACTCGTTCTGAAAATTATAGTTCACCAGCTCTTCTAGCTCCAAAAATTTCATTGATAACTGACGCAAGACATCTATGGCGAAAATGGCTATTGAAAGATTTTCAGAACAGCCTATTGTCACAAAAAAATCAGAAAGCACGTGCCAGATGCTTGACCAGACAAGCCTAATGCGATTCATATTATAGTGCCTGTCACCAAAAGAAAGAAAAATGGTGAGTTTTTTCCAATCATACACAACTGAGAAGAGATGAGTATCGGAGAGTATCTAGGAAAGAAAATGAGAAGGCGTACGCTATCTCAACAATTTTTGTGAGACTGAACGCCCGTGCATCAGTTGGAGATCTCAGTTCCTCCATGGAAACCTTGCATAAAGCCTTTACAAAGTCAATAATTGCCTCACTGTTCAGCTTTTGACTTCTTTTGAATATGCGGCTCATCTCAGTGCTTCCAACTTGTTCCACCATGTTCAAGTTAGAGACCAGATTGTTCATCTGTTCAGATGTAACTGAAGCATTACTGCCCTTGCTAGCACTATCATAAGAACCCCTTCTTACGGCAGCGGCTGCATACTGAATCTTCCCCGGTCCTTTCTTCTTTAGATCGGGGGACTTGGTTTGTTTTGACTTATCAAGGTCATTGGGAGACAGAGCAAAAAATGTTGCATCTGGTGGGGCACCTTTTCCCGACAGACGAAGATGTTCAAATCTGGAAACACAAGTCAAAATATGTTCCCATGCTTCTTGCAAGTGATTTCCGTCTTCAACAGCAATAGTAACAATTGCCTACAGGAAAAGTTTAATCCTGTCAGATTCCATCTTTTAATTCCGAAAAGTAACTGGATAGCGCACAAACATATTGTAACAAAATCATCTATCATGTGTACTACTACTACCTTAATGATATACAATATAACAAAGACCAGAATACTCCATTAAATTCTAAGGCATCACATCCAAAATCCTCTGCGGCTAGAGAAGTGGCCGGATGTAACCAACGAATATTTACACATGATTTTGCCACGACATCCATAAAATGTTATGTTCTTTGACAAATAAAGTTGTAACTCATCTTCATTAAGTCGACTTCAAGATTGAAGCAACAAAAGAAGAGAAAGACATGATCATACCAGCCCTCAGTAAGCCTTCAAAGAAAACAGTGTGCAATCTACCAAAGAATGGAAAATGCAAAAACAGGTTTCTTTATTTCTCAGAATATACATCCAACTATGATAGTGCGGACCTAAACCTAATTTTTAACTTACTGATTCACCATATGGGCTGAATAACCGTGAGACATAAAAATTCGACGCTGGCTAAACTATCATAGAATCTAGCTACACAGTGCTGCATTGACAAAAATTAAAACAAAATGTTATACCAACCTTTATTGCATCTATATTTTTCTGTTTAATATCAGCTGGCGAGTGGAGAGAAGTGAACTTCGCAAGTGAAGTCATAAAAGCGTCTCTATGAGTCTTCATGGACGTTGCAGCAGTAATATGAATTGCATGTCGAAATCCCAATAGACATTGGGCTATTATTACTTCGTCATCACTTTGATCAAGAGGTACACTGAAGGCAGCCAGCATCGGAGCCCAACATACCTCAATCATGAACCTCAGGATGACCACATCTGTAGCAGCATAATATACAGACCTACAAGTTCCCGTAGTAAATACACTAGTTAGCATTGAGCCACAATAAGTAAAATTCTAGTAAATGAAACACGTGCAACAGTAGAAGAAATACATAAAGTAGACAAACTATTCACGTGCACTTCAATAAGAACACCAAGGTCATGTGAGATGCACTTCAATATTCTAATAACTTCATGTTAATTATGAACTTAATTCAAAACTACAACTTCCATTTCAAGTCATCTCATGTGACATGTCAATAGTCTTACTCTGACTTCCGGGCTTTTTCTTTGAACTGTTCTTGCATATGCTTTATAAGATCGTCGCTTGTTTCCATGTTGGTTTCCCCTCGCTTGCGAATCACAATATTTAGAATACTGTCCAAGCCAGAAATTTTGTTGGAGTTTACTGGATGCCTCTGTTGGGCAGCCAAATCATCTTCCTTCATCTTAATCTCATTTTTTGAAATGCGTTCGTACAATGATCTTAGGTACTCTTCTGGTAGATCTTTACCATTGTCAATGCCACGATTATTTCTTATGAAATCTTCAGGGGACATCTGCGATGTCATAGATTAAGAATAGAAGCAATGTTAAAAACATAAAAAAGAAATTGATTTCAAGTGTACCTTAGTCTTGACCATAGGGTTATGAGCATCTGTATTGAGCAAAATCACGGAGTACGCGAGGACATAAGCAGTATCTGCACTACTAAACACTTTTGGACAGCACTTACAATAACCTTCAGCAAATTTCTCCATAATTCTGTCGATCTTTTGTGCCTCTCCTGGCAACCTGAAGCCCAGTAAAAATGTTCTTATTGCCTCATCGAATTCCATGCCTTGAAAATCAAAGGCTTCCACATAGGCATGCATCACTTTTAATGACATCTCTTCTCTTTCCCCCAGATAATTGCCAATCATTGTCTTGCTCAAGCCCGATGCATTTTTGAGAAATGCAGCTATTTCTTCTGGTGTGTTGCCTACCTTATTAGCATTTATAAGGAATTCAATTCCTTTTTTTGGTTTCCGGTTGAAAAGAGATATGCCTTCCTGCCACAAAATAAGCATCCAGCTTTATCAACTTCATTTCCAAGGCTAACTAGAAATTAAACCATACATAGGAACTACAACCATACAAAACATTTTACCTGAAGCTCGAGCTTGTAGGCCCGGCGTTGCTCAATATTTGCGACATCTGAAACTTCATTTGATGCATCAGATGGAGAATCTGAACCTTCAACTGACTCCTCTTCATGGCCATTTTCTACGGGAAAATTTCGTGTTTCTACACTATTTTCAATAGCTTCTATTTTCTTGGGGGAGAGGGTATCAGAAATGCGTAACTGTTTATTCATCCAGTCCCCCATTGATCTCAGAATAGCAACTAAGCCCTTCATAGCTTCAAGTTTCAGAGCAGCCTCTTGTGGAGGTAACAATGCAGTTGCAGTTCCAGGAGATACCCCCTGAGCGGTTTTAAGGAGACCATTTACCATTCTGTTAATTATCAGTGAATAAAAAGTCATGAATGGAGTTTTCAATGAGTAAAACCTCAACTCTAGCTTAAATACAGCATATCAGGGTACATGATATACCTCTCAAAAATGTTTGATGAATTGACATCACAATCATAATTAATGAATATGTCCACCAAAATTTGTGAATCATTACAGAGCTTCTCCAAAAATCGCAGCACTGTCATCTTCTGCTGAAAATTAGGTTGAGCAACATTCTCCAGAACTCTAAGGACAATCATAGGAAAAAATACTCCAATTTCTGCTTTCAAACCAGGTCTGAACCTGGAAACCAAACTGATGAAAATCGAGCATGAAAGCTGGAAAATGATCATAAGAGTTGAAGCACTGTTCTTCAATAGGGAAAGACACAAGTATTGTCTGATGGCTCCCAAAAACCTGGTCCGCCAAAAGTCAATCAAGTTATTGTAAGAATCACACAAGGTGCATATGATAAAGTATCACACAACTGTAATGAAGAAAAGAGCTAATGTATAGAAAAACTTCATCGCTCATAAGTGGCGAGCAGCTAAACAGGAAGACCAAAGTGATGATAGATCTCAAATTCTCAGGTTGCAGTCAAATTGTGTACATTTATGTGACATTCCCGCGAAATGTGTAAAAAGTAGCCAATTTGGACTAAGTTCTAACAACAATGGTGTTAAAGAGTTATTTATTTAAAAGTAACAATCATAACTGTCAAGAATGATCTCAGTTGAAAGTGTACAAAACTACATAGCTAAAGAGAGAGGATCCGGTAGATGGAATATAATATCAAAAGTGAACCTTTATGTTCATCAGGTTCTTGGTTAGTCATGAAAGTCATGTTGGTTGATCATGTTGACGGGATTCGAGGTGAGACACAAAAGCAAGTTTATGGAACGAGATTACGAATTATTTTCTAGATGACTGCATTAAAGCAGATCAGAAAGCAGTGAAAAGTTTTTTGAGGAAGCTACTGCCAACGTCTAACTACATAGAAACACATGTCAAAGATACAGCTCCCATACATCAAACAAAAAAGGTTTGTTATGCTTCAGGAGATGATCACCCAAGAATACGTAACACTGGACTATAATCTTAGCCTGTCCTGCCAGATGCAAGCATTCGCTAACAACTGTGATATCATTTATGAGTCATATGTAAACCAATATACTAATGATCGTTAACAGTATCCTATGTGCGCGACAGGCCTACATGTACTCTGTTACATTTCTATCTTATGAATTATGATACAAATCCAACCTTTTATTTCAGTGATCCCTTCATAAACATTTCCCGAATAATAGTGTCAGTAGTAAGAAATACCGCACACTAGCTTAGTTACTTAGAGGTTCTCCAATAGCCAACACGAACTATGAGCAAAGCCAAAATTGTTTCTCTTGACATCCTGTAGGACATAATCAGTGCTAACATTACCTTGCACCCACCATTCCAATAATAAATTACTGTACATCAGCTCCATATCTCAGGTCAAGTCAGTAATTTACTATGCTCAAATATTGTTTTCCAATTGCTGATAGAAAATTTGTTTGAGCTTGGATACAGAAATGATGATACATGGGTTCCTCGATTTTTTCTGAAGTTCTACTCATGATATAACAGGGGCATAGGGTTATCAAAATGTTGGACCCAAGAGACAGGAGAAACTATTTTGTGAAGCACAGGGGTCCACTTGATGCAAGATCATGAAAATCAGCTAGTAAGGATACCATGGCTAAAAGAGTGCACTTAGTGACAAGAAGGGGAAAAAATGCAATTAAAAAAGGGCATAAGAGTACCTGTCATTCGTCCTGAAGACTTCTCCAGCATTTTCCAATAGTATCTTAAGAAGCTCTAAGGCCACAATTTTTCCACGCATCAGTTGTGGATCAACCAGGGATTCTTTTGGAGGGGTCTTCATTGAGAGTTTACAAAGTGCTCGAAACACCAAAAAGGCGTCCCGCCTCAGCTTATTGCCAATTTGAACTTCCAAATCCTCATCTCCTTCTACCTCCCCATCAGCTAATTCCCCTTTCCTGCCTTCCAATGCCGTCTTGTACATACTAATCTCCCAGTACTTTGCATCCAACATGTCCTTATCAGTCGAGTCCAGCAAATCTGCTGGGTTTGTTGTCTCAACAGTGTTAGTCTCAAATGCTCCATCATGGGAACCATTCGATGCACTGCCAGGTGTGGCTGGTTTCAAAACCACATCTATGTCCTGCATTATCTTAGTTATAAACCCTTGTACAAACACATTCGTGCTCCCAGCCACATCAGATTTCTCTGTTGGTTCCATCAATTCAGCCACTACAATCGGCTGAATTGGGACCGTTGATGAATTCGCCTCCATTCTCCTAAACACAATGACCGACATCTGTATCAATGAAGCTTTGGCTGTTGTCTGATTAACCATATTCTTACCCTCTAAATAAATATCATAACAAGTCCTCACTATGTGCAACAAGCAATCCCCATGTATTCTTAAGGAAACCGAAGTCACAGCAGACAACAATGTCTTCAAAACAAACAACTCAATCCCTTCATCTCCCAACTCCCGACATTTACAAACCCCCTCAATCAACCTCGACAGCAACTTACCTTCCGCCCCTCCCGATGGATCCGCCTCACCGCGCAAATACCCGTACGCTATCAGCTTCTGCACACAGTTCAACGCAGGGTCAACAATCTTTACCACCCCCGTTCCACACGCGCCGATCAACGGACTCAAAATCGCTTCCGAATCAGCAAGCGTATACTCCCCCGCTCCGCCATCACGCAACGTCCCAGCCACATCCCGCTCCTCCTCCCCCGTCCGCGAGAATGATCGCGGATTCGGCGACGCCAGCTTCTCAACTATAAATTTACATTCATTACCGAGCTTCGAGTGTTTCCTCCACGAAGCGTTCTTGATGATCTTCTCTAGGGCAGGTCCTACAATTTCACTCAGCCGGGAACCGGCTTCCGAAGAAGCCATTCCCGTGCTGTAAAACGACTGAAATCGGATCTGAGACTCCGATCGACTCACCTCTTCCGCTCCACCAAACCTCTTCCGCCTCCGAGATGTCAAATTGGCTAGACGACAAGCTGGAATTCGCAGAGATGGAAATGTCGACTGATCGGAGAAGCTTCGGAAGAATTCGTAGCAGTGGTGCGACCAACAGTTTCTCCAAATCTTATTTTTAGTTTGTAACTTCCAAACTTTCTTGAAAAAATCTACGTCACCTTTTCAGATACAGCTATCGTCATCATCGATGGCATTTAAGGTGTATGGAATTAATTGAATAAAATACACTTAATTATTATACGAATTTTTTGTCTTCTACATTTATAATACGATATAATTTTTTATTTTTATATTTTTCTTCGAATAAAACCATATGATAGCGTTGGATTTCGTATGGCATTTTAGGAATTATTTTTGTTTTATCGAAATAAAAAATAAAGATAAGAAAATGAATATGATATTAAAGTAATTAACAAAAGTCAACATGAGTTACGAAATCCAAATATGGCATGATGAAAATGACCAAAAAGCCCCTCTCCCCAGATTTCACCAAAACGGCGACGTTTTATGCATTGAAGAAACCTGTCTGTATCTCTCTCTCTTTCTCGTCTGCAAATCGTCGCTCATATTCCGAGGCTTTTCTACTTTTAAGCGCTCGAGCTGGGATCAATCCCCCATTTTGGGAGGAAGAAGGTAATGATTCTGGAGCAGTTTTATCCTCTTTCCTTCACTTGGGCATAGCCAAGTTGTCTGATTTCCTGTAAAATGTCGGCCTGTTCGCGTACGATATGCTTAAGTAGTGTCGAGTTCGATAAACCGTTTAAAACCCATCTATGGAGAGCCTCGTTTTTGCATAGAGGTTCGAGCTTTGGTGGGTGTAAACTGATGCCACGACTGGCGGTAGATAGTACGAGGATTGGGGAGATGGAGGAGGGGTTTGTGGAGGATGTAGATTGGAAACCTAAGTGCAGGTGGATTGAAATAGGATCTGATGTTACTGAGGAACAGAAGGAGGTTTTAGGTAGGGTTTCGGTGAAATTGAGTAAGAGATGTATAGCAGTGTTGAAGCAGGTTATTTGCTTCTCTTCCCAGAGGTGGAGTTTGGAGGAGATGTTGGCGAGTTGGGCGAAGATTATGAAGCCGAGGAGGACTGATTGGCTTTTGGTTCTTAAGAAATTGAAGGAGTTGGATCATCCGCTTTACTTCGAGGTAATGTTAGTTGTCGAGGTGTGGTTTCTTATTTGTTTCTATGCTTTGGTGTTCCTCGGTCAGTTGTGGTTCCTTGTTTGTTTCTATGCTTTGGTGTTCCTCGGTCAGTTGTGGTTCTACTCATGTTTTCCGAGGTCTGTGTTTCAAAATGGGGCAAACGTAAGGCCATTTTATTTTTAGTGCCATATAGGAATGTGTTTCTAATTATATATGCTTTTTATCGCCTCTAAACTACAACTTTTCTCTCGATGGGGTTGGTTTATGTTGCAAAAATAAGCCTGAATGCCAAACCTATATAGTTGTTTATCGATGAGTTTTGACGTAATTCGGAAGATTTAACTAAGTTTATCATTATCCGCTTCCATGATTTAGGACTCGCTTCCAAATCACTCACGGCCTTGGTTTCTGCATCCTTGTTATTAGCATAGTTGCTTGAGTCTTTAGGTTACCATTTGGAAAAAGAGGCATGTTGAAAATTAGAAACCTTTAAACGAGAAGAAATTCCGTTTCGATGCTCTCGAGGAATTTAGATGAGGACGGACACTGTGTCGAGTAATGTCCTGTCTGTGACTATGCCCCCGATCAAAGTGTGTATAAAACAGATCGTAAGAATGTTTGATGTCTAAACTAATGTTTGCCGTGGAAAAGATTTAAGATGAAAAATGATTGCTCCCGAGTCCTGATCTTAGTTTCTGTGAATGAGCTAGGCACTGCCTGCATGACAATCAATATTTCATGAATAACTCTTACGGGTTATTATAAATTTTGAATAGGTTGCGGAGCTTGCACTCCTTGAAGAATCTTTCGAACCCCATATCCGAGACTACACGAAGATAATTCATGGGTATGGGAAGGCAAACAGGTTGCAAGATGCAGAGAATATGCTGGCGTTGATGAACAGTCGAGGCTTTGCTTGTGATCAGATTAGTCTAACAGCAATGATAGACATGTACAGCAAAGCAGGCCATTTTAAACGGGCAGAAGAGACATTTGAAAAAATCAAGCTGCTCGGTGAACCGCTGGATAACCGTACTTACGGCTCAATGATAATGGCATATATCAGGGCCCGAATGTTTGAGCAAGGAGAAAATTTACTCAAAGAAACGGATGCCCAAGAAATTCGAGCAGGCAGTGAAATTTACAAAGCACTCCTACGAGCATATTCCATGAATGCAGATGCTGAAGGAGCACAGAGAGTGTTCAATGCTTTACAAATAGCATCAATCATACCGGACGTCAAAATATGTGGGCTCCTCATAAATGCTTATGGTCTGGCAGGGAAATCCCATATGGCGCGCGTTTCATTTGACAATATGAGACGGGCAGGTCTTGAACCTAACGACAAATGTATGGCATTAGTATTAACAGCGTACAAGAAGGAGAACAAACTAAGCGAGGCACTTGCGTTCTTGATAAAATCGGAGAAGGAAGGTATTATTATCGGAAAGGAAGCATCAGAGACTCTGGCTGGTTGGTTTGGTGAATTAGGAGTGGCCAAAGAAGTTGAGCTTGTTCTGAGAGAATGAATGCACCATTAGAAGTCCCTGGCCATGTCTCGGCCGCCTCGACCTAGTTTTATTTCCCCACTGATCTTGGGGAAATGTAAAGTCCTGGCAGGCTTGGCCAACCTTGTATTGCCCATTCTCAGTTTGGTCTGAAGCTCATCACCGGTGAAAAACATGTCGTCAGACCAAAACTGAGAAACAACATAGCAGGCTCCACCTCAACTCTGACTCTCTCACTCGAGTCAGAGTTCTCTGAAGTCCTCATCTCTATGCTGGTTCTAACTAACTCAGAACCCTTTTTCATAAAGAAAATACCTTTCATTGAAGGTCACATCCCTGCTAATAATTGTCCTCATATGTCTGCTCTCTAGACACCATAATTTATATCCTTTTATCCCTTTTGGATATCCTCAGAATGTAAACTTTAAGGCTCTTGGCTCTAATTTATCTATCTTAAGATTCTAAGCTTTTTTTTAGTTTTTCAAGGTGATTAGGCCATATTTGTATTAGGGTGTGTTCTTTTGAGCTTATATTTTGTATTTATATTTATTATTTTATTTATATTTACTTATATGTACTTTAGTTTACTTATATTTATTTATATGTAATGAAAGTACCCAATATGTACGGTGAAGAATATAACCTTGATTACTTGAGTACGAATTCAAACTTATATTAATTAAACTGTACACATCTTCACTTATGTGAACTCAAGTACTGAACTTAAATAATGAACTCATATACTTTATTAAATGAATATTATCACTATGCTTTTGTTTTGCAAGTAGGGCAGTGTCCATTATTGCTTTTGTATTGAATGCTTTAATTTTGCAAGTAGAGCAGTGTCCATTATTGCTTTTGTATTGAATGCTTTAATTTTGCAAGTAGAGCAGTGTCCATTATTGCTTTTGTATTGCAAGTAGGGCAGTTTTCATTATTGCTTATGTATTGAATGCTTTTGTTTTGCAAGCAGGACAGTGTCATTATTGCTTTTGTATTGCAAGTAGGCTAGTGTCCGTTTCTGTAAGAACCTGAAGTTTTATGTACAATCATGTTAGACTTGCTAAGTTTGGTAAAACAAAAACAAGATTTAAGTTATACTAAACTAAATACAAAAATAATACTAAGTATAACACAATTTACTTGAGTGAAGGCAAGTGGCAGCCACTTGTCCTCACCCAAACTCACCAATCATGCATGTAATTAATGACTATAGTCCAAAAAGCTTGATAGAAGTCACCAAAATCACCACCTAAGCCTTTCTAATTAATGACTTTAGTCCAAAGTCTTGGAGAGGAGTCATTTTTGTGTTCAAGAAAAGAGAGAGAGACTAGAAACTTGAAGAGAAAATCTGGCAGCAACTTTGGATTGAAGAAACAAGTAGGATTCTTAATTTCTTCTTTTAGTTCTTATGTTTTATGTTCATGTATGTTATGTATGATGTATTGGTTGCTTACTTGGGTGGATGTGAGTGGTTTAAGGCTTCTTTTAGAGTGTTTTCAGTGAGTTATGTGCTGTGCAAGTGCTGGAATTAACCTGATAAAGCTTCATATTGTTGAAAGCAAGATTTTTATGCTTGGAAGTGTCATGGACAGATTTGGAATATGGTTATATGGATGTTCATGTCTCATTTCCTTAAAAAAATGGCTATGAATGCCTCAAATGTGAACATGCATGAACTATGTTTATATAGTCAAGTTCTAGGTAGGAAAGACAAGATAAAAACTAGTTGATATGAAATTTGGAGTTGTTATAGTTGATGAAACATGTGATGTCAAATCTGAATTTTTGATTTACATCCTAGAATGGCTTGTGTGCTAGTTTAAAGAGAACTAGAGTAGTTTACCTAGGTTCATATCTCTAAGACTTAAGGGTTGATCAAGATATACAAGAGGAAATTAAGCTTAGATGATTATTTAATTAGGGAATTTATATGGGAAGGTCTTTCTTGTCAAATAATATTGATTCTTACTTGTGGATTTTACGTCAAATGAATTATTTTACTATTCAATCCATGATGCTAGCCTTGATATATTTTGTGAGGACCTTGTCCATGAATTAAGTTTCTTATTCTTAATTCTTGCATTCACATATGCATTCATCTCATGACATAAGTATTCATACATGATATTCGCGAACTACAAGGAATGTAATATGAAAGAAAGGATGTGAATCGGGATACGAGTTATCCTTGGGTTAAAGCCCCTAAACCCTGCAGGAAGATCCCGCGTAAGGGATGATGGTTGGGGCCAGGCCGGTGGGAAACGTGGCCGGTAGCTTTCCGAGTTGGAAAGTCTATCATTAGTTAATATTATGGTTTGCATAGAGCATCATATATGTGCATTTATCATGATCATTGCATATGACTTTTTGTGTGAATATAAAACTTAGGCAACTAACAGTTGAAATTAAGTCTGCCTACTGAGTTGGAAAAACTCACTCCTAAATATTTTACAGGGAATTTCGAGAGTTAGAACTGAGTTGAAGTTCCAATGAGACGTGGAACACTTTTGGGAACTTTTGGTTGTAATATACTGATGTATGAAGTTAGTTGTTAGTGATTTCTCATGTAACCTCCTTTTGTGTATAAAAATGGGGAGTTTAAGGGCAGATGATTGTAAATATATATATGCAAGGTTGTGTTAGTAAAGTTTAAAGTTTATTACTCACGCTCTTGGGATTTCGGGGCGTGACAGTTTCTCTACATTATTGCTCCACCCACAGTTAAAGAAATTGCCGACATCGCCTTTAACCTTCTCTCCTCCCCTCCTTGCTCAATCTGCATATCATCTCAATCGGGCTTGTTGGTGGATCTGCATCCACAATCCGCGGGGACTCCTCCGGCCACATCATGCTCTGCAGCCAGAAGCATCGGCGAAGCCCCGATCTGCAGCGATTATCTTCTCCAGCCAGCTTTCATCTGGGAGGTTGTTTCTCGGTCTGCAGCCACAATCATCCGCGAAGCCGCTGCCCGCATCGCGATCTGCAGCTAGAATCATCGGCGACGCCTCCATCTGCTGCAGCCAGCTTTCATCTGGGAGCTTCTTCGTCGATCTACAGCCACAACCATCCGCGAAGCCACTGCCCACATCACACGACTCCCGGTGTTGGTGGACACATCTCGTACAGCCTCTGCCGACATCTGCTTCGATTTTATCTCAATTGCTAGTGTCCAGCCTCTTCTGGACAGGTAATTCTCATATGCAACCATTCTTATTACTTCCCCTCTATCAGTTGATGACAGCCAGTTTGTGTTTAGCCTCTATAGGTGTAGAAACTGGTTTACACCTAGTGAGTCTTGCCTCAGAAAGCAGGTCCAGCGAGTATTTTCTTTGATTCATAAATAAACCAGTAGAAGAACGAGCCACCTCAATGTCCAAAAAATAGTATAAGGGTCTAAGGTCCTTGATGCGAAATTTGGGATGAATGAACTCCTTTATCTCGAAGATAAGAGAAGAAAAAGTTCCCATGATGAGAACGTCATCAACATAGACCAAAAGGGCTATAAAATCCTTTGAGGTTGGGTAAGTAAACGAGGAATAGTCATGTAGACTAGCCTGAAATCCAAAACTGAGTAATGCATCACTAAATTTTGCGAACCACTGCCTGGAGGCTTGTTTTAAACCATAAAGACTTTTAAGTAAGCGGAAAACCTGCCGTGTGACTTAGCATTATCATAAAAGCCCTATGGAATAGTCATATATACCTCCTCATCCAAAGTGTCACGTAGAAATGCATTATTGACGTCTAGTTGATAAAGGGGTCATTCTTTTGTTGTAGCTATTGCAAGAAGTGTTCTTACATTAGTCATTTTAACAACGGGAGCAAAAGTTTCGTGATAGTCAAGTCCCTCCAACTGTGTAAACTCTTTTGCCACTAGATGTGCTTTAAAACGTTCCACTGAGCCATCAGAGTTTCTCTATACTGCATTCTTTCCAGCTGGTAAAGATGTTATCTCCCAAGTCTGGTTATCCTCGAGAGTCCTGATTTGATTTTCCATAGCTTGCATCCACTCTGAATATTTCTTAGCTTGATTAATTGTTTTAGGCTCTGTTAAGGAAATCAGGTTCATGGCAAAGTGTTGAAAACTAGGAGAGCAGTCAGAATAGTCAACGTAGTCATTTAAGGGATATTTGCAGCTTGTAACAACAAGGCAAACGGTAGAACAAACATAATCCTTTAACTTGACAGGTTTGTACGTAACTCTCCCTGATCTTCGAGACTAAACAATAGGGGTATTGCCAGCAATAGGTTGTGGAGGTTCAGGGATAGGATCAGGCTGATGGGCAGTAACATCTGGAAATAAATCATGATCATGAAAATTAGGAACATTTATCTGAGCTCGAAAGGGTACCTCTGTAGATTTAATTCCATCAGTATGTCCCTCAAAAGGAAATATTTGCTCATGAAATATAACATCCCTTCCCACCTTGATGTTGTGAGTGATCAAATCGAAAAGTTTATAACATTTCTGTCCGAAGGGATAACCCAAAAAGACATAAGGATGAGCCATAGGTGCAAATTTGTCTTTATGAATTGTAGGATCAGTTGCATAGCATAAGCAACCAAATGTCTGTAAATGAGAGAAATCAGGCTTTTGTTGAAATAAAATCTCAAATGGTGTTTTGTTGTCCAAATTCACTGATGAAAGTCAGTTTATTATGTAGGTGGCAGTGAGAACACACTCACCCCAAAAACAATCCGGAACAGATGCTTGGAACTTCAGAGCTCGCACAATTTCAAGTAAGTGTCTGTGTTTCCTTTCAACTACCTCTGAAAATGCTTCATCTTAGATCTTAGGAATTCCTGACCATTATCTGTGCGAAGAGTTTTAATAGGAACTGAAAACTGCGTCTTCACCATATTAAAAAACAGTATCAAGTAATCACTGGCTTCATTGAGAAAAATCCAAGTGCTTCTTGAAAAATCTTCCACAATAGTCAGGAAATACCTTGCTCCATTTAGTGTACGAACCTTGTAAGGTCCCCAAATGTCTGCATGAAAAGTTCAAAAATATTTTTGCTGCAAGTAGTGCTAGAAGGGAATGGTAGGCAAGATTGCCTTGCTTAAGGACAGACTGTACATTGTAAAAACTGATCATTAGTGTTTAAATCAGGAATATAAATTTTCAAACTACGAGTCATTTTAGCAAATGGTACATGATCAAGTCTTGTATGCCAAAGTGAAAAGGAGACTTTATTTTTCTGTACTATAGAGCAATGTGCTTGTTCAATTCCCTGTAGTAAAACAATCCTTGTCGAGCCTCACCAATCCATAGGAAACCGCTGTGCTGAGTCCTGAATATAACAGCCCTTTTTAGTAAACTAAAGATCTATATTCAAATCACTAATCAACCTGAAAACACTTATCAAGTTGAATCTGACACTGGAAACTAAGAGGACATTTTTCAGAATAATTTCCTCAGATAGAGGATTATTCCCAGTATGAGTAACTAAAATAGCTGATCCATCAGGAATGGTTACTTTATAAGGAGTAGGCAGTTTTGAAATATCAGTCAAAAGTTGTTCATGAGGAGTGATATGGTCAGTTGCTCCACTATCGACAATCCAGTCAAAATTATTCAAATTGATTGAGGCAAGACAAGTAATATTTGCCATATGAGTACTATCAGTGCTAGGGGCAGGAGCATTAAGGATGGCCATTAACTTGTTGATCTGCTCTTGGCTCATTTTGATAGAACTCAACTGAGATTGATTGTCGGACTGATTTTCATATTCTTTTCTTGCAATAACATTATCAGTAACCACATTATGAGCTGTACTTCGATTATTTTTGAAAACGTTATTTTGTCTATAGCTTGGTGCATAGCCATTTAGCTTCCAGCAAAATTTTGTATGTCCAGGTGCTTGACAATGTGTGCAAAATAGATCTCTCTTAGGCTTGTTGTTTCCAGAATTGTTAATGATAGTATTTCTTGCTTGTTTATTCCCATTCCGAACACTGTGCTGATTTTGTGCATTGTAGGAATTTGCTTGATGGCTTACGACTTGCGGACTGTTGGAAACATTCATGGCTACACTTCAGGGTGAGGAGACCTACCAATACCTCTGTGGATATGATCTTGCAAAACCATTGAGTAAATTTTATCAAGACTTGGCAAAGGCTCGATGGGTAAGATTTGTGACCTTATCTGGAAATGTGCTTCATTGAGTCCCATAAAAAACTTCATAGTTCTGTCTAATGATCTTTTATGTAACATACATATTGTTGACCTGTATGCTGAGCCTAAAATACATGTGTCTTGATTTGTCATGGCATCCTCCTCTCCCCATAGATAGTTCAACTTTGCATAGTAATTACTAACTATCATTTCTCCTTGCTTTAGTGATGCTATCTCTTCTTGCAATACAACTAGTTTAGGTCCATTTGAACCTCCATACCAGGACTGTAAAGCCATCCATACATCCTTAGCATCATCTAAGTGAATTAGTGAGCTAGTAATTTCCTTAGAAACAGAATTGATAATTCATGTAATGAGAACATTATTGCATTTCTTCCATCTCTCTAATTCATATGGATCTTCAGGTTTAGGAAAACTGCCTCTGATTAATCCAAGTTTTGTTTTGAAAGAGAGAGCTCGCATCATGGATTTTTTCCAGGTAACATAATTGTTCATTCCTTCCAGAGGTTGTGTAACTAAGTAAGGACTTATGTTCTCATTGCTATTGACATAAAATGGATCATCGCAGGGATTATTGTGCTTACCGGCAATCCCTGGGACAAATCCAGAGCCCGCGCCTGTCATCTGTGACGCGCCTGAACCAGCAGCAGATCCAACTGGATCAACATTCTCAATTTTTCTAGATCTGGAAAAAAAAATGCAGAAAACTGGAGCAAGAGAAATCAGACAGAAAACCGCGCCAGAACTGAGCCGATCGGCTCTGATACCATGCAGAAACCGAGTGCAAAGCTGGCGGAAAACTGATTGGAAGATTCGTCGGACGAAGGTGAGGTTTGCAATCTGAATTTCGGGCCAAAAAAAGTATCTTCATTGTAAGAGGGAGTTCTCTTTAAATACAGAACTCCAAAGTTTGTAAAATACAATACTATCCCTTTTGTATTTTCTTATACACAACTACACCTACAGAAAGTAAAAATACAGATAGATTAATTAACTTGCTTTTCATCTACTCGATCAAGATCTGAGGAGCGCTCAAGCAGAACGGAGGCGGCGACTGTCGGAGTAGAATTGGATCTTGAGCTGCTAATAACACTAGAAAACTCACTCCTACACCAAGAAACTCACTCTCAGCCTATCTCCAATCTCTCACGTCTCTTCCAAATCTTGGCTGTTTCATTGATTTGTCATCTTCTTGTTTACACTGTCATAGATCTCAGGTTCAACTATAAAAAAACTTGTATTCAACTTTAGACGTCTCTATTCCCAGTACCTGGAGAGCATCGTCAGATACTAACCAATGACTATTGAGCTAGAAAACATTATAGTTTTCTGTCCTCCAATCCGGCACTATAGTTTTCTACTTGTCGCTTCCATCATGCTAATTTCCATGAAATTCATCTTACACTTCTTTATATCATTCCCCCTTATTGAATTGCAACATGTACACTTTTGTTACTTTATTATTGACTTGACCAAATCCCTGTTTCCTCCCAGCATCCTTAAAGTTCTGGTTTGATCCGTAGACACTGTAGTTTACTCTGCTTCTCTCTCTCTCTCTCTCTCTCTCTCTCTCTCTCTCTCTCTCTCTCTCTCTCTCTCTCTCTCTCTCTCTCTCTCTCTCTCTGGTCTGTGGAGGAACAGAGAGTGTGGGAGGAGGATAAGGGCATGAAGAAGTATGGAGCTCTTGTTTCCAAGGTGTTCTACTTTCTTAGGTCGACAGCCATCTTAGGAATGTTGGGTGTGATCAGCTTGGTATCCTCACTCCCAAGAAACCACGCAGCGGCGTATGAGCTCGTTGTGATGGCCAAGTCGACTAGAATGCTTGTTTTCATACTCTTTCATCTCATGGTCGTCATGATCAGCTGCGGGAGCTCCTCAGAGCCCGCTTTTGATTCTGAACTTCTAGTCGATGACTTGGGGAACAAGGAAGAGGTGGAAGCCTGTGCTTATGGGTACGAGGAGATTGACGATGTGTTGTACGAGGGCGATGATGAGCATGATGATGATGAGGAGGAGGAGCATGGAGATTTGAGGGGGAGGATTGAGGAGTTTATAGGGAGTGTTACGAGGACATGGAAGGAGGAGTTGCTCAAGGAGAAGAAGCTTCTGTGTCTTGTGGAGGACACTGAGTCTCTGTACATTCTTGTTCCTTGTGAAAAATGGTGTAGCTAGAGATGATGATGATGATGATGATGATGATGATGATGATGATGATGATGATGATGATGATGATGATGATGATGATGATGATGATGATGATGATGATGATGATGATGATGATGATGATGATGATGATGCAACATTGGGTTTGGGTTTGTGGATTAATCTGTAAATATGATGCATACAACACAATGTATATATAAGGTATATTATATTGGGTCTATTATTTTAGACAATTATTTACTTGCAATCAACTAAACACACTTAACTTAATTAATGATAATTATGTCGCTAAAAAGAACGAGATAATGTAGCGCAATAAAACACATTTGAATATAATATTTTGTGATCTGGATTTATAATATAAGCTTTTGATCATTAAAATTTGCTCCAAATAAAACTACATTATTTTGACAAAAACTATATCATTTTCAAATCGATGTATTTGCATCGAATCTAAATCCGTCCCTAAACACATTCAATTTGACTTTTTTTAAAGCATTCATTTTCATAAAAAAATAAAAACTCAATACAGGAGATTAAGCGCTGTCGTTTTGTAGCCTTTCCCTCCAATTTTCAAACCTCTCTAACTTACCTTTCACCAAGCAACTTAGGGTTTACGGAGCCCGTCAAAAGGCCCAATAACAAGCCCAATTCAGGCTGTATCGAAATATTGAAAACCCGTCAAACTACAAGGACCTCTTTCGAAATATCACAAACTAGTATAAAGCCCTAGCCCAAACGCAGCTCTAACATCCTCGATCTATTGTTAGGGTTTCGTATCTTCTCGCAGCATCGTCTTCTTCAATCCGCCGCAGCCATGGGTCGTATGCACAGTCGAGGGTTCGTCTTTCCCCAGCATTTTTCACTTTTGAACTCAATGCCTTTTTTTCAACTGTGTGCTTTGCTTAACAATTTATTGAATTTGGTGCTGATTGGGGTTTGTAGTTTGGTTGCAGTAAGGGTATTTCAGCTTCTGCTTTGCCGTACAAGAGGACGCCGCCGAGCTGGCTCAAGATTTCTACCCCGGATGTAAGTCAAATGTGCTGATTATTGCTTATTGAACGGATTGTAAGCTTGGAATGTTACATGTGTTGGATATTTGAGTGGTTGTAATTATCGGCATTGGATATATGAGTGGTTGTAATTATCGGCATTGGATATGTGAGTGGTTGTTCTTCATGTTAACACTCTTTCGTCTACTTGAGACTGTTGAGTTTGTACTGGAAAGCTGCATACTTGTCTATTTTTTTATGTATAGTTTTGGATTCCAGCTAAACAATTTTATTGAAGTATGATATTGTGAAGTGTGTCCTGAATCAATCTCATGACTGGCATTTTGTATTTGCCCGGTAAGTTGCAATACTTTATGAACTGTGAATATGTGGTATACTTCTCTATGTGTTGTCTGTGTATTTGAAATATGTTTGGGATTCCAACTTGTTTGTTGTTGTTTACCCTCTTTTGTTACAGGTTGAGGACAACATCTGCAAGTTAGCAAAGAAAGGGCAGACACCTTCTCAAATTGGTGTGCTTCTTCGTGATTCTCATGGAATCGCTCAAGTGAAAAGTGTCACTGGTAGCAAAATATTGCGTATCCTCAAGGCTCACGGTATAGCATCTATTCTTTGTGTCTCTCCTGTTTCTAGGGTATTTTAATAAAATGGTGTCTTTAAAAGGTTCTATGTGAACTGAACAGGGCTTGCTCCTGAGATTCCTGAGGATCTGTACCATCTCATTAAAAAGGCTGTTGCCATCAGGAAGCATTTGGAGAGGAACAGGAAGGACAAAGACTCCAAATTCAGGTTGATTTTGGTTGAGAGCAGAATCCACCGCCTTGCTCGCTATTACAAGAAGACAAAGAAGCTTCCGCCCACCTGGAAATAGTAAGCTTCAAGTGAACTCACAATATCCATCATCTTGTTTTCATACAGCTGTCGCAGTTGCATTACTTCATTATCAACATTGTGCACTTGTATTGGACTCAAACATTAATCATTTCTCAACTATAACAGCATAATTCATTTAGTCACTTATTTGCAGCTTCTTTTATTTAGTCCTGATATTGTAAATTTTCTTTTTCAGCGAATCAACCACAGCAAGCACTCTCGTGGCCTAAGCTGGATAATCAGGCTATGCAATCGTCTTGGAAAGACTTGTTTTCCAGTATTACTTGGCTCTGATGCTTCTAGATAAACCTAATTAAACCGTGTTCATTATGTTTTGGGTTACTTTTATTTGGAGAACTACAAATGTATTCTCATCTTGTTATTTTAGTCATCTTATCATTAAAAACTTCACTGTTGGTTTATGCTGGATTGCCCTTATCCAGGATACCTGTAGTTTTTTGTTGAGAATGTCCAAAGAATGGAGTATTCTGCATCACAATAATTAGCATATCAATCTAGCATTCATAGAGAACTCCTCTCTATGTAAGTCATTGCTTCCTACAAACAATGGTGAAAGGCGATATAGCTTCAATCGTGTTTTATAAGAAAAATGGAATATGGTTGAGAAAAATTTGACATTTTGCCACCAAATGAAGTTTGGGTCATGCAATCAGTTGAAGTTTTCTTTGCAATATGCTTTTTTTTTTTTTTTTTAAAGTCATTCTTGGCGAACTTTTCAGAAAACCCCTCTTGGTAAGAGTGATTTTTCAGAAAATTAGAATTTTTAGATCAGTCAGCGCTGAACTGGTTTTTATGTGGCAGTTGAACTGAAAGCCGCTTTTGGATGAATGACTTTCAGTTCAATACAACTTAGTGTGGGCTTGAAGACTTGAAGGCCTAACTTCAAACAAAATCCCCTTTGGGCAAATGCGGCAGTTTGTTTGCACAGAACTCTGCTCGCGTCTTCTTCTCCCCTCCTCCTTTGCTGATTCGTCGTCATCCTTCGCCGAACCAAATATGTTGATTTGATTCGATATCACCTCTATTGATGTTGAGTTTGACATATATTGGGATTAATTCCATCACTTATTCGATACAACTCAAAAGCCACTAAATTCTATTGAACTGAAAGCCGTTCCTCCCAAATACAATTTTCAGTTCAATTGCTACATAAAAGTCATTTCAGCGCTCACTAATCGAAATCTTTTTCCGAAAAGCCATATTGCAAACAAAACTCGAAATAGTGGCAAAAGTTCAAAAATTTTATATAGTTGAAGGGCACAAAATGGTTCAAAACAATGAACAAAAAATCTGAAGGATCAGCTCATCAGGATCCGGAAAATGGTTCACACACCACTCTTCTTCTTCCTCTTTCTCCTCGTAGTAAGTCAGATACCATCGCACAAATTTCTTCAACCCACTCTGCAAATCAGTGGCCGGCTCGTACCGGAATGCCCTCTGAGCACAGCTAATATTAGCATGAGTGAACTGCACATCCCCATTTCTCGGCTGCTTCCTTATCATCCTTTTTGCCTTCTCCTTCAGCAGCCTCTCAAGAATGTTAACCGCGTCAGAAACCGGGACCGTCGAAGTGTTGACTCTCAGCTGCGCCCGCCCGTCTTCTTCCCGCCACTCCCAGTGCTCTTCTCAGCCGTGTCCAACGCTCCCAAACACCCTTTCACAACATCATCAATGTAGGTGAAGTCTATAGCAACTGTCCCATGATTCTGAGCCTCAAAGATTTTGACATATCCTTGGTGAAGAAAAAATAAGCCATATCTGGCCGGCCCCGATAAAGAATCTCAATCCCATTTGTAGATTGAGAGAGGTAATTATGATTAATTATTTTATTATCAATATAATTTTTGAGATGAACTCCATGGTGCGGTGATTTAGTGATCGAGCTTTCCGATCGGATCGTTACATACATGAATGAATGAGAAAACCTCAAAAAGGTTGGTCAGAAGATCAGCATCGTTTATGTCAGCTTCAACTATGAAGATTCCAGATCTTTCTAGAAGAGCCTGACAAGCCCGTTTGGGAGACAAGTGGTTAACTCTGTGTTCTACGCTCATTTCCAAACTTTTAGCTATTGGGTATTGTTTAAATCAGTACCGAGGAGCGACTGGATTCGATTCGTGATGGATCAAAGTGTTGGGTGTGAAGTCTAATCTGCACAAACGCGCTACTGAGACCCTACGTAGAGCTGAAAGTTGATCGACCTGAACATAGGTCGACGGGGTGTAGGGGTGGTAAATCCCCCTCCGGGGGTCGGGGGTAACGCCCCTGTGGAAAATTTGCACATTTCAGAAGTGACAGCGACGGTCGTACGGGATTTTCCGTTTTTCACGGAGGTCGTATTGGTCGTGGAAAATGTCGTATGGGTCATATTGACCGTATGTGTCGTATTGCGCCGGCTCAAAAACCCTAGTTTTCTTTTATACGGTGTGTCGGTCGTCAAATTGATGTAATCATAAATCAGAGTGAGTGCGTGAGGCGATTCTGAGTGTGTAACAATCTTCCGGCGAGGTGATTATAGTGGATTGTGCCTGCAAACGACGAGTGGACGTACCTCCTATATTGAGAGGGAATCACTATAAATTTCGTGTGTCGTTTCTGTATTTTTCACCGTTAATTTTTCGTATTCTTATTTCGTAATTGTTAGTGCAATCATAACACAGACAGCGCCGCAGCATGGAGGAATGAGGAAAGAAACATAAAAACATTGAGAATCTCATGAGTTGCTTTAACCATAAGCTTCCAACAGCACCGTGTGATGTTGCTGATGTTCACAGAAATGTCAGCATATCGAGCTTTTCTGATCTCCAAGTTTAGATCTGGTTCATTTAGGCATCATAGTTGGCATTGAATCTAGCTCAATTCACATATTTTTATCATCACAGTTGGGCAACATGAAGCAAATGGCTTTAAGCAACAACAACAAAACTAAAGAGAAACACAAAACCACATATTCCTTAACACGGGCAATCTCCAACACCATGAAAAAGATATCGAGTTGTCAAGTGAACTATGCGACACTTCAAATCCGCGCATGTACTGCACTGAAAATTATATTTGTGCAAGATTAATAAACTAGTCGAGTAGCTATCTTATCATCAACATATTATGGTATTTTGTGCGGACTCTACTTGTGACGACCTAAAGGACTATGTAGTACGCAATGTAAAGGATACGTGGAAATGAAACACTTGGAATTTAATTAAGCCGTTTCTTTTTGTTGTTTACAGTGGTGGCGGCGAGAACAGCTAGGACATGGTTAGCTTATAATATGTGTGTGTCGTATCCTGCATCGGCCTGAAATTTTGTTTGTGCATGCTTGATAAGTTAGTCTACTAGATTTCTTGTCATCAACATACCATGATCTTTTATGGGGACTCTAGGTTGTGATGACCTAAATGATGATGGTGACGAAAGATAGTTACGGCAGACTAGGCTTATAATGGTTCGAATTAGGTCATCCGATAGGGCAGATACAAAAGACCAAGCTGCGTTGGTGACAAGATAGCTTACAAAAATACTATAATTGCTACGTGGTTAATAAAAGCTCCACATTTTGTCTTATGGTTAGATGGAAACCAGTTAAAGAATGGTTATATGAAAACTCTAATTCAAACTAATTACAAGATGTAGAATAGTTTCTTTTATAGAATATGTGAACAAGAGAACAAACTGTTAATATCGGTTCCATGGTTCGTTTCTACATATGTAGAACAATATAGCTCTATATTAGGAAGAAATTATAAGTATCACGGGAAAAGTCTTAATCCAAGTTTACCATCCGCGATAGTCTTTTCAAATTAGAAAAAATGATAAAATTCATAATTTTCTACCATTTACTAAATTACCGGAAGATATACTTTATTCGTAACATGTCACCAAATCATTCAATTATTAAAACAAAATAATTACACGAATGTGTATTTAAGGATGTACACAAGGTTGATGAGATATTATAAAACTAGCGAAGTTATTTGTAAATAATATTAATTATAAAAAAAAATAGTAAAAGAAAAAGACAAAATAAATAGGATCCTAAAACTAGAGTACCATTTGGGGATAAAGGAGATGCTTAAAACAAATTAGGGCTCTGAAAATCGAGCTTGACGGAACGCAACGTGATCAATCCCGTAGATATCTTCTATCTCTGCCCATTTGTTGCGCGATTTCGCCGATCAGGTGACCTTTTACATTCAGCTTCATCCCCACTTTAAGTTTCACTGTCATTTTGATAAGAATTTATGTACTGCATCTGTCTGTCGATTTCTTAGAAACGAACTCGAATGGGAACTGTTATGGACGAGATTAGGGGTTTAGTCGGAAAGATTAGCTTAGTGGTTTTTGGCGAACCATAAATTTTTTGAATTTAGGATTGGTTAGGTATTTGTGATTCAGTTTCTTATGGGTCTACCCTTGGTTTGGGTTCAGAATTTTATATGCTGAATTTGTTTTCTATTGGAAATTGGTGAGAAAGAGTAGATCTTTCAGTTTTGAGGAAGCCCTTGATGCTGTGAGATATTTGTGTTGGTTGTCATCTAGGACAGATTTAAGATCCTGATCAAGTTAGTTGATGGAAATTGATGTGTACCCTTTCCGACAAATTGTCATTTTGGTAGAGGTTCAGAATTGTGTTTGCTGGATTAAAGCACTCTCGGAGCCGTTTTGAGTTTTTTATTTTGAAATCTGCTGGTGTTTCCAGATGTATGTGGTTTCATTTCAGTTGGCAATGTCACGGTCTTGTTACATCAGGGCCCTTTTCCGTTAAGGTTGTATCTAATATGAATTAAGTAAATCTTGTTTCCTAGTTTCCGTTGGGATGTATGGTTGTTTGCTCCACTTTGAAAGTGAGAGTTCTCGACATGTTGATTGGTAATCATTTTACAGGGCGTTCTGTTTGTTGCGAACCGTTGTTCGGTATATTCTATTAGCTTCATTTATTTTTAAGAAGGATTCTCAGTATCTCCAACTCGAAGCAGTTTTTTTTTCTTTTCATTTTTTATACTTCGAAAGATTTGTTCGAAAGTAGCTTTCATCAGATGTCTTATTTGGTTTTACTACTGAATGTCAATCTCTGTTAAATCTTTGGTAATTCTTCAAGGTACTGATCTAATAGGTTTACATTATAGCTGGTGATCTAGTTAGCTACATTTGTCTTGTCTCGCCTTCTACTTTACCGAGGGTAGCTACATATATGGTCTTGTTTGTTATTTTTCCCACTGATGAGATTATTTATTGTGATGGCTTACTTGTTAATTACTTATCTCCAGAGCATGTGCGAACATTGATTTGATAGGAGGAAAGCATTTCCAACTACTTCATTTGAAGTAGCTATGCAACCAGCTGGGGCCAGAGACAACCAACGTGAAAACTATAGTCAGAAAATTCATCCAATGGAAGAGACACTTAACGAGAATCCTGAACCCTTAGAGGCTTTAATAGCTAATTTCTTTTCTGCCATCTCATCACTCAAGTCAGCTTATATCAAGCTTCAAGAAGCTCACACACCCTATGATCCAGTGAAAATCCAAGCAGCTGATAAGCTCGTGATCTCCGAATTGAAGAACCTGTCTGAGCTGAAGCATTACTATCGGGAACACAACCCTAATCCGATCTCAGTGTCTCCACAAGACTCTCGCCTAGCAGCTGAGATCCAAGAGCAGCTAAGCCTTTTGAAAACTTATGAAGTCATGGTAAAAAAATTTCAGTCGGAACTGGAAAACAAAGATTCAGAAATTGCCAACTTACTGAAGCAAATAGAGGAAGCAAATCAGAAACGAGTCCGTCTTGAGAAGAATCTGAAGCTTAGAGGCTTGTCCACAAAAGAATCTGAAAATCCATTAGGTGAGAAAGGATTTTTCTCTGTGGATCTGACGGCTGACCTGTTCATTGCGACTGTTGAGACTGCTTATAAAGCCATCCATGATTTTTGTAAGCCATTGATCAACATGATGAAAGCAGCTGGGTGGGACCTCGATGCTGCAGCTACATCTATTGAAGACAGTGTCGTATATGCAAAGAGGGCTCACAAAAAGTATGCATTTGAATCACATGTGTGCCAGAGAATGTTTACCGGGTTTCAGCAGGAAAGCTTCTCCATCAATCTTGAAAATGTCACAGTCGACAAAGACAGTTTCTTTAACCAGTATCTTGCCTTGAGGGAAATGGACCCTCTAGATGTTGTCGGACAGAACCCAGATTGCCTGTTCGGTAGATTTTGCAGGAGCAAATATCTACTGGTCACTCACCCTAAAATGGAAGCTTCATTCTTCGGAAATGTAGATCAGCGAAATTTCATCATGGTCGGTGGGCATCCAAGGACACCCTTCTATCAAGCCTTCCTGAAACTTGCCAAATCCATCTGGCTTCTACACAAGCTATCATTTTCCTTCAGTCCCCCAGTCCAGATCTTTCAAGTCAACAAGGGAAACGAATTCTCAGACATGTATATGGAAAGCGTGGTGAAAAACCTGGTAGCCATGGATGCAACAAGCGATGGAAAGCCAAAGGTTGCCCTAATGGTTATGCCCGGGTTCTATATGGAGGGCACTGTAATTCAAGCCAAAGTTTATCTATCCGGCATGAAGGTTTCTGAATAAGTTTCCAGTTTCTCCTCCAGTTTTTTGTACATAACCAAACAGCCTTCAAATACTTGAACCTTGAAGATATCTTCATGTCTTTTGTTTGTAGAACATGATGTTGCCGGTGAAAAACTTTGCACTTAAAAGTTCTTATTTTCATTAAAGATCCAATTGGCTTATTTTACTTTTTACTTTTATTTTACCCCAAACTTTTCACCCGAGAATCTGTTTTGGAATCATCAGGAATCAAAATTTTAATCAATGAACTATTTGACGTCTTTTTTAACGGACAAAATTAGCTTTTATATACTTATACAATGAACTGGAAATAGAAAAATAAGGCGTATAGACAACCGATACGAGACACGACAATTTCAGATGCGCGTTTGACGGTCTTTTCCTAAACGCTGTCGTTTCATGCCGCAACCTGCTTCGATGGTTCTTCGAGCGAGGAATCACACCGATTTAACAGAGCTCTCAGGCGGGAACGAATCGGCACAAATTCAGTCCGGCTTTTGTAAGACTCCCTCTCGTCGTTCCTGCTCAACCAAATGTCGCCGAGGGACGGACTGCATCCGGTTCAGGAAGGATCAGCTGCTACTATTCCGGCAGTAGTCGAAGAAGTGGAAGACGACGAGCATGATTCCAAAGAGAGGGTTTTGCAGAGGTACTTTTTGTTGGAGTGGAAGCTAGTCAAATCGATCCTCAATGATATTGTTTCGAGTGGCCGCGCCGCGGATCCCTCTTCCGTCCGCAAGATCCAATCTATTGTATGCTCTTTACTACTTGGCCCTATTTTTAGCTCCCGTGAGTGATTTTAAGAGTAGCAGTTTGAAATGATTGTGTTAGGGCTGGTTGGTGGGTGATAATTGGCCTTGTTGTTGTTTTTGCGCAAGTTCTTATCTGCATTTTGATGCATTGCACTGCAGTTTTCCGTGCCAAGTTTATTTCCTGAAGTTGGTTGCTTCAGCTAGTTGGTAGATTAAATTATATATGAAATGTGTTAAGTTTTGTAACTGGGAAACTTTAAATTATTGAATAGTTTTGAGCTGGTTTGCTTTGGGCAGATGGACAAATATCAGGAACAGGGGCAGTTAGTTGAGCCTTATTTGGAGAGCATAGTTTCTCCTCTGATGCACATTATACGCACAAAAGCCATTGAAATTGGGGCATCATCAGACGAAATTGTTGATGTGATCAAACCCCTATGCATTATCATATACTCTCTGGTCACAGTATGTGGATACAAGGCTGTTATCAAGTTCTTCCCTCATCAAGTTTCTGACTTGGAACTTGCGGTATCACTTCTTGAAAAATTTCATGACACTACTGCAGTGACGTCTCTCCGACAGGAAAGTACTGGAGAGATGGAAGCCAAATGTGTCATACTGTTGTGGCTTTCTATACTTGTGCTGGTCCCTTTTGATATATCTACTGTTGATTCTAGCATTGCAACCAGCAGCGAACTTGGGAAGAATGAACCATCTCCCTTGGTATTGAGGATCATAGATTTTTGCAAGGATTACCTATCAAATGCGGGTCCCATGCGCACTATTTCTGGATTGCTTTTATCAAAGCTTCTAACACGGCCTGACATGCCAATGGCTTTCTCAAGGTTACCTTTGCCTGGTTGTCGTATTTTGTGTGTCTTGTCATTTCTTTTATAACTTAGGTGTGTCACAACTACAAAGTTTTTTCCTCTTCGAGCTATCAGTTTTAGTTTAAATTCCCTGGCATTGCAGAATAATCAGGTTTTATAATAGTCTAATATTTCCTTAGTAAATCCTAGTTTCGTAGAGTTGGTGCAACATCTTTCTGATTTTGTCAATGAGTATAACCCTTTTGCAACGATAAACTGAATTATGCCTGTTATATTCTAGGGGCAAATATTATTTTGTATTGGGTAAGGGTATCCCATTTGGATTTTTCTGATAAATGCTAGTGTGATCAATATATTACTCATGTCACACTTGTGGCAGTTGTATATAGGATCTGTATATGCTACTGTTTATGCAAAGACTGTCTTGGTTTTCCCTATGATTTCGCAATATGCCTACATTCCCTGTCCTCTTGCTTTAACATTTTCTGCATTCAACCTCTGCTTTAAGTGACTAATGTTAAATTGAAACCCCTTTTGACTTAAAGAACTTTCTTAATATACATGTGCTATCATTCTATCTTCTTACAGCTTTACAGAATGGGCACACAAGGTCCTGTCTTCAACCACTGATGATGTCATGGGCCACTTCCGTTTACTTGGGGTTGTTGAAGCAGTTGCTGCCATCTTTAAGGTCTGATTTTTCTTAATGAAAGCAAGTTCATCTATGAAAATCCTTTCGTAGTTAATTTATAGAGCTGTCAGTGGTTACTTGCAATATCCTACAGTGAAGACATGTGAACCATATTGAATTGAATTCTTGAACATGCGATTTATCGTTGGATTAGCATACTTATGGAATTTGTTGGAAGTTCTGCTACTGACTTTTCTCAAGTTTTGTCATCTGACTGCCGTATTAAAATTGTATAACTAGTTATTAAATCTTTCAGGCTGGTAATCGGAAAGATTTACTTGATGCGGTTCTTTTCATTTGGAATGACTCATCGATTTTGATGAAATCAAAGAATGGCTCCAAGAGCCCATTACTTCGAAAATACTTGATGAAGCTAACACAGCGTATAGGACTTGTTTGCCTTCCTCACCGCTCTCCGACCTGGCGTTATGTGGTAATCCATGCTAAAATTTACTTTTCACTCTCTTCGACATCAATTAAAAGAACTTACCAAGGAAGCTCATATAATTAATGAACAATATGACTGGATGTTCTAATGTGAAACTCCACTGCAGGGTAAAACTAGTACACTTGGGAGAAATGCTATTCTTAAGGAGACTGTGAAAATGAATCAGAATGTGGGACTTGATGGTGATGTTTTAAACTTGGAAGGAGGCGCAGTCTCAATGCAAGAGGAGGATATGGATGTCCCAGAAGTCATAGAAGAGATAATTGAGATGTTACTATCTGGTTTGAGAGATTCAGTATGTTGCGAGTTACAGTTTGTTATGGTCGATATGCTATTTTATCTGGATGTAGCTCCTAAGTTAAAACTTACATGATCTGTGATGTGCATGCTTTTTTGTTCCAGCCACTGAGGTTTAAAGTTTCTTTGATGTAGGACACAGTTGTACGTTGGTCAGCTGCTAAAGGTATCGGCCGCATTACTTCTCGTCTGACCGCTGCTCTTGCTGACGAAATTCTGTCTTCTGTGCTGGATCTGTTTTCAGCAGGCGAGGTATGCTGCAGTAGCAAAATTTGTACATTATCCCTGAAGTTATCTTAGCACCAGATTTTGTTGCAATTGTAGAAGAGACCGGTGTAATCTTAATTTCTACATAATATTTTACCATTCACATGACATTTGAACTTGTCTGGAACCTGATTTTGCATAGGGTGATGGTTCATGGCATGGAGGTTGCCTGGCGTTAGCTGAACTTACCCGTAGAGGGCTGCTTTTGCCCACCAGTCTTCCCAAAGCTGTCCCGTTTGTAATCAAGGTTTTTGAATATTTTAGTGTGCCTCAAATTACATGACTGACTTTTGATATGACTGCAAGTATTTGAAATAGGTCTATCGCATCTCATCATTGCATCTCATTTAAACCATTTGGTGTCCGAGATTTACAAACATAGTCCCGCTGTGTTTTTTTATTGCTTCATATCGGGGAGGTGGAATTGAACCTTGAACCTCTTGCGTGAAAACTTATTGAATAAAAATTGAGCTACATTATCTACTTTTTAGAGCTTATCCCATGGTTATTGGTTCTGGCCACTACCTTTGATTTCATTGTGTCATATGGAGATTTCATTTCGAGGTGTTCATTCGTCTTACAAATCGTGAGACATTATAAAACCAGTCGTTTTCTTGCTGATTTTCATAATTACTTTCCTATATTTTTTAGCATGATCAGATAGGAAGTGAATACTTTGTTCCGTAGTTGGCATGTAGGAGTATCTGCAAAATGGTCCCTTTAAAAGTCTTATTTCAGCATCACCTGTTTCAGTAACTAACATGCTGAGGCATCATTGTCCTCTACCTTCATATAGTTAACTTATCTTATGCTCACATTTTGCATCATAGTGTAGATATTGAGTTAATGGTCTTTCTTCACAGGCGCTGCATTATGATGTTCGGAGAGGGCCGCACAGTATTGGATCTCATGTACGTGATGCTGCTGCCTATGTTTGTTGGGCATTTGGAAGAGCGTATACTTATTCAGACATGAAACATATACTTGAGCAGCTCGCTCCACACCTCTTAGTTGTCGCCTGCTATGACCGTGAGGTACATCTCCTTCTTGTTCATCTACTACACCGATGTTGCTATCTCTATGCTTGCTTTTGTAGGTTAACTGTAGAAGGGCTGCAGCGGCAGCTTTTCAGGAAAATGTTGGAAGACAAGGGAACTATCCCCATGGCATTGAAATAGTAAATACAGCTGATTACTTTTCTCTTTCCTCACGTGTAAACTCTTATATTGAAGTTGGTGTTTCTATAGCTCAGTATGAGGGATATCTCTATCCTTTTGTAGATGAACTTCTTTACAGCAAGATCTGCCATTGGGTATGCACAAAATCTCTCTGTTTTATTTTTCTTTTGGGGATCAATATTTTTGTTACGTTAGTCTTTTACTTAAAAAGCATATTTCATCTGCTCAAACGATTGTGCATGCATCTGGTATGTTAACAGTCAGCTGGGGAACTTATCGACCACAAAATAGAAAACATCCAATAAGTTTTAAATATCTTGTGATAGACCGAAATGGTTCCTTTAAGTTATTGATCGTTGTCACTTGATAAAAGTATAAAAGAAAAAAAATTGTCTGTATGTTTATGTGTTAAAGAATAATGGGGTAAACCTCCTTTTGGTTGATCATATCAGGAAAAGGGCTTACGCGAACTTGCTGCCGAGGCTCTTGCTGGTCTCGTGAAATTTGATCCTGCATATTTTGGGAACTTTGTTTTGGATAAATTAATTCCTTGTACACTTTCATCTGATTTGTGTATGCGCCATGGTGCGACAATAGCAGTTGGAGAAGTTGTTCTAGCGCTACATCGATGTGATTATGTTCTGCCTGCTGGTCTGTAAGCTTGTCTTTCAATGTATTTTTTACGAACGCAATAAAATTAAGCTATCAGTATGTCTCAAGTTTCGTTATCTTCTGCCTTTTTAGAGATGCAACAACGTGTCGCTGGTCTTGTTCCTGCTATTGAAAAAGCACGGCTTTACCGTGGCAAGGGCGGAGAGATCATGCGGACTGCTGTTTCTAGGTTTATAGAATGTCTCTCTGTAGCTGCTATAGGTTTATCAGATAAGATCAAAAGAGGACTCCTCGACACGCTGTCTGAGAATTTGAGACATCCGAACTCACAAATACAGGTTCATTGCCGTTAAAATATCTCATTTTCGACTGTATCGAATTATGATTCACACGTGTATACAAGATTTGACTGTGCAATGAATTGTTTTTCTAAAAGTTTCATTGTTAATCAAACTGGGTCAGATATTTTCTTTCCTCACCCTATTGTTGAATAAATTGCTGACGACCATCACTTCGTTATTTGTACATGTACAGAAAGCTGCAGTTGACGCCCTCAAATACTTCGCTGCATCTTATCTTGTTACCACGGATGCTGGAAATGCTACTGATATAGTGCAAAAGTACCTAGATCATTTATCTGATCCCAATGTGGCTGCAAGACGAGGATCGGCTTTGGCATTAGGCATGTTGCCCTATAGCCTTTTGGCAAAGCAGTGGAGAGATGTGCTTCTCAAGCTTTGTAATTCTTGTTTGATTGAGGTGGGATTGGCAAAGCAATCCTGTTATTTTGCACCGTCTTTTCCTTTAGCTGTGATTTTAGAGTCTTATCTGATAACATTTATAATTGAAGTGTGTGCAACATTATTTGTTGATATGCAGGAAAACCTAGAAGATAGGGATGCTGAAGCACGGGTGAATGCTGTCAAAGGGTTGATATTACTATGTGAAACACTATCTCGGGCCAGGGAACATTCAGAACTGACTAGCGAGGATGGCATTTCTTTATTTCATACAATTAAGAATGAGGTCATGACAAGTTTGTTTAAAGCTCTTGATGATTACTCTGTAGACAATAGAGGTGATGTTGGTTCTTGGGTCCGGGAAGCTGCAATGGATGGTCTTGAGAGATGCACATATATCCTCTGCACTGTGGATCACGCTGGTAATACTAGTGAAGCAGTTGAAAATGACAAAAAGCTGGAATTTTTCGATGTTAACATTGCCACCACCCTGGTTGGAGGCATTGCTAAACAAGCTGTGGAGAAGATGGACAAACTAAGAGAAGTGGCTGCTAAAGTTTTACAAAGGATTTTGTTCAATGAAAAGTCATTTGTTCCATTCATTCCTTACAGGGAAATCCTCGAAATAATTCTGACACAAGAATCAGATTTAAAGTGGGCGGTAAGTGTTCTAAGTTGAATATTCTAATTCTTAAAATAGTGTTCACAACGAATTGTGTTGGTCGATAATGATCATGTGAATTTGTTCTGCAGGTCCCAACTTTCTCATATCCACGATTTATACAGTTGCTTCAGTTGAATTGCTACAGTAAAAATGTGTTGTCTGGGTTGGTTATATCTATTGGTGGCTTGCAAGATTCTTTGAGGAAGGCATCACTTTCTGCTTTGCTAGACTATCTTCATGGCAGTAATTGTGAGGACCAAGACGACAAAGATTCCAAAGAGATTTTATTATCCAAGGACATCCTATGGATTCTTGAACAATACAGGAAATGTGATAGAGTTATCATACCTACGCTTAAGGTTAGTTTCAAGTCTATTATATGTTTATGATTTTCTGCTGAAGATTATGTTATAAAAACCTAAGTATTGGCAATGAATCTTGTGAATTGCAGACCATCGAGATTCTTTTTAGCAAAGCAATACTTTTGAACATGCAGGTGAGTTTTCAAATTGCATCATTTTTACATTTGAAGTTTTAGATAATCGTCATACCTCAGTTTGTGAGTAAATATGCTGTCTGACTTGGATTCTTTCCAGGCTCATACTCCAATCTTTTGTGTCGGTGTCTTGGACTCCCTGTTGGTTGAATTGAGAGGGACAAGGGACTTCTCCAAGTTATATTCAGGCATATCGATACTGGGTTATATTGCATCTGTTACGGATACTGTCAACAGAAAAGCCTTGTCTCACCTTCTGAGTCTACTAGGGCATAGGTACCCCAAGGTATGATATTACAAACACGATAACATAAAAGATTAAGACAATGCCAACTCATTTACTGCTAGCATAGGCAAATAAATGAATGAAGCATTTTCATGATTGTGGACAAATGGGCTCAGGCACATTACTGCTTAGGGTGGATAAACAACTTAAGTTATATGCTTGCAGTTTTTAACACTTGGTTTTATTCATTTTAGATCCGCAAGGCTTGTGCCGAACAGGTATACCTTGTCCTCCTCCAAAACGAAGACCTATTGGGACAAGACAATGCGGAGAAAGCCCTTGAAATAGTCTCAGAAACATGCTGGGAAAGAGACCTAGAAGTGGCAAAGCATCATCTATCAGAGTTGCTTGATCTGGCAGGATTGGAAGCACAACAGCTGAACAAGGGTTCAGCTGGGCCAAACCCAGCAAGCAAGAAGAGTTCCAACACTTCAGATGAAAATGCATCATACTCATCTTTGGTGGGTTCATCAGGATTTTAAAGCTATTTCCCTTTGTGTCTAAAACATTATATACCAGTCTTGGGTGTCAATGAAATGTCCACAAACTTTGGATTCAACCTGTGATCATGTCACTGTGATATAACTTATCTTCTAGGTGTTCGCAACACAACCGAATTCCAAGACTGGTTCAAGGCCTTCTATAGGAGTGGCGACGGACGACTTGATAGTTTAACGTTCTGAGGAAATGAATACTCGAGCAGGCAAAACTTGCATTGGAACTCGCAGTGACTGCTTTCAGTTAGGCGCTTTCAGCCATGGAAAGACATCAGGCGAAGAAGGCAACCTTGCAGTTAGGATCTCAACTCCAGTTTCGGTCACCTGCATGAAGGCAATCTTTCGGTCATTCACTCTGCTCACATTTAATTCTGTCTCTAAACAGAAATCAGCTACCTCATCCCAGCGAGAAACTATTAATTTGAGTTTGACAAACAAGATTCATTCGCTAACTTATACCAGAAGAGTGTGTTCAAACTGCGCACTGCGTTTTCCGTCAGCTGTGACAGCAGTCCATCCATCTGGCCACATTCGGTCCCGCCATACACCTATTGATGAAAATTGCTAATCAGATGCAATCGAGGAGATGGTGCGCAAACTACAAATAAGGGGCAGAAAATTACCAGCATTGATCATTGGCTCGATAGTGAATGTCTGCCCAGCTTTCATGACACCGACTGCTTTATTTTCTGCACAAAACAAGTTCAGGTGACATATCAGAAACTTTTAATATATACGGCCTGCTGAAGTTGGGAGAAAATAAGTTTCATGGCAGGCCCAGCTGCTCACTTTAAGTAAGTAGATGAGTTAGAACTAATTACTTACTCCCGTAATGAGGAATGTTGGGCGCACAATGGAATAGGTCTCCAATACCATGTCCACAATATGATTTAACCTATATTAATTGATAAGCATGATCAGATACTCATAACACAAGTGTATCACTTTCAACAGCAAATGCAAGTTGCTACTCTACCACAGACAATCCAGACATGGAAGCATGGCGGTTGATGACTTCTCCAATTTCCCGGAATCGCACTCCAGGTTTAACTGAAAATGAAAGCATAGAGAATAGAGAATCAGTTGCATTTTTATTAATGAAAAAAATATCAGACTCCGCTTAAATTCACCAGAATCATTATTTCATCTGAAAACTTTACAAGACCCGACTGGATACAGTTTCCTTTCTTTCAACTGAAATTCCAGAAATTATAAAACAGACAAAATTCTTCCAGCGGAACAAAAATGGCATCTCACACGTCAAATCAAAAAACCGCAATAAAACACTCAACGATAATAAGTACGCCTCTTGTAGAAGTTTTATACAAAAAATTCAAGTGATATCTGACATTGCACTCAGTAATAGATATTAGATACACAAGTCATCAGATCTCATAGTCAGTTGCTTTTTATGCACGGAAGACAAGTAACATGTCAAACTTGACAGGTTGAAGATAGTGAAGAGTCAACCATCAAGGATTTGATGAAAACTGAGTGGAAAAAATGAGAAATAGAATCATCGAAAAGAACATAAGTAATATGTTTATAATCACGTGCTAGCGTGTATCAAGTCATAGATGCAACGCGTACCAATAGCTATTGCTTTCTCCAAACACTCATATGTACACTGAACCAGCTTTCGAGATTCTTCATCAGCATTTCCCACAAAGAAAGTTTCATTAAGATCGCCTGTATTAGAACTTGTTATCGCTAGCCCAGTATAGTATTTTTAGAATTTACTTGGCTATTAAAATTATACTCGGGTACCATACCATGGTAACCTTTGTAATATACTGACACATCCACGTTCACAATATCACCATCTTCAAGTTTTCTGAAAAGTAAGATGCTATCAGTTTCAGTTCAAAAGTTGTATATACAACCAGACTTTAAGACATTAGGTGACCTAGAAACGATCTTCAGTGTTAGATAACGACAATATTATTTATCAATGGATACTGTTCAATAAAAGAAGCAGAAAGAAGACAAACCTGGCATCTGGAATCCCATGGCAGATAACTTCATTAACAGAGCTGTACCATCAAAGAAATAAATAGAAACTACTTAGATCATGCCACCATCACAAGTGAAATGAAATATTAAATACTCAAATTAAAAGTACCTACGTGCAGCAAGATTTAGGAAAGAAATAGTAGTTGAGTGGAGATGGATATGCTCCTGCAGTCCACAAATGCTTGTAAATAAATTGAAGGTGTCATCAAACTGATGCAGGAAATGAACTGAAGACCAAAATCTCAAACACTACTCTCGTCATTGGAAGAAAGGTCGTGGGCAACACTCGAAGATTTCAATCCAACCAAATAAATTGTATGATTTCTAAGAAAATACTGTAATGATATCAATTGATGATAACTTGAAACATCAGTTTGACCATATTCCATAAATTAAGTCTGGCACCCAGACTGCGAGTACAAATGCAGAAGCAGACATATTTCAGTTCAACACACCACTATAAAATCATACTAGGCAAGGAGAGCACTCATGCTAAGCATAAAGATAGTTTTTTGTAAGAAATCATACCAGCAGCTATAGTTGCTTCATGAACAACTCTGTCAACTTCATCAGTGGTTACCCCCGGCTGAATGATGCGTGCAGCTGCGTCTAAAACCTCTCTACCAATCTAAAAACAATCATTTTGTGAGAGGTCTCTCTAGATTATGTAATATGTGAAACACACATTATATGGAACAGATCATTTCCTCACATGGCCATAAAAGGAACCAATTGGTCAATAACTAGCATAAAGCTTTTAGGTAACCCTAAAATTGCCCAAGCGATTTCTGTCACAGATCCAATCACTACATAATACATTGAGAAAACTAACTAGCTGCTGAAAAAGAAAAGAGAACATACTCGGCATGCTTCTCTCATTCTTTCAATTTGTTCAGGAGTTTTGATCTTTGCATGAAAATTAGGGGCTTGTTAGAAAGAATAAAATAATTTATAAACTGATTAAGGTTTAGCCAGCCGGCTTATAATATCAAGTATACCTCCACGACATGCTGCCACTGACTATTTGGCTCAATTTTTGGTGTTCCCTGCATTGAGAGGAGTAACTATAACATCAGGCATGTTAAAACAAGAACATGAACCACTTCAGTATGTGCTGATGCCTCGGAAAATATACAACCTTTTAAACCTCATAAAAAATTTATAATGGATCACTTCATATAACTGACATTTTTTCGAAGTACTCTCGTCACTAGATAACGAACACTGTTTAAAAAGAAAAAGGAAAAAGACAGTAAATGGGTGGAAAAGCATAAACTTACATCAATTGCCCAATCAGGCAGGACAATGTGTGGAGGTACGGTGCGTTTTCTTGATATGGGAAATGGCCGCAACGTCCTACAAAATAAAAGAAACAAAGCATCTAGTTCAAGTAAAATATGAAAAAGACAAAAGAAAGGACTTCAATCAAAACAGTCTTCCAGCATCAAACTCCACAAAAAGTGCCCGTCGAGTAATCATTAAAACAATGGTGTCTCTCAACTCTTTTGGGCCAGGAACTGTTTTTAAGCCTTTGAGGTATGAGCCTCTAAATTGTAATGTTTTTCGAAGTACACAATATTTACAATAGCTGAAAAAAGAGACAAGCTTCATACCCTGCCCAATCAAAGTTAGGCATTTTGGGAGTTCGGCTCTGCCCTTTTTGAAGGCAGTATTGCCAACCCTCTTCATTGCTGCTAACTGCAGCTAATTTAGCCTTCAAGTGAACTGATTTATGAGAGCTCCATGAGGCAGAGAAACATTCTTGAGTGCTGTGAGAAATATATCTCTGATTAATGTGCCACGTGTTTCTGATTCACTGAATAATAGCATAGCATACATCTTAAAATATAAGCCATTACATCAGCTAATGAAGCTCCTCAATCTCACCTACTAGAACATATATGAAACATAAATAACCAACTGACTCGAGTACTAAGAACAAACGAAGAGAAAACAAACCAGAATGCAGAACCTTCACGAGGAAGCTTCAGCTCCACGCATTTGGGACACCTTCACAAAAAGAGAGAAAAATAAGGTCACTAGTAGCACATTACACTCCTCATTCAAAACACATCTATAAATACATAACATGCTTGTTTCTTTTTCATTTCTTGATGAGTAATAACGTCGCTGAGTAGGACATCACACTCATTCAAAACATACCTCTAGAGAATAATATGTTTGTTCTTTTCATTTCTTGAAAGTGCTCATTGTCTAATCAAGCCAACTATTACTATTCAAAGTCCATTTTTTCTTTTCAAATCACTTCAAGAAAAGGGCTAAATTTCGAAAAATCTAACTTCACAACACTCACTGGAGCTTGGCAGGCTTGCCGCAACGACCGCACGCAGAATCCGAAGCCTCCGAACCCCCAGTCATCTTTCCGATACCTATCCAATCCAATTTCCAGCAGATATACAAACAACACAAATCGGTCAATCCAATCACAATCTTTCAAAGAATGACATCGAGAACGAGGTCTTTAAACACCAAATTCACGTCAAAATCGATTACCTGGAAATCGAAGAATTCTACGACGAATTTGCGTACGATTTGAAAAGTACGAAACTATCCAACAATTAGGGTTTAAAGTCATCCAGCTTCGCGAAGCAGTTGACACAATCTTTTTATACCACTGCAGCTAACCATCTCCTACGACGCAGCGTTTTTAGGTACACAGATTTCAACCAATGAGTGTTACACGTGGATTTTTCATCAGCTCCCCAATTTGAAGGCTGAAATTGATGATTTAACTTTTTTTTTTTTTTTTTTTTTTAAACCCACCCCGTTAGAGCCCCAGCCCTAACACCCACCAAGAATCGAACCTGTGACATGGAGTTTATAATACACCACCACGACCACTAGGCTAGCCCTTGGTGGGCAATTGATGATTTAACTTAATCAAAATTCTAATAATATAATTAAATTTAAACTACAATCAATAGTTAATATCAATCAATTCAACTGGCTATGTAATAAATTTGTATCATCTCAATTCTTGTTTACACAATAAGATTAAGATTGACAATTTAAAGTTTAATGACCTTACAAAATATTGATATCAAAAACATTGAATTAGCCTTTTAACGATTTGGATGGTAATCATTATACATGTAGCATCACTTATGAAATATATCGTTAGGAATTAAGATCGATACGAAGATAAAAAAGATACAAAAATTTATATAGTTCACTTTTTTTTTTATCCCATCCCGTTAGAGCCCCAATCCTAACACCCACCGCAAATCAAACCTGTGACATAAATTTTATAATACACCACCACAATCACTATCCGCTCAAACTACCTTCACGGCTGACCTATAGAAATACTTTAGCAGTACACGAGCATCAAACTCCAGGCCAATAGGGGACACCGGAGGCGGGGATCCACGACTCGCCCCGTAGGAACTGGCTGACACTAAAAGGAGTGGCTTCGTAGGAATGAGTCAACACATGAAATCCCGGCCAGCGGACTCTCCGGTTGGTGTTGGCTCCGACCCCCGAATTCATATACTCTCCATAATACAAAGTGGATAGAGCAAAATCACCTCTCCATTCTTCCCACCCCTCGGGACTGATCAAACCATCCAGATCAGTTTTCAAGAACACGGTCCGGGAATACCTCTTCCACGGCCTGCCTAAGTAATTCCTGCGGCCGGGCAGAAACTCCGATGACGGAATGACTCGAGACGCGTGGATTGAAATGCCCGTGTTTTCATCCGGATGGTCCCTGCCCTGAGCCGTGATTATGTTGGATTGGCCTCGCATTGGGTTCCTCATGAAGATGTTACAGTTCTGAATGACTGTCGTGGCGTCACCGAATATGAAATCTATCGTCCCATGAATGTCGCAATCGCGATAGAATTGTCTCAAAGAGTGCGCGAAGAGCGTGTCTTGGTATGCTCTCATGCTGCATCGGTAAAACACTGATAAGTCTGAGTTCACTCTCAACGCCACCGCTTGGTGCTTCCCTGGCCCGGCCGTGTTCTCAATCGTGACGTCCCTCGCCCAAAACCCATCTCCCGAAACACCTACATCAACAAACAATGTGATTTAGGCCGTGTTGAGTTTAAGTACTTGGAATTTGTTCCACTCCATAAATGAAAGAGATGCTAGTATCTTTTGGATTACACCACCATGATTCATAAGGTAAGGGTCTTGAGTCACATCGGAGTATAAACCGGAATATCTAACCAATTTCTATATGGTATCAGAGCCACGGCATGCGGTCCGGGCCACTATGCGATTGTGGGACGCCCTAAGCGTCAAGTGCATGGCGACACGTCCTTTTGACGACAGCGTGGTTTACCCATAAGCGGGAGTCGTGTATAACTACTTCGGAATTTGTCCCCATATCGACTGATAAAGGAATAGAGGTTTATATATCTTGAGTTATACTACCATAACTCATAAGTCAAGACTTTTGAATTATATAGTGATGTAAACCGAAATATCTAAAAAGTGGTGTAAACCGGAATATCTAACAAATTTTGAATATATATAGATTTGGAGGATTTGAAGTTAGGGTTTAAAATTCACCAAAAGTAGCTGAGTTGTATGTAGTGGATCCATCAGGGACATTTCTACTCGCAGTGATGATGGTTTTGCCAATGCCATCACCAACAAGCATCACGTTGTTCAAGTCTTTCCCAATCTCAACATTTTCATAGTAGACTCCGGCCTTGACATGCATGATCAATCTCAGAGGCCTGGTTTTACCCATTTTCGACATGGCGCTCACCGCCCCGGCAATGGTGGTGTGAGTACCCGACCCATCTTTTGCCACCACGAAATCCGCCTTCGAGTTCAGAGGGTTCCATGATGCCAAAAGCCCCTCATTTTTCACCTCTCCGCCTAAACAAACATTTCAGCAAGAATAAATTAAGCTGTCAAACATTAAGCAACAAAAGTGAAATTGAGGCTTGTTACCTGTGACCCGACCCGGAACCCGACCCGAATTTCTTCTGTAGGAAGCTAGAGCTTCACCGAGCAAGTCAGTCAAGTTTTGTCGAGGAAACCCGGAGCACGAGAACTGGATTTCCCCTAACCCATCTAAGCACGACCTGTGAGCCGCAAGCGCGGCGCTCAGCCACGTCAAGCCATCATCCGGGTCATGCTTCCGACCCGAGAGCAGCTGACCCAACCGAGCATGAGTTGCACCGTACAAGGTTGCACAATCCTCCATTGCACCACCCACCCTGCTGACCGCTCGACCCGACCCGTGCATCTTGGCCAAACCCTGAATTCGACCAAGCGCGTCCAAAATCCCACTTCTCGCCATTTTAACAGCTTCTTCGAGCCGGTCTCCGGCCGCCGTAGAAGCGTGGATAAGGAGGAGGAGGAACACCACCGCGGCTGGCGTTTTATGGCGGTGGATCATGGCAATGTCATAGAGCGCTGTAAATGCAAGTAAGTCTTTATAGCTCGGTTGATGAAGGAGGTGGCCGCATGGAGCCATGCATGGTTGTCGACTCTAATTGCCACGTGTCAGGATGTCGAGTGAGCGTAAGCTTGGTCTAATTAACCATAGTTTATTGCATGCTATTTTGGTAATGTAGAGTTGCATGCAAGCTTCCAGTAGCTTCGTATTAAAGTGCTCATGGTGCAGTGCAATGTGAGTAATGGCAGAAGATTATTGAAAACCATAAACTTCATTCTAAGAGTCAACGGTAAATTGAATGAAAATTAATTGAACATTTAGAAAATAAACATATGACGATTTGATATTCAACGATAAATGAAGGCACGTCAAATATACATGACCACAAAATGGAAAACAAGCACATGGTAAAAACTATATTTAAAGATTTATACAATTGAAAGATGATAGATGAAATGATTTGGAGTTTCCTAGAAATATTAAGGTGACGAAAGATGCTTATACATGCACCCATGGAGTAATTGTTCTTAGCTAATTTTAGTTATAGGTTTTAGTATAAATACTCTATACATATATGTATTTCATCAATTCAAATAAAAACATCTTCCACATATCAAAAGAGAATACTAACTTCTTGTTGTTGAGACTATTCTCTTATTTTCTCATATTCATATTCAATCTTTGCAGTTTGAATAAGTGAATTTAATCGTCCAGAGGGTCTTTAGGGCAAACTTATGCCCACATGTGCCTTTACATTTAAAATTCAATGATTTGAATCAAGAAGAAATGTAGGTCCCAAAGAGTATTCTCGAGCATGCGAGAGCCGATCTACTTTACTAAAAAGCATCAAGAAAAGGCAAATGTATGAAGAATAATAGCTTTTTTTAACACATATGCTTTACTTAGCCTTGCATTTTCCACTAGCTTCCATTTGCAGTGTTATTCTTTTGTCCTTCAAAACCTTATCCTGCATCCCACAGACAGCATTTTGCATCAGTTTTCAATCGAATCATATCAATAAAGGTCTCTAGGGATATGTATAAGTATAAAAAGTAAGCTATAAGACATATTTTTGTAATGATCTAATCATAGCGTCTTACCAAGTGCCTTGTGACAAAATGAAAGACCGACAATAATTATAGCAACTCCGGCAATGACCCCCACAATGATTGCTACAGTTTTTCCAACATCGTCATCTTCATTTCCATGCGATCCTACAGACCAACAAGTTCAGAAAGCGAATAGTACTTAAAGAATTGTCTCACATCGCTAATTTGAATGATAGTTTGCTATGATATATTGGATTACAATGTGGTGATGTGTACCTGTCGAGAAATGGTAGTAACCAGAAGCCCAATACCGTAAGGAACACTTCCCCAAAAACACGTCACCAGCTGCAGAAGCTCCGCACAACACTTTCATCTTCCTTGCAGCCTCCTCCAAGCACTGACCACACTGTCCTTCACTCAGGTCCCCCAAGCACTGTCCATAGCCCTCCACGCCCTGGCCGCCACTCACCCTGAAAAACCCTAATCCACTCGAACCCAGTTGACCCAGCACGTCATCCCTCCTCTTCAGAAACTCCACATCACTCCCCAAGCTCTTCAGACTGCATTTCTTGTACACCACGCTTACGTCATCCGTACCTAGAAAGTCGACATGCTCGTACCTTAAAAGACATGCATCAAGCTGCAGACTTGCCCCATACGAGTAAGGACATATCAGGCCTATTTGGGTCACTCCGCTTTGAATGCACCTTGAACAGTCCGCGAGCCTGAGATCCCCCCTACACTGGTACAGCCCGTAGATTGTAGAATCTGGTGGAGAAGAGCTGTCATTGCCCAAGGCAAAGTCCGCGTAGAGGGCTTGGGATGATGACGAAATTGCTGACGCAAGCAGGGAGTTGAGATTGGATTCAAAGCTTTGAGGGGTTGTGCTTGGTTGGTACTTTTCCTTAGAGCAACCTGCGTAGATGAAAGTGTAACCTTTGGCAGGACTGATGACCAAAGCCATGAGTAGCAAGAGTGATAAATAACTCTTTTCATGAGGTGTTGATTCTGAACTGGTTCTCATGATTGTGTAGTGTTGTTGTAGAGTAACCATTTTTGGTTTATTGTACATCTTTGGTGCCTTGGGCTCTGTTTTGCACATGTTGATGTGTGGACCTCCATATTCTTTTGGGCAAATTTGATTCTTCTAGTAGAGGGTATGCTTGTTTTGGGCCATATTTCACCTAAATCCTAAACCGTTAACCATTCCTTTTCGCGAGCCGCATGTGCGCCTTCGTTGATCCAATTGTAATAGGTCAGGCCCGTTCTTGACCTTTTATGGCTTTGGACAAAACATATATGTAGGATCATTCGTAACATAATATCACTCAATAAATATAATTTTAATATTTTTTTACAAAAAGTGGGCTCCTAAAAAAAACTACTGAAGCGAGTGGGTCCCAGGCCGCTGTCCGACAGAGCCGGGCCTGTAATAGATTTATATGCCTAGAGTTATTTTCAGATGCCATAATTTTTATATAAAATTTGCAACCTTGGAGTTTTGAGGTTGCCCCAATTCGCCTCCATAAATGGGCTTTGCTGATTTGCATAGGTGCTTCAATGGTCTAAACTCAAAACCAGTGTCAGATGAGTGGGGATCTATCTGCAAATACCATAACTAACAAGGGCACCAAGAAAAAAAAGCATGTAGGGTTTCAACGAGGGTAGTCCTTTGCATTTTGTGACGTGTGACAAAACAAGCTCACATTTTACTCTGTGCTCCCAGCCCGTCAAAGATGGTACAACACAAGCCCTGTTTACTAGTACATTTTGTGTTCCATGGGCCTTAAATTCAAGTATTAAATTACTCTGTCTGCCATTTGTCAACAATTCAAACTAGGGCGCAGATGAGGCGAGAGATATGTAACTAATGTTGAATGTTGTCAACCACAGTCAACGCTGGAGTCAACTTAAGAAACATGATTCCTGCTTGTTGATATTGGTAGTAGATTATCAGCTTGCACATGTTGTTAGCTGCTCCATCCCTGTGGTGGGGAACCATGTAAATTTACTGAGTTTATAAGTCACGTTTGTCCATTCTAGGGTTTGATTATATAGGATGTACGTGATCCCATCCTTGGATCAAATCGAATCTTTTCAGCATGTGAAAATTGAAACCTAGTTCAACCAGTGTCAAATATGAAAGATTCTTGTTAAGGCATGTTCTTTTGAACTAAAGTTATTTACTTAACTTAACTTATTTATTGAAAATTTAATTGCAAAAGAACCGGATTCTTTTTTCCTTACCGGCTCGGCTTCATTAGGGTTTAGGGTTGACATTTGCTTGCCAGGTGGCAGTGAATCCCATGGGGCAATGTTTTGATGCATTGTAACACAAATATTAGGGTCAAGCAGATCCCAAAACATGGCTGGATCAAAATATGAAGTCAAGTGAATCTGTCTCTCCCTCAAAATGGAAAGGCTGGTTTAAGGCTGAGTATGTCACTGAGATAGGTAGCAGCTCACTGGACATTGATCCATTTATCAATGAAAAGAGATGTTGATAGTTCATCTGAAGGAAGTTTCAGCTCATTATTTTCAGCAAAATTTGAAACCCAATTGATTTCTGAAACTTTGCTTTTTGAAATCAATAAAAAAAAGTTGAATAAGAAAGTTTTCTGCAGACTCTCTGGACTAGAGCCTAAAACCATCAGCTAGCTAAATGTTAAATACCTTGCTGCAAACTACAGCTACAGATTTATTCATTAGGGTTAGCTTGCACAACAACAACAACTAGGGTTTTCAATTGTAAAAGATTTCTAAATTGATATTGATCATGAATCTCTCCCTGGACCACATAAAGATAGAAAACCCTAAAAACGAATTAAAACACAGCAGCCCACAAGGATCGGATCAGTGCTTTTCTTCTTTTTTGTCTGACAAAAAAGTATCTGTGTGTGTGAGAAGATCGAGGTCTCTGAGAAGCTGGTTAGATAGTGTGGTCATGTCATGGAATTTAAAGCTTACTGCACCAAGCCAGTCCTTTTGTTGATCTGTACTGCAATAATTTTGTTATAATTGCTCAATCTTTGTATTGTTCTTGGATACATTTAGGGTTTCTGATTAGATACATCATGCAATATAGTAGCAAAAAGTGGCCCTAATTAGGATTAGTTACAAAACAAGCTCAGTCAAATCTTTGAAGATTATTTAACCTAGTTTCACTCAAAGACTTGGCATTGTAACAAAAGATGAAATGAGATTTGACCAATTAAATCATGAGTACAAATATATGCCAGACAGTGGAGAAGAGTAGCTAGCATAATAAGTGATGAAAACAACTAGTGAATGTGGAGGAAGAAGCTAATGACCATGCATGCTCACGTCCCTTTCTCCCTCTCTCTCTCTAGACCTCTCTCTCTCTAGATCTCTCTCTCTCTCTCTTGATCCATTGGGATTTGCAACCGTTCACATTTGATCTCACACATAGGTTGATAGTGGTGTCCTATTTCATCACATTGTACTTAGCACACAAAAAATGACCTTGCAAACCCTAACAATATTTCATATCTTGGGGCTCTCGCATACTTCTCACTATCTAATAACTGCAACAATGTTGTCGGTTGAGGATTCGACTTTGTACCTCACTCCACTTAGCTTCACTCCATGATTTAGGGTTTTGAATCAAAAGAATTAAGCAAAAACCCTAGAGGGGAAGAACATTGTTAAAAGTTCAATACAAAAAGCACCCTTACCATCTCTGAACAGCTGCAGAAGTAGTCCTTTTCACAAATAGTTATCACTTGAACTTCTTAGAATGAGTTTTGACATGTGATTGATGAACAGAAATATCTTGTTTTGTAGGACGATTATTAGAGTCCTCACATTTGTTAATCAAATGAACTTCAATTTGTAAATTTTGATTCTATTAAATGGTATGGAACCGCTTACAGGACGTGATCTAATGTCAAAAAGAACGTCAAACATCTCAGCGATTAGGATTCAATTTCTGATGCGGTCGGAGCTGGGGTTCAAGAAGACCAATTTGAGAGATTATTTCATTTGAGTGGGGCACCATCTAATGGCAAAAGAAAATTTCAGCGACTAGGATTCGATTTCTAATTAGGTCAGAGCAGAAGCTCGGGAAGACCAATTTGAGTCTAACCTCTGAGAAATGAAAGCTCATTTTGTCCGTTTATGTTATATGAATCTGTGACTTAAGTTTCATTCGATAGAAAACTACTTGTCGACCAACCTGCAGATTTAGGTTTAGATATCACTTCACATAACATAAACAATTATTCAACTTAAATTTACACCAATGACAACTTTTAGAATGTTGGAACTAGGTCAAAGAAGTCACGCCCAAAAGAAAACCTAAACGCCATAAATTGGCAAGTTGATAGATGTATAAATTAGGGCTAGGGAATGTGCTCTGCCGATTTCCATCCATATCTGATCTGCGTGAAAAACTAGAGAGAAGAATCCCATCTGCCGATTGAAATTACACCAATCATCTACACCTCATCTGTCAATACATACCCCAAATAAACATCATCGTCCTAAATCTATCTACCATCATCATCAGTCAAATCACACTGAATCAATCGCCAGCCCTAAAAGATCTCCATTGATCTTATTATAATGTCATCTTCATCAGCCTCATCCTTCTCGCCGGACCACCATATCCTCCACCACACACCCTCTCTTTCAGACCAGCTCTGCTATGTCCACTGCAACCATTGCGACACTGTTCTTGCGGTATGCAAACCCTAGCTGCTCTTTTGATCAACTGCGTATTTACATGGTTTTTGTTTTTGTCGGGGTTGTAGGTGAGTGTTCCCGGAAGCTGCTTGTTCAAGACCGTAACGGTCCGATGCGGTCACTGCACCAATTTGCTGTCCGTGAACATGAGGGGACTTCTTCTCCCACCTGCGCCTCCATCGCATCATCATGCAGCTAATTTCTTCAATAACTCCCAGAATCATCTCATCACTTTGGTATGAAGTTTTAGGGTTTTTGTGCTGCTAGGGCTACCTGCTCTTATAATTGGTCATATACTATTTTGAATCTGAGTTGTTCAATTTGATCTGAAGGAGGAGATGCAGAGCAATATGAATCTGATGAACCAGTTGCCAAACCCTAATGAGCAAATGATGATGATGCCGGTGCAGACTGAGTTTATGCCTGCGCCTCCGGCAGCTGTTCGGCGTAAGTGATTCAATCTAGGGCTTCAGAAAAGTTCTTCACATTTGAATAGATTTCCTTATTATCAGTCTTAGCCTTGATAGCAAGAAACATAGATCTAAACATCTATCTAGCTAGCTAGAGCTAGCTAGCTGTGATATAGAAGCCCAGGAGATATTGTCCACAGGACTGAGATCATTGCAGATTCACATGAAAACTTAAAACTTGTTAATGGTGGGAGTAAACCCTAAATGAACATTGATTATCACTAAACTGAAGGATGATGCAACTGCACACATAGGGTTTCTGAGCTTATCTTGTAAAACATGTCGTCTTATGTATATAAGAAGATTTGCAAGTCTATCCAAAACTTAGGGTTTGTAAGAATTTCAATCTCTTCTCTCCTTTAAAGATTCTGCAATCAGCCTTCTCAAGCTTTAGTGTTGCTCTAGAGATATGCTTTCAACTAGGGCTTTTTAGTTTTGTTTGCAATGGAACACAAAAGCTTAAATATGAAAACAATGGCGGAAGTTTATGGTAATTTTGGAAGCAGTGTTGTATGTATATATATGGGGAGTGGTAGATGAGATCTGTCCCCCGGAAATATAGATGAAATGTATGATGATGATGATGATGGTGATGATGATAATGATGAAGTAATGATCAGAAGAAACCATAAAATGTGGGACTGGGAAGAGATAATGTGTCTGGCTGAATGGCTTCCCTCAAGACCATAAATGAGCAGTAGCAAACACACATCTCTGAATCATGCTAATTTAATGCTCTCTGCTCCTGCTGCTTGTCTCTATATGTGTCTCATTTATTCATTTTCAACCACATATCTTTGTTTCTATACATTCTCTCAGCTCCAGAAAAGAGACAAAGAGTCCCCAGTGCTTACAACCGCTTCATCAAGTAAGCTACTTTCGAATCATTAACCAGCAAAATGTTTGTCTGTGAATAGTTGCTCATAGCTGACTTTGTGTAACCCTAATAACTAGGGAGGAGATTCAACGGATCAAAGCTGAGAACCCAGATATAAGCCACAGGGAGGCCTTTAGCGCCGCTGCCAAAAATGTATGTGTAATTACTTCATTCTCACTAGAGTTCGATTTCTGATAGAACCGGACTGAAGTCAAATCTTGACTACTTAGTTTGATCTTACATGCTTCCATTGCATGTTTTTGTGCAGTGGGCCCACTTCCCTCACATTCACTTCGGCCTCTTGCCTGACCAGTCCGTGAGGAGATCTGCTGCTAGCCTGCTCCAACAGGTACGAGTACGACACTAAGCTGATCATCTCTAACCCCTTATGCTGCAACTCTTGATGAAAACCCGCCAAGCTTTGGATGTTTTGATTTTTCATATGATGTTTGAAACAAAAGGTGTCTGGTCTTATGCTGGTTCATATGCACTCTTTTGTAAGATGAAAACCTGGGATTCATCAGTGCTGATGATTACTTTGTTTATAGTAGGAAGCAGGATCAGGTGCTGCAGGCGGACTACTCCTGGTGAGAGATGGGTTTCTGCAGTGAACCAAATAACCTTTCTCCAGTTGATTTGTGCACATCCCACTACTCTCAACCAGTATGCTTTTTTAAGGGTTTCATGTATTCAGTCGTCTCTTAGAACCCTGGTTTCCAGAGATGGAACTTTGTACCTTTGTTCTGAACATGTAATTTGACCCTTTACTGTGTTTTCTCTAATGCCTCTGTTTAGTGTTCAACCCTAAATGTCTGAAGTAGTCATCATCCTTGAGCTGTTATTGTTCAAGGAAACAATGTCAGATCACACACATTGAGCATAACAATCTATGATATCAAAATATGAAGCTGTTTTACAGAAAATGAAGCTATCAAAAATATGAAGGGCATTACATTGCCAATGATATATATTACTTCTTATAATTCAATATGAGATAATTACAAATAAAAGATCGTCAAAAAATTGATACATATCTATTTTGTCGCAAAAGCTAAATATAATCATCCCTTAATAGAAATCCGTCCGCCAGAGCATTTTGCGAGATATATGACAACTTTGCCTCACAACATATGGATAGTTTGGCAATGATTGTCCATGGGAACATTTGTACTTTCACTGTTCTGAGTCCTCATATCTATAACTTGGCAGCAAAGCTAAGAGAGGCCACATAACAAGTAATTCTATAGCTTGGATGTAATTAATAAGAAGTCAAGACATCGGCACATCCTGACATCAAATATCACATAACTGTGGCTCATATATACAAGCATCATATGCTCAGTCAGTACCAAAGCAAGATTAGTCAATGCAAAAAATAGTCTGCACCATCACTTGGATATTTTGTAAATGGGGGGAAACCTGAAAGTGTAGGCAATTTAGAATACCCAAATTGATAACACAAGTTCATGATAAGTATAACAGGCATTTCGAGCGAAATGGCATTGACAAAAACTGGCAAAGTTTATTCTAGTGGACAACTAGCTATATGAACAATCATGCAGAACGAAAAATAAGTACAAGAGTGACACGATCAGAGATTACAAAACTATATACCCCAACAAGGCAACAATAAAGCGTTTATGTATACAATAAAAGAGACTTATGAATGAGATTTACAGCTAAAAACACTTATTATGTTCCAAAGCAATTAATTTAGGCACAATTCACCTACATATCCAGTGTGAAAAAATACAATTAAAACTGCACTTTCTGCTTTGTATCGTACTCGCTAAGGTCTACACTTCTACACACTTGAAAAAGAAATAGATGGCTCCCTAAATTTTAACCACGAGTGAAATAAATCAGATATACATATCACACTGTACCTGGGTAAATCCTGAACCAGAGAGAATATTTTTCATCACATGTGTCACTTAGATTGGACAACTCGAAGTAGATACCCTGTCTTCGACATAAAACCCCTGCACGTCACCATGGTGTCGGGTAGTTCCACACCCAGAGACCATATGCTCAGATGCATGAGATGTTCATTTGAGAATTCCTGAGGCAGAGAGTTAAAAGGGAGTGAAGGAAACCTGCATCTCATCAACCAGCAAACCAGAACACATACTGAAAAAATGAGCTCGGTTTCAGGACCAACTTGGTCGTAGATTTTCATTTGTATACAGTAATCACAATTGAATTTCTAGTCTTTGCACTTCAAGCCTGTAAGATAAACTTGACACTGTATTGGGGTCTTCCCGATTTTGAATCCCGGCACCACAGTAAACCCCACCTTGCCCTTAGTTCTACTCGTGATTGCGCTTCTCTTTATGACATCTTCCATATAAATAGTTGAGTACTCTGCACCTGTTTCCACTTGAAAAATCTTAACGGTGGGATTGAACGAAAATGCCAATTTATGAAGAGTCCACACAGAACTTCCCATGTGAACAAAAGATTCATAAAACACGCTCAGGGACTTCCATGAATCGACAACCGCCTTATCCTGCTTCAAATTGCCAAAAATTGATGTTTCCATGGCTGGATGGATGAGTTCGTGGTACTTGTTTTCACAAAATCTTGAAAAATCACAACTTGGATCCTTACTCAAGACGTCCATCGGATTTGTGGACACATGTTCAACTAACTGGCTCAAATAACTATTTACGCATGGCTCCTCACTACTCTCCCTTAGCCCAAAGCTCTCAGAATCGAAACCTTTCATCATAAGTAAACAGACATAGGACAAAAATGCATACTGCATATGCCCTTTCTTTTCATACTCAATATCAGGATGCACCAAACTCGATGCAGAATCCAAATCCCAGTTAGCATTCTTCATCAAACCAATCAACAGCTTCGTAAACTTATGAATCGATTTGACAGTATCATTCAACGCTGAATTAAACACACCAACAGTCATTAGAACTTCACCAGTGGACAAATTTGAACACATAGCTAACCTCTTGGACAACTTAGCATTCGCAATCCTGCATTTCTCCAACTCCTTTCGCATCACTGCAACCCGACCATCTTTCGCGTCAATCTCCAACTGCAACTGATTTGAAACCGTCCCAAGAGCACGAAGCTTGCTTTGATTCTCCTGCACCTGAGCTTCCGAACAAGAACCAACTGGAGAATGAGAGCACATACTGTTACACCTCAAATCCCTGTAAAAATGCTTCAAGTCGGACAATCTCCTCAACTGCAAAACTAGGGCTTTATCAGCCAAAGCTAAGCTGTCCTCAGAGAGCGGCACATGAGCTGCTTGCAGCTGAAGATATGAAGCCTGAAAAGACGAAACAGAAGCAAAAATCGACGAAATCAACGCATGTCCAACCGCAGCGTCAACCGGAAACGTCCTAACCCTACTCTCCGAAACCGTCCCCAATTTCCTCTCCTTCACCGATCCCGACGACTTCGCCGATCTGGATTCGGCTTCAATCTCATCCGGCTTGATGACCACAACTCTCTGACCGGTAATCACCTCCTCAGCAGAATCAAGCAGCGAAATGAACCCTTCCTCCTCCCACTCCCCTCTAGGGTTTTCAGCCTCCTCCTCCTCCTCAGCGAAAAACTCAATTGCTTTGGTTTTGAAACTGAGGGCGAACTTCGAAAGCATCTCGGATATCGGCGGTGGCTTTGGGGATTGGCGATCCATCTCCGTCATCGTCCGAATTTCAACCGAGCAGCTGTTGACTGATATTCGACGAATTGAGACAAAATCGGGGCTTTGCGGGATCGAAATGAATCGTTTTGCAGGAAGAAGATGCGTGCAGGCGTCGAAATGGGTGGCGATGAAATTGGGGATTGCGCGAGGAGCTGCGAGACTGAATTGCAGGAATAAGAGAATGCTTTGGATCGACTTCTTCTTCCGAAGCACGAAGCTGTTTTTGGATATTTTATTTACAAAAATAGAAACATTCCTTTGAGATTATTTGGTAAAGCATCATTAAAGATTATCCACTTTAACCCAATATTTATTTATATGAGTAAATTATTAAATTTTATTTAAAAAACTATGATTTCGCATATACATTCAATATATATAACACATTTCAAGCACATGTCACGTATAATATTTTATCATCTCGCACAAAAATAAGAATCAATATACACAGAACCGGACCTTTATTAGTCCAAATGAAAGTGATATGATACAGTTTTACAGAAGAGAAAATCAACACGTAACCAAATGGTCATTGTTTCGCTATTTTAAAACAAGCATAACAATAACTAATGTTAAGTTATTATAAGATATGTTGCATGATGGAGGAGTTAATACAATATGGTCAACGTAATCGAATGAAAGGTGAGTGGTAACTAATAACTAATCAAGCTTTGACTTTTGAAATGAATAAGAAAAAGTCAAACAGCAGGTTGAAGCGAGAGAATATATTTCAGGTATAAGTGTTAGGTACTCGATGTGACCCAAGGAATTTCAAGTTAAGAATTCGAAAATGACATAGTGAAGTCCCTATAGTTCCGCACAAGGTCGAATGAAAAGTGTCGAGGAGCATTCGATTGAACTTGATAAACATTGAGAAACTTAGTAAGACAGTTCAGACGAAATAGAGCAAGCTGAAACAAGCTGCCCGAATGAATCAGTGCAGCCACCAGTTAAGGAGTACTTTGAACTTTGAGTTCAAACGAAGGGGCGCAAAAGTGCAAACCAGAGGCTACATTCTCATCTTTTCACTAACAAAGAACACATTCATTTGAGGCTATAAAAAGGACGTTCATGATCATTTTTAGCATCGTAGAAATTTTAAAATAAATTTTGTATTTAAAAATGAAAATTTAGTAAACTTCAGTTCTTATATTCGATAGAGAAAAATATAATTAAATGTCAGGCGTACTAAAATTTCAAGTTTGATTAGTGTACCTACCAAGCAAGTGAACTACTAGTAAAATTATCCAACTTTACTTATGTTTATTAATGCCTATCAAGTTCACCCATGCTGAGCTGGGCCATGATTAAAGAGGGCCCGATTAATAAGTTTGGGCCACGTGTTGAGCCAGCCCAGCCCACCACGACAAGAAAAGTAATTACTTTCATAATACGTCTTATCATTAAATATTAAATAAGGAAGGAGAGGCATAGGTCAGGAGGCAGTTAGGAAAGCAAATAATGGGACGATGTAGTATGGTTGGTTGTTCAGTAAATGAGTTTATATTCGTGTTTTTTTTATTATGAATATTTAAGAGATTTTGAAGTGAGAACTGATCAATTGATCAGGACAGTGACGACTAGTTGGGTGGAAGGTCAAAGGTATAGAAATCCGACAATACACTCTATTTTGAGGAAGAAATTATTTTTATCTAACAGAAAACTTTGACGGTATTAAATATTAAATTGGTCACATCTACTTGGATCCCACCGCATCATATTTATAATTCATTAAATACCGTTCCTTTACACTTTATTTAAAAGTACCGTTTTACCCTTTCGTAGTTAATTTTATGTAAATAGAAATTACATTCTCGGGGTAAAATGGTCATTAACTCCGACGGAACAAACGCAAGCTGAGCCTTCCATTTCCGTCACCAAAAAAAGGACAGAAATTATAAATTAAATAAACAAATAAAAATTAGAGCAACCGCTTTCTCGCACATTCCTCTTTTCTCTTCACGAATCACTCTCTCAACACCCTCTTCATAAATCAACCTGTCGCAGATTCATCGTCGGAAACGGTTCATCGCCGATCATGAGCACCGGAGGTTTCCTCAGCATCTATCCCGCCGAACTCAAATTCCCCTGTAAGTCCTCCTCCTCCCGTCCCTTTTCCATAACCGTGTAACTCGTCACTTTCAAATATCTCGTTTAATCGTTAGAAGCGCTTATCTCGAATCTGATTTTCGAGATTAATCTCGTCCGCATCGAGTCATCATTTTTGTGCTCGGAGGCGCGAACATGTTGATGTGATGTGATGTTGTTGATTGTGATTTTTGTTTTTGGATGTGAGCGAATCTCAGCTGCGGAGGGGAATGTTGGTTGGAGTGAGATGCGGATTGGTGTTTTGGATCGTGAGATGGATTTTTGAGTTCTTATTATATTGTTGTGAGCTGATGGTGGATGTAACGTGTGTGACCTAATTATTTAATTGAATTGGTTGACTGATTTGACCTAGCATATAGCATTTGAAATTCTTTTTTGGATTTGGTTGATGAAGTTGAGGAGAAGAAACAGAGTTCGTGCTGCATGCAGTTGACGAATAAGACGGATCAATATGTAGCTTTCAAGGTACATTTAGGATTTTGTTAGGTTTTGTGTGTTGGATTTGTGCTGTATGAAGATTCTTATTAGCTTTCTGATGTTGATGCTGTTTTTGAGAAATAGGTGAAGACAACCAACCCAAAGAAGTATTGTGTTAGACCTAATGCGGGCATCATCATTCCTGGATCCACTTGCAATGTCACAGGTAAAAGTTATCTGTTGTCTGTAGAAGTCTGATGTTTTTTTGTGATACACATAACTTGCGTTGGAATCTTTAACTGAGAGAAAACAATTGCTGATGTATCACTATCATGCAACATGTATCCCTTGATTAGAATCTATAACTGAGAGAGAATTCGTAATGCTGTACATTTTTCATGCCAATTGGTGCTTAGACATCAACAAGAACTGAATTTAATTGGTATGCTAGCTAGTTTGTATTTCATACTGTTAGATTCGTCCAGTGTATTTTCATGCGGATGGTTAGGTACTTTCCTTTTCCACCAGGATACCTTCTAATTTGGCATGTATACACTTCGGAAGAAGCTCATCAGTGACTATACTGCATTTATCCTATCATGTGTAATTTTGTTAACTTCCACCTTGTTTTGTTTGGTTGTTGACAGTTACGATGCAAGCACAAAAAGAAGCTCCACCTGAAATGCAATGCAAGGACAAATTCCTTTTGCAAAGTGTTGTTGCCCCAAGTGGCACAACCGTAAAGGATATAACTTCTGAACTGGTGAGGTTTACCCTGTCGTGTCAATATTTAACATAGAGACTCTTCGAGGTGGTTGATTGGATGCTCGTACTCTCATGTAATGACAAGTTGCAATGATTTTTTTCGCAGTTCAACAAGGAGGAAGGGAAGACAGTTGAGGAGTTCAAATTAAGAGTCGTCTATATTCCTGCCAAACCTCCATCCCCTGTCCCTGAGGGGTCTGAAGAAGGGTCTTCGCCTAGAGCATCAGCACAGGAGAATGGAAGCAGTGCTCCTATGTTTGACTCTGTAAGTGTACTCTATTCTCACTTATATCATACGTCCCATTACATTTACAGGAGGCTGCTCGACAAGCAGTTTTTTTAATGAGAGATCCAATATGTATGTTTTGTTTGAGAACTGTGTTTAATTCTTGTGCTGCTGATCTCAGGTGAGCAGATCTCTGGATGACCCTAAAGACAAGTCTCCAGAGGTAATGTTTTTCTATGCATAAGCATTTGAGTAGTATGTCACCGAAGCTGCATACTGTCAACCAACATCTGAAATTTATTGAGAAGTTGTGACTGCTAGAAACAAACTGTTTTTGATACAGTCTGGTTTAGGATGTGTGGTACATGAGTGATGCCTGATCTGAACACAGAAATAGCAGTGCTGGGAGTAGAAGAGTTCTTTAATTTTACTTCTTTTTTTCTTGAGAAGGGAAAGAGTAGGGAAACTTGCATTTTTTATAATGAAGAAAACAATTCTTTTAAAGAAGATCTAGTCATGTTACAATGTCAGGGTTTGCAGCAAGGGTATCTGAGCAGATCATCAAATACTTTTTGAAGCTTCACATGCTAGTAGTCGTAGATAAACTCAGAGCTTTTAACCATCTGATCAGAAAATTTCACTGGCTGTACATTGAAGATAATTGACTGCCAATTAGATTTAGCAATGGCTCATAGATGTGTTACGGCAGTATGCAATGCCGTTCATAGTTTAGTGCGCCATGATGTTTTCTCTTAGGCATTTATCCTCAGTATAAAATAGAAGGATATCTATGGAGGGATCTAAAATCTAAAGTGAAATTACATCATTTTTCTTATCAAGAAGGGCAAAAGTGAGGGAGCTAACCATAGGAAAATTTTCATGTAGGACAGGGGTATGGCTCTGTTATATTCCATCTATTGCTGTCTAATTTAGATGCGTCTTAAACATGTCACTTATTACCCTACTTAGATCCTCAAATATATGAGGGAGTAAAGAAAGACTTTGTGTGTAAAGAGAAATTCCATGTTTAGCTGTCAAGGAAACTTTGATGGAAAATATATAGAGATCATGGCAAGTTTGAGTGAAAAGTTTATAATACATTTCTCTTTTTTCTTCATCTGCTTTACTTTACTCTAAAACGTAATATAAAAACAATGAATGAAATGGTTTCGATATGGCTCTCACTTTTGATCTGATTCTGCTTCATTTTTTTTTAATTCTTCTTCAAATTATGCAAGATCTACACAGATTGTTCATATTTTTAATTTGTAAACTCTTTTACAATGGATGAGTAGTCTGCACCTGAGGTTATCCATCATTGTAAGTTTTCTTGTAGACATTTTGGGTTCCTGAATGTGGACTAAGACCGTGTCCTTTCACCTACTAATCACTATAATGAACTGTTGTTTAGCTAGTGGTTTCAAAGAATTTGACATCACAGAAAAACCTGATTAGAAATAGAATTGCTGCGTCGTATCTTTTCTTACAACTAAAGATTCCAAAGGAAAACTAGATATTTGCTAGTTAGCTTTTTTTATGTGTCTCAAAAGGAGGTACAGTGAATGAAATACATGTATGTGGTGTTGTATCTGTGAGCAAAAGGTTTGTTCCTTTTGTTAATGGTGGGGTTCATTTTCATTTCCAAGATGTGCATGATTTGTCGTTGTACTCGCTGTTTTAGTTCATTAATGAGTATACCTGTATGCTAAACCTGAATTGTACTATTCCTCAGACTTGGTCTGTTATCTCCAAGTTGACTGACGAGAAAGCTTCTGCCATTCAACAAAATCAGAGGCTTCGCCAGGAACTGGTATGGTCACACGAACCTTTTTGCTTATCACATATGGTAATGTCAGTCCTTCATGCATTTTGCATCTAATTGTTACTTGTGAGGTGTATTGATATAACATTAGTAATGTTACCATTTGGTTCTTTGATGCTTATTGCCCACAAGTTATGCAGCTTTTCACATTGTGCCTGACCATGTGTTTAGTTTCAGAAAATAGGGGTCATGCTACACAATTCCACTTGGCCTGATGCATGTTTGTTAAAGGTATAATTAAGAGTTTACAACGCACTTTTTTTAATGTTTATATTTTTTTCAATGATCAGGAGCTCCTAAGAAAAGAAATCAGCAGAAGTAGCGCAGGAGGTGTGTCCTTTGTGTTTGTGGTGCTGATCGGCCTTGTTGGAATCTTGGCTGGCTACATGGTAAAGAAGTAATGATAGGAGCTGCTCCATAACTCGCATTCGTTTCAATGCCAACTATCTCATCAACCTTATCCTCGAAATTCCAAGTCTCATTCGACCACAGTAAAAAGTGGATTCTAGTCTCCACTCTGGCTACTTTCCCCTCTCCAGCCACCAAGTGTTTTCCCCAGCACTTTCCGACTGCATTTCCTTATTTTGTCCCTTTTCTTCACATTATGATTTTACTCCCCTTCAGTTATCAATTTGTGCAATGTGAATGATTCATTAATTAGCCTGCCTATCACACTGAGTTGTACTGAGCAAGACGTACTTGTCTCATCCACTTCTCCATCTACAGAAGAAAGAAAGCTTCAATAGCTTTCAAACTTGGCCAAATGTAATCCGACAAGTCGCTTGGCCTTAATGGCTTAGGGTCCAGACTCTTGCTAAATAACAGCTCCATTGTGCTCACGGGACCGCATAAGACACCTACGCTGGTAGCTGGCAACCTGCCTCATCAGCCAATCAGTTTTCGACAAAAATCCCATGTCAGGATCTCTCTCTATAAACATGTTCACAAGCTCCAGCATCTGCCACAGACAACTAAATGGCCTCTTCAATGGCTGCTATGCTCCCCATTCTTCTAAACATCACATTCCTCGCCTTGGTCTCATCCACCAAACTCCCCTGCCCTCCCACAATCCCTTCCCACCCAACTTTTCCAGCCAAATGCCCTAAAGACACTCTCAAGTTCGGAGTCTGTGGCAGCTGGCTGGGCCTGGTCCATGAGGTCATCGGCACACCGCCGAGCAAGGAATGCTGCACGCTCATATCCGGTCTGGCCGATGCCGAGGCAGCTCTTTGCTTGTGCACTGCCATTAAGGCTAATGTGCTTGGTGTTGTCAAGGTGAAGATTCCTGTTGCTGTTAGCTTGATTGTGAGTGGCTGTGGGAAGAAGATTCCAAAAGGGTTCAAGTGTGCTTGATTTCTTAAAACCTCCAGTCAGTGTTATCTGTTCATTCCTTAAAAAAATCTATGTATGAATCTCCTTATTAATTGTGTCTTGTCCTCGAATAAAGTATCATTAACTCATTATCATACTTGAGACATCTGCATATTCAATTTCAACCAATCTTCCTCGAAATCTGAACCATGAATACATCAACATAACTTCATGAAGAAGGTTAAGTTTATCGATCTGGCAAATTGATTGGCCTCTGCACGTTCAATGGAACTTGTAATTTCTTCATCATTTTTTCTAATAATCAATCATAATAGCTAGAGAAAAATAGTGAAGCTACTCGTTTTATAAAGAAGAGATATGAGCTCCCAATATCTCAATCTCCCATGTACAAACAGAATACACTAAGAAGCAAAAGATTAAGTTACAGCAATATCAACCATGATTTAGGGTTAGGGTTTAGGGTTTAACATTCTCACCATACTGTCATCACAAAACCCTAACCACAAAAATGATCACTGATCAAGGCACCACACCTATAGTATAGCGGATGCCTATTTGACTCCTCATCAGTTATGATGCGGAGGGTGTACCTTTGGCGGCGAGTAGTCTAGGTTAAAACCGGGTTTCCGGTCTCCTCGTGTCCTCTCAGGAACTTGATATGTAATTTCAGCACCTCCACTTCCAATTTTGGCTTGATGCTTACTCCTCTTCATGCTTAAATCCTCAGTAGTAACCCTTCTGAGGCTTCTGGCCCCTTCTCTAACTTCCACCATATTCAGGTTGTTACCATCCTTTTTGCTAGCTTTTCTGATCCCTGAGGAGGTCGTTTGAACCCTCGCCGCGTCCTGTTCATCACTGAAGCTCATCTCCTTCTGCAATAAGTTTGCAGTGTAAATGTGTAATGTTACAACCTTTGAAGCGAAAAGGGGCACTTTTGAATATAAGCACATGAGGAATTTGTCCCACATAGACTGATAAATCGGAATAGATGTTAGTATATCTTGGATTACACCACCTGGCTTATGAGTCATATAGTGGTGTAAATCGGAATATACAGCCAATTTCAACACATCTGATGAGGTTTACCTTGTTATTGGTTAGGTTGGATTTGTGTGAAGATAACTCATCGTGTACTATTTCTTCGGTTGCACCTAGAGGACGAGGCCTTGCAATACATGCATTTTGGACACTAGAAAAGAGAAGCAAAAGAAGGGTTGCACAAGAGTATGGGGACATGATCGGAGAATAAGTCTGCGGTGTCTCGAAGAGCTCAGGTGACTACGCTGAGAGACAATATTTGTAGGGTATGGGTCGCCATAGAAGAGGGCAATGCGTGAAGAACATGCCCTTGTTGGAGGCTTCTTCTTCTCTTAGGACCCAAGACGCAAAGAGGGAGACTCCCATCCCAAATGAAACACGAGTAGTGATAAATACAAGATGTTGTGATCATGTTCCTTGTAGCATTGGAAAGAGAGTGAAAAGGGGTTTCTTGAAAATGGATTCAAAAGTGATACTTTAAGTATGTACAAAGTGGCTTAAATCTAAAAGAGAGAAAGCCATGTCTCTTGTAGAATACCAAGATTTGGTATAAACTAAATTAAAACCGATCTCTTTTTTTCCATTTGGTCGCGTTTGTGTTGGGTTTGAGGAGTGCATTTTCATGGGATGTGTTGACTCTCTCTCTAGCTTTACTCTATTCACTGTCTTGGAATTTTAAAAGATTGGTACTTTAAATCTTCACTCTTTACCGTAATCAGCCAGATTGCTCATCTGAGCGAGCGTGGTCTAATGATAAAAAAAATTAAAGTTTGAAATAGAAAAAAAAAAATAATGAGACGCTTATCGATCAATATTTAAAATACACGTAACACATTGAATATAGGCTCAGCAGGTAGATCAATAAACCTCCGCCTATCCCTCATTACACCCGCCACGTGGCACACACCCACCTGCCCGCCAACAATCCGAGCTTCAGTTATAGGCTCAGCACAAAATTGGGATTGTTGTTTTCATGACTGTCGTTGTGTCATTCGATTGTTGAGGGTTGTGGTGCGTGGTGGGATTTGGTCAATCGGTGAGGCGTTGACAACCCGACTCGGGTGGATGCGTGTCCTCACCATATCCGGCATTGTCCTCGGTTCAGTCGGTGACCTTGTCGGCTCCCTCCCCCACACTCTCTTTTGTCGTTTTCTGATTCACCTATTTAAGTCATACTACAACTTCAACCCTTAGGACATAATGTGGGCCCATTATACAGTTTGCCCGGCCCATTTAACTCTCCCAACTCTATTCTCAGCATTGTGATATTTAGCTTGCCGTTTTTATTATTATAAAAATCTTCATTAAAGAAAGCTAAAATACACAAAAGAGATTTAAAAATATATATTAGATCTTAGAGTTTAATATGAGATAATGACAAATGAGTATCACAAATAAAAAGATGATAAAGTAGTCGATACATCTCAACTCTCTAGCAATGGCTAATTGTAGTCGTTCTTTAATAAGAATACGTCCGTTAGAGTCTTTTGCGTGCAAAAGATAACTTTTGGCTCAAAATAAAGAGAGATGTCAGTGGTTCCATACCTTTGGCCTCAGTCCCGGTCGCCGTCGCAATCCTGACCAGCTAATATGCTCTTTTTCTAAATCTCCTAAAGATTTCACGATGAAAGGCACAAACATAAGCAATTGTCTAAAGAATTAACTCTATCCTTAGAGATCTTCCTAATTTCTTCTACCCTCTTAATTGTATCTTCTGAGTCCAGCCACGCTCCTCCTCCCACAAAAAAGTAGATAATGAACACATTCACACAAAGACATGTACATCCATCCCACATAGATACTAAAATGTCCGTTGACTTCTCTCCCCCCAGGGAGAAGACCAGCCACCTCTAATTTAGGCCCCTGGTTAGCCTCCCTAAAAAAAGTAAATATGCATCTCTTGACGCATTATGTACTCTAAATTCTCCTCCCTCCCTCATGACAATGAGAGTCATGATCACCAGCCGCATCGAAAATGTGTAACCCTTTACAGACCGTACGAGTTCGAAAAATAGCTAACCGTCATGTCCGGTATGGTACTTGAGGGCCAAACAATACGTCAACATTCAAAGCCCATAGAAAATTGTAGGTATCACTGTGGTCCAATAACCACTCCCGACGCAGAATTTGCATTCACCAGAGTCTTCACTCAGATCACTTGCCCTCTCCCCTGATAATTTCTGCGACCAAATCACTGTTCTGACTTAGCCTCCGATCACAGTTTCATTCAAGCTAAATGGGAAGCTAGAAAATGACCCAAATTATGGAAAACTCATATCTTCTCTTCTTTTTTTTTTTAACAAGAGAGAACAAAGGCATGATGTCATCATCAATGCTTAACATCTTGTAAGGTTTTGATGGATCATTTCCTTTCCTTTTTCGAGTAGTCTAGCTTTTGTACAAACATACTCACATGAGATAGTTTTACATCTCAAATAGAGAAATAGAAAGTTTATATTGAATTATACCAACCGGTCGTATAAGTCCGAAAGTTTTAAATCAGAACTGAATTAGAATCGCATAAGCTTTCTAATGATGTTAGCTTTTAGTAATTACAATAACAAAACATTTCATAATGAATTGATGGTTCAAGTTTTACACTTTATGGGCAATAAAGGAAATGGTACGTACACCACACAAAGTAGAATAGCAAGCTAGTGTCTCATGTCTCGTGACAAAGTATATATGATGGATCTCTTGCGTGCAAAAGCATTAGGGTTTGCTTGTGGTTGCGGGAAACTGATCAAAGGGTATCTTGAAGCTGGAGAAAAGAACAATCTAGAAGCATCACGAGCCCTCAGGACATTACCAACTCCAAAAGGAGAAATGAGATGTACAGATCACTAGAGGAAAGATGGGCAAGCGCTTGATGACGACTTTAGAGTATTAGGGTTTAGAACAAGGGTTTTAGAGAGAGAAGGGATTTGCTACAAAAAGGGCAAGCAAAGCGAGAGAAAGTAGAGAAATGAGGTGGGTTGAAGACTTTAGTTTCTGTGTTTTAATGGGAAAGGAGTTGTTGTCACTATGTCAAGATTTTCACATGGGTTACTTTGTGATATTTCAATTTCCAGCGACATGATTATGTGCCCAAATCGAATTGCTCATTTACAAGTTGGTTTATATTGAAGAGCCAAGCTTGTATGAATGTCCTCTTTGGTCCAGGGTTTATGATTTAATGAAGTTGCAAGTGTTAGGCAGCGGATAGGTTTACCCATTATATTAAGAACATTTGCATCAGAGCAGGTGCTTCTTTAGTAGCTACTGTTTAAGTAGTTGCTGGATGATATAAGGTTAGAAATTATTGTGTGAAGTGCTGTGGCAGCTACTGAAGAAGCACCTGCTTTGATGCAGATGCTCTACCACGCCTAAACCTATAATGCTAAAAGCTTCAAGTGCATCAGAGTTGGAAAGCCATGGCATTTAGGGTTTGCAATATGCCTATCTCGACACATGCATGCTGATACCGTATATTAGGGTTTGGAGTTTGTATTATGTAGATGAAGAAGAAATGAACTTTCTTGACAATCTTTTCGACATTTATGATGTTTCTACTTTCTAGACAATCTCTCTCCCAATGCAAATTGCATATAAATACATAACATTAAACCCACCATCCGAATTCATTCATGTACTTTTTCACATTCATTTAACATCAAAAAAAAAAGCACAAAGCTAGGTTTAGGGTTTACCCGACCACATGAACCCCAACATTGATGGCAAACATGTAATTTAGATCCCCTTCCAATGTTTGTCGTAAAATGTGGTCCCCACCAAAAATAATAACCGTCGCAATCACGAAATTTTCACTTTTTGTTTTTTACTGCCAAGCTGAGTCCTCAAATCTCAGCGGCACATCTTTATCGTCCAAAACAATTTCAGCCTTCAGATCCCTCGCTCTTTTCAACCTCGTCAGATTCAGCCCAATGCTGTAATTACCAAAATACCCTTATTAAGGGCAAGAAGGTAATTTCACAAAATCTATTCACCGAAACAGTCCGTCGTTGTTCTGAAACTAAACGCTCTCGTTTAACGCGTGTATACACTAGCGAATCATAATCGAACACGTGTCCTGATTTGGTCTGTCTCTGTTTCTGGTTTGACGAGAAATTGACAGAGGAGACTGTTGTGAAAAGAAAGAAAGTTTACTCCTACAACCAGCAATCTACTTTACTTTAATAAGCTGCACGCATCCACAGGACAATAACAATGGCAGAGAGCAAAGAGAGAGAAAGAAACAGAGCCTCACACCACCATCGTCATCATCTTCATTAATTGCAGCAGACCTGAAGAAGAAGAAGAAAGAGAGAGGAGCTGAAAGCCAAAGGAAAAAGGAAGAAGAACAAGACGATGACAAATGTTGGGGTTCTGAAATGGAGGGTTTCGTGTTAGATTTGAGAGGTGTGTTTGCATTTATCATCTCTTTCTTGTCTTTCTAGCTCTGAAATTGATCCACTCCAAAAAAAAAAGGCAAAAGCTTTGTTCAATCTGTTGATTTGGATTTTCTTTCCTTCTTCCCAGCCTCCATCGTAATCATCATCACTGGTATTAGATAAATGCGTATCTCTGTCTGCCGTTGCTAAAGAACTCACCTTTTGCAGATTTCAGAGACGCCCTTTTGCTTGATTCGCCCTAATTTTGAATTGAAATCTGGAGGAAGGGAAAAGAGGAATTAGGGTTTCTGGGGGCTGGTCGGTTTTGGGTTTTGAGTGATAGATATGCCCTTACCCTTTGAATTCCAAGGCGAGGCTCATTTTCAGCATCAACTGGGGTTTGTTCCTCGAGATTTGAGCTCGCCGGCGCCGGAGGAGCTGCGATGGAGCAACAGAAAAGTGGATGAAGCAGCAGTGGTGACTCGGTATGTCGGCTGTGAGCCGACCTCCGTTTTAGACCCTAGAGGAAGCCCAAGTCCACCCAATTCGTCTTCCACGCTGTCTTCCTCTCTGGGGAGCTCCGCTAGCGGCGGGGCTCCTACCCTCGTCGCCGGCCAAGAACCATGCGGCGGCGGAAGAAACAGCAACTTCGAGTTCGACCAGTCGATGTTCGGCTTCATTTTGAACGACAACAGCAACGCCCACATGGATGATCCGTCTGGATTCAGCAAGCTGATCTCAGCAGCGCCGGATTCACTGGGCGGCGCGCTTTATCATCATCATTCGCAGCATCAATCTGGCGATGAATTCGGACCATTTTCTGGGAATTTGCAGGAATCTGGATTCGGGTCGGGTCACGGTTCGATATTCGGACAATTCGAGAACAATCTTATTGCCAGCAGCAATACTGAAAGCTTGTTCAATCAGCAACAACATCAGACAATCGAATCTCTCATCAACCATCACCATCACCAGCCATCTCAAAACCCTAGCCTCTTTCTCCCGTCTGGGTTTTCAGATCAGCCCATCTTCCACCTACCAAATCCCAAGCGGCTCAACACTGGACAAGTCCCCAACTCTGATCATCAGATCCCAAAGAATCCATTTTTGCCTCAGAATCAGATTCAGAGACCAATCTCAATGATGCCCGCCACTGCTGCCAGCAACATGTTGCTGCAGTCGGGCGGTAGAATTGAGGAAATGGGGCTTTTCGAGCAGATTTTCAAATCAGCCGAGCTGGTTTCTATGGGAAATTTGGTACTCGCGCAAGGGATATTGGCGCGGCTCAATCACCAGCTCTCACCAGCAGGCAAGCCTCTGAAAAGGGTTGCTTACTATGTCAAAGAATCGTTACAGTTGCTGCTCCATTTGAGCAACAACAATATGGACGATCATAGTTGGATTAATACCTCAACAGCTTTGTCCACCTTCAGTCCTCCATTGAGCTTGATTCTCAAGCTGGGCGCTTTTAAATCATTCTCTGAGATATCTCCAGTCGTTCAATTTGCGAATTGTACCAGCAATCAAGCGATTTTAGAGGCAGTGGAAATGCATGACCGGATTCATGTTCTGGATTTTGATATCGGGTATGGTGGCCAATGGGCTTCATTCATGCAGGAACTGGCCTTAAGAAACTGCTCAGGCGGCGTGGTTAGGCTCAAAATCACCGCATTTGTATCGTCTCTCGATGATCTCGAGCTTGGTCTGACTCGAGAAAATTTGAGCCTCTTTGCTGAAGAGCTCAACATTGATTTGGATGTCAAAATTTTTGGTTGGGACATGTTGAATTCGGTATCGCATTATGTTGGGAATGACGAGGCGGTGGCTGTGAATCTGCCAACCGGGATATTTTCCAGTAGCACATTGTCCCTCCCGTTCGTGCTCCGCGTTATCAAGCAACTGTCCCCTAAAATTGTTGTGGCGCTGGAACGAGGCTGCGGTAGATATGATATGCCATTTGCTCACAATCTGATCCAAGCTATGCAATCCTACTCGGTCTTGCTGGAATCTCTGGACGCAGTTAATGGTAATTCAGACACTCTTCAGAAAATCGAGAGGTTTATGATCCAACCAGAAATTGAAAAACTTGTTCTGCGACTGTTCCGCGTCCAGGACAAGTCTCCACCGTGGAGGAGTGTTTTTATTTCATCAGGTTACGCCCCATTGCAGTTCAGCAACTTCACTGAATCCCAGGGCGAGTGTCTCGTTGAAAGGACTCCTGTCCGCGGTTTCAACTTGGAAAAAAAACAGTCCTCCCTCGTCCTCTGCTGGCAGCAAAAGGAGCTCATCTCCGCCACGGCCTGGTGCTGCTGCTGACCAACTCAATGTTTGCCAGGTTAGTTATATTAATGTACCTCTTTATGTTCTCAATTTCCTAGCTTGTTCATGTCATTGAATCCCTGGTTTAGGATTTTGTTCCCCAAGTCAAACATATGGAACTTATTCATGGCTTGTTAGTAACACGTCTTATGTAATGACCTTGTTGAACCCTATATTGTCCTTTTAGTCTAAATCTGATCTGAACTGAACTGAAATTTAAATATTTGAGACGGGACCGTCTTAATTTAAATAAGATGGTTGGGGCAATAATACTTGCGTTGATTTTGAGATGGTATTTTTGTAATGATTAAACAAATCTTAATCATGCCCTAATTTGGTGGGGTCCTTAGTTTATTAATTGCTAAACCTAATCAACCCACATGGTTATGGACCCCTACTTGTAATATAATATAATATTTACATGTATCATTTTCACAGCTTTACATTACATGTAGTTTATTCATGAGAGTATAAAATTGGCAAATCCCTTCACTAATTTATTTTTATTAAACAATAATGACAAGTGTCCTTTATGTGACGTCACAATACGCATTGATATATTTAAGCATATATGATTAGTGCATGTTATTATAGCTAGCTAGTTGATTTCATAAGAGAAAAAACATTCATCAATCAAGTGGTAAAACGTTACATGCTTCACTAAAAACATTCCCAAATCTTATTTAAATTTAAATAATCAATCACCCATCCAATAATTTATAATTTTTTTCAGAATGTATATATTCAACCTCGATTTTAAAACTTATATATATACATATCAACTTTATTTATATATGAATAATGAGAATAATGTAATCTCTCTCTCTCTCTCTCTCTCTCTCTCTCTCTCTCTCTCTCTCTCTCTCTCTCTCTCTCTCTCTCTCTCTCTCTCTCTCTCTGATATTTATCTAAAGGCACCTCCACTTTTTTTGTGTCTTTTAATATCGACCCTTGCATTGCATATAATGAATAAGAAAAGTAGAGCCATCCTTGTAAAAAGAAAGCATCAAATTTTGGTTAAGGTTTTTGAATAAAAAGGTGGTATAAAAGTATGCCATGCAGCCTTGTCGGGAAAAACAAAAGAACTCACAAGCAAATCTGAAACTTTAAAGTATCGAAATTTTGTATTTGGTTTGTCATAAAAATACTATTTGCATGTTTTTTGTGGTTTTATTTATTTGCATGACAATTTTCAAAATGATATGAAACTTTTTGTGATAGAAAATGAGGGTTGGAAGAAACAAGCTTTTGTGAGCATGAAGGCTCCTCAAAGGGTATACATTTTTGATACTTTTGTTGAACAAAAAGTTATCTTTAGCACCATTTTATATGTAATATGGTCTTGGTTAGGGTTAGGGTTTTGTTAACGTTGTTTAAAAGTGGCACATGCATGCAAAAGAAGACACCAAAAATTAGTCTCCAAAAGAAACAAAAGGTTGATAGATATGAAAGGTAGAAGCATCCAATGCAAATGTTGCATTAGACAAGGTTTTAGGATAAGAAAACATATGCTACACAAAAAGAAAGGTATTTCAGGATAAGATTTTTGGAAGTTGAACTAATTGAGTGAGAGAGCAACTACATGGTTTTGCGTGTCATTCAAAAACAAAAAAAAGCAAATATAATTTGATATTCTGTATTATCATCGATTGTTTTAGAAGTTGGCAGCTTTTTATCATGAGGCAGAAATTATATTTATCTCGCAAAAGATTCTGGAGGACGATTTCTATTAAGGGATAACTTTTTTGTCAATCTCGCATTTGTAATCGTCTCATATTAAGTTATAAAAATTAATCATCATCTTTTTACAATTAAGGACATAATGACATTGGGTTCTTAGCTATAAAGCCCAAAAATGAACAAGCCCAATAAAACCCAAACAAGAGAGCGACAAAAAGTTCCGAAACTACGAAAACGGTTGAGACAGGGCGCTGTTTGGAGCCAAAAAGAAAGAAAAACACAAATCTGAAAACCTAACCCCCAAAACCATCGGATCGGATTTTGCTCGCATCAGATTTCAACCTACAAAGATCGACACGATCCATCTCGATGTCGAGTCAGGATGTTTCTGGTTCGGATTCGGGCTCGGAGGCGGAGGCTACTACTAGGGGCGCGGCGGCGGAGTACGAGGAGCAGAGGCTGAGGAGAATTAAAGAGAATATGGAGAGAATGGAGGCGATGGGGTTGCGAAATATGGCGTCTTGTTTGAGGGCTTGTGATGAGCAGAAGAATACGAGGAAGTTAAAGGGGAAGGCGAAGTTGGATGAGGAGTATAAGCCTTCTGATGATGAGGATGGTTCAGAAAGTCAGGAAGAGGCTGGTGATGACGATGAGGACTTTTTCAGCGACTGTCGACGGAAGACGGTTCGTGATTTTCTGTATTGACATCTGCCATTCTGAGTTGTTATGGATATGTTTTTATTTGTTTGATTTATTGGGGAACAGGCGAAGAAGAAAACTCCAAAGAAAACAAAGAAAGTTTCTGTTCAGAATCTGATGGACTCCACTGAGGTTATGGATGAAGATAAAGACTTTAAGCTGGTGATCGTCAACAAGTTTTTCTCTATGTCATGTGTATACCTGATTTTCATTATAGTAGCATCCTCTTAGGGGACTTTAGTTGATTGATGTGTGCGCTGGATTGTATAATCATTTCTATCGATATGCAGGCTATTGCTCTTTCCTTACGGGAGGCTGAGAACATAGAGATAACGCGTAGTGCTGGTAATGTTGATACAGAGACGAAAGAAGCTGCTAGAATTCAGAAAGATATTGGAAATAGGAAGAGAAAAAAGCAGGTAAAGTTTTTTTATTTAAAGTTCGCACGTGGTGTGATTTTCTGAATTGGTTCTGCCATTTTGTGACCGGTGATTTGCAATTGCATTTTCGCATGCCAGATGGTCAGTCGTGTACAAATAATGGAGGACGAAGTCATTTTACACTTCTTCCAGTTTGACGGTATTCACTTGACTATTACTTGTCACCTCATTTAATAATTTGTTTATATTCGAAAATAGTTGGTACAAATCTGATTACAAAAAGTAGTTTATCTGCTATTGGTTTTTATATGCATACATCTGCATTGATTACGGTGAATGTGGCTAGTCGAACTGATGAGTGCAACTGGGAACACAACTTCTTTACGTCTATATAGTCATTGATTAGTATAGTATGTCTGTAGAAGCTGGGAAGGGAGGCATAAATTTAAGAGATTTACGGAGAATGGCATATGCTCATGACTTTACTTGGACGGATGAGGAGATGACTGATATGATTAAATTTTTTGACAGCGATAGAGATGGGAAGGTCAGTATTTCTATAAATAATTATCCCTACATTTTCCACATACAAATCTGAGGTTCTCTGTTAGTCACGTTGACATCTTGACGAATTTATCTGTCGGCTGCGATTAAATATTTAACCATGGATAAATGCTTCTTGGCTAATGTATATGGATGCGCTGCAGTTGAGTCTTGATGATTTTCGTAACATTGCGAAGCGCTGTAATATGATACGACGGCCATAAATGAAACACTGACTTAAACCAGCAATAAGCAGTGGTTGCCCCAGCTTTTTAGGGGAGGTAAGGTATGCCTGTCGGTCCACATATTCCATACTGCATATCAGATGTTTGAATTGGTTTATTGCCTATGACCTGAGTGTGAAAAGAGTAAATATTTTGCCATTTAATCTTATAACGGAAATTCTACGTTTCAGATTTGTTTTTGCTTTACATTGTAAGTGGGTAAACCTATTTAGGTACTTTTTATTTTGAGTTTGAACAGGTATGGGATGATGATTTAAACCTGGATCGCATATTCAGTTCATTTTGTTTACTCTTTGTTCCATTACCATTAGATCAGCGTGTCGACCATAAAGGCTTATTTATCCTGTTTAGATATTAATTGGGATTCAGCAACCTTATATTCTTCAGTTATCAGTCAAATTGAATAAATTTCTGAAATGTACAAGGGCAACACTTTTGTGTTTATTTTAAGAATCCAACCTTTTGTTGAAACTTGTTTCAAGTTCGTCAATATGGATTAGTAAGATTTTCAATTTGATTGTGTAGACTGTTTCATTTCCGTGTCCTTCACAGTGACTTTTAGATATTCACAATACGTGTTATAATTTTGAAGGTAATGTTATATGGTGCAAAAAAGTGTCCATCTGAAGAAGCTAAATGAGCAGACATTGACACCTGGTTTACCGGACAACTAGCAGCCTGAGAAGGTCAAGCTTTCATGAGAAATATCTCATGTAAGTTTTAGGGAAGGATTTTATTTTAGCTCCAAATTACACCCTTCTTCAAACACTTGTATGTGCGTCTGTCTTTTTTTTTTTTTTCGAAAAGGAATTTATATTAAGATGACTGAAACTTTAAGAACAAACAACTAACTACACTAAACTATCTCTAAAAGCCCCTAATATGGCCAGCATTAACAACAGACATAAATGTCTGAAAACACTCTTTTAGGGTGTATTATTTTCTATCCCAAATCGACATACATAATTTTATATTGTATCAATTTGGCCTTCATCGGAAGGTGTTAGATGAAACATGAGGTTAACATTCATTTCAATTCGGTTCAGTTCAGTTTGGTACGGCTCATGTTTCAACCCAACACACTCACTCGCGTGGTGCAAGTTGAGAAGATGTCAAAAGTGCATGTAGGATGGACTCATCTCACTTTGTAGAGAATGGGCACTTTAGGGTTTGGATGCATTATGATCAATATATGTTGGAGTGAGTAGATGAACCACTTGCTATCATCCAAACACAGCAAAGGAATATATCTATCTACACAAAGCTGTCACCATCATCTAATTGATGGATCAAAACCCTAAATATTTTGAATATCGGTGTAAAATCAAGGAAAGTGTACATGGTAAAATCAAGGAAATATGCAGATCAGCTAAATGCAGTGACAGTAAAACTGTATAGGTAAAACGGACGATGATGTTTTTTTATTGGCCGCATATTTACATATGCGGAATCGAAAATATTGCTGTGGATGATTATGTAGTAAATGAAATGCAATTGGTGACACAATTGAAATTTTTGTAAACTCTTTCTGTATGTTTTTGTCACGACTTTTTACTTTTTCCGACGAAAATATCTCGTCGCTGTATCACCTGACCCTTGACCGCCGTTGACTTCTAAAACGTTTCAAGGTCATCAGCCGGAGCAGGAAAGTTGAGATCGATGACAATGTCTCCACACCTAACCGGAGCCCTCTCCGGCTGTATGATCTCCGGGACCATGTTGGCGTGAGACCTCTTGTGCCCGCCAAGCGCCTGGCCGGACGGGAAAGCTCGATGACAGATCGGACATTGGTGCAGTCTGGGGTCCGCTGACTGAGTAGGATTTTTGAGGTCCAGCAAAGGGTTCGGATTCTGAGCAAGTCTGACCTTGTTGTGGCTCGCTCTGTGTCCGCCGAGTGCTTGGTAGGAAGTGAAGGTTTTGGCGCACGTTTCGCATTTGTACTTCATCTTGTCAGAGATCAGTTTGGTCGAGTCTGGCTCGGCTCTGACTCCCTCATCTTCTGGAATGTTCCACGTGTCTCTAGACAGCATCATCAAGCAGAAAGCGACTTCTTCCACCGTCGAGTCCGAGACAGAGGAACTCCCCTGTTCCAACTCAGTCCATGACTCGCTCCGGTAAGCTTCGCATCTAACCCTCTTCTCCCTGCACCCAAATCCCGACACACCTGACCCTGGACCTGGACGCAGGCGCTTGGACCTGCGACCGGTCAGGACCCTCCTCGACGTCTCTGACTCGCTCTCCCGGTCCTGAATCACTGACTCGGTCCACGAGCTCTCTTGACCTTCTTCCATCTCAATCTCATCTTCCAAGTTACCTGAATAATCCGCGTCAGATTCAGCAACGTCTCTCTTGAGGTACATGGAGGGATTCATGACATGGGATCTCATATGACCTCCCAGAGCCCTCCCACTGCCGAATCTCCTCCAGCAAAGCTTGCATCTGTGCCTCTCCATGAACCCTAAATCCCAACCAGTAACAAGAATGGCGGAGCTTTGATAGAGGATGAGTTTAAGAAGAAAGCTGGGAAAGGCCAGTTTATTATAAACGTAAGAGAGCAATTAATAGGGAAAACTAAGAGATGAAAAGTGGGCTAGAGAGAGAAAGTGCATGAAAGTAGTCTTGGATTCCAAGTGTGAAACAGCAGACATGAAACAGTACCAGTTTTTTGCTAGGTTTTTATCGCTGGATTAACATAGTGAGTACCACATTTACTCTATTAGTTTTGACAAACATTTATTTAGGTTTGACTCTATTTGGATCTGATTTTCAGTGATGGTTAGTAAATATTTTTGGCCCCTTTGATTTATATCATCTATGTGTTGGTCGAATGAGCAAAAGGGACGTCAAACATCTCATCAACTAGAGTTCGATTCCTGATAAAGTCAGGGGTACCGGTGGAAGTTTGGGGTAGAATATAAATAAAAAAAAGTGTTGGTCAAATAAGTATTTGAACATGTTATTGGAGTATTTGAAAATTTATGTCACTTAAGTAGGGTATGAAATAAAGTTCATAAATCGATAAGTTTTTTCACTTTGGACAAATAAAAACTCTTTTGTAGTGAGATATTAATTGTTGTTATCACTAGAATTCTCAATTATGCGTTTGAAGTTTAAGGTTTAGGGTTTAGAATTTATATAGTTTAGATGCCCCGGAATGAGAAAGACAATATATGGTGAGATACTATTTTTGTCTATAAACAACTAGAATTTAGTGATTCAATAGTTAAAAACATATATTCATTCTTTTATAATTGACAATTACAAATGAGGATCCAAAATAAAAAAGAAAATGACGGACTAGCAGGATTATCTCGATTTGTGCCCAAGGACTAATGGTAGATAGTAGTGTTTTAGTGGTTATATAGAGTAATGAGGTTTGAAAATGTGGGATGGGGTTTGATGTGCAAGATGGTGCACTTAGGGATATGTAAATGTGATTACTAAAATTTAGTGAAATTAGTGAAAGTTTGAGTGTAGTCATCAATGGCTCAATAAAGAATGTTTGTAGTTTCAACAAATATAAACTCCATATTTTGAATAAGTATCTTGAATTTCAATTTGTGTCAATTAGGTTTCAAGGGAAAATATTTCATGGGTGGCTTTTCTTTATTGTTTAATTATTCAAAGCCTAAAATCACTATTTTTGATATTCTGGCGGATCCTTTGAGACGGTCAAAATATTTGAGACGTGGTATCCTCCGTTGATTTAATTTGATCGTATGGATATAATTTAACACATTTTATTAATAAAAATAGGCTTATCAAAGGAGATAAGGGTGATTTGGTGAAATCCTTGATTAACTTTATTTGTAATCAAATATCTCCTTCACTTATATCTTCCCTACATAATTTATTGTTCACTTCACTCGCAACAAACCCTAAAATTCTCACGTGAAAACCTACACTTTGTTGGACATTTTTTTTGAATCTATATTTCAGATTGGGCAGGCTTGCAATTTTGTGAAATCGATTTGTGTATTAATTATTTAAAGTGTGTGAAATGTAAATCGGATGAATGCACCTTGTTGGGGACGTGTTGAAGTTTTGTATGTAATTTAAAAATTGATTTTATCAGCAAAATATATTAATAAAGTGATTGCAAACAATTTTGAATCGATATTATCTAATTATTTCAAAATTAGAAAATCCTAATTTAATCAGAAAAAGATTAACAAAAACTACCTCAAACCATTTTAAATAATATGATGGACGAAATAAATTAAGTAAGTGATCCTGGTAAATTGTTAAATGTGGTATGATAATTACTGGAATAACTTTTTTACTTAGAAAAAATCGTTTTAGATCGTTAAGTGTTGACATTAAGTAGATCAAAAAATAATGATGCACTTTCCGTAAGTCTTATAAGATTATAAAAAAAATATATATATACGATCACATCTGACTTACAACAAATAACTTCACTTTAGTAAAGTGTCAAAAGAAAAAATAGACAAAAGAAATTCATCAAGAAATGCATTCTGCACTATATTCGTTTAAAACTATACAAAATAAACGATCACACTTTGTGCATAATACACCGCTGATAGAAGAACATGAATCATATAACAAGGTTTCAACATTCCAATAAGACACTAAAGTGCATAATACATGTGTAATCATATGTCGGTTATGTGCGATCGTTGGGCTAATAACTGTAAAATTAACTCCAATTACTTAGTGAAATTGATCAACAAAATAATAAGGACTGATAAAACCATAAAGCGAATGAAAACTACAAAGAAGAGAGGTGCAACGTTTCAAGCCGGAACATAAAACTTTTTGACGACTTAAATACTGTGGATAGACAATAATGAATGATTAAAAAAATTCTGGAAAAACGAAAATGAATTGGAGATTTTCTTAAAATCAATTCGATTTGATTTGGAAATTGAAAGGTGAGATTTGATCGTCTCTATATATATTTATTATATACATGAAGAATCCAAAGAGTAATTAAATTTGATGTAATAAATTGTGGATCTCATTGCATAGGTTAAAAGTTATGATATTTTTGGGGCTACATAATGTTCCTGGGTGAGTTGATGGTGGCATAGTGTTGGGAGCTAAGCTGAGACCATGTTTTCCTCATTGCTGCCTGGTTTGGGGCCACCGATGGACCTGGACACTGATCCAAAGAGCTTCTCTATCTCTGGGGCACACCTGATGAAGGATCGATTCCAGAAGTTGTATCTTGGGTTCTGCAAAACAAGATATCATAAGGAGATGCATTCGGTTATGGTTCAAGTTCATTAAAAAGTACCTTGATGAGTTCCAGGAAGGTGATCAGAAGACCCCATGGATGAGGCCTGTTTGCAATAAGCCTTTCCAACAACACTCTGGTGATTTGCTCTTGGATGATTTCCTGCACCACAAGAAACATATCCAATAGGGTCAATGGTAAAACTCCAAATCATAAGTTTCATATGTATCACTGCTTCCTGCAAGTCGGGTAATATCTAAATCAAACGGGGTAAAATGAAAACAATTGTAACTGAGTGAACAAAAATAAATTCATACAGTGGTCATGATCTCTACCTGCTCTGAGTCGGTAAACAAGTGTAGCAAAATGAAGGAGAAGTAATGAGTATGATTGTTCGGGTAACGTAGCTGGTTTGCAATCGCATTCAGAAAGAGATAGCGTCCTTCGGTATCCAAATTACCAATCAGGGTATGGAAAATATCTAAGGCAGCACCCACTAAATACACCCACGGATTGGACATTGCTTGCGCATGAGGAGGACCTTTGGCCTGAAGCTGCTGAATAGCCTAGGAAGCCCAAGATGTCACGAAGTGAAATTAAAAGATTATTGAAATAAAGCATACCATTGTTTGCACTACTTCATTGAAGTCACACATACACCCCAAACAGCAGTTAATAAGGTTGCATAATTGCACCAAGAAATAATGTACCTGCATTCCAACATAGAGCACCAGGGAATTCATCAAAGGTACGTTATATTTGGTCCCTGCACGCGCAACCTCATTTTGTGGTAGTAGAAGTCTTTGCTTCAACTCTGTCAGAAAGGAGGTTCCTTGAGGCCTTGCCTACAGAAAATTCAAGGATTAAAGATTGCGAGAGAAAAAAAAAAGAGTTAAGAACCATCTCTCCAAATATTATATTAAGATTTTCACGAAAATACCTTCAAATACTCATCAATCTCAGATTTCATCTGCTTAGACTTGAGAGCAGCATCAACTTCAGAAAGAACTCTTGGAGATTGAGTAATTTCCGCTAGCAAATCAATCTGCATTAACATGTCTGAAAGATAAGAAATGGAACATTGTGTTCCTTTGCAAGCAATTCCAATCTAAAAGCCTCGGTTACAGACCTTTAAGTTGGGTGTAGAAGGATCTGGCAACCTCATATTCCGAGGAAAGGCACTAAGAATGATATTTCGCATCTGTATGCAGCTCGGAGGTATCACGTCACAGAAGGTGAAATGATAGTCACAGAGAAATTCAGGGAAATCATGAAGCAGCACCAGAAGCACCCTCAGTGTTCCTTTATACATCAACTGAATCTGTAGACAGAAGCCATTCATATTCATTGAGATTATCATTCAAGTTCATCATAAAAATTATACAAGTAAATTAAAGAATAGAAAAAGAGGCAAACCGGCTCTCCTAGCTCAGCATTCCTCAGGAAAGGCTCCAGAAATTGGAACAAGTCTACCAGAAACCGCTGCACGTACGGCCAACCCTTCTGTGAGCTTCCAGTGAGTAACTTTGGCATGAAAGTTCTGTGGCTCACCAAATCGAGCCATGCAAAACTGCAAGCATTATATACAAGTGAGCATAGACAGAATGAAGACTTGTACAATTATCATAGAAGACTTGCATTTTTCTACTCAGTTCATGATTAAATATTATGCGGTCTGAATTTTTTTGGACACGGCATAATACTTGAACACAATCTGGTTGGATGTGAACACCAAGGTTTATTCATGTTCATCATCATCATTACCTGAAAGAAGGGATCTTAAGAGGTTGTAAAGCATGGAATGCATTGGCGAATGCAGTCAAAATCTGCAACAAAGAAAAACGATTAACTGATAACGCTTAAATTGGAATTAATATAGATAAAGAATTGCCAAATAATGGAATACCTGAAAGTTCCCACCATCCAGGACAAGGTCAGGAGGGCAAAGATCTCGCAGCCAGTTGATGAATAATCTAAAATAAGGTCTTGGATTGAATAAAGTATTTTTCTCTTCCGCATCCTTATGAATGCATCTCACTGTGACTGCTAGAACCTTTTAAAAATATTGTACAAAAAACTCGAATAGCTTAGCCAGTGTGTTTTTATAATAAAAAAGGAGCCTACTAGATATCATATGAAAAGAACCCATTAATTATATGAAAGGAACCTAATACCAAACAAAACAATACCTTTGACAAAAGAAATAATTTACTGGATCCCTGCTCTGCAACACAATACTACAGAAAGAAAAGAAAACAGCACATTAAGTTCAAATAAAAATAAGAAAAATCCTGTTATTAGGATTTATAAAAGCTATCGGTACCTGCAAGATTGATGAGACCAGTTTCGCATAAATATCAATGGCAAAGAATGAGATTGGCTGGGATTGTTGAGTTGACAGTGCTGAGCCTGACATAATTCCCTCAGAAGAGACGCAGTGTGATACTGATATTTCCTGCCATAAAAATGTAGATAAGAATAGTGTAAAAAAAGTAGCAATGAATAAGATAAGTGGAATAACTTGAGGCAAGAATTACAATCAGAATGCGGAAAAACCGATCCGACACATCATCTCCTTTCAATAATCCATTCTGTTGTAGTTGCAAAACGTAACGGGAACACGCCATGTCATTTGTACCCGGCAACTCACAAATTCGCCACCACTCCACAAACAATGCTGAAACCTACAAAAGCATTTGGTTTAGAGATATTATAGGGGTTTGACTGCAATGGAGCAGTATTTTGAAATTATTACGCAGAAAATACAGTTTTAAAAGCAAATGTGAAAAAATCATACCTGCTCGCGGAAACCTTCAGGTTCTTGTTCCGTGGGCTCCACATTAGTATACTCTTCTTGACTAGCCATGGAGGCCTGGCAGGAGACAAATATAATAAAATTTGTGGCAACACAAAATGAATATAAACCATAAACAAAGACTAAATATCATAGCATTAACCTTATCATCTTTAGATTGCTTTGCTTTATCTTCTTTTGTAGCAGAAATACTGGATGGATTTCTGACTATCTCTATCAACTGCTGTAACGACTCGGGAGATCCTGGACTAGTGGCAATCTGAAAGACATCGATCGAAGTCAGAGACCATACATTGCTTAGAAATAAGCTCACTACTCAAACAGAAATAGCGTCCAACCTTGGCTAATGCATCTACAAGGTTTGGGAGTTCCAAAGCGACACCAGATTCTTCTAATAACAAGGTTTGAAGCAGCATAATCGAAAGCTCAGTAGCTGGTTCTGAAAGTGCCGAGTAAAAAATCAGTACATGCCACTAAACTATTGGATACAAAGAGTTATTGAAACATACTGTTTCGTCCTGCATCAATTAGTTTGGCCAAGTGAATATCGTACTCCGCAAGGTTAAGCAATCCAAGCCTTATGAGGCCAACAATAATATCTTTGTTGAATTTACAGTTCTCGTCCGAATGAATTACCTGTACAGAAAAAGAGTATTCATATCATTATACTCATTACAGACCACTTGTTAAATTTGCCAAGATCTGTCGGTATTCTGCAAATAAGCAGGCTATATGGAATGTTACTAAAGATGTATATATGGAAATGAACATACCCAATTAGTAAGCTCCTTAGCAACAAGCCTACACAAAGCACAAATAGCTGCTAATATCGCGAGATGATAACTGATAGCCAGACTGTTCAAGGCATTCTCATACATACCCTTGAATGCCTGTAAAGAACAATCATTAGTAACTCAAAAATAAATATACGAATTTTTCTCCGTTTTTCTTTTATGATTACAAGCTTTATTAAAAAGAGAGAGGGGGTAACATTATAAAGTATGCATGAAAGTTAACTATAGCAGAAAACAACCTTCTGAGCCATATCCAAGGCAGCTTCATCTCTGCTTACACATCTTCGTAAAATTTCAGGAACCTCAGCAATGCCACCCTGTAATATAAATTAAACAACTCATGCGATCAAAGATAAATAATATCAAAATAAGAATCGATATTACATGTTCAAAGCCGCATGAAGTATATACATGGAACTGAAAACATAACAGCAGCAGAAAAAAGAAACAACTTGCTTCAATATGTTAATGAAGATTATTATTTGTACCTGAATATCTGCTTCTTTTGCATCATTTTTGACGAGTGTTTCCACCTAAAAATATTAAGAGTTAAGAATATCTACTTTCCAAAGTAATTTATTTATACGGAGAGAATCACAGATGTTCATGGTCTAGTTGAGGATGAGGGAAAAACATCTTAACAATGGGAGCATTTACATCAGTTATGTAAAGCAAGCTGGCTATTCCCAGGAACACTATTCATTTTCAAAGCAAGTTGGCATCTTTGTAAATTCCCAGTGAGCTAAAGATAATGACATGCTTCGCTAAATAAGATTTTATCGCATAGCATTTTCAAAGCAAGTTGGCATCTTTCTAATATTGCCAGTGAGCTAAAGATAATAACATGCTTCGCTAAATAGGATTTTATGGCATAGCACACTGAAATTTTACACAAGTTGATTACAAATCCTTTCTAGAGAGAGTGATAAATATTTGTGCCAGCCTGCAGGGTAACCTTTGTATCATGAAGTCTAAGTTGTTATAGCCACACATAACAGATAAATGATTTTACACCTCAAGGAAGAAAATCCAGATAATAAAATGTGCCTTAGGTTGTAACTCTAAAATCTATGCATAAATGAGCCAATAACTCATTTGGCGTCACTAAACACATAAAAATAAGAAAAGAAATAACCAGTAGTAACCTTCAATAAGACAAGCTGGTATTTGTCCAACGCATCCCTTGTGGTCAGAAAAGGATCCACAATACTACTTCCAGGCCGTTCAGGAACAGAAGCGGAGGGAAGTGGAGGTGTAGAAGATCCAGAATCCTAAGAGCAAACATGAAAGACGATTTACATAGAGGGTTATGTATAAGACATGAGGTTTTCATAAAATGATGGAAAAGAAATTTACCTTTGCAGCAATAGAAGGCTCGGGTTCTAGCAAGTCAGGCACGGTAGCAGAAGATGAATATACTAAAGCATTATCAGTATCGGGACTGTGTGAGAAGCCATGAGACACCCCACCATGGGCAGCAGAGCTACTGAAAATTACACCAAATGAGAAGCAGTTACTTTTGAATTTGAGAAAGCAAAACTAAAATAGATCATGTCATACTTGAGCAGATGGAAAGAACTGGAGTCCAATTCCTCGGGGGGAAAATCAATCGGTTGACTTCCTGTTATCTCGAGGCTTGAAGATACAGCACCTTTATTTAGCTGCCCTAAAGCAAGGCCATATGCATTGGAGATGGTGCCACTATGAGGAACAGTTGACGCATCAGCATGAGTGCCAAAAGAACTCTGACCAGGCTGATTTTGCCACGGTAGGCGAACAAAATCCTGCCGAGGAAACAAACAAAACCAATAAAGGAAAAGTTCAGAACATGTTAGTGGAAGTCTAAGCTCATTAAAAAAAAATTCACCTCATAAACTCGCTGTTGTGACATGGATACAGAGGCAGGCTTAGGGCGTAATGAAGCAGGTCCAGACCCCGCTGAATTTTGAGTATAAAAACTTGCTTCAAACATTGCAGATGCAACACCATCTCTATGCTTCCTTCGCAAAGAAAGCTGTTGAGTTATTTCGCCATCAATGGTTTGTATAGCCTGAGAGAGAAAACGTGAAATGTAAAAACGGGATACCACACCAACTCCATCTATGTAAACTTTTGATGAATAAGTATTGAAAGAATGACATAAAGTGAAGAAAGCCCAGTTTTCAAGATTTCGCATCACAAGAACCAAGTTTGGACGTTTACAATGGCCCATCTATTTACATGAACACCCTAAACTTTGTGAAAGACTATAAAGTGAGTGATAAGGTCATAAGCATACAAGCAGTAGCCAGGAAATATTAGTGATCCATCCGCTAGCATACCTCATTCTTAATGTTCAGACGCACACACTTTGACTTGAGAGGGCAATAATACCTTATCTGTTGCAGCTTGCTCAATTATTGCACAGCCCAAGTCAAGATTATCATTGGTTACAAGCAGAACTGCTTGCTCAAGTAGTTCACTTGTTATATTTAAGGTCTGGAGCGAACTTCTTAGCTGAGTTGATATAGAAACGCGAAGGGGTTCCTAGCAAATAAACAATAAATTAATCGTCGAGATATAGTTGGAATGAGAGTGAATTTTCTGAGTTGAAGAATAAATATTCATTTATATGAATCAGCCAGAGGTTCATGCAAAAAAAGTACGCAGGCTGCACCCATGTTGGGTGTGGCCTAGGTTACACTAATAGAATGGTATTGCAATATCATGTAGACAAATGGGTATGTGCAGATTATTGTTCAAGTTCAGATTTGAAGACCTTGCATGTAACATGAGCTAAACTTCCAGCCAGACTAGCTACCATCAAGTGTGCCGCATTATAAATACGTGACTCGTCCGAGTCCATTGCATAATCCTGCCAAGGTATTTAATAACAATATTTATTATTCAAGCGGATAGAAAACATGTTGGATTTTATTAAGTTAACACAAAATTAGTGGGAAAAGGGGGGAGGAGAAAACCTTCAACACCAATTCTTTTGTAGTTTGTGTAGCTATTGATACACTTCGCTGAACAATACCAGTAACACTTTCCTTAATAGCTCTATCCATGGCAATAGGTACCACTCTGAGAGATGAAAGAAATGAACCTTTTTTAATTAAAAGACTAAACTATGACTATATTTCTCAAAACAAACAATATAAACCTCTGAAAATGTAAGTGCAATCCCAAAGCAGCGAGCTTCGGGTTGATGACCACATGAGTTCCAATGTTGGGTATTGGTGTAGATAGCTGCAAGGAATGATACAAACTATTAATAAAGTTGAATCGGTAAGCCCAGTATAGGCAAAGTAAACAGAAACCATAGACTTGCCTGACTAACAGGAAAACTTTGAGAAGCCGCCTGCAACAATCCCTGGGCAGATGACATCTGATCGGGTAAGCCAAGCCCAGCCAGCTTTTCTTCCTCAATTAGAACACCAGAAGACAGGTAACGTGAACCATCGTACTGCCTCATCAAAATGGTTTTGATGAGAAGAAAGCAGCACTATACAAAAATTGCGGTAAACAACACCAACCTGTGATAGCATATGAGCTTCACCACCGGATAGAGATGGACTGGACATCTCAAAGGGTAGCTCAATCTGATTAAGAGCAATTACTACTGCTGATTTAGATTCAGTAACCACTGGCGGCGGTTGGGATGTTACAATTTCCTTGTTTGAGAAATCAGGATTGCCTTCTACTACCCTTACACGGTCTTCAAGAAGAGAAGTTGGCGGAACGTCTTTCACCCCTAGATTTTTAAATAGGACCTGTGTTTTTTACCCAAAAAAAAATTAATTCAGTGCTCGATAACCTTCTTCAGGTGACATCCAGTGGCACTGAAAAGAAACTTCGGAAGATGTTCTACACCATATAAATATGAGTAAGTAGTAAAAATAAACGCATAAGTATACCTCAATGTCGAATTTTAGGTTCATCTTCAAATTAGGCAATGCATATATCTCAGAGAGTAAACCAAGTATACCCATAGTCCAAGGATTTGGTGGTTGGTAAGCTAAACTATTTTGACATGCCTCCAAAATCTATAGCAAAACAAAATAGTGTTATTTATATAAAAAATAATGCCCAAAAAATTCGTTTGGTGTCCAGAACACTGATACCTTGGAAGTGAATGGAATTACAGCTATCATGAGACCCTTTTCATAAGCCTAAATAAGAGAAAAATACATGAGGCATATAAGTTGTAAATTAGATGCACAGGAAGAGAAGAAACAGACACATGAAAGAAAAACATATACACCTCCACTAAATTAGAAAATATTAGATGATACAAATTTGTTATGGCTGCAATGAAAAGAAAGAATACAGGGAAAAGCCAACCAAACAAATCACCGGCATACCTCTATAATTAAGGATTTAGGATCAATTTCCCGAGCTCGTAAGACTTGATTTCTTCCAATTGTAAATTTACCCAGCCAGCTACCCAAATTCTTCAACAATGAGCGTTCTTCTGAACTTGATTTAATGAGATCAGACCCTAGAAGGACCTATAAAAAGCATCATATTAGTACTTACGTACATGCTTTAACAAGAACAAAAGTGAAACAGTCTGAAAACATACTCTGCAGTTTTCATAAGTGGCCTGCAGAATCTCCTTATTTAGAAGCTTCAAATTAACTTTGTCAATAAACTTCAAGTATAACTCGTGATAATTTGGCTCAATGCTTGATCTGTCAAGAAACAAGTTTTTTTTAATTAAACTATCTGACTTTCCAAGTTCAGCACCTCACATAACCATATTCATCCACTAAGTCCAGCACCTAGCTTTTACCATTATTAGTACATGCTTGTGAGGCACTATAACTAGATATGACTTATCAACATGCTAACCTCTTCATTACAAGGTACTGTGAGAACCATGGGTAATGTTGTTCTTTTAAAATTTCAGCGAATTCTTTTGCTTTGGAATCAACATTTGTTACGGAGATATTATTGAAGATAAACATTATTTTGTCCTGGATCTCCGAAGATGGTGCCTGCAAATTGAAAATACATATATGCACATAAATAGTAACTCCATTTGAAGTAAGAACTGTAATCATGATAAAAAAAAAACATAACTGTATCCATAGTTGCAGATAACCTAGCATTTCTCATAGTTACAGGTTTTATCAAATAAAAAAATTATATACAGTTCTCAGATAGATAAGATTACTCCTCAAATGCTAAGCCTTCAACATCCAATTTAAGTGAAGAACAAGAAAAGTAGAATATGGCTAAATGAAACTACAGCTTTGTTGAACCACGGAAAATCCGTATTAGTTTTCTTAGACAAACAACATACTCATCAATTGGGGGAGATAGAGTATCTCACCGTATCATTGGTGCTGCTGATAGTTTTATAGAATCCACGAAATGCAAGAAAGGCATATACGTGACTTAATTTTGTTTACCTATTCTACCCCAAACCCCCCCACCAGAGGCCCAACTCAGGTCAGGGTTTGAACCTGAGGCGCGAGGGATATCAATCATCACCTCAGCCTCTCAGTCATGCCCTGATGAGAAACTAATCTCTGTGGACACTAATTTATTCTCCTGGGTAGGAGTGCATGGCTGTAGATGTATGCTCCTGGATATGTGGACACTAATTTATGCTGAATAGGAAAGTGCATGGCTGTACATGTACCTCTATTGGAGTTCCTTTCTTCTCTGCTGCCGAAACAAGAGTCTCAATATTCAATGCCGAACCAAACCCTGTGCTGGACGATTGTGGTCTTAAAATGCCTACAACATATGCATATAATTTATAAATAGCCTTGATACAAAAAACCAAAAGGTATGTTGCAACACATGTAAGAGTTAAACATACTGGATGCGCCCCGAGCAGGACGTATATACGGCGGGGATGAAGTGGCCACAGTGGGAACATTAAGTGCACTCTGTGGCTGCGAATTCACATTGTTGAAAAAAATTAAGAACACGGCTTTAAAAGTACGAAGAAAAATTGCAGCATACACAAAATGTTTGATAGTGTACAAAGTATAATAAGCATACTTTTTGAGAAGCATAATGAATAGAAGACAGGTGGGCGGAGCATTTAAATGCAACAATTTAGCACTTATCAACTAAGTGCATCTATTAGGAAGGTGGGCAGTCAAGTGTTCAATTGGAAGTAATCGGTGTTTAATTCTGCCTTTTTGAAATCTTAGAGATTTCATTAATAAAAAAAAGCATACTTTTTGAGAATGAGGAGCATCCCCTGCTGCGAGAGGAAGTGACTGTCCAGGAGTAGATGGAACTGATTTAGTATGGTTGGACAAAGTAACATAAACCTTAGACCTCTCATCCATAGGTCCTTGATGTCTCTGCAAGTGCTGAAGACCAGAAGAATCGTGATGTCCAAGCTGTCTCAAGCTAGATTCTATTGGCTTCAGCACATTTAGATTCAATACAGTGAGCAACAATACCGTTGTACAGAGCAGGCCACATAACCAGATAATTTTACATGTATATGGATTCTGTTCAGATTTGATAACAAATAATTGAAAACCCAGACCAACAAACGGGTATTGACAAGAACAATCTGAATGTTGCATATTCTTAGTGACAAAGCACATGCAGGGTTGTTTTACAGTTACAATGGGAACGAAAAAATGCACCTACTAAAATAGAACTTGGGATCCAGAGAGCACATGAACCATTCAACACAGCTCAAGCAAAAACATTAAAAAAATGCAAGGAGTTTCAGAAGTTCAGCTTTTATTCAATTACAAGTTCAAAGGGGTCTCGAGTAGTCGAGTTCATATTTGAGCGAAAGGATGCCACCTAGTGGGGATAAGCAGAGAGGTTACCATATTGCCGCAGGTGACTTACATTTCTGAGTTGGTTTCTTAAAGCTAACGTGAAACTTGTCAATAAAATATCATTTGTCACTACTCACCCAGTCCATTGAAATATGACATACATAGAATCTATAAGCAGTTCATAAGAAACTAAATAGGACATACCAAATTTGCTCTAGACGATGCATGATTTGGATCAGCAGAAGCAAGAACTCCACTATGCGCTTCGAAATGGCTGGCTGATGTCCTTGCAAGAACCCCTTCAATAAATAGAATAAGCTCAGGGTGTGAACTGCGGAGATGTGATATCTGCAGGATATGATTGCAATATTGTGGCCACTCAATCAGACGATCGACGAACTGTTCCAACGCTGTAGTCCCAAACGCAAACATCTGGACATAGCAGGCCGTGGTTAGATGGTAACAGTAATAAATTAAGACTACTGAACACAATACCCTTACTTTTGAGTCTGTAGGTTTACGCAGTGCATCCAGGACACCACGCAAAGCGATTCCAAGCTCCAAGTGAGTCACAAGCTGATGCTTGATTACAGAGCCTGTAGCACAGCCCAAACATCATTAAAAGTAGTTTTGTAAATGAAGACGCATATGCAAAACATCAACACATGCATGTATTTACAAATAAGAGCCTGATATTTTATGGAGACTTGTTACTGTCGGTGCAGCTATATGTACTTGAACTGCGTATTGAAAGTGTAAGGGAGGAAAAATAGAACTTTACTTATGGAACACAGCCCAGACATCGGTAAAAGTAGTTTTGTAAGTGAATACGCATACATCAACACATGCATGCATTTACAAATAAGAGCCTGATATTTTATGGAGACTTGTTACTGTCGGTGCAGCTATATGTACTTGAACTGCGTATTGAAAGTGTAAGGGAGGAAAAATAGAACTTTACTTATGGAACACAGCCCAAACATCGGTAAAAGTAGTTTTGTAAGTGAATACGCATATGCAAAACATCAACAAATGCATGTATTAACAACTAAGAGCCTGATATTTTATAGAGAATTGCTACTGTTGAACCATATATTGAAAGTGTAAGGAAGGAAAAAGTGAACTATACTTATGGAACACAACATGAGATTCACTGGGCATATAACAATATCAAAAGGCCTTACCAAAGAGAACAGCAGCAATTCTTAATTGTGTCTCAGGATATTTGGGGAAGAACCTATATTCCTCGAATAGGTTGGAGATCATACAGCTGAAAATCGATTTTTCCCTATGAACATATTGAGAAACCATTTTGTCATTTCCATATACTGTTATATGTTTCACCATTAATTTCGACAAATTAATATCACTTTATAGTTTATATGCATATGTTGTTTAAAATTGCGGCAGAAAACCATTTAACCTTTCAGCCAAGGATTCTTTGAAGCGAGCAAGTATCTGAACAATAGCATCAACTGTTAACTCGCCATTAAATAATTTATGGAAGTACGAGTTTGATTCAGCCTCTATATCCAATGTAGGAGCTGAAGAATCAGCAGGCCCTTCATTTTGGAATTTGGATCCCACAAAGAGCGCTCCATGTAGTTTACTTACTTCCTCAGATAGATGAGGAGAGACAACTACACTAGTCTGAGCTTGAAGAACCTGCATAAGATAAACAAATTGCATAGTTTCAAAAAAAGTCAACATGATGTTGGGCCAGTCAAAAAGAACATATTGAAAGAGCTAAAACCTTTAGGAATGTTGACTTTGTATCGGCATAGAGGGCTAAAAGAGAACCATCATCAGCAGACACGGTTGACACATTCTGGACTTCACTGACCTGAAGTTCCTTTAAGAACAAGAGGCATTGCTGCAAACAGCAGTAAAGTTATCAAAAACCAAAGCTCCGATGAGTAAATTGTTGAAAATGCACTCGAAAGTCTTAAAAATTGAAAGATTAAAAAGTTGCATACCTCACAGAAGTAGTCTCTGTAGCTGATTAAATGATTACTCAACCATTGTTCAAGGTCTATGAGATCTTTTCGAGAAGCAAGAGAAGCCAATCTGATACCAAAGTATATGGGAACCATTTCCAGCACTTGTGCCAAGTTCTGGAAGGTAAACAGATACTTCCACTAAGATAACACAATGAAAGACGACATATTCTAACTTTCTTGACAGCATAATATAGTGAAAGTAAGCTGTTAACACAGCCAATATTGTGAAAAAAGTTTAAACTTTGTTTCATATTGCCTAACAGTGATACGGTGATAGAGAATAGTATACTAAGGATAAGGTCATTTTTTTTTCCTAGAAACCTGACCTATTATCTGGAGGTCCAATAATAAACTTGTTTCTACAGCATTTTGATCTTTTTCTAATGTGCCTTTTTCTCAGTTGTTATAAACATTCCTTTTAAGAATCTTCTACTGACTTGTGAAAAGTTCAAAATAGATCAACTTTTTATCCGTCTTTGTGTATGGCCTTCCAAGCAAACACATCATAACTGCAGCAAAGCAATCCTAAAATGCCCTAGACTCGTAAACAGACATGCGCAGTTCCTATCCGGGTGGCAGTGGTTTAGTAATGCACGAAAGTAAATTGTTCTTTACGAGGTGGGATTTAAGAACACTTCCTATAAATCTTACAGATCCTAGAAGGCTCACATATTCGGGACAAAGAAAGTATGTGTTCATAGTAGTGTTTAACTTTCAACTTTTTTGCAGGTTTGTTTGGTTTATGAATTATATGTGCACTAAAATTTACAAATATTCTCCTTCGACCCTCTATCCTATCTTTATTTTGCTGTAATGATTTCAAAGAGGGTTATATCAAGCACCATATCCATAAAGAAAAAAGAAACATTCCTTATTACTACAAATGGATGCACACCCTCCCTCCATTAGATTAATTGTTTTATACAGCATTGTCATTTTGAATTGACTTGGAATAGTTCTAATGAGTATTATGTGGTTCACACATCACTGCCATAGAAATTCCTATCAATTGAGAAACCATATGCATATTGAGTCTTATTTTGAGAAAAGCAGTCCCATCTGAATGTGATTTTGAGATCTAAAATATCTTTACTTACTAAAAGGCATTTGATGGATATATGTGTTCCACGATCTAGTATGGATTTCCACATTAAGAGAGTGAACAATTACGATACCTATGATATCATGAGAAGTGTCGCAAAAAGATAGGGGCAAAACACAGTATGCAATTAAAACCATGCAGTCAGAGAAAACTGCTACAGTTTGTACCTTGAGCTCAATGCAGATGTCCAAAGTTTTTATAATACTAATTGGATCAATATTATAAGCCTTTAAGAATCCTCTCAGGACAATATTTGGATTTAGGTTCCAAAGTTGAAGGAACAACACATTTGCTCCAGCAGTTTTCCAGAGACTAGGAAAAACTGTTGAAAAAATTTCTTGCTGTAAGAGGCAGTAAGTTGTCTGCAAGATGAAGAGATGTTATTTTGAGTCAGTAAATACTTAAACAAGAAGCATTAATAAAAAAGATAAATAAAAGCCATAGCAAATGAACAAGGGAAACAGTACATTGATTTGTGACATTCCCAATAGGAGGATGTCAGGACAATGTTTGAGGGGATAGTCAAGCATTGATCTAACAGAGCAAGCATGACCTCTCTCGGCTAGTTGGCACAGCACCTCCAACAGTTCCAGAGACAACCATGCAAAATTCCCATGCATTACTTGAAGTGTATGGTCATTTACGGTGTCGAAATTAGCCTGCAAGAGTTTATAGTCACGCCAACTAAGACAATCTGCATGAAATAATGTGTGAAAATGAAGTGCATACCAACTTCCTTGTAGAATGTGCAAAGGTAAAAACTTCTTGTGGTGCTGAAACTGCAGATTTCAGAAAAGATATCTGGCCTTCTGTATTCTTCCAAACGAACCCACAAACAGTATGAAGTGGGAATGGTTCCTGCAAAAATACCACAATAAATACTCATATTTTATACATGTATACTTGGGGTGCATTTTTAAAAAAAACTGATCTGAACTTAAACTTAAACGAATTGAAGTAAATGTTGTTGTCGCTAAACTGAAAGCCTGAAATAAATATAGACCCTTATTGTGCAGATATTGCAATGGTAAAGTATCAATTTAAATATAATACTATACCTGGCATGCCCGTCTATATATAGACATCAGAAAGGAAAACGCCTCCATATTGGGCAAGAAGAACCCATCATGATCAAGGTTTTCAATGACAATAGTCCAACTGATTCCTGGAGCCTGTTTGTTAGCAATAATGTTAAAATATGCACTACTTTCTGGGACACCAAAAGGATAGAGATTGATCTTGTCTATAGGAAACTCACAAGTTGCTTGATTGAATCAACTAGCACATCAACATTCCAAGTGCTTGATGCAGGTAAATTTGACAAGTTAACATTACCAATAGCCAAGGGCAGAACTGACACTGGATACTGATGGTTGTCAAGACCTGTATATGTCCGAGCAACTGCTGAAATTATGCTGGCAACTGAAGGCTCAGTCAGTGGTAAGAAAGGTGATAGAATCTCCTTGCACTGTGTAGTGTTCGCTGTACATCCATACCCTAGATCAAGAAGTATGTCACTTGGACTTCTTTCCAAGTCCATCTCTTCTAATATGGAATCATAATCATCTTCACTCTTTTCAGAGGAGTCCAATACTCTGTAGATCAATAAATCGATATTACAAAAGAATCAAAAATAAACACAAAAATGGCACCAATTATGAATAAAAGTGCACATCTAAGTTTGAAGGATAGTACCTCGTGAAGTTAGCCTCGCAAAGCTCATCTGAAAGTAATGGTGCAAAGGGAAATGAGTTCCTGGATATGCTATTATCTAGAGATACCATCTTCATGATTGAATCAACATGCTTTGCGAGACTTTCAGACTGATTAAGGAACATAATAATATTCTGAATTTGCTCCGTAAGATAAATTGGGCTAGCACACAATTTTTCAATATGCACAATGGTGAAGTCCTTTCCTGCAAATAGTATAAAAACATTTTCAGTGAAGATTTATTTAAATGTAGAAAACTGTTGACTGGACATCACACATTGCAAATTAATGAACAAAATCCCATCAAAAATAAACAAAATTTACCATGCAATCTGATGGCGTGGTCTTCAGACTCTGCTAGTGCCAAGCCAACAATCATTCTTTCCATTGTTGACAGGCTTAATGTAGTGGACAAAGTTTCAAGGAACCCCAGATCAACAGGTGTACTTCCAATAGACTGGCAGAGAACTGTAATGATATTAGGTTTATTCAACATGTACTTGAAAATCGATGAAGTGGCTGATTTCTCTTGCGAGCTCCTTGAGCCTTTTGACGAAGCGGTGTGGTCAATCAAACTATCAAAGCAGTGTCGCATCACCAAAATGCTGTCTTTGGTTCCATTATCAACAAACTATCAAGAATACATTAGAACAATAGTGATTAACTATTTGAATGATGTAATACTACTAGTATTATATACTTTTGATATGAGGCCAGTACAGTGACAATAACACAAAAATTTCTGGATGAAATAAATGTCTAAGAAATGGCTAGCAGATGAAAATACAATTGACAGATGGAAACCATAATTTAGCAGCTCGTACATGCTTATGTCTACTGATTGAGCTCATTGAAAACCATTAGGCGCCCTCAAAATTTCTGATTACACTAACCAACATAATATGAATCCAATATCACCTACATTCGTCACAATTTAATAAAAATTAGGGTTCGACGAACCTACCATTCTACCAGCCAAATCATCAACTCTCCAACACACACAACCCTACTCAAAAACTACAAATCCACGAACCACCAAATTCAATTAAAAAATAAAAACAAAAAACCCAACTTTTCCGCCCTCGCTGCACCATTTCATCCCCAAATCTCAAATTGAAAAGATCAGCACAGTGATCCGAGCAATCAGTTAATTTTACACCAGATACTGATCAAGAACGAATGATCAAATGAAATTAGAACCATCGATTGATGAATCACTAGTAAGCAGAGTTGTTACCTTGCACAGCTCGCGGAAGGCGAAGTCGGAGTCGGAGGCTTCAAACAGGAGACGAATCTGGCTCGAGGCCATTGGCGAGAAATCTAGCATGGTGACAGTGAGTCCGAACGGTAGCTAGGGCTCGAAACAGTACGAAGATCGGAAGTAGAAGAGACGAGAACGAAGGATGAGAGATTTCGAGGATTGATTTTGTTGCGATACGAATTTCACAATCGTCAGAGGGTTACATTTTATTTAATATCACTGATAAAATCATAACTAATTTCCGAAAATTAAGTATATAAACCTATTTCATTATAACAAATTAATATGTTCGGTAGCGGGGATCATAGTGATATCATATCGGGGTATGATCACGACTCTTATTGTCCGGTAGGGGAGGAGGATTTGAAGGCATAGCATAATAAAAGATATTTTGTAAATTTTTTTATGGAGGTTAATTTAGGATCTAGGTTGGAGATAACTGGTCTTCTTGCTAAGAGAAGTCAGCGGATATTTTGATACCGACGTGGGATGAATGTATAGATCTTTGTATGGATGTGTTCATTGTTTCTCCTTTATGAAGTGAGAGGGTATGGCTAGAATCAAGAGACAAGCTATGAGGGAAAATGAGAAGATCTCTAAGTACGGTGGTTGCTGTTTAGGACCGTGGTGGCAAAATGGGTTGAGGTCAGGGATATGAGCCACCAATAATTATTTCTATCTTGAAATAGAAATTGTCTTTTATCTAGCAGAACGTTCTGACGGACGGATTTTTATTAAAAATGATTAAAATTTAACTTTTGTGCATTTGCAAGGATCGAGTCAACTCGAATTATCGACTGAACCAACCGGTTCATACGTCGGTCTCGTTAATTCGGTTGAACCAGTTAAACCGTCAAGGCCGCCGGAGACGCTAATTATTCAATTCTAAAGCCAAGGCAGTACAGAACCGGAAAGCGAATTTCTTCGCAGCAGCGTCAATGGCTGCGGCCGCCGGGGAATCATCTCAGTCGCCGGTAGACGAAAAATCGAACTTATTGTTGGAAATTTATATTCTAACACCTCTCTCATTCGAGCGTTATCGATGCCGTGGCGCCATGGATCGAGCACGCTGTACTGCAGGAGAAGATGTTGCAAGGACCATGCAAGAAGCCGTCGATTCGTTCATGGACGCCTCCAGATCTCGCCTCACTAGATTTACGGAAACTGGCTCCGGGCATCTCCATCAGGCAGTTGTAAGTTTCATTAGCTTCTGCTTAGATTCAAGAAAATGCGCACATAAGTGGAATTATCATTTTTCACGTTGATTATGTTGCTTAAACGTTTACATTTGTGTGTGAGTAAATTCTATGTTAGATTGATGGAAATAGTTAGTGCTCTGGTTAGGCTTGATCTTGAATATCTCTCAAGTGCATTAAGATTGTATGGTTCCAGATAATTCTGGAAGTTTGATGTTTATGCAATGAAACTTACTTTGAAGTTAGTGAGGTCCAGTTGCGCAAATTTTGGGTCCTTGCTTTCGTTATGTTGGGTTAGTATTTTTGCAAATGATTGACCATTAATTATGCACAGCTAGTTCCATTGATGAGAATGCAACAAGTGTTTTAATTAATTTGATGCTGTGGTAAGTGAGAAAATTTGTGTGAAATATGTTGAATTATACTTATAAGAAGTTTGAGTGCTTGGAAGGACAAATGGATTGGTAACTTTTAATCTTTATAATAGGATTGTAGTATTTAGGAGAGTGGTCATTGTTTATGGAAATTTCGGGGTTTGATTCCAAAAAAATAAACATTTCTCTTATTTTGATGATGAACTTTAAGCTGGTCGGTCATATGTTTTGTATTTTTTAGCAATTCAAGAACAAAATGAAATGAGTATTTTTGTTTTCCTTTGTTCACAAATGTTATCTTATGGAAATGAAAACACTTCCAGCACCAGACTGGGACAAATAGTTCAGGTCATATATGTATTTAATAATACTAAATATGGGAAAATAAAAGGTCAGTCATGTGGCAGAAGACTGATTATCCTTGAAACTGAATACACATCTCTGTATTTTAGTTCTGCTGATGACGTCTCAAAGTATTTGTGCATTCTGGTTTTCTGCAGAGGGTCTCCTTACAGCTACTGAACATCCATTGATTACTTGTGGAGTCGCTGGTGGAGTAGGACTCGTGGCATTGAAAAGTATGATTCTAGGGAGTCTTCTTTGTAATTGTATTTTGGCTTTTCATTTTCTCTAGAAAGCATGAATCTATGAGGATAAGGTTTTATGGTTACAAGTTACGTTAGCGGTAAAAGATATCCTCTTCAATGTTGTAACACAAAACAATGGTCTATTGGAGCTCATTATCTCTCAAGTTGCTCAGTAGTCGTGACTTTTAAGATTGAATGTTAGTTTTCAATCTCTTTAACATTTAAATGGATACTGGTCAGTTGTAAACAACTTGTAGGGACTAGATGCTTCTTGTATTATCTCACCATGCGTCTATTGATGAAACGGGGTAAAATAAAAATCTTGCATAGTTTGAATGATATATTTCATTCTTCTTTTCCCGACTTCCACTAACAATAGTGGGAGCCCTTGATTGCATTGGCGTATTAAATTCCGAAATACCAACACCAAAAAAATATACAATTGAGACTCAGTAAGTGGGATGTACTTGCACAATAAAACACAATATTCAATAAATAAAAAACAGTTGAGTTAATGTCTGTAATCACATTTGGGTGCAAGAAATCTGATAACGCTGTAAGGTGTAATCTTTCAATAAATAAGAATCAAGATCGTAGCAGTCTTTACGTTCGTTGCTATTGTATGAGATCGAGGTGCTATTGTATGAATTCTGTAAATTTTTATAAGTTCTTTTTCTTTATGTATGAAAATGACACTGTGACTTTTACTTGATTGGGATTCTTTTTAATTATTTTGTTTTTGGGTTTCCTTTATTCTTTTTGAGCTCAAAGTCTATGCGAAGCATGATATGTGGTCAAGATGCTTGGTTATGAGAACAGTCATTGCTCTCCAAATCATGAATGGGATAAAATTGGAAAATCTTCCAATCAAGCAATGGATTTCCTACCAAATGCAACTATACTTTCGCATGAAAAAGGCTGAAAGATTTTCTCACTGATATCACTATATAGTTATGCCTCTGTGGCAGTTAGAAAATAAACGGTAATGTTTTGAATTTCACATTAGTATTCGAATGCTATTTCTCATTGTTTTCTATACAGTCAATGGTTGATAGAGCTGATTCTAAAGTCAAGGCATTAGAGCAGTCTATTGACCTCTTGAAGGCTGAGGGCGAAAACTTGGAGGTAACAACAAGATGCACCATTATACAATGCTGTGTCGCATGATCTGTTTCAATACAGTCAAACATCTTCATGGTCTTATTAAATCCGCTTGTTTTTTATGCTTTATCACAATGTTTTCAATTTTATGAGTCTGCCTTGCATTGGTGCTGAAGGGGGAACTTGGAATTATATTTACTGTTGGATTCCTTGTACTAGCGCCCACCTCAATTCATGGTGTTTCTTTCATTTTGCCTTGGGGTTGAAAAAAGATACTCTGACACTTAATTCTAGAATCTGGTGAAAAATGTATGGATAGTCTCTGTGAAGATTGTACTCATTTTGATGATACTGCTGATCCAATGAAATTAAAGTCCTCATTGCAGAAGAGAGCCATGCAAGCTGAAGAGGAGATGAGAAATGAGAAGGGTCAGACAAAGCTAAGGTTTTTTATCGGTTTCCAGTGGTTGATTATCAATGGTTTGCATTTGTATTTTTCTGCTTATAGTTGTTTTCCTACAGGCAAGCCGGAAAGCAATTTCAGGGAGTGATTCGATCAGCGCATAAGATTGAGCGAAAAGCGGCGGGTTTGCAAATAACTTGCACTGTGTCACTGTATTTCTGACTCACCTGCCAACCATGCCTCTAAATAGTCTTTTGTTGTGTCAGGCCTAAAAGATATATTCAGAGAACTGCCCAGTAGATTGGCCTCTAGATTTAAATCACAGGCAAGTTTGGTCTTTAATTTTTGCTTTGTTAATAGTATGTGAATACAAGTAATATATTTATTACCGAGTGTACACTAAATACATTAATTTACCCTCCAGATGGGAGCGGGTGGTGGATACCCATAAATGAGAATTCAAACTCCACAAGCTCACGACCTTACTTTTCTTGTGACTGATGTATTGTATCATGTATTGATTGCAGAAAACCATGCTGGATATAAGTTTGGCATGGATTCCTATGATATTGGTTATCAGCCTAACTGAACCATTTAATGCAAGTAAAAGTGAAATAACAAAATTAGGGCCTATAATCTTTTGAATAAGCCTGCTGTCACACTTGAACACTTGGGATAATGAGTGGGGTTATTTATTCATTTTGCCGACACATTAATTTGACAGTTGTAATTAAAGGTTCTGTATCTTACACTCAAAGTTGTTCTTAGTGTTGTTAATTCTTTTTGGGGGGTTGCAATCTATGGAACTACTTGAATTTCAACGCACACGAGCATTCCAACTTTCAGGTTATTACGGGGTTCGACATTACTTAGACTTCAATTCCTAGGAATAGCTTACTCTATAAGCAACAAGCACATGCATTCCTTATCAGTTCATTTATTACCTGCTTATGGTTGCACACATTCCCCATAAATGGATTGGTATGTAAACCATATCTTTTGACCTCAAGAATAACTCTCTATGTGGATGCATGTTGCCAACAGGTTTCCAAGCTGGCTTCTGGCGAGGAGAATACGGAATCTCAGTCTGATAATACCTCGCCTCATCTGATGCAAATACATAATGGAGTAAGGAGTTTACCATTACAAGAGTCTCCCCAGCCCTGCTATTCACTAACAAAACATCATCGTCGCTTTTGACCCATACTTTCCTCAAAATTGAAGTACATACAAGTACCAATTAGATCAAGGATGGTCAAGGGGCCACAAAGACAATCTTTGGTCCCTGTCCTGTCCATTGTACCTGTTTGCTACTTGATCATGACATCTTGGTGCACAAAATGATCCTCTACAAGCACTTGGCATTCCCCATATTTGCATTTATTTTTACGCATTCCATCCAAATTGTTACTTTATCACACCCAATCAAATACCCATTTTGTGGTCGTAGTGGTGTATTATAAACTTCATGTCACAGGTTCGATTCCTGATGGGTGTTAGGGCTGGGGCTCTAACGGGATGAGTTTTTTTTAAAAAAAATCAAATACCCATTTTGCATTTTTTTATTATAGGGAAAAATACAGTTTGGTTATAAAAATTAAGGATTGTTGTTCTTGAATTTTTTTGTTCTGAGGTTCATTGACAGATAGACAACGTAGTTACCTCTTGTTTACCTTGTCGGACTCTAAAAAGTTATTAATTTTTATATATTTGCACGTGAATTATACTTTTGGTTTAATTATATATTAAAATTTTAAATTCATGCCGACAAAAACTCCCTTCCATAACATGGTGAGGTTTAGTCGCATGTTCACATCTGATGTCATGATCACTCTGGTCGCATGTTCCCTTCTGTCACTAATCAATCACGTGACCTTCCGTCCACTTGGCCTTTTCTTCAACATTTATAAACCCTAATTACATGCACAAAATAATTACTATTTAATATGTAACAGCAGATTTAGCGTCAGGCTTAATCAACGTCACGTGCATGGAAACTAGACAGGCTTAAGCAAAGTATTTCTTTATTATTTTCGGAAAATAAAAAAATGAAAAAAGAAGAAAATCCGATCGAGAGGATTCCAGAGCGATCGGCTTCCTCAGCAGACCTCGAAATCGTGACTATGGCGATAAGCATGACCTTGTGGCTGCTTGATCGTCACCTCCTTCTGCCTCCGGAGCTCCATCACCTTCCTATGCGAGTTCGAGTGCTGAGTCAGCACAAAAGTCGGACTCGCCGCCGGCCGATACTCCGGCACAAGCCTTCCGGACTTGTACCTCACTCCGCACGCGTTGCAGAGCGTCTTCGGTCCCATAGGCCCCGTCCGCCACTGCGGAGTTTTTTCTGAAGCGCAGTGAGTGCATCGTCGGATGCCGCCTGACGAGGATGATGAGTCGTCGACGAACTCGGACATGGAGTAGGTCTCGTGCTTTTTGGTGCTGGATAGGTCGATTTGAGGCGGGGTGGAGGATGAGATCGGTGAGGCGGAGGCTTTCCAGGTTCGTTGGCGGGAGCGCTTGCTCCGAGCCGCGCTTGGGATGGAGGTGTGCGATTGGGAAATTAGGGTTCTGGCGAGGTCTTTGGTGTTGAAGTCGGTGAACGAGTCGTCTACGAAGTTCGACAGCCACTCCAGCTCGGCCACATCGTCATTCTTCTCACAAAAGCCATACACACAAATCAGAAACAAATTCAAATCCAGAAAAACAGATGGATGAAATTGAAACCTTCATGTGCTTACAGGGACGCAGAGCTGGTCAGTGAAGTCGTAGCTGAAATGCTGAGCTCCAAAGGAAGAACCAACAGAGCCAGTGACAGAAGAAAAAGATGAGTTTTTGATGTTGTTGCCGTAGCTAAGGAGATTGCTGTTATTGTTGCTGCTCTCATACTGGTCTTTCATCTGGTGGTCAGAAGAAGGGCTATTAAACTGCTGGGCTTGTTGATAATGGTGGTGATAGTGATCAGAGTGATCAGTGGCGACGGAGGAGAAGACATGATCGTCGTTTGAGAAGTTGAGCAGGTCATCAACCCGGAAGAACTCATCCATTGCTGATCTCTCTCCCCCAACAAGGTATGTTCCAAGCTTACTGGAGTTCACTTTTCCTGGTCTAAAAATGGTACTGCAAACTCAACACATGAACTGAGTTATAGTTTAAGTAGCTGGGTGTTGATGGGAGATTCTAACTAGGGGATGGGGAGAGAGATAGATAGATAGATATATAGGGGATAGAGGGAGTGAAGTGCTGTTACTTTCGCTATGGGGCTGCTATTTAATAGGAAGAGGAAGAGGGAGCAGGAGAGGAGGTGGGGGGATGGTGTGAGGAGAAAAAATATAATAATGTTGGAGGGGCGCAGAGAGTGGTAGCAGAGTAACGTGCAGGGAGTGTGAGAATGATTCATATATGTGTATATTAGTAATGCTAAGTTGCTGCTTCTGGGCAGAACCTTTGCTGCTGCAGCTGCTTCTGCTCTTCTCTTTACTTTACTGCAACTATTCCACATCACAAACTTAATGAATACTGGAGAGGACTGGAGATAAATGGAAACAATATGCTAAAAGAAGCCTGTCCAGGTTATTGCAGTGTGGTTCAAGTATTAACATGGATGGAGATGGAGGGGAGGGGGTAGGTCAGAGATTTGATTAATGTTTAGCACTGTATGAGTAATGAAGAGAAGGTCACAGCCAGTGGCGGATCCAACGGGCGCACCCCTAAATTTTTCAAAAAAAAATATTTTTTAATATTTTTAATTAAATATTAATAAATTCGTACAATTTTATTTTGTGACCCTCTGTCGGATCTCTGGATCCGCCACTGATTAGAGCTGTGTGTCCAGTGGGAGTGAGAGAGTGGTGACATTATTATAGCATAATTTTTGGAGTAGAGAAGAGGAAGTAGTTTTGCATTCTACTAGCAATTTGAGTGTGTTTGAAAGGTATTAGATAAAAGAAGCATTAATAAGAAGCATACGAAGGATTGATTAATATAAGAAGCATGTGTGGGAATTAAAGAGTGAAGAGTGATGAGAAAGTGACTTGGGGGCAGTGGTTCTGGCTTGTTGTGTGGGACACATATTAGACATGATGGTATAAAGTTGGGGATTTAAAGGATCACTCGCTACTTGTTGTACCTCCGTAGAGTAGAGTGTACGTATATATGGGGATTGAAAGTTGTACTGGGTTTACTGGAGGGACATTACAACCTTGTAATGGGCACTCTTGGCCTGGCTGAGAAAGCAGCAGAGGGACACAGATTTAGGAGTCGGGACAAGAGTTAATATTGCCAAGGAAGCAGCTGGTCTTAGGAGTTAAAAAGAAGTCCATATTTTAGCAGCATGATTTTTGAGAATGGCAAAACATAATGACTGCTAACAAAAAAAATCAGTCCTGTAAGACCATAAAAGTTGACATTCGATTAGTAGTAAAAATTTAGTTTAGTTAAAGAGAGACAGACAGGATTAACACCATCACGTGCTGCATCATGTGAGTGATAAAAGATGTCCACATGTTTGTATAGATAAATTGTACATGTTATTGCATTCATATATGATTTAAATGTACATGCATGCATACAATACTACTAGCTATGTAAGCTGAACACTGAATGAATGCGGACAATCTTTTTCTATTCTATTTTTCAATGTTATTGTCTTTGATAAGTATTCAGATGACATGGTGATGGATTGTGGTGTCGACAGTTTCTCCTAAAAATACAATACATTCATTTTCATATCTTTTACTGAAATTTTCCATTTCCAATTCCAATCAACAGGAGGAGGAGTTGACCATTGACATCTCATGCTTACACGAGACCATGTCAGTGCTTGTTTATTTTGGGTCAGTGAATTAATCCCTCCTCGCCCGCCATGTGAGACCTCATGTGTACCATTCACGCGTCACGTGCTTCTCCTGTTAAACAACACATGTCCTATCCCTTCGCTTCACCCATGGTGAAATAAATACAAGGAACACCTACCTTCGTCACATATTTATCAGCTCCCATGTTTTGATTCGGTTATAACTAGTTAAATTTAATAAAGTTCAGTGCTAATAATTTTGTCCAAATTAAGCCAATATTATTATTAGGACTTCCATAAATCATATTAGAAAAATACAACCAAAAAAATTTATTTTATTATGCTAACAAAAGTTCAATTCTACTTTCGTTATTTAAAATTTTGAGGGATGAAGTTTTTTTAAAGAAAAGTAATATTTATATTTGATTTTAAAAAATAAAACAACATTTTATAAACTTTTCCATATAACTCATTTTCTAACTTATTCTATTTATTTTCGGAGTGGAACACTTATATAAATAAATATTGACCCGACTCTTTTTTTTAGATTTTTATCATGTCAACAGTGTTACAAACCCTAAATTAAACAAAAAGATTACATACAATTATTGTCCATTTATTTTAAAGAGATAAAGTTATACATAGAGATTCACATTGTAAACTTAATGAACTCATAATATGCTAAATTCAGATATGATAATATAAAGTTTCAGGTGCAATAACTTTATCAAGTGAAATTAAATACCGCAAATTTAGTTAGGAAGAATAGAATAGGGCCCTGGCAACGCATAATGTTCCAAAACAAGTCTTACCGCTTTAAACAAATTAACAATGATGCTTACAAAACTGCGAGGCACATACGAGAGAATCATGATTGCATTAGTACAAACATAAAAAAAAAACATAACTAAAACTCCAACCACATGAAAGATCCTCAGCCCCTCTAACTTCCATTATGGTAACCCTCCTGGAGCACTCAGGTCTGGTAGTGTAAAGAGAACATTATGCCCAAGCCTAATCATCACCCTGACTTTCATCTTTCACCAATTTGATCATGTCATCAATTCTTAGAATAGTGATGGCTGCTTCCGTAGCAAACTGGACACGTATTAAAGAGAATGATAATGTTGGATATGTCTTATAATCTATTTCTCTACATTCACTACCAAATGAAAAATTGTCCAAACCTGAATGATCTTGACTTTGCTCATGGCAGGTTCAATGACTCCAGCTTCCAAATTGTTAATGATGGCTCCCTTGGTAAGCTCCAGACCCATGCTGCATCAATATTTTTGGGAAAAGACGCTCAAGAATAATAATACACCAAGTATGAAAATATCATGCGAGTAGTTTGTTGGTTAGGAAGTTGGCATTCACGTTAAAAAGGAACAGGGTGTGCACTGTACCTCGATAGGTGCTTCTTGTCTGCCTTGGTTTGTGCAGTGTGATGGTAAGCTCGTAACTTTGCAACCAGCTCAGTTGCATCCTTTGCAGCATTGACCGCAAGAACCTACAGAAACATCATGTACTGAGACAGGCCAGATCTAGCGCAAAAAATAAATAAAAGAGCAAGCAAATTCTATATTTGAAATTAAACCTTTGGAATGATTAGAAGCGATTCTGCGAACTCTGCAATAGCCAGTTGTTCTCGGGACCCCAACGTTGTAGCAAGATACTCCAAATACACAGACAATGCAGCCTCAACTGCACCTCCACCTGCTACGACCTGTGTTGTGATTAACCCAGAAAAATTAGGAACAAAGACAGAGAGCCCAAAAAAAAAAAATCCATCTCTGAGCTGTACCGTATTGGATTCTAGAGTACGCTTTACAATACACAATGCATCATGTAGAGCTCTATCCATCTCATCAAGCATATAGTCATTCGCTCCCCTGAGAATCAATGAGACCTACAATCAAAAAAATACTATTTAGAACACAACGATTGGCTACCTTTAACACAGGTCACAAATGAAACAAAGAAAATGAATGAAAAAAGAGACTAGTCTTCCAGAAAATCAATTACAGCACTGGTATTCTTAGTTCCCTTTATCAAGATAACATCGTCATCGGCAATGCGCTCCTCAACCACCTCATCAGCAGACCCAAGAAACGACGCATCAAATGTTTCCTCTCCTTCCATGTCAGCAAAAGTAGAAACCTGCAGACCATTTATAGATATAATCATTAAGCATGTTCACAGCTCAGAGTCGTACGTTAATCCTTGCAACCAAATATTCCATAATATGTATTCCTAGAAAAAGTGTTATGAAAAAATGTATCTTGGTTTCCAGGTTTAACTATTACAACAGTTCCCTAAAATCTACAAGCATGGAAAAAATTTGTTGCACTGGTAACAAATTATTTATAGCCTTTCATTTTTACTATTCTTCCATCTGTATGCTTTCCCATTTTAAAAGCTACCTTCTTAAACAATGTATTTTGGCAACATCGCCATTGGAATTACCATCAGTTCAGCTTGCCTTCACCAAAGTTAATATTAAATAGATGAGCAACTAGTCATCAAGAGTAAACCAGAATAGAATTTGAATAGATTGATTAAAGTGCAGTAGCTGGTCTAGAGAAATTTGGATATAATACCGCTGTGGCTCCTGTCGCCTTGGCAACATGACGTAAATCTTCTTTCCTAACTCTTCTCACTGCAATGGCACCGGCTTCCACAAAGTACTGAAACATCATACACGCCAAGAGTGACAAATACATAAATCAGACATGGTATACACTATTATATTAATAAAAAGAATTTAATTATAAGGACCAAATTTTATAGATACAGACGTAATGAACTTATAGTGTGTTGTTCACATCTATTCCACACTAATAATTAATAATATTTTCAAATTTTCCATGCATTAATCGTCTTACTATTCGTGCCCATGTCAGTCCGATTCAGTTCATCTGAAAGAACACTCTCATTATGATAAAACTAAATGCAAAAAATTCACAAACACTAATAAAGTCTTATCAAGACAAATGGGCAGTCAAATATTTACAGACAGCTAACAAGTTCATATGTTAGCACATGCTATCTTTGTTTTCAAATAATTTTACCCGATGATAACAAAACATAGGATTTGTTTTACAGAAGGTGCAGGTTCACTCGACCTGAATTATTTTTTCCAAACACTGCCTGGGTACAACACCATGGGTATGTACACAAAAAATACATGCAGACTTATTCGACCACATTATGGTCACAAAAATGGAATCATCAGAGGCACGTCCATAGGATTTCATATAAAAAGAAATTAACGATATTGCACGTAGCTGCAGCAATGGACAAGCAGAATAAAAAGAAGTGAGATGCTTGCCTTTAGTGCCATATCATCAATTCCTTTAGTAGTTAGAATCACATTGGCTCCTGCTTTCAGTATTTTTTCTATGCGTTCTTTTGTCATATCTGCTTCTCTGTAATAAGAATACCAAAGTCAGTACCAGTGTCACTCACAAGGATACATGGCTAGAGACCAATGTTATTCATCAAACTGGGCAAAATCAATGGATGTTTTCAAAGAAAAAGGTCAAGAAAATGACAGATGTCATGAATTAAGACTAAGTAGGTCACGTTATAATATTAATAACCCAACACAGAAGCCAGATAAAGCTGGCGGTCCATAAGGAATAGATTCTCAGACACTCAGAAAATATAAAAATGGATTTTTTAAAGTTTTTTAGCTAACCTTTGACGAATCTTTTCAAGCTCTCTGGGATTTGAGACCAAGACCTGCACTCCTAACTGCATTTTTGTCTTCTGAAGACTGAAATCAAGACAAGCAATTCTAGCTGGGGAGACTCTAGTGGGCATTCCCTGTGCAGCACGGCCTGTATTCAGAGCATATCCATTCAACAAATAGCTCTCTTTAGCACTCTTACCATGTGCTTTTAGAATATTTATCCCCTGAGATCACATTATAGACAAAAAAATATGTTAGAAATTTCAGCATCGATAAATGGGAAAGGAATCAAAGAAATACACCGTAACAAGGAATTTTGAACAATCCAGAGACCTTAATAGGATATCTAACTTCTCCTCTTGCATTGGTCATCTTTACAGCTTGAACTGCATCAACAACCTATAAAGAAAAAAGTTAAAAATCTCAATGTGTTTTAGGGAAATTTTACACAACCGCATACAAATCTAATTTAATTCTCATAAAATTCAAAAAGACATTTAGCATACAGACATGTGATCAAACTAATTGAACATGAAAGTCACCTGAGGCCAGAAGACTAAAATATGTTCGACTTTATAGCCGTTAAGGTGTACACTATAAGTTAATCACTGCCTGACATGGTACACGCGCCAAGAACAAAATACAAGAAATCTAGGTTCTCAGATCAAATAAAGGCATCCTACAGATTAGTGACACTGAGGAGCCTGAGACAATAAGTTAAAACTTTTTGAGCCCTCCGCGATTGTTAAAAACAGGGCTTCTCCACTTCAGAACATCAAAAAAAGGGGTTTAATAAAAGGTAAATGAAATTGTTTTTAATAACCAGAATCAAATAAGAAGATGAAGTTGAGACTGAGAGAGATTGCAATGCACTATTTGGGATCAAAGGTCAAATAAAACAGAAAATTCTCGAAAGCGTGCAAGAAAAAAGGCATACCAAATTAGCAAAAAAGTCACTATCACCAGCTATCAACTTTGATGACATGCTAGTTTTTGCACAATTCACCAAGGAGTCCTTTCCGAGCTTGTCGACCTGGCAAAAAAAGAATCAGCGATTTACGGACTCGGTGTTATGGTGCAAGCAGTACCTCAATAAAAAACGAAAGTAACCGGGAACAACAAAAGAAAATTGGAATCCAAACTTCGACCAATTTGAGGCAAAAAGGTATAGAGGTCTATGTGCCAAGAAAGTACCTTCACGGCTAGTTTTTCATCAACATACTTGCAGGCTTCTCGCATAGCAAGCTGTGAAGTAAATAGTTGTCTCAGTACATTCCAATATGGCCATGGTGTGGCTAAAATAAAAATCAATTAAGCAACGAGAAAATGCCATGACTCACTCTGTAACCACTGATTATAGAGGTGGGGTGAATCTTGTTTCTCACTAGATCATTTGCTCTCTGCAAAATATCAAAGTTGAATAAGAATTAAATATTCATTTCCACTATTAAATGCCCCAAGCTCTATGAAACAAATTAGCTAAGAAACCAAGTATGACCTTGAGCAACTCAGCAGCTATAATAACCACTGAAGTTGTCCCGTCTCCGACTTCTCGGTCTTGGAGCTCAGCCAACTCCACAAGCACCTGATACATAACCCGAAACAAATATATGCTAAGGAAAAGAAGCACCCAAAATCCAGGCCCCAAGATACAGATAAAAAAAAGTTGCTAACAACCTTTGCAGCTGGATGCTCAACTTCCAACATCTTCAATATTGTAGCACCATCATTAGTAATCGTAACATCACCAATGTCATCAACCAACATCTGCAACAAACTTAAATATCAAACATGTTCCCCTCATCATTTCCAACCTATTCTCATTGAGTCACATAAAAAATCACCCGCAAGATAGACTGACTCATTTCGTGAAGTGGCATCCCTCACACTAAATTTAATTTCACAAACGAAGTATAAAAGGACTGATTTCGAAGCTAACAAAACGCAGAAGTTTCGTCTTAATAGCGAGTGCGCAAGTCAGTGAATCTACCTTGTCGAGACCAACGGGTCCAAGAGAGGACTTCACAATGTTGGCAACAGCTTGACAGGCAACAACTGCAATAAAAAAAAAACAAAAATGAAGTGAAGCGGCTCTAGTCGGAAGGCGAGGGTGTGGAAGGAAAAAAAGAGTACCATTCTGAGTGCGGACGTCCTGACCGGACTGCCGGTCTCCCATGATATCGGGCGCCTGAGCTGAGATCGGCATTAAAGCGGTCTGACTGAAACCCTAGATCGAGTTTTTTGTGGAGAGAGAGAAGACGAGAGAGAGCTTGAAAGAAGACGATAGAAGAGTGGAGGGAGTGATTGATGAAATCAGGGTTTGTACCAAACGGCGTCGTTCATATGTGCCAGCGTTTCATGATTAAAGAACATAATTGAGATTCATTTAATGGGCTTCCTTTATGGGCTGGACTGCAGATTAACGGCCCAAAACCGGCCTACTTTATAAGCATGGAATTTGTTTTTAAACTTTTTATTTTCTATCTTTTTAAAAACTAATTTTCATTGAATTCGTATACTAGTTTCAGTTCATTTTCAGTTCAAAAATACACTAGTTTCAGTTCAAAAAAAAACACAAGGCCCTACTCTCTAGATTTTAAATTTTTAATATTTAAGGTAAGTTCAGTTCAGTTAAATTAAATTAAATTAAATTAAATTAAATCAAGTACTCAAAAAGTAAACTCATCATCACACCACCTCCACCCACCACACCATCACCCCAACCCTCATCCTAACCACACCACCACCACCATCCCAACCACCACCTTTCCAACCATACCCCACCACCACCACCATTTCAACCACACCCCCACCACCACAACCCAAACCCACCACCACCAACTTACCACCTCAACCACACCACCACCCCAACACCAACACCAACACCACCAACCCAATCACATCGCCACCACCACCCCAACACCAACACCACCAACCCAATCACATCGCCACCACCACCCCCAACAACGTACACCACCACACCACCACCAACACCCCTACCACCACAACCTCAACCTACCACTCCAACCCACCACCACAACTCCAACCACAGTACCACCACTATAACGTAAGATTAAAAATATATTTATAAAAATACTTAAATTAAATTAAATTAAATATATTTATAAAATACTTAAATTAAATTAAATAGAAACATTACAAAGTTCCAAAACTCATATTAATAAATTGCGTGTAATGGAATGTAACTTCAACCTATTAGAATTAGATCGACAATAGTTACATTCAATTCAACACACGTGAATTTCAAGACAAATTAATCAACACAGGTGAATTTCAAGTCACAAATTAATAGGAAGGACAGATTGATCTCATCCAAATCCAGTGTCTTGCAGCCTTGTCTTCAAACACTCCCAACAGACCCCACATCAACAATTCCAGTTACAGTGTGGCTAAATCACCATTACTGACCACACACTTGGAGCTCTCTTTGTGAGCGCAGTAACACCTCATTATCCCCTGCTTCAGTTCCTCCATATTTTAATCGCATCCAGAAACATCTCGCTTCTTTGACCCCCCATTACTTCTGAATCCTAATCTCCTATATAAATGGGTTCAGATGGCTGAGTGAAACCGCCATTAAAGGTCAAGGAAGCTCCTGAAGTCGGATAAGAGAGAGAGATATGTACAGCAACGTAGAACCAGGAGGGTACGAGTTTGAAAATACGACCGGCGACGGAGGGAAAAATGGTAGTTTTATCGACGAGGGGTTATGGGAAGGCGGTCGTGTACCGATCGGCTCTTCTGCAACTGATGAGCTCTGGCAGCAGACTCCCTCGTCGACCGGTCAACGCAACTGGCAGATGGCGACCTTGAACCTCGGAAAGAGGCGGTGCGTGTGGCAAGATGTGAGGGCGAGATGTCAGGTGGAAGGCTGCAGCGAGGAGCTCGGGAGCGGGAAGGAGTATTACAGGCGGCATAAGGTGTGCGACGCGCATTCGAAGTCGCCTAGGGTTTCGATGCTGGGGATTCATCAGAGATTCTGTCAGCAATGCAGCAGGTGATGAAACATCGAATAAACACGAAACCCTAGGGTTTTATATGTTTGACCGGGCGATGAACTTGCAGGTTTCACAGCTTGGCCGAGTTCGATGCGGCGAAGAGGAGCTGCAGAAGGAGGTTGGCTGGACACAACGAGCGGAGACGAAAGAGCTCCTCGCAGCACCAGGAACGAATATTCCCGAGCCATGCTCCCTCTCTTCTGTCGTCCAATGCTAGCTCCTGGCCGCCCTCTTCCATCTCCGACATGTCCAGTGCTGCCCTGCAGGAACTCATTGAAGAAAATCGTGTAGCAGTCTCAGGCCGCCACGGCCTGCAACCAGCACTGACACGTGAAAATGGTTATATATTTTGATTTATATTCTATATGATTCAAATGCGATGTCTCATGGATCATAATGATATAATTTAAGATCAAATTGCATCAGTAGCATATTTAGGAACCTGTATAGAGGCTGGTTGAGGTAGATCACCAGGCATGATCTCAACTTGGTCTTCTCAGCCATCTTTGGTTAGCGATAATAGTTGTGTTTGTTTTCGCTAAGTGAGGACCTTCATGCCATCTATATGACAAAACAAAAGAACAGCCATTAATATGTACAAAAATGTCAACACAGGTACCACGGAGGAGCTTAATCATTTTCCAAGAGAAAAGACCACAAACTCCCATTTACAATGATACTATCACAAGAGGCACAAAAGGAACCAAGCTTTTTACATTGTCAAATAAGGATTTTATCTAACTTGGCGCTTATCACTACAAATTTTGAATCGGAGAGTTTTGTCCCATAAGCATTGGTCAATAGTCGGAATAAAATATATGGGAATAATATGATGCTATTACGATGAAAAAATACCATTGTAAATGCGCTGTAAAAGAGTCGTATAACGCGGTTAAAGATACGGTGATTAAACAATAGTATTCCAACAAAACAAAGCAATGGTTATCCTCGACCTCTTTATCTGATTAAATCAACATTTACTTGTAGCATCATTAGGAAAATTAGAATAACTTTTCTAAATTTCTGTTAGGAGTGATTAAACACTGGTTAGTTAGTATATATACATGTCTGTTCCTTTCAGATAATCTTAGCTGACCAATGATTATAAATTATTTTTTACTGTAACTTGACCCTTAAAACAGATGCTTAACAACTATAAATGATTAAAAATACATTTTTGATTGTTCTTTCTTGGTATATTGTAGTTGCCGTAGAGCTCATTTGTAAGTTTCTGCAACTATTTGCATATTTTGGAAACACAGAAATCTTCTTCACAAACTTTGTTTTAAATATATTTTGTGTGTGGCATTTCTCATTGTTTTTTTTGTTGGCCAAAGATTATTTTGGGACGCAGTTTTGAGTATCTGAGAGAGTGAAGAATTTGCTAATTCGAATTATCTAATCTTAGAATAGTTATTTTCAGAAGGAATCAGATCGTCATCGATTTGATCGTACATAAAAATTTGATCAATTAATATGATTGTTGAAATGCACGATCGTTGTGGAATTACTATGCACGTTTTAATTAAGGAATTCAATAACAGGTCGACAATATTTGTGTTGAAATTAAAATTTTATATGGGTGAAGAAATTGAAAGAATTTCAATATTGAATTTGCTTTTTTTTTCCGATGAAATATTAATCAAATTGGAGCTGCGAGTCTTTGGACCGACTCATTGAGTCCGACTCGGCCCGAGTTCACAACTTTAGGCCAGACTGAGAAACCAACTCGCACCCGCGCAGCGCACAACACATAAACCCTTCGCCGCTCTCCTCCCACAAAACCCTAGCGAGCGTCGCTCTCCGAACAACAACCTCCATCAAGCCTAAATTTGGCCCAGACTATGATCGCCGGACACAAATCGACAGCATGGAGATAAGCCACCTCGAAGATGTTCAGCATCTTCCGCAACATAGCGAGAAGAACCTGCCGCCATTGCCGACGTAGAAATCCTCCTGCGCTCTCTGAGAATCGGATTTTTATACGTTTCTGGAATGGTGGAGTGATGGATTGTGAGTTCTTGTTGCCAGCAAAATTTTTATGTATTTTCCGGCGCGGGTGTGCGTCCATTGCGGGTCATGTAAACCGGTTTTCCGAAGGTTTTGATTGGGAGGAAATGCGGAGAGTTGTCCGTGAAGAGAAATGGGATGAGATGGTGAGATTGTTTGAGTCGGAGTTGGCGCCGCAATTGGCGTGTAGGGTTTTGCTTGAGCTGAAAGGGGATCCTAGGTTAGCTTTGAGATTCTTCAGATGGGCTGAAAAGAGGGATGGGTTTAGCCATTCTATTGAGGCTTGTTGTGTGTTGGTTCATGTATTGTTCTGTGCCAAAATGTATGTTGATTCGAGTTTGGTTCTGAAAAGTTTGCTTTTGTCGGAAAAGAAGGTGCCTGCTCATGAGGTGTTTGATATGCTTTGGTCGACTAGGAATGTGTGTGTTTTTGGGTATGGTGTGTTTAATGCGTTGTTTGGCATGTTGGTTGATCTGGAAATGTTGGAAGAGGCGAATGAGTGTTTCATCAGGATGAGGAAGTCTGGGATGTTTGTTAAGGCTCGGTCTTGTAACATGCTTTTGGATAAGTTTTCGAAGTCAGGAAATGTGGAATCTCTCAGGAGGTTCTTTAAAGATATGATTGTTTCAGGAGTGGTTTTGTCGGTTTTTACTTATAATATAATGATAGGTCATTTGTGTAAAGAAGGTGATATGGAAGTTGCAAGGAGGTTGTTTATTCAAATGAAAGAAAAGGGAGTCGGACCTGACATTGTGACTTACAATTCCCTAATTGACGGGTATGGTAAGCAAGGCTTTTTGGATGAAGCTGTCTATTTATTCATAGAAATGAAGGACGTCAGATGCAATCCTGATGTTATAACGTTCAACACTTTGATTAACTGTTTTTGTAAATTTGAAAAGATGCCTAAGGCCTTTGAATTTCTCCGTGAGATGAAAGAAAATGGGCTGAAACCGAATCTAGTGACTTACAGCACATTTGTGGATGCTTTTTGCAAGGAAGGGATGCTTCCCCAAGCAATGAAATTTTTTATGGATATGAGGCGAGTTGGTCTAGTGCCTAATGAGATTACATACACGTCTGTGATTGACGCAAACTGCAAAGTTAGTAATTTTGATGAAGCTTTCAAGCTTGTGAAAGAAATGTTACTTGCTGGACTTAAAATCAACATTGTTACTTATACAGCTTTAATAGATGGCCTTTGTGACGACCAAAAAATGGAGGAGGCAGAGAATCTACTCAAGCAAATTCTGAAAGATGGCCTCATTCCTGGCCAACAGACCTACACCGCTCTTGTTCATGGTTACATAAGAGCTAGTAAGATGGAAAAAGCCATAAATGTTTTGAAGGATATAAAGGATAATGGCATTGAGGCAGACTTGCTTCTGTACGGAACCACTGTCTGGGGTTATGGAAAACAGGGTAAGATTGAGGATATGAAAGCTGTGATATCTGAAATGAAAGTATGTGGTGTTGCCTCAAATTATATTATATATACCACATTAATGGATACCTATTTTAAGTCTGGAAAGGTTACAGAGGCTCTTGATCTGCTACAAGAAATGCTGGACTTAGGTATGCCTCCATCGGTCGTCACATATTGTATCCTGATCGATGGATTGTGCAAATGTGGAATGGTTTCAGAAGCAGTTGGTTATTTCAAAGAGATGCCTAAAATGGGTGTTTTCCCTAATGTTGCTATCTATACGGCCCTTATAGACGGCCTTTGCAAAAATAAACGCCTAGAAGATGCCACTGAGCTATTTGATGAAATGACAAGTACATGTATGATTGTAGATCTAACTGCATATACATCTTTAATTGATGGAAACTTGAAGGGTGGCAACCTTCAAGAAGCTCTGAAATTGTGGGACAGAATTAAGGATGTAGGAATGGAACACGATCTCAAGGCCTACACTTCATTAATATGGGGATATTGTCAATTTGATGAGATTCAAAAAGCTAAAGATTTGTTTGCTGAGATGACTGGAAAGGGGATCATTCCGGATGAGGCAGTTTATTGGTGTCTTTTAAGGAAGTTCGCTCAACTAGGACACATGGATGAAGTAGTGAGATTGAAGAAGGAGATGTCAGAACGGGGTTTTCTTAATGAATATGTGAGTAATGTCATTTTGCAAACTTGAAAGCACTGTGGGTTGTCTACAAATGAAGAGAGATGCTCTTAATAGAGAAAATTGGCACATGCTGTTGTCAAGAAAAGATATAACTCGCTTATCTGTTTACGGCATGAGCTTTTCTGGAACATACGGTAAAGCATGTTCAAGGCATGCCACGTTTTCAACCTGTCATAACACAAAATCCAATGTCTATTTACGTTTTCAACTATTTATTGCAGGTGATTGAAACTTTGAGGCCATTGGTTGTTTGCAAGCTGTGTTGACAGGAACCGAGCGGTTCGGGCATTTATGCCAACTGTTACGTCACGAAGGCTATGGTGATGGTGAAGCCTAATATGGCTGCCTTGCCGGGTAACTGTCACATCTGGCTGATGATTTATCCAATTTAAATGCCACGTTTGGAGGGAGATGCGACTCTCCAGAACTTACTGTAGCTGATAAGCCTACATGTATTGATCACAGTCTCTCTTACGATCTCTGTGCAGTCAATGAAGGTATACGGATTTCAAATTACTGATGGAATTTTGCAGCCTTCTCTCGGTAAGAAACATCTCTTTAACATGACCATTAAAAAGTTTCAGTTATGCCCACATGACCTTACTATTTATTGCTCAAATTGCAACCTCCTTTTGCCTTGGAATGGCACAACGGGTCTTATTCCATTTAGATGTTTTGCTCATGGCGTACCGGGCTGACAGATGAATTTGAAAACTTATGGCATAACTGACTTTTATGTGGAGCACCTTTCTTACTCCTATTTCTCCTTTAACCCATTTTCTAAGATCAGTTACTTTAAACTCCTATCTGCACATCCTCTTATAAAAACATTGTATTGCACCGCAGGCTCGCATCCCAACTGATCTACAGGAGATGATATTTCCTTAGCCTCACCCCAACTGAGTATGAGCCCAAGCTGCAGAGGGGACAGTTCTGCATATAAATGCCAACCATGAGCTATGAAGGGCAAGGCCTTGTGGCCAGCTCACATGCTCGCCCTCTCGGCTAAAAATCCAAACATGCTGTTCACGCGCGTGTTTGTGTTAAGATATAATAGTTGGGTCAATTAAAAGTGAGTAAAATTAGTGTCATATGTAGTAGTGTGTATCTAGGGATGTTCTTTTTTGTATATTCAATATTTTTTGTTGATATATTCAGCTTTTACAGTTTATAATAAATGCATTTTCCTTACTGTCTTAAAATAATTTATTGAAGCAAACGACGTCGTCAGCTGTTCGTTCACCGAGCAAGAAATCTCAAACTTTCTGGTCGGTGTTCATTTTTTGCTTCACTAATACGAATTCGTATTTCTTCAATTTCTAGCACCGCGCGTAGCTCCTCACATATCCGTTCCTGAAGCCGTCGACTCATTTTATGCACAAATTGGATGCTTTTCAGGTAATCAACTGCTTCAATCTGTGAAATTAGGTTCCCCAAATCTCACAATTTTTTAATCTCCAACTACATCAATTTATGCTTTGTTTATTGGTATCATTATTGCTAGTCTGTTGATCAAATTTCAGTTCAACAAGTTAGTTTCTAGGTCAAGAATCCAATTTTGTTGGTGAAAAATGGAAGCTGGAAGATCTGACAGCGGTGACTTGCAGGCGCCTTTGCTGGTAATCACTTTCTTTCAATTGCTATTATGAGTTGTATTGTTTGTGACGAGTGTGTATGTTAACATTTGGTGGGATATTCTATGAATGGAAATGGCAGGACTGCAGCCAGGCACAGGTGCAGACAGTTGAATCTGATAAGGAAGAGGAAAACTTGATGCCTCAACTGTTTACATCCATACCAGCCCTAAATGAAGCTGCCTCTTATCTTGCTCAGACAACTTCCCTAATCACCGGATGCTTCACCGGTTACACTGGTTAGCCATGTTTGTTATAGACATACCTTGTTCTGATACCAAACCGGCTTTGGTGATTGTTTATTTGTGGTTCTTTATTTTGCTTACTTTTAAGGATAAATACGACGATGTGAATGAAAGTGCTGATCATATGTCGGATGTTGAATTGGCCACCAGATGATTGCATGTAGATATAATTGTCAGTGACCACTAAAAGAAGTTAATGCTATTTAGTTCTCTCTATTTCATTTTTCTACTATATTTATTAGTCAATCTGTTGTATTCAGTTTTCCTTTCGCTTTCTATCATTTTGGATGCTGAATATTTTGGAGCTACTAATTGCATATATGGAGAATCATAGGCTTGGTTTTATTTGTTCTATAAATTCATACAGTAAATGTTGCAATGGGGATGCCCACATTTTCATGTGGTTCACCAGCTTTCATGGGCATAAATAACCACTGGCCAGTTGGATCATGTTTAGTCTCTTGTACCTAGTAATATATATAATAGTCTTTTTGCCTAAAAGTGAGGTATCTTTTTTTTTTTTTAAAAATCTTATGGATTTGTTAATATGGTTAAGAATCGTCATTATAATCTATGTCATTCCCAGTCCATTGATTGCGAAATTAATAATTTTGCGCATTGTAGTCAGTATACATTTGAAAATTTCATTGTTGATTAGCTGGCGTTAGTAGATTTCAATTGAGAATTAGTTCATGATTTGAAATTTGTTAGGTCTATTTCTAAACTCTTTCCCTTTATCATCTTCATATTTGGACCTGATGGTATGACTTCATGTCCTTCTTGACTCCCATGAATACATATTAAAATTGACTATGATACTTGTTGTTTAAACTTACATTATGCCAAAATAAAATAAGACACAAAAAACTTTCAAATCCAAATACAGTGCATATAATTCCCTTGAAATGCTTGCAGTCGATCACGCACCTGAATATTCTGTTATCAATGGACAAGAACTGTTGAGATATTCTGGTGAGCAAACTGGAAGACCCGCAAATGATTCCCCATCCTCAAGTGGAAGGGAGTCTCCATCGTCTGAGACATATGGGAGTGTTGTTACTCGCAGTACTTTTGATGGAATATCACTATCAGGCACTTCAAGTTCATCCCAAAATTCTAATGCATTAGTCAACATCAGCCGTCCATATCAGAATATATTCCAAGGGTATGGTACATAAAATGTGATATATTTGCCTTAGGGTCTCAGACTTTGATTTTATATCCTATATTAAATATTCTAGCAGCTACTGGGGCACTAAATTTGTTGAAACAGAGTTGTGCGACCTTTATGTAAATGAAGTTATTTTTTCACTTTCAGTCTTATTGAAAGAGCACGTAAAACAGTCCGAGGATCATCAGATGATATAGGATGGCTACAACGCGCCCCAGACATGCCTCCTGTCGAGGACGGAACTCAAAGGTTCAATGATATTATTGACAGTATCAGGTAGGGTTTTGATTTTCTTCTCTTGATTAGCTCCTATATAGTTTGTCTCAGCATTTAACATGTTCATTTTTTCAGGCATGGAGTTCACCGGCTGCCGAAGTCATTGGTTTACTTGTTGGTTCCAGGTAGCTGTTAAGAGTTCTTTAATGCTGCATTTTCTTATGAGATTTCAATGCAAAATAAGTGAACTTGATAAACAACTCAAAGGCGTCATCTCTTCCGAGTACTACCTGGATTTCTGCAAGTAATCAAACACAAATTTTTCTTGCAAATTTTTTTAACCAATGGATCATTATACATGAAGGTATGAATTTTATTTTTTTATCATGTAGTTTTGTCAAGAGAAAATGCTCAAATTTTGAACTTAAGACCATTTATTGGCCGACAATTTTATTTGCATATGTAACTTAGAGTTATGCTTCTTGCTGAATGTAAAAACAAAGTTTTTGTAGGCTGCCTCTATATGCACATTCATTACTTATTTGTCTGCCAGCGAACACCACTATTTGCTTTCTTTTTCGCTGTTGTAACTATATCTAATTGGCAGGTCTTTTCAGCAACCATGGGCCATTATACTTTGTGAATACAAAAATGAGTTTTTCAAAAATGGGCTTGGCTTGTCATATTGCCAAGATTCACAGTGAGGTAATCAGTGTTCATTTATTCTTCTTACCTTATTTTTGTATGTCGTTGTGACAACTTTAAATGCAAAATCAAAACTCTGTCATCTAGGCATCGGTTGAGAAAAATGCCAGAGAGATAAAGGAGTACATTGAGGAAATCTACTGGGGATCCAACAAACAAGTGTTGATTCTTGGACATAGCAAAGGCGGTATAGATGCCGCAGCTGCATTATCTATGTATTGGCCTGATCTGAAAGATAAGGTGGCTGGATTGGCACTGGCACAGAGCCCTTATGGCGGCACTCCAATTGCTTCTGATATTTTACGAGACGGGCAGCTTGGTGATTATGTGAACCTACGGAAAATGCTGGAAATTCTAATTTGTAAAGTGATCAAGGTATTCCGTCTCATATCCTTTTAGTTTTCATCAGGATGTATTTTTATGAGTTTGCCTTGTGTTTTCTCATTGTCTTTTGGTTGATCACGCGTTGATTCTATAATTCTGAATGGTAATTTATCTCATATTGTGTACTTATTAAATCCTAGCATTTTGATAAATTTGTTCAGCCTCTTATGTTTTATTTCAACGTGAAGGGTGATATGCAATCCCTGGAAGATTTAACATATGAGAAAAGAAAAGAGTTTCTAAGTAAGCACCATTTTCCCAAAGAGCTTCCAGTGGTATCATTTCATACCGAAGCTGGCGTTACTCCTGCAGTCCTGGCTACGTTATCGCATGTTGCACATGCGGAGCTGCCCATTTCTGCTGGAGAGTCTAAAAAGCTTCCAGTAATAATGCCTCTTGGTGCTGCAATGGCTGCATGCGCCCAACTGCTTCAGGTCAGATATGGTGAGAAGAGTGATGGCCTTGTTACACGCCGCGATGCAGAAGTCCCTGGCTCAGTAGTAGTACGGCCAAAACGTAAATTAGACCATGCTTGGATGGTTTATTCTTCCTTAAGTGACGACCCTCGTGAAGCAGATGCATCTCAAGTCTGTGAGGCTCTTCTACAATTACTCATTGAAGTTGGGCAGAAGAAAAGATAAGTCACACAATAAACTTTGGCTTCCATTACGCTGCCCCAGGTCAGAAAATTCTACTTATCCCCAGTTACACGTTTTCAAATTACTCTAATACTTCACCTGAAGAAGTTTGCCTTCTCATTTGGAGTAGTTATGGAAACCCCTAATCAGTTGCATGGTCTTCAGGTATTTATTGTCAAAGTTTCTATCTTGCTGTACCATGCCACTTTCATGTAAATGCTCTTTTTGTTTGTTTTTATACTGAAAAGTAGCACGATTTTCTAGAACATGTCAACATTAAGGCTCTGCAATCATCATGGCTAGTTCTAGTTCTAGTTCTAGCAGTTGTTGCTCCATCACATTATAGAAATCTGTTCTGTGAAGTCTTGGTCATTATTCTCATGTCATGTCATTGGAATTGGGTGTGTATTGAACTTGAATGGGAAGAGGGGACCAGGTTGGGAAGGCAGGTACAAGGAAAAGATATGCAGAAGTTATGAGGGCACTTTCTGATAGGTACCCTACAGAGACTACTTTAAAACTGACAACATACACATTCAGTTAATCTAAAGCTAACAAGGCCAACCTAGTCTGTTTATTCTTCTGCAATGGTCCACAACCCCCTGCAACAGTGTAGGGCTTTGATCAACACTGCTCCAGACAATGATTTCAATAATTATTCAACCTAAATGTGATTAAGCATGTAAGAGTTCATACAGGCCACTGGACTATATAGGAGATGGGCCATTGATGGTTTCTTGATCTGTGGATTTTGGTGCAGGAAATGGGGACTGCTTCAACAATGATTCAACGTCCAAGAGTACCTCATGAAGGGATTTGTCTTGATCTATGTCTTCAAGGCTGTTAATTGCTGCACTATTCTTGTACGGAGGTTCTTGGTTCTGGTCTAGCCCTGGATCAATCAAGAAGTTATCACCATTTTCAGATGGGAGATCAGTACAGATTTCATTGACTGGAAATAAAGGGCCAGGAGGAGACAGTTGATCAGCTTGCGCAGCGTCTAGCGCTGAGAAGTTGTCACTATCAGGGTCATGGTTGTTAATGCAAGCCTCTTGATTATTTGGTACTACACCAAGCTGAGCTCCAAGACCAGTAATAATTAGAGCATTTTGGACGTGATCTACTTTTAGACGCTTGTTGTCACTTGAGGCATCCTGCCTGCTCTCTGGGTTGATAAGAGAGCTTAGCTGCGTCTTCACAAACAATGCCAATGAGACAGCATGATCACGAATCAGAGAGTCGTGAGGAGGGCAACGCAGCATGTCCACTAAGGCCTTGTTGAACTGCGCGAGGCTAATAGAAGGACCTGTTGACCCTCTGTCGCGATATAGTTTAATTACCTTGACCAAGTGCTCACACAAATTGCCCATATCTGCCCAGCTACAGTCACATATTGCATATTCAGAACCAGGGTTCCTGACAATGAATGACTTGGTTCGATCAGACTGGTCAATTACCTTGGCGTATATTCCTTCCACAGTAACATCAGAATCTGGAATCTGAATAGCCTTACGCCATGATGTTAACCCACTTACCCACTCATCTTTCCAGTATCTAGAAAAATTGTCCTTGTCTGAGCACTCGTCGAGCCAAAAGTACGAGTGTACTTTTGTTCCTAATTTGTCGACTAACCAATCAGCTCTCTGATAGACATCCGTGTTATCCTCATTTAGCAATCTAATCTTCAATTGGTTGTGGTAGAACTCCATAGCTGCACTCGTCTCCAAACTTGCAAGAGGAAGCTTCTTCAACACATTAATCCAGACCCCTAATGTAAAGAACAAAAAGAGTTTAGTTACAGATATAACCAAACAAATTACATTTAAAGCAAAACCACTATTGAACTGAACAAAGGACCCTAATGATAATTCTGAAAATGACAGCCTGACAATTGCCCACGCAGATATCTGAGTTCATTAATTCACAGCAAGTTACTGATATGAGACAAGAAACCTTACAAAGCATGCAAGGATAAATTTCACTAGTTTGCTACCTAGTCTGGGATACCAGGTTGCCTTGAAGTAATCCATAAAGTCGGAGGCATGATCAAAATCATCCATTACTGCTTGGAACAAATCCATAGTGCCGTGTCCCCTGCATAAACTCTGCACTGCTTGCCCAAGCTGATCAGATACTTTCACACGTGTTTCGACTTCCGAACATTTCTTCACCAGGTTTTTATGCCAGGAATGACGAACCCGCCAAAAAGATACCATTACCGTGCACTGGAATACATCCCTGAAAATTAATGAATGAGAGACATATTTTATACATACAATGGATGGGAATAATTTGTGCGGTATGATTGATATTTTACAGGAAAGTTTAAACATGTTGATTATTTTGTTCTCACAAAATGCTCCCATAAGGATCATGTTGGTCCCAAAAATATTTTTTAAAAGCGAACATGCAGCATTTGGCTTGTCGCAGTATGGTATCAGTATCTATATACTTGCTAAAAAGTAAATTCAGCATGAACCTGATTGTTAATGCATCAACGGATGGATCATCCAATATGAATCCAGCCAACTTCCATGATGGATCCTTGGTGCGGACTCTATTGTAAAGTGCTCTCATCCATCTATGCATGTTCCAACTTGAAAATTTTGGCCCTAGTATCCAAGCTACCGGGATAGCTTTGTTGTCTGAGTTGAACACAATAAGGCTATGAATGGGATACTAAAAGAAAATTAAGAAAACACATTAATCATTTCGAAAAATTTAGATTCTTGCTGAGTCAATCCCGTCATAGGAAATATATAAACAAACCTTCATTTTGTTTGTTCCAAATCTCGAATCACAAGCCAAGATGCTACGATTTCCAAAGCGAATCAGTTGTTGCAGCTGCCATTCTGTTTGAAGACCAAGAATGAAAGGGTCCGTGGCAGTAAAATCCGCATAAAAGAACACAAAATTTGGATGGCTCTCAACCCACATGCTGGTACTAGTTGCATCATCTGCATCCAGTTCATAGGTCGAACGCCTAATATTACGCTCTTGTCTTCGAACATAGCGGTGCGTAAGCAGGTCATCTCGGTTAGATGGGCCACCTTGTTTTTCAACCGATTCATTATGCCTTTGCATTATGGTTTCAACTGGCACCCCAACATAAAGTAGGGATAATACACGAAGGCGCAGATCCTCTGAAATGTATGGGGCATACATTGCCCGAGTACCCTCAGCCTTCTTATCTTGTGGTCCATGGCAAGGCAAACCTTTCTTATCTATGTGTTTATCTTGGTTATAAATAACAAGTGCAACGGAAGGCTCAGCAATGAGTCGCTTCACGATGAAATGGCAAGTGCAGCCTCTTTTCGTATTTGGCCGGCCAGCAGGTTTCTTCTTGGGTACATAAGTACTCCTGCTGGGCCTCACAATGCCACCCTTCCTGTGATCATCTGGGCCAAAAGAACACCAGTACCTATAAAATAAATCGGATGGATTATATATTGAGAGAAAAAAAAAAGGCATCAATATGATACCTTCATAGAAGACAAAAACTGACTTACAGGATATACTCAAGAATGCCATCGACCTTCACTTTGTAAGCACTTTCCGGAGGTCGTCTTCTTCTAGCTTCAACATGAAACCTAGTCGGACAGTCTTTATTTGCAGATTCACCCCTCACAAAATCATCAACCCTAGCAAACGGGATAAGTGCTACTCTATCTATGCTGTCACGCCAACCTTCCACCTTAGACCACACTAGCTCAGCTGCGGAGAAATCTAAATTTGAAGGATTCTGAACAGGGAGGGACAATATCTGATCCCACCTCGCCATCTCCAATAGTTCAAAATAAACAACTTACTAAGCCTATCAACTGCCAACCATCACATATCTTCCTATACTGCAAGAACAATTAGGCCTTAGAAAAGAAAAAAAAATCCACTCTGGTCAGGATAAATCCAAAAGCATAAACTAAGGAAACACACACCAAATCTGTATAAAGAGCAAATCACATATCAAGCACCTGCAGCCACCAATCAGATAAACTATCACACCTAAACATCCATATCAATCCAAACATCAGAAACAAAATAAACTAAACCCCATCAACACCAAATAGCCGTAAATCCATGAAACTCATCCCCAGTCACAGCGCTTCTCATACCTACACAAACACTCCATGTTAAAAAAATTAACAAAAAATTGATTAACAAAACCCTAATGGAAATGAAGCTATCCATTAACAGCGCCATGTAGCCTACCTAAAATACCCTAAATAAGAAGAATAAATGCAGAAGCCACAATCACTCGGATTCCAACATTACAACACAAACTCCAGTCACGAAATCCCTCTAAGAACCCTACTCAGGTGAATGAAAACCGTTCATCCCTCACCTTCAAATCCGTTGGAAATCGAAGAGCTAAGCTTCAATTTGGAGTTGCGGAATTCGAGTGGCAGGTAGGGAGGGAGCCGAAGAGAAGAAGTGAGCGAAAGCGAAGAGGGAAGGGGTAGAGCAGGAACACTGAGAAGGCGGCGAAGGGCAAAATCGTCATTTGACCATTCCTTGCAAAGGGCTTCAGAGAAGATCGCATCACGTGCGCCACAACGATTTGGGCCATTCTACAGCCCAGCCCATTAATCTAACAGAGCCCGATAAAGCTCAAGCCCAGCCCATTAATCTAACAAATCGCCCAAGAAAGCCCAATATTTACAAGTGTGGTTCAGTATCTACAAATGTGATTCACCACACACTGCCACAATTGTCAAAGATTTCTTTAAGAATATTTCATTTTTTTTTGTCCCCTTTAGCAAGAGCTATTTTTCAAAAGTTTGATTTCCTTGTCTAATCAGGGCTTAGTTGACTCTTAGATGAGAATTTCAGTAAAAATTGCTTTTTTAAGGGTGCTTTTAATGAAAATCGCCTTTCGAAAGAGCGATTATGAAAGTACAACTCGGTGAACTCTGAGTTCTATTTTAATCAAAGTTGTTTATCGCAAAAGTGGTTATTTCTTAAAACCACTTTTGTGAGAAGCGATTATTAGTTTAATATGCAAATTAAATTGAATTTGTGTCATTTCTGATTTGGATTTGAAAAAGTTATAATTTTAAAATGATTAATAAATAAAAACATAAAATTTTAAGCAACAATGATTCATACTAAAAAAGATCATATTATATACATATAAACATGTTATAAAACATCTTAACAATAATGTATCCGGCCTCTTTCTTTGATGTGTGCTCTTTCTCGCAACAGATCTAGTTTGAGTCTCAATCTTAGAAGGCTGATGTGAATCATCATCGATATTTGCATACATTTGTATGTCAGCCGATCATGCATCATAATAAAAATGGGATGGTTACATAATGTAATAAATGAAGTGATTTAGGCTTGAGGTTTAGAAACGTACCGGTAGAGAATCAAATAAGTGTCAGATCAATAATGAATGCACCCTTCTCCCCTAACTCTTCCAATTCGTTTAAACAAGTATGAAATAAATCATGAGCTAGTTGTTCTTACGAATAAATTGGATCTTTCAAGAATATTTCGCCGCTATCTGAGCTGAATGCAATAAAGAATGTAACTGCAAAGTTCTTGGATATGACATATTAAGGTTAATATAAAACTTATACAATTAAGAATAAATTAATTAGTAAGTACTTACATAGGCGGTGCGTTCAGGTGCATTAGGACGATATGGGTATGAATGATGCACCAGGCTGGATGTACCTCTGAATAACAGAATCGAACCATGCATAGTACTTTACAAGATATCTATCATCATCTAGATGTTCTCCCACAATGATACTCCTACCTCTTTCATCCCACATAGTCATATATGTCATCAACTCGGACGTTTAATTTTTCCTTCTTTTCCTTATAACATCATGCAATTCATTGTGGTTTGGTCGCGAAGCTGCTGGCATTTGTTGCTTGTAGCCAAATTGACGAAGTACCCTTGAAGGATACTGCAACTCAATGATATTAAAATATAAGAATGACACTTCTGCTGTCGAAATGCCTCGACCCTCGAGACATATTGGATTAAGCTGGATAAAAGTGTCATCAATGTAAGGTGTCCAAATGAGATCATCATGTGTTTGACGATCAAACTAATCGCGATAGAAATACAGTGCTTGATGAGGTGCCTCTGTGTAAGTCCTCAGACCTTCTCATTTCCTAATACAAACATTCAAAATTAGCAAGATATTTAATTTAATATAAAATTTAAAAATTTCAACAACTTACTTATATCCCCATGCTGGTATGCGTAATGGATCATCATCTGATCCGGTGGTGGTATAGGTGTGGTCAGTGGTATGGGATGGCCAATGTACATCCGCTACCATGCTCAGAGCTGTAGTAAGATAGTACATCCAGCCAATTGTTTATGCTCAACTTTGCAAGAGCGACACAACTGTTTGTATAGGAATGCTAGCACGGTACTGCCCCAACCGTAACTTCTCACCCAAATCAACTAAGAGGCAAGTAATGAAGAGATATGTCACTACCTGATAAAGTCTGGCAGGAGCATTGATCCCATTTGGAGATATGTCACTACCTGATATGTTACTAAATTGAAGCTTGGTAGCCCATTTGGAGCAAAATAAGGAAAAACACAGATTCAGAGAAATACAAACCAAATCTGGGCAAATTGACATATTCATCTTCAAAGGCTTGTCGAGTGCATGATCGTTGTCTGATTGAGGCGTGTCATATATTGTTGGAATGCTAACGCAAAGGGCTACAACAGCCTAATTTACATCAAGACCAAATTCGAAAGTTTAACGGGTCAAACAAGCGAGAAAAGTCATAATCGTCGTGTAGAGTGATTAGTGTCCGGCTCAAGACCGAACAGCCGGTTCAGGTCAAACCGGCCAAAACATGAATTTTCATGATCTTATGAGATGGCCCGATTCAAAGGAGAACCGGCGGTTCACCAACTAAATCGGTGGCTTGACACTGAACAGGTCTGAAATTGATTTCTAAAAGCCCAATTGATTTTGGTATAAATAAAGACTAGAACTCGGGAAAAAGCATTATGGACCTGAGCAGGATTTAACTTAATTCTTGAAGAGACGCAAGATAGCTCAAGACTCCAAGAAGATTAAGGATCGGAGACTCGGCTTCATAAAAAATATTTATTCTCTATCTTCGGTTACTTCTTCTTTAATTCTCTTTTCTGCATGTATTCTGGTTTTATCACCATGATTAGTGAGTACTCATCTTGTTCTTGGATCTTATGGATCTCATGCTTGTTCTCAACAATTCTATTGCTCTTAATTCACCATCTTGCACGTCTGACATTGATTGGGATGCTTTCTTGTTAGAACGGAATTAGGTTAAAAACCAAAAGGATGACTGAGTCTGAGGTAATTAACCGGATAAAGTAGAATTAATATCGTAACATGGTAGCTATACTATTAGTACATGAATCGATATAAAAGTTGACATTATTTGTCTAACCCTGAGTTTAATAAATCAAAATTGTTGATAATCCTTGATTAGGCGGCATCTAACAGTCTAGATTAATTCAAACAATGATCCGTGATTGGACGGCTTGCGTGATGTTATTAGGTTATTTCTATAACTTCATAATATAATTGAATTGTTTGAATTATTGCATGATTTGTGTGTTAGGCATGGTGAAGTTCGATTCTGGAATAATTTTATTTGCATAATATTGTCCTTGCGTCAGAATCACTTAGTTATGTAATTACAATTTCTTCTTTATTAGAATAGTTAAACAAAGGCACTATCTTACATATTATCCACATACATTTGCTCATTGGATCCTTAGCTTACCAAGGTTTATAAATTATTTTTACTGCAACTTGTCTCCTAAAACATACACTTGACAACTATAGATAAGCAGATTGCCTTGAAGGTGTGGCAGATTGCAAAATAATGATTCAAATTGTGGCAGTTTGAAATTATTATTTTTTCCATCTTCATGAATCCATTGGAACATATATAGGTATGATAAGCAGCAAATATTGATTCATGGGCAGGCGTTCAATTGCAAAAACAACATGCTATGTGATATTTCACACTACAAACTAGACACAAGCAATCTCAACTAAACTTTTTGAACCGCACTGAACTGAACCGAACCGCTAGAAAATATACACTAATCTACTACTTATGTCCAAGCCAGACACTGGGAGCTTTAGAAACAGCATTCTGCAGTTGACATCTAAGCAAATCCCTTGTGAGCGAGCATTAAACCCTAAATCCTAAATCCACAGATTAGACTGCAGCACCTTTTTAAGCAGAGCATGGTCTCCACAAGGAATGAAAATAATTATACCTAATAACATTCGAGTAACGTAACAATGTCGGATCTATCGAACTGTTCCATGTCATCAAGTGTGAGGAATGTGAGACAGTTGAAGTGCAAATAATTACATGATAAGAGGAGGCATTTGGCAAGGAATGAAAATGCATACAATCATTTCCAACTCCTAAAAGAATGTGTGCTAAAAAATTTCAGTTTTGGGAAACTTTGGGCATGGTTAGGTCCTCCAAAAGTAGAGAGATGCTGGTGTGGAAAGGAATTTATAGGAACATACCCTAAAAAGATTGAACTACTAAATAGAAAATCCCACCCTGATCACCTGCATTCCATCTCTACATTCCAAAATTTTGTACACAAATCCATGATATCAAGAATCTAGTGACACTCTCTTTTATCGAAAAGACTTGGAAACTAAATCTGAGGTAACAAGATCCGGTGAGTTCCCATTATGATCAACGGCAACACTGATAAAAAACTTGTAACACAACAAACTTCAACCATTGAACAAACATAGCGATAACCGGTCCCAAGAAAGGAAAAAACAACGAACCTCTCAACGGCCAACGGCGTTAAAATTCGTCTGAGCAACCATTGTCCCTAGCTGTAAATGAACAAAAACCTTGAAACATAAGAACATTAGAAGTGTCTATGGATAGCATTGTATAAAGTACAAGGCCTCAAACCAGGTGGGCAGGATGCAAATGAAAGTAATAAGCCTTGAAGTCCAATATTAGTACATTTAACCCTCAAAACTCACATCTCAAAGCTTACTCTATAGGGTGAAATGATATCAAATGCTTGCCTTAGTCATGTACTTTGTAGTCCTTTGTGTCGATAAATTCTTAGATTTAAGGGATACTTATCAGGCAGTACAGAAGAATCATAAACCCTAATGTTCTTGGAGATGAAATAATTTATCAAAGCAAGATGAACAAAAGGGCACAGATATATAGCACATAATGAAAATGCCATGCAAATTCTTGTTGAACATAAAATCAGCAACATGGTAATCCCAAGAGATCAATTTTTTTAGCTGTTTTCATCTTATTGGACTGCTCACTTTTGAAACTTGATTTACTTCTACAGCACTAAGTTAACTAAAACCTAACTACTTGCACCCTCATCCAATGGTTAGGAACTGAACTTGAGCCCTCATTCACCACCTGAAAGCTCTTCTTTAACCCTGCAGTGAAAGATACAGAGATTGAAGCTCCTTAAAAGTTTGGTCCCGATCCAATTTTACTTCAATAGAAAACATTTGCACAAAGCTGTATATATATACCATTTAGAGGAGGATGGAGAGCTTGGTTTAGAGAGAGAGAGAAGGCTACTTGTACTTGAGTCTTTTCATCTTCTCTCCTCGAACACATCCCTATTTGAAATAAATAAGAACTATCAGGACGTGCTCTAGTGACAAATGAAACGTCAAACATCTCATTGACTAGTATAACACAACCACTCGTATAATCAATAGAATCAAATTGAAGCAACATTGTATAATGTTCTTACTCTCCTTCTAGCAAGATCGGTCTCCGGGGCCCGCTTCGGAGGATTATTCCTTGGCAGCCTGATCTCCCCCCTCATGCGCCTAAGATCATCCGCTTTGTCCTCTCCGCTTAGCTCCACCAGCCTCATTGCCTCCACCTGAAATGTCTCTAGGGCCATCTTTGCATCAGAACTTAGACGCTTTTTGGAGTTAAATTTCTGCAGCACGCAGTCCGGGACAACATTTTGCAGAGGAGGCAACAACAGCAATGGGACAGATTTTGAAGGGTTTTTCGAGGCCCGATTAGGTCTTGCATTTGCGCCCTTGTTTTTCTTTTCACAGTTCTTCCTCGTACTCCTGCCCCAATGAGTGACAAATCGAAATTTTTTCATGTTAATAATTTGTCCTCTCAACCGAGCTCGAAACCTCCGCTCCACCCATGGTGGCCGGAGCCCTCCTCTCTTGCCGGTGATGTAGGGAAGCTCCAGAGACAGACATGTCGCCACCACGTAGCTGTTCCGGCCTGGCGCAGGTGACGTCACTGTCGTCAGAGGAGCAGCACAGACAGCCACAGGAATGACGGCTAGAGATTCCTTTCTCACCATCTTCAAATGAACTCTGCAAAATGAATCAGAAAAACATGTCAGAAAAAAAAAAAAAAACATTCCCAGATCGTAAAATTGAATCTGCTTCTCTGCTCTGTGCAAGACAATGCCCAAAACCAAATCACCAGCAAAATGAAGCGAATGACTTGGTGGAGTATCAAAACCCTAGAATTGCACCAACTCTCCCTCCTCCTCCTCTCTCTCTCTCTCTCTATCTTTCTCTGTCGACTACCTCTCTGCATCTGTAAATGATATATATATATAAAGCAATGATGTGAATAGAAGCATCGAGATAAAAGAAGGGAGCTGCCACGTCAGAGTAAGATGGCTTTGCAGGGTTGAAAACAAGGCACTGTAAAAACTAAAAAGAAATAATAAACTGTAACCAAATTGATTGAGTGTCAAAAGAGCTGGTTGGAATGTCATAAATGCCCTAGTTTTTTATAATTGAAAAAAAAAAAAAAAGCAGACAAGGAGGATAAGAATGTTTTAGTTTAGTCTAAAGTAGTATTAGCGTTTCTCAATTACAATTTGAACTATCAAAAATTCTAACTAAGAGATAAAATACAATATCATTTTTTTGATGGTGCAATCCGCATAGTTAAGCCGGATTAACTCCTGTTAAAACGACTTCCTGTTAAAATAACTTAGTGAACTCCACGTAAAATGACTTATTAGTGAACTCTCTAACGGTTATAAATGAGTTTTACCATAAATCACTTTATTGACAAAAAGTTATTTAATTTTATTTGATTTAAAGGAATGGCTGGGTAGTTTATTTCTACTTTTTAATTTTAAATAAAAAAGTGTGATAGAAACAAACTTAAAACGTAAGTCATAATTAATATTCATTTCAGTTGAAACGAGGATTAACATGTCTACTTTCTAAAATTGACTTTGACCTTCTGTTCATTACTTTTCTTGTCTATTCTTTTTTTGTTTTGCCATTTAGGGTTTTAAATTATTTTTAAAGTTGATAGCCATTAACCCAAAAAAGGAAAAAAAACCCTTTTGTTCTTTGGTTGATTTATTTCTAAAAGTAGAAAGGAAACTTTTAGTATTGATTTTTTATTTAATTTGAGGAAAAGGTAATTTATAATTTTGATATCATGAAAAGATTTCCTTGAAAGAATTTTCTTATGCAAGTAATAAGACGTCATCTTTAAATTATTTAAATGTACTCATAATGTCATTCAATGCACATTGCGAGCAGAAAACAGGAAAGATAATTATTAAAGAAAAAAAATATTTTTATTATTATTTTAGACTAAAAACAATTAGAAACTTAAGATGCAAAATATGCAGCACACACTGTGGATGCTCAATTTAAAATCATAAGAGATTTATGCATATGGTTATCTATCCGGCGACCGGTATTTAATCCGGCCAACGACGCTCTCAAGTTGTTAAGGTTGTTTTTTAGGGTAAGAGATCGGTAATAGACTCTTCGCGACCGTTGCTTTGCCTATTTGCTTATGTTGTCAGAAGCGGTCTCAGCCAATGAACAAAATGCCTGGAAATTTTAACTATCCCATCATGTTGTTGAAAGACCCAACGTATAACAGCTAATAAGGATCTATTTCAAGACAATTAACAATTATTCAAGCAATCCAAATGTGAGAGAAAGTAAAAGTGCAGTGACACACGATTTTTACGTGGAAACCCTCTCCCATGTGGAGAGTAAAAAACCACGGGACGTAAGGAGTCCACCTACTCAGCTCTTATTATGATAAATGTTGAGGGTATAAGCAGCCACAATAGACTACAAACGTTCAGCAACTACCCACCAACACATACATGCATAAGAGATCAACCAAGAGAATACTAGAGTGCAGAAATCACCCAGAAAAACAAGCTCTGTCCAGAAGCGATAACTTTCTCACCAGACCTTCAAATCACATCAATGACCACTCAAATCGAAGCCCAAGATGTCCCCAACAAGCTATCAAAATCTCAGCAAAAACGGACAACGTTTGGCTACTGAAACTGTCTCCGCCGTGAAGCACTATCTCGCGCTGCCTCCTTTTCTCTCTAAAAACCCCTCTTTGACTGCTGACCCAGAATAAAGCAGAAATTAGGGTTTGTGGCCGACTCAATACCACCAATACGACAGACACGGCCAATACAGTCAATACGACCAAAATCAACCGATACGACCTTCGTGGTCTCAAGGAATTTCGTACTGGTCGTAATGCCCGTATCAATACGATCTATACGAGCATTACGACCCGTACGACCCTAGACAGGCTGGACCCCAACAATCTCCCCCTCCAGCCTATAACGAGGAAGATACAAACACGAAGATTATCACTTGAACTTCATCCCAGCAAGTTTGCCGCAAAGCTCAACCTTGCTTCTCGGAACTACTTTAGTTAACACATCAGCAGCATTGTTGTTGGTGTGGACTTTCTTTAGCTTCACCTCACCTTCCTCAATCACGTTTCGCAACCAATGATATCTAACATCAATATGCTTGGTGCGAGAGTGATACATAACATTCTTGCTCAAGTCAATAGCACTCTAATTATCACAGAATACCACATATTCATCTTCTTCAAACCCAACTCTAGTAGAAATCTCTTAAGCCAAAGCATCTCTTTGCTTACTTCAACAGCTGCAACATACTCTGCCTCAGTGGTTGACAAAGCTAAACACTTTTGTAGTTTGAATTGCCATGAAATGGCTTCTCCTGAAAATGTAATCACATAACCTGAGGTAGACTTTCTAGCATCAAGATCACCTGCCATATCTGCATCTGTATAGCATTCAAGAATAGGTTTGTCAATTCTATAAGACGAACAAAGTTTGGAAGTACCACACAAGTATCTAAAGATCCACTTCACTGCTTCCCAGTGAACCTTACCCGGATTGGATAAGTACCTGCTAACAGATCCCACAGAATGAGCAATATCTGGTCTAATACACACCATAACATACATCAAAGAACCAACAGTAGAACAATATGGAACAGTCAACATATAGTCTTTCTCTTTCTCTGTTGTAGCACAATCTTTTTACTCAACTTGAAATGAGTAGCTAGTGGTGTATTCACAGGCTTAGCATTCTTCATATTGAACCTTTCAAACACCCGTTTAATATATTTCTCTTGTGAAAGCTACAATTTCCTAGTCTTTCTATCACGAGCAATCTCCATGCCAAAGATTTGCTTTACTGGACCCAAGTCTTTCATGTCAAATGACTTGGACAGATCTTCTTCAAACTCTGAATCATAGCAACATCATGTCCAACTATCAGCATATCATCTACATATAAAAGAAGAATGATAAAGTTACCGTCAGGAAACTTTCTGAATTACACACAAGGATCAGCTAAAGTCCGTGTGTATCCACTGCTTATCATAAAAGAATCAAACTTTCGGTACCACTGCCTCGGTGCTTGTTTCAACCCATAGAGACTCTTCTTCAATTTGCAGACAAGCTGTTCATTCCCCTTCTCAACAAACCCTTCAGGTTGCTCCATATAGATTTCTTCATTTAAGTCACCATGCAAGAAAGCAGTTTTAACATCAAGCTGCTCTAACTCAAGATTCAGACTAGCAGCTAAACCAAGCACGGTTCTGATAGAAGTCATCTTGACAACCGGAGAAAAGATCTCATCAAAATCAATGCCTTTTTTTTGATTGCATCCCTTGACCACCAATCTCGCTTTCCTCTTCACTATCTTCTCACCATCTTTTTTATTCTTGAAAACCCATCTATTTTTCAAGACTTTCTTTCCCTTGGGCAGCTTCACTAGCTCATAAGTGTCATTCTTTTTCAAGGATTTCATCTCTTCCTTCATAGCATCTAGCCATATATTTTCTCATCAAGAGACAACACTTCTTTATAATTCTCTAGCTCACCATTATCAGTAAGAAGAAAGAACTCTGAGCTTGGATACTTTGTTGAAGGTACACGCTCTCTAGTTGACCTTCTAACATGTGCATTCTCAGCATTAGGCTCTGGAGGCTCCCCCTGCTCATGAATCTCTTCACCACGAGCATCCTCATCATGTATATCATCATCGGATAAGGACTCAACAAGATCATCAACATGACCATCATCGGGTACATCGACATCAGCTTGTACCTCACTACCAACATTAGGTGTCAAATTAACATTCTCATTCCCTGTCTGGCCATCAGAAGAACTAGGAATAGAGACATCACTAGTATCAATAATTGAGTCTGGAGTAGAATTGTACCTCGTAGTCAAAAGATCTGCTCCCATCTCGTGCTAAAAAAATACCACATCTCTGCTTCTCACTGTCTAGTTCTTCTCTGGGTCATAGAGTTTAAAGCCATACTCTTCATCCCCATAGCCAAAAAAAATACAAGCATGAGTTTTTGAATCAGCTTTAGACCTCTGCTCTTTAGGCACATGCATAAATGCCTTGCAGCCAAAGACTCTCAAATGTGAATACTTCGGATCACATCCCTTTCATGCTCTCTCAGAAATGTCAAAATCAAGAGGTACAGCTGGAGCTCGGTTGATCAAATACACAACACAGTTCACTGCTTCACCCCAGAATGCCTTAGAAAGTTTAGACATTCTCATCATACACCTAACTCTCTCCATAATGGTCGTGTTCATTCTCTCTGAGACTCCATTATGTTGTGGTGTGTCTGGCTCTGTTCTCTCGTGTCTAATGCCATGTCGCGAGCAATAATTCTTGAACTCTTTTGAGGTATATTCACCACCATTATCACTGCGTAGACACTTCAACTTTCTTCCGGTCTCCCTTTCTATCATGACATGAAAATTCTAGAAGACATCAAATACTTGACTTTTTGCCTTCAGCAAATAAACCCAAACCTTCCGAGTAGCATCATCAATAAAAGTGACAAAATATCTATTGCCACCAAGAGACTCCACCTCCATAGGCCTACAAACATCATAGTGAACTAACTCTAATTTCCCTTGCCTTCTAGTGGGTTTCCCAGAAAAGGAAGCTCTATGTTGCTTTCCTGGTAGAGAATAATCACACGGGTCAAAAGAAACTGATTTATCAACAGGAATCAAAGATTTACCTGATAAAAGTTTCAACCCTCTCTCAGTCAAATGTCCTAGCCTCCGATGCCACAAATTAGGAGAATTCTTAACTTCAAGTGCATTCACCTCATCAAAGCATACATACATGCGTGTCTTGTATAAAGTGCAACATAAGTTGCCTCGAGCAACTTTCATGGAACCATTTGATAGTTTCTACTTACTATCACCAATATTCTGATGATATCCTTCTTTGTCAAAGACACTCGCAGACAATAGATATAAACGTAGATCAGGAACATGTCGCACATCCTTCAAGGTAATAGTGCACCCGACATCTGTCTTCACTCGAATATCACCCAACCCAGCAACAATTGCTGAACTCTGATTTTCCATCTTCACACTACCAAAATTGCCAGTTTGGTAGTTTAAGAAAAAAATCTTTCACAGGAATGCGGTGATATGAGGCTCCTGAATCTAGCAGTCACTCTGTATGTGAACTCTCAACATGGTTGCATTCAGATGCACATAAGGTGACTTGACCATCCATTTCAAAGACGGTCGATGCAGTATTTTTATCATCTCCATCTTTCTTTGAATCTTCCTTCTTGTTACTCTGTTCTTTCTTCCACCGGTAACAAAACTTTTTAATATGGTCAGGCTTGTTGCAATAATGACATGTCCTAGTCTCTTTGCCATCTCTAGACTTGGACCTCCCTCTTGAGTTATCATGCCCCGAGTTATCATGCCCCATGGGACTCCTACTCTTGCTTCTACCTCTGTTCTCGGTAACAAGAGCATGTGAATTATCAACTCCCATCTCTTTTCTTCTAATCTCTTCATTGAACATGCTTTCTTTAATCACATCCAATGATAGAACACCATTCAGAGCAGAATTACTAATGGTCGCCACCAAGATTTCCCAACTATCTGGCAAAGAACTCAATAGAAACAAAGCTTGCAACTCATTATCAAGAACAATCTTCATCGTGGTCAACTTGTTAATAATATCCTAGAAGTCACTGAGATGTTCAGAAACTGACTTCCCACCTTTCAACTTCATATTGACAAGCCTCTTGATCAAAGAGGCTTTGTTGTGCGCGGTCTTTCTCTCATAAGCGCCTCCAATTTCTTCCACAACTCATATGGATCAGACTCTTGAGACACATGTTTGAAGATGCTAATATCAACCCACTGTCTGATAGTTCCCAGAGTCTTCCTCTTCAACTTTGCCCATTCTTTCTCATCTAACTTTTCGGGCTTTGTTGGTTTGGTGACAACACCATCTGCAGAGATACTTGCTTCAATACGATCATACAAATCTCTGCAATATAACAAGTCTTCCATCATCGGCCTCCAAATAGAATAATTGGTTGATGTCAACTTCATCATTGAGTTGCTACCATCGGATTCCATACTAGCAGCTCAAATAACCTCCGCTCTGATACCAGTTGAAAGACTCAACGTATAACACCCAATAAGGATCTACTTCAAGACAATCAACAATTATTCAAGCAATCAAATGAGAGAAAGTAAAAGTGCAGTGACACATGATTTTTACGTGGAAACCCTCTCCAGTGTGGAGAGTAAAAAATCACGGAACGTAAGGAGTCCACCTACTCAGCTCTTATTATGGTAAATGTTGAAGGTAAAAGCAGCCACAATAGACTACAAACGTCAGCAACTACCCACCAATACATACATGCATAAGAGATCAACCAAGAGAATACTAGAGTGCAGAAATCACCCAGAAAAACAAGCTCTGTCCAGAAGCGATAACTTTCTCACCAGACCTTCAAATCACATCAATGACCACTCAAATTGAAGCCCAAGATGTCCCCAACAAGCTATCAAAATCTCAGCAAAAATGGATAACGTTTGGCTACCGAAACTGTCTCCGCCGTGAAGCACTCTCTAAAAACCCCTCTTTGACTGCTCACCCAGAATAAAGCAGAAATTAGAGTTTTGGGCTGACTCAATATGACCAATATGACAGATACGACCAATATGGTCAATACGGCCAAAACCAACTGATACGACCTTCGTGGTCTCAAGGAATCCCGTACTGGTCGTAATGCCTGTATCAATACGATCTATACGAGCATTACGACCCCTATGACCCTCAACAGGTTGGACCCCAACACATGTATCTATCTCCATTCATCAGTCCAATATTTCTTTTTATGTTGCACTGACAGCTAAGAGATTGGTTATGATAGAAGAAATGTGCATTATTAGATCACATCTCACAGGCTCCATTGCAGTATAATGAGGAACATTGATGGAAAAATATGTATTAGTGTGAAGAAAATGTGATGTGACTCCATTTTAAAATGAATTAATCATAATTAAATACCTTGAAATGAGAAGTATAAAATTGATTATTCATAAGCGAAAACCAAAGTAAAGTGAATGAGATATTGATGTTCAAAGAGTGGTCTAAAATAATGAAAATATGAGTTCATTAAGAACGAACACTCACCCGTGTAACTCATCCATGTGGAGTAGAAATACAAACAATGTGGGATACTTTCACATTGCTCCACATTACTTAGAAAGTGACTAGAATATAAGTTTATATATAAACTCATTCTACATACTTGGTAAGATAGTAACTAAGGAGACTTTGTCCACGTGGACAAGCCCCTAAATGAGTCTCGACTCCGATTTTGTATAATTTTATTATTAATTTCTTTTATCATCGCACACAATTATCAATTTTTTATTCAACAATCTTAAAGCATTATCGTGCTATTGAAATTAAATTGAAGTTACTAATTGTTTTGTTCTCTTGTAGACATGGATAACCAAAACATGAACCAGAGTACAGACGTTGATATTAATGTACCAGTAGCCCTTGGAGGGCAGCCAACACTTAATGTTGTGCAAGGGGTTACCCCAACCATGGCTCCGGCCAGAACGGGGTTTACCCCAAACGTGGCTACGACCAGGAATATAACTGCGGATTCAGTTCCAAGAGAGAGTGTGACACGCGTGTCCCCCTTAGTGATGAGGCCATAAAGGCCTGAGAAATTTGATGGCATGGCGTTCAATGCATGGGGCGATTCAGATTATCTTTGTCTTAAATATGTAACGAATAGCCTCGTAGACTCATTGTACAATGTGTATAGTGCCAAACGCTCCGGTAAGGAACTTTGGGAGTCTTAGGAATGTAAGTATAGAATTAAGAATGTAGGCTCCAAGAAGTACATTACGGGCAGCTTCCTTGAGTTCAATACGGTGGATTCAAAGATTGTAGTCAGTCAGGAGCAATAACTACCACTTATCATCCATGAATTCATGTTGAAGGGATGGTGATCAACGAATCATTTCGAATTGCCTCGATCATCGAGAAGCTGCCTTTGCAGTGGAAACACTTTAAGAACTATCTCAAGCACAAGCAATAGAAGATGAGTTTTGTAGACCTGGTAGTTCGTCTTTGGATCGACAAAGACAACCCGGGCTCTTATACAAGGTTCAAAATCCAATTAAAGAGCTAACGTGGTAGAACACGATCGCAACTCAAAGCTAAAGAAAAGTTTTACATGTGCAATTTTGCCACCTAAGAGCAATAGAAAAGGGACCGTGGTATTGAAGCTGCGCTCAGGAAAGGAACTGAAGCTGACTAACATTTTATATGTGCCCGACATACGGAGAAATTTAATTTCTGAACATTATTGGATAGGCATGGCTTTAAAATGGTATTCGAGTCCTAGAAAATTATTCTTACAAAGAATGGTATGTATTTGACTAGAGGATATGTGAAAAATGGCATGTGGAAAATGAATGTAATGACCATTATACTCAAGAAGAATATTAATAAAGACAATTTTTCTATTTATCTGCTGAATCGTCTAGTTTATGACATAAAGACTAGATCATGTAAATTATGACACGATAAGGAAACTAATGAATTTGGAGTATATAACAAAATCTAAAAAAGATACCAAACACAAGTGTGAATCCTGTATTGAAGCAAAGTTAACAAGAACCTCCTTTCATAGTATGAAAAAAAAGACTGAATCCCTTGAATTGATCTATAGTAGTCTATGTGATTTAAAATTCATGTCAACGCGAGGTGGTAAGAAGTATTTTGTGACTTTCATATATGATAATATAAAATATTATTTTCTATATTTGCTTAAAGGCAAATATGAGGCAATTGAAAAGTTTTGTCGACTACAAATTGGAAGTTGAGAATAACTCAACTGAAAAATAAAGAAGGTGAGAAGTGATCGTGGAGGTGAATATGTAGAACATGTTGAGGTATTTTGCGCACAACCCAGTATTATCCACGAGGTAACTCTACCGTACTGACCTCAATCAAACGGCATTTCCGAATAAAATAATCACATTCTAAAAGAATATAAATGGTACGTCAAGGCACATACTGGTGAAGCTACATCCCATGAAGCACTAAATATAGAACCGGAGGCATTTATCAGTGACAAATAACACTTTACTTCTCTGTCCATGAACCTAGAAGACAGCGCCATTAAAAGCTCTATTCACTGTCCATCCGAATTCATATTTACTATTTTATACATGTTCCTAATTTTAAGATTTTCAGCACTCATGTAACACATTGTTGGGGACCAGTTCAATATTCATTTTCATTGTTATACATTCTGGGTATCATCTCCTAAACCTTCTAGCTTCGGTTGGAAGTAAAACCAACATTCATGTTCCTTTTTCAACCTTCCGCTATGTCACATACGTCGACAACATAATACTATTAGATAACTTTTCTCCACAGGAGTCATAAGCATTGATTATGTGAGGTTCAGTGATAACATTGCAAATCAATTAACCAAAGAGTTAAATATGGACCAGGCAGAGAAGACGTCCAAAGAAATGGAAGTAAAGCTCTTTGAGCATTAGAGTCGAGGGGAAGGAAAATTCAACCATGATGTTGAATGTATCGCATCATTCAGTGAAATAAAACAAGAAATATTTTTTTCTATTTACAACAACACACACTCCGGTATTCTGTTCGATCTGAATCTTTCCAGCAAGATCAAATCAACCTCTCCTACGCATCTATTTCATGAATATCATGTTTATATTTTCTCTTACTTGGTAAAACATTATTGCTAGAAAAGTAACTTTTCTTGTATTTAAAGCCTTTTCCAGTGTTATTTTTCATGAAAAAAATCTCTGGATACTTTTGTCTACTCTCTATATGGAAACTGGTAAGTCCTAAATCGAGGTCAAATAAAAGCCTCTAAAATTTTAAAAATATAAATTTTACAGACAGAATTATGTACTTTTAAGTTGCTAAATTAAAGAATTATGCCCTTCAATTTATTTGAATCATTTTACTTTATTTCTTCTGATTTAATCCTCCAAAATGTTACTTTTTTTTTCAGATTTGATTGTAATTTACTGATTTTACAATTTAGTTCTCTGAGCTATTCACACCAGAAACATAGCCAATAATATCATAAAAAAGTTCCCTTTTTAAAATAATAAAAAATAAGGGAAAGTGTCAAGAAAATTTCAGTAATATTTAGTTGTTATTGAAGTAGTTTAATTGTTCTCGAATATTCTATCATATAAAGTTGTATAACAATATTTAATTATGATAATCAAATTTTTTAGAAAGTAGGCACAAAAAAAAATGAAGTAGAAAAGTGATTTTAGGAATCCTCTGATTGCAAGTATTCCGTTTTCCACGAGCAGATTGAGTAAGATTTTCGCTATATATTTGCGATGATGAGAATTTAGGGAGGGTAAGAAAAGTCGGTTGAGGAATTAAGACCGACCTAAGCGTGAGGTCGAGATTCCACCACAGCCTGGGAGGAGGAGTCACGGGAGAGCGATTGGGGCAAAGCCGGAAGGTGGCGTGTTGTGGGCTGTTTTTACGTTGCTCGGTTTGTTTCTGGAGTTATGATTTTTCGTGTTGCTCGACCTCGACTTCGACCTCGACGAAAAAATCACAACTCCAGAAAGAAAGAAAGCAATGAAGAAAATAGCCCACAACACGCCACTATTCCGCTTCGTCCCAATCATTCCACCAACATGGAATCACAACACTCGCAATTCACCCATCCTCTACTGACATATTCTCATCGTCGTCGTTGTCACCTTCATCATCTCAGATGCTTCCAGACCCCGCACTCTGCATTCCACCCCTGTACGTCATGATTTTCCCGCTCCCAGGTAAAAACACCGACTTACGCAAACCCTAGATTTTTCCGAGCTGTGTTTTGTTAAAAACAATGTTTTTATTTTAATTATATATTAAGGGGAAAATATATATATATATTAACTTTTTGAAAATTTTCATTTCAATCCTCGTAGTTTATAAACTGCTACTCATCACCCCCTTCAGAATTAGTGAACTTTCTGGAATCGTTAAATGCAAAATTAAGGGCTTCAAAGCTGTGTTGAGCAACCTCGACCTTATCCATGGCTTCTGCATTCATCTCCGTAGCCACTGTTAAACCTTTCGCTCTCAACAGAACCGACGCTGCGCCTTCCGTCTCTGCTCAGAGACTACCTGGTATGACTATGTTCCTGTTTCACGCTGAAATGGGTAGGTTTTGTAATCTGCTAGTTAACCTGAAATTGGGGGTTGTGATTGATTGAGACAGGTCTGCGAAGCAGTGGCTTGAGGGTTAATGCGATTGCGAAGAAATGGGAGCCGACTAAGGTGTGTGGATGTAGTTTGTTAGGGTTTTTCTAGTGGCTGTGTTGATGTTTTTTTGTTGTGGTGGTTTGCAGGTTGTTCCTCAAGCTGACAGGGTTTTGATACGGCTGGAGCAGCTTCCTGAGGTAGAATTTCATCAACTTTGGAATTGTCTGTATGTGGATGTTTATGTCAAATGGTATCTGTGAGCTTAGATTTTTTGAAATTGTCGAACTGGGTTTTGCTTATTCGTTTGTTGTTTTAGTACTCGAGATTGCTTGTGAGGTAACTTTTGAGTGAAATTAGGGTTAATGTTTGTGTAGAATTAATTGCAAAACTTACTGAATGCAGAAATCAGCTGGCGGAGTTTTGTTACCCAAGTCGGCTGTTAAGTTTGAGCGGTATCTGATGGGTGAGGTAAGTCTGGCTTACTTAAGGCTTCGAGAAAAATGTTGTGTTTATGGCGAGGATTTGTGCTCAACTATTATATTTGCTGGTATGGTTATGAGTGTTTGTACAAGGATGTAACATGCTGTTCGTGTCTTCTTGCAGATTGTTTCTGTTGGTGCTGAGGCTGGGGAAGTTGAAGCTGGAAAGAAGGTAAGGCTTCCGCACTGTGCTTGCATTTTCTGTTGTTTGCCTGTCCAAACTTGAATTTGCTGCCTCTCTTTTTGTTCGATTTATGTCATGCATCCCTGATTTACTTGCATTGCCTGCAGGTTTTATTCTCGGACGTTAGTGCTTATGAGGTTAGTGTCTGTCGTGATCTGACCCAAATCATGTATTTTAGTAAATAATATTCAGAATATTCTTGTTATTTTCCACCTGGTGACTGCACATCATTGATAGAATTCAAGAACTAGCCTGTCGCTTACCTTGTGTATAAGCCTATAACAAGAGAAGAGGCAGATTTTAACACAGGATGCCTTTTGCTTAAGCATTGATGAAAATGGTGACCTCTAGTTCCGTAGCTCTGATTTTTGCTGCAAAAGATGTTAAATATGTTCTGTTGCATTTGGCATGAACACCCACCCTTCGTTGATAAAATGAATATGAGGAATCAATTATATTGCTACTATTAGTTGCTGATTTTAATTGGGTTAATCGAGTGTTTGTGTAACGTTCCTGCTGTATTTTTTGAACTAAGTCATTGTACTTGTGCCCTACACAAATTTGCTATACATGGTTTCACCTTACCGCCTGCTAACCTGCTTCTACTGGCTGAATCAGGTTGATCTGGGAGGAGATGACAGACATTGTTTCTGCAAAGCAAACGAGTTGTTAGCTATAGTGGACTGATGTCATATCAAGGGGGCGGAAAACCATTAAGAGTTTGAACTTTAGTTATATACGTTGTCGACAAGGAATGATGAGATGGTTTTTCTTCTATGCATGATCCATAATTGTATGACAATGTTCCAAATGTAGTCTGGTTTGCTCTCTATGATTTTGTGCCGTACAAAACTGAAGTAGAACATCAATAAGTGCATACAACAGGAAATTTCTGAAACAAACTAGCTACTTCAATAAGGAACAAAATGGCCTGTCGATGACAAACTGAAAATTGACTGATACTAATTAATGGCTATTGGCTTGACATCAATATCAGAGGGAATAAATATATCAATATCCACATATGCAATACTATTCTTATCCCCCAAAAGAAAAATTATGCAAAGTATACTAATGATGTGTTCTTTTCAGATGAACTGAACTGATATAGACATTGATTGTGAGACGAGTAAAACCTGAACTAAATTGAATTGAAACCATGAAAGATAATTAATGTCATCTTAAGTTCATGAGAACACACCCAATCTGAGAAAGCTAATGAAATAAAAGGGTCAAGGAGTATACCTGTTGTTGAAATATCAAATTAAGCCGGGCCGATGACAAACGTTTTTTTCCTACTCTTAGTTGCAAACCTAACTAGGGAACATTTTACATTAAATTGCTACACAATTGTACTTTTTTTTGATAGAGTATATTTATAGATCAATTGAGAGTACACAATCTTACTTATATCAGTAACCTGCAAAGAAGCTTTAATTTTCAAAAGATCTTTTCATAAGTAGATAACAATATAGCTCTCAACCAAAGCCTTAGTTTCTCATTCTAGAGACACTTAAGAATTGTGAAAAAAGAATCTTATTGAATTACAAATTGCTTGACAAAAAAATACATTACCTGTGATTCCCGATATTGCTGAATGTGGTTCTCTAAGACACTGATCATATGAATGCTGCCAGAACCAGCCCTTCTCAGTTTTAACTACAGTGTCCTCCTTTCGCTCATTCCGTCTCCAAAAGTCATGACCTTTCTAATATGAGATGGCTGCATTTGCACACACTCCAGACATCAAGGCTAGTGGTACTTGGTTAGTGGCAGCAGCAGCAGCATTAACAGCGTCGGGGCAGCCACCATGTTTGTGCAAACCAACACAGTACCGTAGTCCAGGTTCTGAAGCTAGGGATGCCGAGTTCAATGATACTGATCCAGGCATATCCCAGTAACCTCCATTACGGTCTATATATAGACCAGGCCAAGCCGCTTCCAAGTTTAAATCATGGTGAGGCAACTGCAAAAGATCAACATAAAAGGAAATATTAGCTGGTAGCACATACGTCAATGTTTATTGACTAGTGCACATATGATCAAAAAATAACTTGGCTTATGATGACCCAATATTTAGTTACACCTACAATATCCAAAGAAAGCCATACTATATTTATGAGCATCGTTAGCAGGGTCACCCACTACTGTAAAAGAAATGAAAAACTGAAATTGAACAAAAAAAAACAAATACTTGCCTGCTGATAGAAAGTTGCTTTAGTCAGGCGTTTCTTCCTCTCGCTGTGGCCTTCTGTACTGAGCAGTATGGATGATGAATCCGTTAGAGAAACCTCTGAACATAAACCTAATGAATAAAGTGACTTATCCAAAATTCTCTTTGACATGTTTTTGAATACAGGCAGGTAACCATCCTTGGCTTGCGCAGCATCATCAATTTCGTCGGACGAAATTGCCCAATTAATCCGAGCCACCTATTCATCGATATCCCGACCACAGATCAATGAACATTGCCTCATAAACAATCAACTCGTAGCAACTCACCAAGCTTAAAATCATTATTGAATATTCGGTAAAGCTACAAGATAAAACAACTTTATATCTTGTTTTGTTCCCCAAATTGTGTCAATATCCCTCGGTTGCTTATGGTACTTGGATCAAGATTAGCTGCCATTTCAGACATCACCTTCAGTGTGGTTTGCAAACTAGCTGTATCCTAATTCCGACAAACATGGTGCCTATCTACTATATGACTCAAAGTGCAAATCATGATACTAAATAGACTAACTAACGATTATCAGAATTCTCTAATTTTACATAAATCTCAATTACATTTCTCCCCCTTCGAAATAGCATGATCTGCAACACCCAACAAATTTAATGAACTTTCGAAATAGTTTTATAGTAATCAATAAATTAGTTATGGGATGTACCCTGAATCCGCAAGTCTGGAATTCATTAGCTCTATAACTAAAGTACCCCATAAGTTCAAAGCACTACGTTCTAAAGTATAATAATTTAATATGCATGTCAGCCCTCTAAAAAACTGCAAAACATCTGGCGCAACAATTATCAACAGTGAGAGACATGTAAGAAAATCCACTCATGGCTTGAAATCCAAAAAATAACGCTACGGAATCGATCTGCAAGCTAATTTATCACAAGCTACATTTTCAAAGCTCCCAAATTCAAGTCAAAAACCTACATTCAAAAACCAGAGAAATCTCAACAACCATTACCCGCTAGTAAAAGTCGGCCTGAGAAGCAGCGTTGAAGCGCAAACGATCCAAGATCTTTGTCAGACGTCGGAGCACAGGATGGCACGAGTCCGAACGGAAATCCTCTCTTCATTACTAAAAGCTGCTGGACTCGAACTACTCGGCTGGCTCGACCTCCGTCGAGCGGCACAAACTCTCCCGGAAGAGACTTCGCAACGAGGTTAAGCGGCTACGAGACGTCGAGGTCCCAGAAGGGCGCGTCCGAATGTTCGCCATTTTCGAACCTCTCGGGTTTCGTTTTGTAAATTAAGGGATTTAAGGGGTCAGTTTATAGTATTTGGGAAATATAGCCCGTCGGTATCAGTTTTGGGCCGGCCAACTCAAATGTCAATTGGGCAATAATCCATGTCGGTATGCTGATGTTGTAAATTTGCTTTGCTTTGCGCTGTAGTCAATCTCAAGTCCAACAACAGATGACAAAAGTGCAAATACCTACCACACTCTACCAAAAAAGCCTTCATTTGCGCGTGCTCTAAAATGACATTTTATCATACTTGCTTGCTTTGCCTGCCATCCGTACATGTTCCATAAGGACAACAATGCAAGGCTCCAGCACGCTTTGATAATTGACTTCAACAGTAAACGCTACTCATAACCAACCGCACTTGTATTTACTGAGAAGAGCCTTTTTTTCCCTTTAGCCCCACCAATCCACTATACACTAGTGCATCCGACCGAGCCTCTCCAATTGCCATTTTGAGAGGCCAGGCCACCTACCACTCTCATAGTGCCCAACATACAACTAAACATCTTTTTGGATTTGGTCGTTGACACTCATTATATCATCCCCATGCCCATCGCTAACAGTGCCAAACTCATTTCAAACCACCCACTTCACCAACTACTACTATCAAAAGTATCAACAAACCCCATTACGTTCCATCTCTCTCTCTCTTCAGATACTGACTGTTTCCAAATAGAATCCATAATTTGACTCATTACCCCACTGCATGTCACCACCTCTATCTATTAGCTCGCCATCTCAAATGTCACTCCATATCCCCATTTTCATATGTTTCCAACTATCACACAAATTGCCTGCATCCTTATAGTCCACAATTCACTTTAAAAATGTTTTCGATAAGATAATTAATGTAGTTACTTGTACATTTATTCAATATAGTACGTTCCAGTAATAAAAGGATCGTTAAACATCTAAACGTTCATGTTCGATTACTTTAGGCTCGTCTGAGTTTTAAGTTGAATAGGAACTCAATTTATTTGAAAATAATGATAATATATACCAAATCAAACTAAAAATGTGAAATAAACAATTAAGTGACCAAGAGAGAAAAACAATCAAGGGGCTCGAGATAAGAGTTATACCCTTTTCCCGGAACTGAAAAATATACCTTCCGTTGACCAGGTCAAATGTCAACGCCGATGATCATACACTCTCCCAAAATCGGCCATCTTCTTCGACCTGTTCTTACAAAACGAATTCGCAGCAGCCAGCCGCGCTGCCTTCCTCGACGTCCCAACCTCCGTACTCTCCGGCGGCAAGCTGTTCCGGTTCGGCTTTGCTCTCACCAGCGGACTCAAGCAGAAGGCCAATCCTGATAAGTTATTGTGCCGTCTCCTCAACGGCGCCACGGATGAAACTGGTGTTTGTTTCCATGTCGGCTCACACGACTCCGACGACCGGGAGCTTGATTCCTCACCTTCGCAAGACGATCTATCTGGAGACATTCCTCGATCGCTCACTCGGTTCTGAATCCTCTCGCCTACGTACTTCGTTTTACTTCCGGGCGGACACCAGAGCGGAGACGAGGTGCTGGCCGTGCGCGGATCGGACTCTGGTTTATCCGATCTGGACTTGAACATATTCGTAATGAACGAGAATCTACTCCTCCTCTTCAACTTACTCTCGCTGATCGAAGGACCGACCTGCGGCGTGCTGTGGAATCTCCGATCGGAGAAGTCACCGAATTTGCTACGAGAGACGTAAGGAGAGACGGAGCGAGGGAACGTCAGTGGAGGCGGTGGATCGAAATTCCGGCGTTCATCAGTGTCCAACTCTCTGTGTAGCTGAGTTTGGGACTGAGCAGATATAAGGAAGAAGAGTCGCTCTCGGAGGCAGGAGGCACAGACGCCGACGGCGCTGCTCAGATCGGATGAGTGCTGTCTACACTTCATCGAAGAGGAACTGCAGAATTGAGTGGTGGTCGGCGAAAAAACAAGCTGTTGTTAGAGGCGGCGGGGCATGGCGGTGGAGAAACCAAGGAGGAGGTGATTTGGACTTTCTCGATTTTGTCGAGCTCTGAAATTTTATTGATTTTATTAGCCTGTGATTGGCTGACTGAGAGACAAGACGGAGTTTGTGATGACCGGCCTGCGCCCTTTTATATGCAGATTTTGTAACAGGTGTCGAAATGACGAATTGAACATAACAACATCTTCTTATTTACGATATTGCCATTGCGTTCTTCACAAGTAAGGAGAGTGATTTTCTTCATTATTACTGAGCTTCACATTGCTCCGCATATGGAACCAGATCAGAAAACAATCAAGTCTTTTCCGATATGGTTTGCATCAAACTTATAACGATTCGAATCGAATCACGATTATGTTACCTTTGAGCACTGGTTGAGAAGTTGTCAGTAGTTGATGAAGTTGATAAATGGCTGGTCAAAGTGTTTATCCAAACACGTGATTAAAATATTGAAACTTTAATCAAAGTAGATTTATAAATGTGAACCGACCAAGCCAAGTTGAGTAAGGGGCATTCCTAGCAAGAAATAGTCACCTGTTGACACTACTACAAGTTGGAATTCATGGATAACCTTGGGCTCCCCAAAAGAGATGAAATGATGATCTCTCTTTTTTCCTCCTCCATTGGATTGTTGGTGCATTTACCAGAAACTGACAGAGGCCAGGATCAGTCATTGGAAGGATGAAGTAATTTTACACTGGATTGCGCAAACAATACAACATACAGACCCTCATCTTATCACATGCTATGGCCAAAATGCTTAACCCATCCTGTCTGCTATTATGTCTTGTATTCATTATTTGAAGCCTGTAGGAAGGTGCAGATAAATGACCATGAAAATAAGAGGCTGTTCTTGTCACAAGTGAGGAGAGCCTGGTTACCTCTACTGTGCAAGAGGGTTCCATCTGTCGAATATTATTCTGCCCCCTCTGCCAATTCGACCACGGATGTTATGAGGTCTAATAGATGGGTCACTGTTTTTTAATGAATCTGCCGTAGGCGGTGTAATGCCTGCAGCTGCGAGTTTGTCTGGAACTAGAGGCTTCGTAAACAGTAGCACAGGTTCATCTGGATCCTGAAAAGAAAAAAACATGTTCAAGTTAGCATGCCCTCATTTCTTTTCCCCGTTTTGTTTTTCTGGTGGTACAAGGGGGTATGTAATGATGACACTACATGATCCGCTGGTAGATAATATGTAAATGTTATAAACGCACCAATTTAAGAAGCCATCCATGCAATGCATGTCTGCGCCTGAACTCCCTCTTCATATTCCCCATTGTTCGTATCACTGGCTTTGTATCTGCATAGTGATGGTTCCGTAAAGCAGCAGGTCGTATATGCAGGCGGCTGTTTGGAACATCATCCGAGTCCATAAATTCTTCCTCACTGAAACCATGCCTGGAAGATAAGGATGGAAATCCAGATAGAGCCAAGCTGTCTTCCAGAAGCTCAGTTTCATGCTGAAAAGTTCATAACCACACTAGTTAACATATGGGATGCGTAAACGAGCAAGGAAGTTAGATTGGGACATCATATGTTTCTAATGTTATAAATTAGTAGCTTATGCATCTCTTTTTTTGTTGTCAGACATTACATATGCATTAGACTTGCTTCCATACATTTATGGATCTTCCAAAGGTCCATTAGAAGGGGACTGGAGAAAAATTATGTTAATATATGTCTTAGAACAGTTTTGTTTTACAATTTCTGCTTCCTCGCGTTATGTCCAATATAGGCATACTGCTATGTTCATGGGGATTGTTTTGGACCTGGCTGACCATTGGTAATTGAATAATCAATCTAGAGATCTAAAAGCACAACAAACTATGAGATGTTAATATTAATTAAAAAACATACCCTGTATTTTAGTTGAATCCTCTGAAGGCTGACTTCACTTTCCATTACATCCCTTTTCTTCTCCTCCCTCTACATCATTGCAAGTGGTTAGGTATGAATCACAGAATCACTACATCAACCAACAAAAAGAAACAGCACACTCTATTACATAGTTAAATATGCACCTTAATCAAACCCTCCAATATGGTTTTGGCTTGTTCAAGATTGCGTCTAACCTGAAAAGATCACAATAAAATGGTCCAAATACTTTATTCTAAACCAATTTACAGTAGGGGAACTTATAACTTAGATTAGGTCTAATAACGACCCGAACCCTCAGCCATAGAATGTGAGTATTTGCCATAACAATGTTTACCTGGCGAAGTTTTTCAAAAGATTGAACATTGTTTTCCCTTCTCTGCATCTGAGAAAAAGGACAAAAGTAAAAAATGTAAATGAAGCGTCGAATGAATAAATCAACACTTGGGTATTCAGTATCTAGCCACTTACTCTTCGGGTGTGAAGCTTGTGAGCCTTCTCTCTTGGTCTAAAAACATTGTAAGGATTTGTGTCATTAACAGGTGGAGGAGGCTGCAAGAAAGAGCGTTTAATTAAACTATAAAAGCCAGACAAAAACTTCTTATTCTACAACAGTAATATATAAAGGCAGCAAACTGCTCTACTTCCTTCAACTGTAAAACAAACCTGCAATCGCCGCAAGATGGGCTTCTGCCACCTTTCTCGCTGTCATAAAAAAGAAAACCATAAGTCCCCCATAAGGTTTCACAGATCAAATAAGGAAAAATACAGCTACAAAAGTTCAGGGCAATAATAGATATCACAATAACACTTGAATAATCTGACTACTATTCATATATTTGAATGGCGGGGTACGAATTCAATATTAGATGAGATATTTTGGCTACGCTCATCAAAATATGTCATGTCTACAGTCATTTAATGTTAATGATAAAGATACAGTGAGGCTCATCAAAACATAAACTACATGTAACACAGTGACCAGAATATTAGCAAGTGTTATATATATACAATTAATTCTACAATATTATTCCATATAAAACCGACAGCTTGCTTGCAAGAGTGCTAATAATATCAAGTAGATACTAGATATAGAAGGTTTTGATCCACATTTGAGAGGCAACCTTTTCCTTCCAGTAGTTGTACACGGCCTGGATCAATGGATATCGTATTGATTGCACTTGTAAGGCCTGAAAATGTAGAGAAAGAAAATACTGTCATCTTCTAAAGTTTTATTAAAAGATTCCATACACATTAATAAACACAAATGAGTAGGAGAATATGGCATTCAACTTTACCTCAGATGCAGCATCAAGTTGAAGAAGGACGGGAATCGGGGAGCCGATGGTAGGTGTTATAACCCCAGCTTTTTCTCGTGCCTTGTGGTCTAACACCTCTAATTTGAATAATATACTTTCAAACCTGTACGAATGAGACTAAGATATATTATTACCAGAATAAAAGTAAAATAAATATTCAATTATCCACCTTGATAACTGATGTGTAAGGCCTCGGGCGCTAACTAGTAAGTTGGCTATCAAATTGCACGCCCATTTTCATGAAAAAGTATCTTATCCAAATTGCTACTATATTCACCTATCATGAATGTATTGAGTGTGATTAGTTTATGAACGAGAAAGTAGTTACTGAGTGTCTTTTGTACCATCAACCAAAAGAAGCAGAAGTCTGTAAAGTAAAGTTCGCAAGTACGCATATCATGCTGGATATCATTACTTTTCAGGCACAAGAATCTTCTTGTCATTATTAAATTCTTGAAGCCAGTCTTCATCTTCGTTATCCAGATCGTACTCAACGAATTCTCCAATTTCAGCTCTAGCTACAGTAATTGATAAAAATCACAGTAAGGGTACAACAATTTATATCACAGGTCATGTTTTTCAGAAAATAAGATTCTGGCCAACCTCCCCTCGCACGTAGGTATGAAGTTGGTTGAATGAAAGTCGAGGAATAGTCTCTTTCATATGTATCTACAATTACAGACTCCGGAGTAGGAATTTCAGGAGCATTTTTCTTGCTGGGTACATGGTGTACCTGTAACTAATAATGTATCTATCAGCTCAGGAAAAAAGTGCATTATTCAAAATGAAGAAAGAAGATGGCACAAAGACACCAAAACAGTATCAATTTGATAAAAGATTACAAGACGAGAAAGCGTAGAATCCCCCATACACACTAAACATCTTGAATATTTGTTACAATATTACTAGTTGAGTAATACTAAATTAGTTTAGAATGCCCAGTCACAGAAACAAAGCTAGAAACTCAAATTTGCAATTGGTGGAACATTCTTACCATTCTACTTATATGACCATCTTGCAGAGCTACAACCAACAAGTATGACCAGTATTCAATATCTTAATCAACGAAACATCACTAAAAGGTGCAAATATCAGACTCAACTCATTTCCCGCTTAGCCTAACCACTTGCTTCTGTTACACCACTCAAACCAAACCATTTTCTTCCCACCAAAAACAGTTTAACAAACCCAAACGCACACTGCACCATTTTCATAAAACAAACACATACTAAAAACGAAAGAACAAAAAAGCCAAAACCAATCCCTAGTTGCATCCCTAATACCTCATTATCCACCTCGGGAGAAGAATATCTCAGAATATGCGTATTCCGAGTGGAAGATGTGAGAGGCGAGTCGTCGTCTTCAAACTCCTTGATCGACTTGACAATTGGGAGCTTCTTGTGAATGTCGAGAGGCCGCGGCCTGAACGATAGCCTACTCATACCTCTCCTCCAATCCCTCTATCACGCTCAATCCACTCCTCTCCTCAGCTTCCGGCCTCCCTCTTTGGCTTCGAGCCTCTGCCAGCGTACCAGGAGCTCCGACGCTCGATTTAGGGCTCGGAAAATTTTCCTCTATTTTCAAATTGTAGTTGATTTTCGCCCCTTTCTCTGTTCTTCTTACAATTTTCATTTTTACGGTCCGACTTGAATTCAAATTGAACCGGTTTAATTTACGGGTTTAACAATTATTTGCTTGAAACAAGCTCAATTTAAACGGTGTCGTTTAAAATACCGTCTTCATTTAACGGTAAGAGAATCCAATGACGTCATGGTTGACAATCACGACAGCGTTATAATGTCTTATCCGTTTCCAGTCATCACGATTCGACCAATGGTGTTATTTGAACCGGTGAATCGACTGGTTTGCATTTTGAACCAAGCTTATCTTGAAACGGTATCGTTTAAAGTACATAAAACGTCGTCTTCGTCTTTCTCGTCGCGGCAAGTTTTTACTTTTCAGCTGTCTTCATCAGCGTCCGGTTTGCAGAGCTTGCGCCGCATTCAACGAGCTTGAAAGCTTGTAGCTTTCCTAATTTCATAAACTTTCAGATGATGGGGTTTTTCTTAGCACTGCAGGCTGACCGGGTTGCTTGAAATTGAGAGATTCAATGGCGGAAGAGTCATGAACGGAGGAGAAAGCTCAGAGCTTGGAAACACAACAATGTCGGATTTAGCGAAACGAAGTGGACATTTATGGACATGGACGGAACGAAAGTGCTTGCACCTGTTGCAGCAGAATAACACAATTCAATCCCTCCTCCAAATCCAAGCCTTCATGTTGCGTAACGGGATTGAATCGAACGTCAATCTGTTGACCAAATTCATCGCGACGTGTTCAGCTCCGTCCAAATCCGATTCTCGATCTGATCCTGTGGCCGGTATTCGCTACGCACGTAAAGTGTTCGACTTTATCCCCGATCGACACGACACCTTTCTGTGCAATTCGATGATCAAGGCTTATGTAGGGTTTCGTCAGTTTGTTGAATCGTTTACGCTGTATAGTGATTTGCGGAGGGAGTCGGAGTTTTCGCCGGATTCTTTCACGTTCACTTCGCTGGCGAAGTCTTGCGGCTCAGCTACGGCGGTTGAAGAAGGCGAGGAGATTCATGGAGTCGTGGTGAAGAATGGGTTTGGTTTTGATTTGTACGTGTCGACAGCTTTGGTCGATTTGTACGCCAAGGTTGGGAACATGGAAAATGCGCGGAAGGTGTTTGATGAAATGTCTGTGAGAAGTGAAGTGTCATGGACAGCTCTGGTCGGAGGGTATGCGAGGTGGGGCGATATGGCCAATGCGAGGGCCTTTTTCGATTCAATGCCGTACAAGGACATTGCGGCGTGTAATGCCATGGTCGACGCTCATGTGAAAGACGGCGATATGGCGTCGGCGAGGGGACTGTTTGATCAGATGAGGGCAAAAAATGTCGTAACATGGACAAGCTTGATTCATGGGTATTGTAACAATGGTGATCTTGGGTCAGCCAGGTCACTTTTCGACGCGATGGCTGCGAAGAATTTATTTTCGTGGAACGCCATGATCGGAGGATACTCTCAGAACAAGCAGCCGCAGAAGGCGTTGGAGCTTTTTCGTGCTTTGCAGAAGAATGGGGCGCCTGAGCCGGATGAGGTTACATTAGTGAGCGTGCTTCCGGCCATTGCTGATCTGGGGGCGCTGGATTTAGGCGATTGGGTTCATTCGTACATCAAGAGGAAGAAGTTTGACAGAGCGGTGAACGTCTGTACCGCGCTTGTTGACATGTACGCTAAATGCGGGGAAATTTCCCAGGCTCGGGCAATCTTCGACAGAATCATCGACAAGGAAATTGTGACGTGGAATTCGATGATCAACGGGTATGCGCTAAACGGAGGTGGGGAAGAAGCACTGGAAATATTCTCCGAGATGAGACGCAGAGGTTGTAGCCCCAATGGGGTGACCATGTTGGGTGTTCTGTCGGCCTGCAGCCACTGTGGATTTATCGAGCAAGGGAGGAGATGGTTTAACGCCATGGAAGAGGATTTCAAGATCGTCCCGGAAATCGAGCACTACGGGTGCATGGTGGATTTGCTGGGGAAGGCTGGAAGATTGGAAGAAGCGGAGGAGTTGATGGACAGCATGCCGTACCGGGCAAACAGGGTAATCCTGACGGCTTTCCTCAACGCGTGCGGATGTTCTAAGGATGTTGCGAGAGCGGAGAGGGCGGCGAGGAAGGCCGTCGAGGGGGATCCGGCAAATGATGGGAACTACATCATGCTTAGAAATTTATACGCTGCGGAGAGGAGGTGGAAAGATGCGGATGAGTTGAAGCAGCTGATGCGGGATAATGGGGCAAAGAAAGAAGCTGGGTGCAGCATCATACAGGTCGGTGACACGGTGTCGGAATTCGTGGCTGGGGATAGAATTCACCCGGAGTGGAATTTGATCTGTTCAGTTTTGAGTCACTTGTCGCTACAAATGAGTACAGAGAATTTTAGGCAGAAGGATATCAAGAATTTGGAAGGTTTTCATATTGCAGTGCTGGACATTTGCAGGTAAGGTAGAGTGTTTCATAGAGAAAGATGAACACCTAAACTGTAACATTTCCTGTCTGAATGTTCAAATCCAGATATGTTACCTCGGCATTTCCAGGCAAACATTATGATGTTCCACCGCCGGGGAAGTACAGGTCTGTTTTCACCAATGCTCGTCATATATCTGGAATGATTAGAATGTAACAAGGATGTAATAATCTTGTTGTGTAAATGAAAGCATGTTTTATACAATGGGAAGAAAGACGAGAAGTTGTTGGTGGAATTTATGAAGGAGAAAGTGACTCTAAGCACACGAGCCTAATTACAGGACTAGTAAAACCTTGTGTGGCCATGGTAGCAAAGAGAGCAGGGGGGGGGAGAGTGCCACAGATAAGCTTGATCAAGTACATACCGGATGTTGAGTTTGTGCAAGAAGACCATCCTCAAGAACGAAATGCAAGATTGAGGCTCTTGGATAGTTTTCTCCCTGTGACAAAGACATGGAGTAAAATTTATCTCTGAGCATTTTATTATGAATGTATCTCAGCTAGGTAAACGACCTAAATTTCAAGCTACTGATGAAATATGGAAGATGAATGATATCAAGCCATTTACCTGAACGGGCTCTTGTTCTCTTTCCCCGCTTTTTCTGATTATTCCGCAGAGAAGTATACCTGCTTGCTAGGAAGACACCTGATTTCTCATTTTGTGCTTGGGTAAGTCCTACTCGAGGCTTAACAGTTGAGACATTCGAGCTGATGCTAGGTTGCTTCTCTGAGAACGTCCTGCGTTTCTTTGCCGACAACATGCCCCTTCTGTAAACAATCAGTTCTTCTGCGATAGGGCGCTTCCTTAACGGCATCTCATCCTCAGCCTGCAGAATAACAGATATATCATCAGAATGCTTAGACCAAAATAGAAAAGATCCTGTAAGAGAACTTGCTTTGAATACATGGATAAAAAGGCTAATGAGCATCTTTACTAGCACCGAGCAAGAATCAAAACAATGTTGTTTTGCTACTTTCATTCAAGGCAAATTAACAAATCACTCCCTATGCTGATTTGTTAACAATTTTGCCATAAATGAACTTGAGATAAAAAGAATGAAAAGGCTTCCTGAAATAGATTGCTCATAATCCTTTTTTTTTCCATCAAACTTCAACTTACATTGTCAGTGTTGTTTGCAACCACAGGTTGATCTGCACTTTCAACAATGTTGGGCGGTGGGTTTGCCGATTGGTCAGCTGTCACTAGAGTCGTGGGCATGATAGGCTCTTCAATGCGAAGCTCAGATGCAGGCTGGGTCGTCATACTCGGGGATGTGACTAGTGTGCCTTTATCACTGGACGGAGTTGTTGGATCTTGTGCGGTGCTTGCACCAGAATCACATGGTGCAAGCAGGCTCAATTTATTAAGGGATGAGAATTTCCCTGGATTCTCACTGATCACTTTGTCCACTTTGGTCGTCAAATTATGAACGTGTGACTGCATTGAATCAATTTTTGCAAGAATTCGTTCTAAAGAAGTCTCTTCGTCTCCAAACTGCAGCAAGTAATCATTATCCACAAGATTGTGGATGCCGTTTCTAACTGTAGGAGCCCCTGGTGGAGAACAAACAAAATATTAAATAATATCAAGGAAATCCAGAATACACCAGAGCCACTACAAAGTACCAAGCATCCACGTCAAAAAATTCCCATGTTAATATTTAATTACTCAAACAATAAGATTCACTCACGATAGTCTCCAACATTTTTCCAATTTTGTAATGACACATAAGCATGACTCATTTTCCATAAATAAATAAAGCTACAATAACAACAAAAAATTTGCGGCAGTTTTTACTCGTGCAAGGGAACTGGGATGTCAGCTTTCAAATTGTACAAAAATAAGATAAAGCAGTCTCACAAGCAAAATGAAAAATAAGAAATTAGATATCCCTGTCCTGACTGCATGAGCAGGCGTGAAAGTTAATGAACAAAATAAAACTCAAACAGTAAATGTAAAAAACACATGGGGGCAGTAAAGGAAATCAGTATATAGCTGCAGGAACGAGATAAAACCAAATTAGTCTAATCATAATTAGGCGAACCATAGAATTATTTAACTATTGAAAGAAAGTGCAGGACTCGAGGTTTATAATCGTTTGACGGGAAAAAGTAGAAACAAGAGGAAGATTCCGTACCAAAATAATCAATGGTAAGCGCTTACCTAGATTTGCAAATCCATTGATGAAATGAGCATTGTCCGTGGAAGTCCCCTTGTTTTCTGCAGAATGTAACTTGTCAGGTCTTTAATGTTAACAGGTATTAAAAAAAAAAAAAGGAGGCGCTTCAATTAGGACATACCACAATATGCAAACAAGTTATGCTGCAGCATGAATGATGCTATGTCTGTGGTGTCTTCAACTTTTTTCCTTTTCTTCCTCCGCATAATTTTACTACGCTTCATTTGATGAGGAAAAGGCAAGGACCTTGAACATTGAGATTCTGCGGAGAAGTTTTCTAGTTGAGATTGTCTTCCATGATTGTATTCTGCCAACAGTTTGCTATACATCGCAGCCTGAGACTGAAATTTTTTCATCTGCAATTCTGCCCACTTGCATCTCCACATGACAGGACGTATGAAGCTTCTCCAATGGCTTGTCAGCTTTTTCTTCCTGCAAGGAAAAAACTGAATCTAACTAAGGAAATAAATTAAAAACATGATAACAACAATTAAGACAATGAGCATATGTATACACAAGGTAAGATTATCGTGGCATATATGTTCTCCTAGTGGTTAAAACACACCAAATTTGAACTAAATAGCAACAACAATCAAGTTTACATCATTGTTTTCTCCACAGAACTAAGGAATACATTTTCAAATAAATTCACAACATGGGAGGCATGAGGCCAACAAACTGAACTAATCTAGAGCTCAGATAATTGAAAACTTTAAGCCATCTCCTCGTAAAGTATCAGATGGCTACTTTGCAATTTTCTTCACCACTTAAAAAACTGTTTAACCCCATAAATAATCAAATCATCCATACGAGTACGGATCCCACAATCTTGATGATTGTTAAATAAGAGTTGTCACAAGTAGTCCCATTCTCTGCTAACGCTAATGCGTCTAAGAGTCATTAAAGATCATGATGTGATACGCATAATTTGTGCAGATACAACTTAAATGAACTTCTGCACCTGCTCCATCATAAATTTCCTTCTTTAGCCTGAAATAGAGTTATGCCTGAGCACGAGATGATGACACGGAAAATTCACAACTCGGAATAGGGGCCATTTTCAAGACTACAGAATCCAAAATGCTATATTTTGAAGACACTATACGGTTCATATCTTACAAAATCGATGTGTTAATTTCCTTGTATGATCCAAGCTTGTTTTAAGCTGAAAACAAAAGATCCCTCACATTTTTCTCCTGATATCTTGGGAGCTTTAACAGTCGATCAAGGGGCTTCAGAGTTAATATCATTGGCTCAATTAACCTCCATTTGAACCACTTAATCCGTTTCAGAAGACATAATGCCCAATTCTTCAATTCAAAATATGATCTCAGATATTCACTTCTTTAATTGTAAAAATATTACTCCGTTTGATGAAACTAACTATGCAGACATAAATGGGTGGGCATATACGAAAACACAGCTATTATATTTCAGGAAAGGACTTCTTTTGGGAAATTTGTACACAAGATAAAGTATAAAAATTATACAATTAAGAGGCAAGATTTGTCTACTAAAAACGTTGTGAAATATAAGTTAATGATGACAGTATTCAAAGTCACTACGACGATCGATAACTCGCTTGCCTGTTACATTAATTTATCAATGCATGTGAGTGGGAAAGATCCGAAAACCTCAAATGTAATAAAGTTGATCAGCACCAAATTCATATAAAGAGAGTTGTTTTAGAAAATATATTAATGAAGGATAAAAGAATAACCTCATCCCAAATGCCTCCTCGTAGCCTGGGTATGCCCATGAAGGCTGACTGCAACCACGGAATTCTGAATTGATTTCATCATCAGTCAATGCTAAAGCACCGTCAGCCCCAGAAAATGTATCATCAAAAGAACTCGAACTGCCACTTGGATCATCTGTCGCATCTCCATTATCACCTTCACCAGGATTACCACCGTCGGTAATGTTAATCTCTGGATTCTCTGCCTCAGAGGCAGGCATATTTAGTTTACCCGGGACATCATGAGCCTGCGATGTCGTACACCCATTGCCACCCGCAGCCCTCACAAACTTACTTTCCATGTTTTTGAGAGTATTAATTTTTACTTTCGTCGCTTGAGCAGCTACAGGTGTTTCTGATTTTTGTTCCGTCTCTGGAACCATCTTATTTAGTAAAGAAATTAATTCACAAACTTTAAATATCTATTCTTCGGAAACTGCTCCAAAAGAGGGGAATTTCGGACATCTAAGATTCGACCATCCCCAGACAGCCAATCCCACAAGCTCATGAATTCTGCAATCAGTTTATATACTTCTATCATCATCTTAATATAGCATGCAACACTGAAAGATCAAAATAAAAAAATACCGAAAACCCAATCAATTAACATAAGAACTCCATATAAACAAAAAATTTCCTACAAAAACTCATACATCATCTACAACCAGACAAAACGCAATCATATAAACCCTAAATCCCAATTTCCCAACTCCTTTGTAGTCCGGAATCCATCACTCCCAAAGCACATCAATCCAAACTTCAATCAACAAAATTATGAACCATTAACAATTTCAATCCAATAGACAACACCACTAAGATTCCTCATAAAGAACCGATTCCATTCCGCTACTAATCTCTTCAAGAATTAGGTCAAAAAACAAGAAAATTAGTCAACATCATACCTAGTCAACTTCCCGGTAGAGCTGAATCACACAAACGGAATCGAAGTCCGAGACGACTGCAATCACGCGACGATACCGATTCTGCGATGACTCTGAGATTGTTCGACGATTGTGGAATCGAATCGGTACAAAAAACATTTTCTTAAAAAAGGAAACTAAATAAAATAACCAAAATTAAATAAATAAAATATTACTCACTCATAACCGATCACGTGATTCGACACGCTACAGCATATAAATATCTAACACATACGACGTCGTTTCCTTGACCAAAGAAATCTTTACACATCAGTCCTCTTATAACTGTTAATCATACTGAAGTCCTCGTTGTTGCCATGTGTTGCATTGGTGGCCCAACCAAGACAGGTAAGTATTTTCTTGCTGATCAGTCAAAAAAAGAGTAAAATTGGCAAGTGTGACAAAAGTGGTAAATTGTGTTCCTCATTTTCATGTAACATTTTACCGTGAGATATAAGTATATAATTAAGATTTTTCATTTAAAAATCAACCTTATCTTTTGTCACGATCATATCTTTCGTTTTTTAGCAGAATCATATATTTAGCAACGTCTCAAAAATTTTGCATGTCTCGAAGGATCCACTTCGTATATATAGTGCAGATCAAATGTGACAAACCAAAATTTTTGAGATTCTGAGACATCGGTGGATCAAAATCAACCAAAGATAAGATTAATTATGATTTGATTATTTTAAAACAATATATTAATTAATAACGGTGTTAAGGTATATGTTAACCTTAATAGTCCTTCGTGGCGGAAAGAATGACTACCAAATTCCGTAAGAATGTGAAAGGATGATTTCGATCTTAATCACGCCCGCACAAACATTAGTGATTTCCATCTTTGTTGTTGCGTGCATTATATCGAGCCATTGCGTGGTTCTTGTTAAAGTGAGAAACAAGTGATGATGAATGTTATTCGCACCTTTTCATTCATTATGTATGTGTATGTATACAAAAGAGTGATATTGAAGTTAATAAATATAAAAGCATTTGAAAAGTCAAAATGTCTTCTAATACCCCCGTCAAGTTCATGGCGGCGCGCCACATGAAGCTTGGATCGCAATGTGATAAAACGAGTTGTACCAATCGCCTTGGTAAATAGATCTGCAACCTGATCAAGAGAACGGACATACCTGATGATAAGAGATTCATCATCGACTTACTCTCGAACAAAGTGATAATCAATCTTGATATGTTTAGAACGCTGATGAAAGACAGGATTAGCAGACATATATGTAGCACTTAAATTATCGCAAAGAAGAATAGGCGGAGACGTGAAAGGAGCCTGGAGTTCATGTAGAAGCTGCTGCAACCATATAAGTTCTTGTGCAGTAAAAGCAATGGCTCGATATTCAGCCTCAGAACTAGATTTAGCTACGACATATTGTTTCTTAGACGATCGATTGATAAGATTGTCACCATAATAAATAGCAAAACCATGTTGAGAGCGACAATCATCACCATCAGAGGCCCAACCCGTATCAGAGTAAGCAATAAGATAATGATCAGTGCAAGGATGTAGTACAAGACCCGAATCAATAGTACCCGTTAGGTACCTAAGAATGCGTTTTACGGCAGACCAAAGAACTTTAGTTGGATTGTGCATGAATTGACACACCCAATTTATAGCATACGAAATTTCAGGACGTGTAATTGTAACATATTGCAAAGCACCAACAATGCTCCGATATAGAAATGGATCATCAACAGGATCACCTGATAGAGTGAGACGAGATGCAGGCTCAGCAGGAGATGCAATGGGTTTAGCATCAGCCATTTTGCTGTGATGTAAAAGATCACATATATACTTTTGTTGAGAAATGATTTTTGACGCACCAACTCAATGCCCAAAAAATAATGCAGCGGACCAAGATCTCGCAGGGAAAAAGTGGTGTTAAGCAAATTGATATTTAGCCACGTGAGACCCATGATCAATCAATTCCATATTTACCGACTTCACATAAGATGCCATCACATGTAAGTTTGTTATTGGGTTACAAATTATAGATACTAACATATGATTTTCATATTTTTCTCTGAAATAATTGTTTATTCACTTTTCCAGGTTCTTTCTTTGGTCCAATTTGGCCGTATAACAGCTGAAATTTATTCACATAATGTATCCAAAAAATCAAAGAAGTTGGCTTACGATTTATTTCACGTGATTTTGCATATCTCGGAGAGAAGGGTGCTATGAGAATTACGCCGGACCTTGTCCAATTTCATGACGGTAGTCGCATCACCTGCTCTTTCATTACAATTTCTATAATTTTAGCTAATTTCTTTCCATATTTGTGCAGATAATGTTCATTCTTCTCAAAAATCTATACCTAAAGATGCAAATTTTGTTGACCAAAGTCCGTTACAAAGTACTCAAGTGCTGATTCAGGTTGAGGGTGAACAAAGACTTCGGAGGAGCATCAAGCATAAAAGATTAGTTTAAAGATCAATAGGTCAAGTTATTCGTTAGACTCCGGCCGTCGAACTTTGTTGCACGTTAACAATATTATGTATCTTAATGATTAGGATGATTTTTTAAATTTGAAAAAAACTTAACTAGTTTCATTGGATTAGAATGTGTTATGTTAGTAATTAGTATGTAACATTAACAATGATTTGTCAAATGAAGAGTGGGCTTTGAAAAATTTATTTCAGGATAAAGTGCTACTATGAGTAGTGATTTGACGTATTTTTTTGGTCAAACCGCTAGTCGTAGTAACAGTTTGTCCAGGTACTATATTTCAAAACTCACTGACTTTGTGGCCGTATCAAAATTCAGAAGCTACTGAGTTTTTACTCTGAAACAAACCGTTATTACAAGTAGCCGTTTGTGATTAGATAGACACCTCAGCGCCAAATCATTGTTCAATTAATATGTTAACTTAAAAAACGTACAAAGAATAACAATTTGATGAAAAAACGATATTTTGGAATTAATTAGGAAGTTTGTAAAGGTCACATTTAAAAAAAAAATCAAAATATCTTCATTGAAGATACCATTTGATATCATGCAGGCCGGATACTGGGATGGGCCACCAGGACAGCAGCCCAGGGCCCATGACCAGTTTTGAGCTTAGATATATTTCTTGAAGCCATCATGGGCAAGGTGTGATAAAGTTTGAGTCAAGAACTTCCTGGGAACAGGTGACCGATCAAACTGTTTATAGCTATTTTTTGTTACAACGAACCAGGGACTGTTTCAGAGCCCTAAGATAATGAATAAAGATTTTGAGGTTTTATGGACAACGACATCAAGAATTATTGGAACACTCACTCGAAGAAAAAGCTGAAATAATTGCAAGCTGGATCAGATGAAGTCATCAGGCAATCATTAAAGGCATGTTATCATCATCCTCAACTCAGCAAATTATTGAAATTTGCGAAACATTCTGCTTTACATTCCTATCTGGCTCAAAAGTCTTAATTTGTGAATCATGATGATATAATCCAATATATACTAACATTTCTTATATTTATCAGCCGATATGAAACAAATTCCCAAATACTGAAACTCAACACAAATCTCCAAGCTCTTTGTATGGATCAGAAACAGCCAGTTCCAACTTGCTCATCAATTCATCATCATTTGATAAAATCCTGGTTATGTCCTCATCTGTTGTTTCTCCTCAGCAGCCATATGCATCAATTGTGACGTGCTACCTATTTATTTTGGCTCTCATGTATTTAATTTTATTTTGTAAGTGACGAAGCGATTTTTTTCTTTAATTAGTGTTAATAAAATTTAAATTTTAGCCAAAAATAACTACGTTCCGCCTGTAAATGAATAGGATGGGGACTGAAATTTAAACAAGAAAACCTAATAAAGTACTTTATGTACCGAGTGTTAAACTCCGTCCAGATGCATTGAACAAGCTGATTTCTTTCCGCACGATTCTCGCGTGTGAATTCCTTCCGAACGGCTTGCTATAAAAACCCTGTACAAATGCGACTCCGTATCTTCCTCGTACGGACAAGCCTCGCTCCACTGAAGACATGGAAGCCAGCCATGGCGTCGAAGCCGATCAGAATTCGGACTCTGGTCCGCAGTCCTGGTGCTCGCGTTTCTGGAGTTCGGCTCTCCGCGCGAAGCCATTGGATACGTTGGCACCGTGTGAAACTTCGCGGTCCGATTCCGGTGACCAGCTTGTACGGCGATTGGGAATGTTTGATTTGATTCTAATCGGGATCGGCGCGTCGATTGGGGCTGGCATTTTCGTTGTTACTGGTACCGTGGCTCGCGAAGCTGGTCCTGGTGAGTACGCCGATTAGGTGTTTGATGAAATGCGTTTCCATTTCTTTGTTCAGGTCTGCTGAAAAATTGAAGTATATTTTGAATTGTTGCTTGAGATTTTGATTCTGGTTCAACATATGATTTCAAATGCAGGAGTCGCGATTAGTTTCGTACTGGCTGGAATTTCTTGTGTGCTGAATGCACTATGTTTTGCTGAGCTGGCGTCTCGCTTTCCTGCTGTTGTTGGTGGAGCTTATTTGTATACATATACCGCATTCAATGAGATCACAGCATTTCTGGTTTTTACGCATCTGATGCTTGACTTTCATATTGGAGCTGCTAGCATCGCTCGCAGCTTAGCTAGCTATCTGGTTAATTTGTTGGAGATGATTACTATTTTTAAAGATCATATTCCTGACTGGATTGGACATGGGAGTCAGAAGTTTTTGGGTGGAACTGTATCTTTTAACATATTAGCTCCAATTCTTCTCATATTATTAACTCTAATTTTATGCCGGGGTGTTGGAGAATCATCTTTTGTGAACTCCTTCATGACGTTATTGAAGGTATGTCATCCACTTACCTTATGAATAGTGCAACATAGTCGGCATAGTTATAAACTGTAGAACTTTTCCCAGCCTTCAAATTGATTTGGATAGGTTGAAGGGATAAGGAGCATGCATTATTATATCAGTTGATCAATGGGCTTGTTATACGGGGCACTGCATATACTTTTAGGCAATGCACCATGCATCCTATATATTTTCTTCATACAAAGTAAATATGAGCTTTTGACAAAGTTGAGCAGGTTTGAATGCAATAGAATTTATTATTCTGCTGAGCAAGTTTGAGCTTTTGACAAAAATTGGGCAAGCTTGAATGCAAGGGAAATTGCAAATTATAATTGATGACTCAAGTTCCAGATATAAGTCTAACATGATGATAAATAGGAATTTTTAGTAAATAGCAAAGCTTATTGTTTTAGCGAGGAGAGGATTTGGAATAAATACTGAATCGGGCATGGTTAAATCATCATTGAGGAGCTCAACGAAATAAACAGTCCCTAGAGCTACCGAATTTGTCCTGTTTTCACTGCTTGCACGATTATGTGCAGAAACATGCATGTGTATGGTTTTTTGATACATTAATTAGTATACATTTTTTTTCAGGTGGTCATCGTGATTATCGTTATCATTGCTGGCTCATTTAAAGTTGATGTTGCTAATTGGTCTCCATTCGTTCCAAACGGATTTAAACCAGTATTGACTGGTGCCACAGTAGTGTTTTTTGCTTATACAGGCTTTGATGCAGTTGCTAATTCTGCTGAGGAATCTAAAAAACCGCAGGTACACCAGAGTTAATATATCATGTCATCTGGCTTTGTAATTTCAACAAACAATATATGATATTAACATTTATCTCTTTCCTGTGACATTTTAGCGAGACTTGCCCATAGGCATCGTAGGAAGCCTTCTGGTCTGTGCTGCACTTTACATTGCAGTCTGCTTAGTAATTACTGGGATGGTACCATATAACTTACTCGGGGAAGAAGCTCCATTGGCCAAAGCTTTTACTACGAAAGGAATGAAATACATTTCAGTTTTGATTAGCATAGGTGCAGTTGCTGGACTGGCAACTACGCTTCTTGTTGGTCTTTATGTTCAGGTGAAATATTCCACAAATAAATAATAAAACTTTCTGTCGTTGGGCTACGGATCTGCAAATGACCCAACTTTTCTATTCTGCAGTCGCGACTGTACCTTGGGTTAGGAAGGGATGGTTTGTTGCCTGGCTTTTTTGCCAAAGTACATCCTACACGGCACACCCCCATCCGATCTCAAATTTGGGTTGGTGTAGTTGCTAGCATTTTAGCCGGGCTATTCAACGTGCGTGTGCTCTCCCGCATTCTTTCCGTTGGAACTTTGGTATGTTTGTCCCTTTCAATACCACATTCTTTAGGTAGTGTTGTAGACTTACAGCTCAATTTAGCTATGGCATTCTAAGAGCGTTTCTTCCAAAGAGCATTGGGAAGTGTTTTTTTATCTCCAAGTCACTTCTAAAATCAGAATTTCTCATTGCACCTATGAAGCTCTGAAGCTCCAGGCTGAGTGTGAACTTTTCACACTCAGTGAGCTTTACTAAATAATATTAATGATGTGCGAGGTAAAATACTAAACAAATGAAGTCAAGGTGTGTCATTTCTATATTTTCTGAGGTTACCGAGTAAGGTGAAATGCTACGTATTCTAAAAAGCAGATCTGTTGGCCAATATGTTTTATAATAATTTACCTGCCACGTGATTTCAGTTGCATAATGTCACTTGAATTTATCTTTCATGCAGACAGGATACTCTGTTGTTGCAGCTTGTGTTGTAGTGATCCGTTTGAAAGATAAGTCTGGAAACAATGTTTCTGCAAGGGGGACTGCGGCCTGGAGGGAAGGCATCTGTTGCCTACTGCTAATCGCACTATGTGGTTTTGGTACTGGAGTCTGCTACCGTTATAACGGATCATTTATTATTCTGGTGGTAGCCGGAATTATAACAATATTTGCTTTATCGGCCCTATATTGGCGCCAAGTAAGTGCTTGATATCCATAGATATCTCGAATATCTCTCTCATCCATTGAAATAACAAGGAGCCTTGTGGTGCATCACTTTTAAATGCATGCCCTGTACTACATGTTTAGTGTGCTCCTCTTCTAGGAATATGCATTCATTTTTAACATCAGTTTTCGTCTTTGTACATATATACTAATGATTGACACGGGCTGCCACGGTGTGTCTTTGACCAACCTTCCTCAACTGTGTACTCTTTTTTATTGTTATTCAGGTCTATGGTGAGACGCCAGGTTTCTCTTGTCCAGGGGTTCCCTTTCTCCCTGGCATTTGCATCTTGTTCAACATGTTTCTATTTGCTCAGGTTTGTACAACCTAGACCCAAGTGGCTGACAACTACATGTCGGTAATGACCAAAGTGGCAGTTTCAAAACTAACGTATATAAATTTTCATTTTTCAGTTACATAAAGAAGCATGGATCCGATTTCTGGTCATCTCTGCTGTCTCAGTTGGCATATATGCCACTTATGGGCAATATCATGCCAAGCCACTAAGCTCTAAGCAAATAACCAATCTCAAAACTCAAGATGTTTAACAACAGAATTCAGCGCCGACGATGGGTTCCACACTTTACAGCTCGAATTGTCCCTTACAAATTACCACCGTGCTTGCCATCAGCCATATTACTTGGAAAATAAAAAACAAGGTGACTTATTATGGGCCTAGCTGAATTTGTGTATGCATTTAGGCAGCTTTTAATAGAATGGTTACCTTGGGGCTCAAGCATCAATTACTGCAACATATATATCATATATGAATCTTTACTGGTTAACTAATATTTTAGTGACTCAGAGCAAAAGAAAACCTTACTGTGACATTTGCTTAAATATCATTAGGCATCTTCAGTCTCAAATCTGCATGGTTGCTGCAAATGCAACTTTCTGAAGCCTCATTTGCGCCCTGAACTTGACTATGAACTCACTGGCTTTTCTATCAACTTCATCTCTATCACTGTCTGTCAGACCAGTTTCACCAAATCCTGACTGGGTTGCATAATGTAGAGCAGAATCCTGCAAATCCTTTGCGGGGATTGTTGTGTTAGCCTTCTCAATACTAACAATATGCTGCTTGTGCAGAGCAGATGGAGCTTTGTGGAGACATTCTAACTCACTTGGCAGTGATTTAGAGCTCAAAGGGATCTCTTCTTTCTTAAATGACCTCAACTGAGCAGACTTGAACTGATTACAGTCATCTAAACAGAACGCGCTATTGCCAGTTTCTTCCCTCAAAAGAATCTGTGAAGACTTGCATCTCCAAGAAACAGGCCATGACAACGCTGCCGCCTCGTCAAATTTCTTCAGTAAATTCAAGGGACCCAAATCACCAAATGCCCGAAACCTCTCCCCACAAACGCCCCCAGAACTCCTCAAACCTGAACCAAAACTTCCCTTACGGCACTTAACCCCTCCCTTCTCGGTAAACGCACATTTCAATCTTCTGACCGGCAGCCCCAGCCACCTAGAATTCGGAAAAAGTGCGTTCCAACTCATTTCACTACTTGCATGACCTAAATCATCACTCCAGTCAGACACAAAATCGACATTCAACATCTTAGCCAGGAATTCCACAGTAAGCTTATCTGAGCTCATCTTCGTCTCTTGATTCTTCTCAACACTTCTCCAGCCAACCAAGCCGCAACACACAAGAAATCCAGTAACCAATACATAAAAAATCTCTCTTGAGAATGATGAACCAGAATTAGAAACAAATCCAGTAGCTTCCGATGGAAAATAAGCAATGGAGATCACCAAAATCAGAGATGCGAAAATCCTAAACACGAAATTCGAGCAACGGCGGTTCCTGGTCGAAAAATCAAGCTCCGGGAACGGACTTTGGAGATTAGAGTGGCCAATCGGAGCAGCAGCAGCCATTGTTGTTTCTCTGGGAAATCTAGGGTTTCAGATTAGGAGCATTGAAGAAGATTTTGAATAGTCGACCGTTAGAATCAAAACGCGATGTTAACTGGAATTTGTTTGGATCAGCAACTAAACGCCGCGTTTGAACATGACGTCATTTCTTTCATCTTCATTGAGGCTCGTTCTCCTCGATCTGCAATTGCGACGGAAGGTATCAGAGAAAATCCGCCGAACGACGCGACGGTGATGTTCCAGCGAAGATGCGATTCTCTTCGGTGAGGATTCCCATCTGAGATGGCGGACTTTGGCCAAGCTGATAATCGCCAGAATCGAGCACAAGTGGTAGAAAATCGAAAGCTTGTTGAACGGTAAAACTCCGATTCTCTCTCTCGCTCTCTCCATTTCTGAGAAAAATTGTGTAGCTTGCGTCAGCCACAGGCAGTACAGAATTGAACTGCAATAATGTTTCGGTTGATGAACGATAGAAAATAAATTGAACTTCGAATCGTAAGTAGAGTTTGATGGAAAGTCCCGAATCGTTTCTCCGTTCATGTCCGCAAGTGTGGGCGCACATGACAAGCCAAATTTGATGAAGATTTTCACACCTTATGTGGTACCATCGGATGTTAGTATTTTAAGAGTCGATTCCATAATCCTCATTACAAAGAATGTTTCATTACATTTCATCAACTCAATCATAGTTGTCCTCCACACTCAAATTTTCATCACAAAATGGGACGCATCCCATTTTTCTTCATACATTTATCATAATTCCAACAGCTTGGAGTTGAGGTTTCTGTTTTTGACTGATTGATTAATGTAACTGTTAAATTAGTGGTTGAAGTCTGCAAATTGGATAGAGGAGCATAGACCTCTAATGGAATTAAGTGTTGAGAAAACTTGCTTACAAGAGGAGAACTTTATTAATCAAAGAAGACTCTTACAAGACTCATTCTCTTTTGGTGGAGATCACTCACAATTGCTTGAGTGCTTTCTCCTCAAACTTACACCCCTATTTATACTAATCTTACACCCAAATGAATGACTAGGATCAAATTAATCCTATGACTACAAATACAGACTCTAGAATACTCTAGGAAAAATATATTTTCTCTAATGTTCCTCATACTTCCATTACCTTCTCCTATCTTCTTCTCTTCTCATTTTTTATAGAATTCTCTTATTTTTGGATTGGGCTTGTTTGGGCAAACTTAATATTAAGGATGTGGATAGAATAGTGTCCTCGTTGGATCATGAGTACTGTGATATTCGGATGAACTGAGTTTCCCTTGATTCTACTCATTTATGCTTTCTGGTTAGATTCATCAGCCATATGAATCTACTTGCTAGCTTCATGAAATGATAGTTTTCATCTTCAGCGGTTTGATGAAGAGTGTAGATCACCCTTGTATGCTGCTCTTCTGTAGCCTTATTCGTGCTTGATGCTGTATCGTAAATTTGTGTATGAGCATGTCTTCAGGCTGCAAACTTTAATAGGTAGATCTGATCTTTATGCCTCTAAGATCTTTATGCTGTTATTTGGTTAGTTGCTGTCCTCCAGAGGCCACCAATTTGCACTCAAATAGAAATTTTTGGCCACACATTATCTGGAGATTTAGAACTTCATAAGCCTGCATTATTTGTTCAATTTCCCTACAAATGGAAGGCACTCATGTCTAAACTCATTTCACTTCTTCCCTTATACCCTAGCTAGGACTTCATATTTGAAATCACACAAGCTTGACGCATCTTTGTATCCATTACAGTATGCAGGCACTTACTTGTATGGAGGGTTATCCACCGGTGAGCGCCTTGCGGTCCACTTCTCATGGAGCAATCGGTAACCGATTACTCGATGTAAAGGAATGCTGGAGGAAGAAAAACTTACTCGGATGATTGTTCGCCGAGGAAGCGAGTGAGAAGTTGCTGGGGACTGATGCTCTTATTCTTCTTATCCTCGCACGAAATTGCTCTTGCAAAACTTTTTCGAAAAGAAAGCGGATGCAGATGCTGGTCAATGGAATGCTAACCTAAAGAGCTGGATCACCACGCCACCAATCAACATTCTTTGATCACTCATCTGCGGATTGGAGAAACCCTGTTGCCAAAACCTTATACAAATTAACTTGCATTGGGGCATAGGCTCATAGCTGCCCATAATCTACGAACCCCTTTTACCAGGCATCAAATCATCATATGTTTACAAACTCTCCACACCAACCAAAATGACAATCAAATGGAACCACTAGGTTAGCAATTGTGAAGCAAAATCCATAACTTCCAAGTCCAGAAAAATTTTCAGCTTATGCACACATTCACAAGTTCATGAACTTATGATAAACCAACCCAGCCAGGGTTTTACTAAAACCCAAAATCTCAAACAACTCCATCATCCATCCCCTTGTCCTAGCAGCTAACATCAATGCTGAGCACCACCGTGTTCAACCTGCCTGTGGTGCACAGGCAATTTGGCCCACGGGCTGATCATCTGCACCGGCGAGCCAACTGAACTGTTGACTCTACCACCACCACCAGCTGCGGCAGCTGAAGATGAAACTCGTTCGCACGAAGGGCACATTGTCAGCGTGGTGGGAGGGCTCATCTGCATGTACATTTGCGGCGATAACTTCAGCGCTCTGAGCTCCTGAACTTCCTTCTGCAATCTCCGATTCTCCTCGGTCAGATTCTCGCAACACCTCTTCAGATACTCACAGTCCACCTCTGTCTGCTTCAGCTTTGTCCTGCATTTCAAATTCAATAAACCAGGATCAATTTCACGGTTCACCCGATGAAGAACCAATTGAAGCGATAAACAAACCAACCAACCTTGCCCTCCGGTTCTGGAACCAAACCTCGACTTGTCTCGGCCTCAGATCCAACTGCTTAGCCAAAGCCACCTTCTGTTTCTGCAATTCAACAAAACAGTAAAATAACAATCAAGCCCTCGAAGTTTACATAATCAAAACCAGGCCCTCAGAGTTTACAAAATCACAACAAAGCCGACTGCTCACCGGATTGAGAGTATTGTGCTCCTTGAACATCTCCTCGAGCACAGCCGACTGCTCCCTCGTCAGCCTCAGCTTCTTCCTCCCGCCATCCTCCTCGTCGCTCATCTTCCCGGAACTCGAAGCTCTCTCCGCCTCGTTCTCATCAACGTTCACATTCACATTCACATTGTTCCCATCCCGATCGCTCCTCTTCCCGCTCAGACTCGACACCGTACTGTCGTTCGGAGATGACACGCCGGCCTCCTCCTCCACCAGATCCACAACCGGAATCACCGCTGCCGCTCCTCGCCTCAGGTAACCACTCCGATCTGCTCACATATCACAAAATTTTCAGTCCCAATTTTCCTAGGGTTTCAGTTCAGGTAACATAATCGCTAACTAAAACCTTAATTAGGTTAAACCATACCGATCGGTTGAAATAGATCTGTCCAGTGGCTCCGCTGCACTGCGGTAGCCGCTGAGTCTCTGGTGGTTTTTCCTGGACATTTTAGGCTCAGGCTCAGCTCAAGTCCATCGTCTTCCTTCTCTCCCATTTTCTCTTTATCAACCTTCCTCCAGTACTCGCTTTCTGTAAAATTGCTCTCTCTTTCCCTCTATTTGTGGTTTTTGACCTTTTGAGTTATCAACTGGAATCCTTGAAAGTGAAACCGAGTAGCAGCAGTAAATAGCTATAGCATTTGCCGCAGAGAAAGAGTTGATGGAGAAAGAGAGAAGAAGAGAAAGGTAGGTTTGAGTTGTGTTGTCTGTGTGTGCAGTGCCAGCTTTTCTTCTCAGTCATCCATCTTTCCTGCAGAAAAAGATTCAGAGATCACAGATACATAGAGAGAGAATAAGAGAGCTATGCATACGTTTTCAATCATGATCTTTGCAGCTCTTGCCTGTGTCAGATAGTGTCTCTCTCTTCCCCTATTGGCTCAATCATCACCACCACCCTACCCCATTATCCAACGAACCATGGTTCAGTCTCTTTTTAACCCTGCTTTAACGACTCCTAACCAGAGTCGGTCCTTATTTAACCTGATTTGACTTGACCTAACAACACCCTTTTCAGTTTTCCATCTCTCTCTCTCTACTTGCCTACTTGGGTTTAATGACCAAGGGTTTGGTTTCTTATGTTTAGGAATTTATTTTGGTAAACATGTTTTCATCTCTTTTTCTGGTATTGAGGGGCTTTTAATGACAGCATTGACCCTTGACCATTCCTCCAACACCACGTTACCAACCACTTTGGGTTATATTTTATAATTTAATTTGTTGTGATATGTGTTAAATTGATTTAATTTTTTTTGAATATTTATTGAATTGCATGAAATTATTTTAGTAAATTGTGAATTTGATTTATATGTAGATCAAATACAATGATATTTATTATATTTGAGTAGTAATAGACTGTTTTTGATGTGATGCATTGATTGTGATTTCGTGTGAATAGCGTTTTTACTTTGGTTTACTGGTTATTGATTGTGTGAATGTGATTAAAGGAGTATTGAATTAGGGATTATTAAAATTGAGGTAATGATGGAAATAATGATGAGACAATCGGGAGAGATAGACCCGACCCGGTGGAGCGGGGCGGTGGGTCCGAAAGTAAGTTGGGGCATGAGATGACGAGAGAAGGGAGGTCGGATGTTTTTCAGTTGACAAGTACTTGTACTACGCGTAGGGTCCTTTCGCGCGTGCTAGTGTATTTAATCATTTATTATTCTTCTTTCACTCTATCTCTCTCTAATTGAATTCTTCATTGATTTTTAATGGAGATGGTTTCGAGAAAGTCAAATTGGTAGAATAATAATGAGATGATGCAAGTGGTGGGTGGTGTGGTCTATGTGTCTATGATGAATTGATCATATCATATGAAATATCATGCTTTAATGATGATGAATGAGTAGACCAGGCAGGTGGATAGGGCTTCTTTGACACAGACATCCATAAAGTAAAACTTGCTTGAGCAATGATTTAGATTTACTGTTGAATGAATTGGGTTACAGGAGGATTTCCTTGCCTGCCGGATGCTCCTGTGCCTGACTTTATATGGACGGAATCCATCCAATGTCTCTTGCTTGATTATCGTACAGGTATTTATAATTAAGTTGTTGCTGACCAATCCTTGTTTCATGATTCCAATGTTTCGCCATTTAAAATTATCACTAACTTGACTGCATCCCTAACCGTGAATAATGTTGAAAACAGGTTAGGTTGGTTAGGGAAATAGGCCAATGATTGTTAGCTTCTTCAATGTATATAAATATGATAGAGTGAAAAGGATACAAATGGTAGTAGCGGTGTGTGTGTGGCTCTCAGATTTGAAAGTAACTAGACGTAAATGGAAAAACGAGATGCATAGAGGATATGTAGTATCAAATATTTGGGGTGTGGCGGACAAGATCTTTGGTCGACTCGTGACGGTCACGTGGGTTCCCTCGTGCCCTCAAATTTCTCTCTTTTTTATTGTAAGTTTGGAAAATGGCATAGAGAGAGGGTCAGTCAAGTCGGTTGTCTTTTTTGAGGGTAGTGTATTATTTATTATATTTTATATATCCATACATTGGAACAAGATGAGAGGATATGGTGTTATACGTAAAAGGACAGGACACTAGCAAGGGCTAAATATGTCAGGCTTGTCCGTTGAAGCGTCACAATCCCTAAACCCCCCCTCCCTCTCCTTCATCATTTAATAAATCAAATATATTTTCATATGTTAACCATTAAGAAAACACATTTAATTTTCTGATCATAAAATTGGTGGGTGTATGTTCACGTGGGAGAGATGAACCCTTCAACAACAACAACAAAAAAGGGGTCACACGTGTGTGCCTGCGGGTGACCCGACAACCCACTTTGCTACAATCATTGATGGATACTGTTTTTTTCTTCTTCTGTTGTCCTCCATCTGCATCCCATCCCATCCCATCCCATCCCTAGCTCCTTTTATTTGTTTACACTATTATTATTATTATTCTTATGACAACATATGGTTCTATTCAGACCCCACCCACCCCATGTACATAACATTACGGTACTTATTTACGTTGTCCCGACAGGCCTTCATATTATATAATCTGTTGCAGCGTGTGGCTTCGTCTCCTTGTTCATCTGAAAACCCAATCATTTGATACCAACAACAATTATCAACACACGTAACAAAAGAATGATCCAGCATCTCTGTCTCTCTCTCTCGTCACTACTTGCTGTAACAATTAGAGTGTGAATACATATTAATTAGAAATTACATCCTCCTCCTCCAACCTAACCACATTACACAAACTGAGAGTATACATATTCACCCACCACATGTTATCTACAAACACTATTAACAAAAAAACTGCATTAAGGTTCGCATCTATGCAATACAAGCGATCATCACCAAACATGTTGACAATGTTTTGCCTCATAAATGACTCGTTCATGCGCACATGATTACACAGCTAGAGGCATATTGTTACGGCACTCACAACAAGAGTCCCTCCACCAGAGCATAGAAGGGAGAGGAACCTCCACACAGTATCCAACAAGAATACACCAAATAGCCTTTCGCATAACAAATTATGACTAGTCCTAACAGAATTGTACCCATAACAGAATTGTAGCAGATTCATTGTGCTATATAAGCACATTCTCAGCAGAGAAAAGGGATATAAAAAAAGATTACATTCCTGCCTTCTACTCTTTTCCCTTTCTCTCTTTTCCCTCATCTATTCTTCCAGGAAGCTCAGCCTGAGGTGGGATTGTATCAACTAGCTACGGTAATATGTCCTGGTCTTCTTTGACGATATACTTATTTATAGCCCCTCGTGGACAGAACACTTGAGGCATCTCCGCAAGGTACTCCACATTTTGCAGTCCAATTCATTTTATGCTAAAACTTCGAAATGTGAATTTGGCAGGGATACCATAGATTATTTTGGGCATATACTCCCCCGGGAGGGGGTAGCAGTTGACCCGGACAAAATCAGAGCTGGACAGACTGGCCACTTCCAACAACTATTAAGCAGTTAAGAGGTTTCCTCGAACTTACGGGCTATTATAGAAAACTTGTAGTTGGATATGCTCAGCTAGCGGCACCTCTCACCCTTTTATTGCGCAAAGACGCCTTCTTATGGACGACGAGCGCCACCACAGCCTTTCAAGCCCTTAAAGAAGCTTTGACAACTACCCCCACATTAGCGCTCCCTGATTTCACACAACAATTCACCCTGCAAACCGATGCATCTGGGGTGGGCATTGGAGCAATCTTAACACAGGGTGGTCGCCCAGTGGCCTACTTCAGCAAGCAATTAGCTCCGACAGTCCAAGCAAGCTCCACCTACAACCGGGAGCTTTGTGCTGTGGTTTCCGCAGTGCAAACATGGAGACAGTATTTGCTGGGGGCCAAATTTATCATACAAACCGATCATCAACCGTTACGCAATCTTCTGTCTCAGACCATCCACACTCCCGAACAGCAGAAATGGATTGTTATTGCTGGGCTTTGATTTGGAAGTTCAGTACCGTCCAGGGAAAGATAACGGACCAGCAGACGCGTTGTCTTGAAAATTGGAAGCGACTTATATGGCAGTACAGGGGACTTCTCGATCCATCCTTGGTATTTTATGAGCTCTGCGGCAATTCTACGCAACAAATATCGGAGCACAGCAGTTGCTCAAAGATATCCAGCAACAACCAAGTAATCACCCCGGCTATAAGGTACATGACGGCCTGGTTCTTAAAGGGAATCGACTGTATGTTCCAGAGGAGTCCTGTGTCCACGACTTGATCCTCCATGAATACCACGATACTGCAAATTTTGTTTGGCATTAAATGAAACAAGACGTGGCGGCTTATGTTCAACGGTGTACAACTTGCCAGGAGGTCAAGGTCATCAACACTTCCGCGCAAGGAATTGCAGCCACTACCGGTACCTTCCCAGGTTTGGAACGATATCTCTATGGACTTCATTACGCATTTACCAGTCTCAGAGGGCAAGTCCGCTATTATGGTGGTGGTCGACCGCTTAAGTAAGTACAGTCATTTCACCGCATTACCGCCCATGTTTACCGCTGAATTGGCCGCAAAGACATTTGTACGGGATGTCGGGAAGCTCCATGGCCTCCCCGCAAGCATTGTGTCTGATAGGGACCCACTGTTCATGAGCAAGTTCTGGAAAGAGTTATTCCGCCTGCAAGGGACGTTGTTGGCCACCAGTAGTGCATATCATCCGCAGAGCGACGGGCAGAGTGAAGTGGTTAATCGCTGTCTAGAAGACTATTTGCGCTACTATACCTCCGAGAATCCGAGCAAATGGGTGGAACTCTTACCCTGGGCAGAGTTCTCCTATAACACAGCTTGGCATTCGATGATTAAAATGACACCATTCCAAGCCGTTTATGGGCGGCTTCCACCCACCATTGTGACATACACCGAGGGTACGTCGCAGGTGGCTGCCGTTGATGAATTACTCACCCTGCGGACAGAATTACTTGATCAGTTACGCGTGAATATGGCTAAGGCGCAACAAAGAATGAAGCAGAGGGCCGATGAACACAGAACCGATAAGGAATTCGATCCGGGAACTTGGGTATATGTCAAATTACGCCAATATCGGCAAAAATCAGTAAGGAAACAACGATCATCAAAGCTGTCCAAGAGATACTATGGGCCTTTCCGCAACTGTAAGCGCATCGGAGCCGTTGCTTACCAACTAGAGTTGCCACTAGCAGCACGCCTACATGACGTGTTCCATGTATCTCTTCTGAAGGAACATAAGGGCGAACCTCCCAGCGAACCCTTGCAATGGCCAGCCTTCCTCAGCAATGACAGTCCGCAGCCTGCACCAGCTCATATCTTGGGGTTCCGCACTATCAAGCTACACAAGCGCTCCATTCCGCATGGTTCAGTGGCAGAACCAGACACCGGCAGACGCGACATGGGAGGCACACGCTGACTTTGTCCAGATATATCCTCATTTTAACCTCGAGGACGAGGTGTTTTAGATGGAGGGGGTAATGTTACGACACTCACAACAAGAGTCCCTCCAGCAGAGCATAGAAGGGAGAGGAAACCCTCCACAAAGTATTCACAACAAGAATATACCAATTAGCCTTTCGCACAACAAATTATGATTATGAGTCCTAACAGAATTGTACGCACAACAGAATTATAGCAGATTCACTGTGCTATATAAGTACATTCTCAGCAGAGAAAAGGGATATAAAAAAAGATTATATTCCTGCCTTCTACTCTTTTCCCTTTCTCTCTTTTCCCTCATCTATTCTTCCAGGAAGCTCAGCCTGAGATGGGATTGTATCACATATGCCCATACACATGTGGGAACGCATTCACCTGCGCTGCACTGCTCAACTTTTGTTTATATATGACTTCTTAATGGTTGCATGACTACAGTCTAGAACACTTATGCCTCAGTTCAAAAAATTAGTCACTCACATGAACCACTCTATCAGATTCATGAACACAGAGGTATCTAAGTCAGAACTGTGATTTTTAGGACCAGATGCTTTTCTTATATTTTTGCCACACGTCCCATTCAAACAACCTGCTTGAGTTCCAGCAACATGTAGCCTTATGGTATTAGCAGCTCATGTCCTTTAAGTACTTCCTTGCTGGTTTCGTCATCCTAATTTGGTATACAGCAGTAATAGTTAGATCATTAAGTATCAACGGAAAAACCAGAGCGTATTTACTCTTTCCAGTAGGCCATCAGATTGCTAAGAGTAATAGTTGATTAACATTACTCAAAATGAAAACTATACAATTTTAGCTTCTTATTATAAAATTTTATTCCACGAGTTAATGAGCAATTAGAAAACCATTTCGAAGGATCAACGTATTAATTTGGAGAATCTTTATTTTCGACAAAAACTTAATTCGGCAACTATATTTGCAGGATTAAAAACCACTTGACAGTTAAAAAGAATGTAAACAAAGGGCATCAGCAAACCTACACACCCAACTGACTAGAAAGTTTTTACGAAAAACGTACCTTCAGAATCAAACCTGCTATTTTTTGCAGCACATTTTCAGCATCAGATCTTGAATCGCCATTTTCATGTCGCTGCATTATGGACAAAAGAGTTAAAGTATACAAGAACTAAACAACTTAACCCCTCGCGCACTTGGATGGGAGTAAAAGAAAGAAGAGTATGTAGCAATCAGTGATGCCAATGCCCAAATACTACACATTATTTCTCTCTCGCAAAAGGCATGGGATCTCAGCAGCTTGGTTTATATAGAATGAATAAACAATCTAAAGACATAATGCTGCAAGTTGAACAATTTCATCTTACTCCAATAATGTTTGCTTCAATTTCAAAACCTCAAACAGCTCACCGAAATCGCATCAGCGATTTTGATGGTAGCTTCAGTCCCTCACCATCCCAATCCTCGCTCCTTCTTTCCCGATCACCTTCCCAATCTCACTCGACGGCATCACAATCCGAAACACCACGTCCGTCGTCTCCATCCGCTTCTCCTTTCCCTCATCACCTCCGTCTTCTCGCTGCCGTACAACGGCTGCTGCTGCGGCATGCACGAGTTCTGGAAAATCACTGCACCAGGACGGCCGGAGGAGGAACGAGCATGTACGGCAAGTTAGGGTTCCGAATCGGATACATTGCACCATTTAATTGAATTGATCAAGCAATGATAAATTAGGGCCATCTCTTTTATCAGTGAACTTTACGGTCCACTTCAGTAAAGTTAAACAGATGGTTGTTTAATTTCCAATCGAGTCCCTGTACTTATTTTACATATAAAAGAGCCCCCGACGTATTCAGAAAGCCATGTACGTCCCATCTATTTTTGTATACGGTAAAAATCAATTAAAAGAAACTTGTTCAATGTCCAAATTTCCCATGCAAAAGATTCAAGAACACATGGGAAGTAATAGGTTTAAACTCTAAGCATATGCTTATTTGATCTTGTTGGAATGATTCGGACCAAATACCAGAGTGTTGTTAAAAATATAACTAATTTTGTCTTCGCTCAATGATGCGATAAGTATATAATACAAACCACATATATTGCAGAATATAGAAAACGGCATATCTTCCTTAATAGTGAGGAAGAAAATAATTGACAAATGTTCAAGAACACATGGGAAGTAGAGGATGGGTGAATTGCGAGTGTTGTGATTCCATGTTGGTGGAATGATTGGGACGAAGCGGAATAGTGGCGTGTTGTTGGCTATTTTCTTCATTGCTTTCTTTCTTTCCGGAGTTGTGATTTTTTGGTCGAGGTGGAGGTCGAGCAACACGAAAAATCATAACTCCAGAAACAAACCGAGCAACGTAAAAACAGCCCACAACACGCCACCTTCCGGCTTTGCCCCAATCGGTCTAGCCAGCCCAGGCTGTGCTTAGGTCGGTCTTAATACTTTTCTTGCCCTCCCTAAATTCTCAAATATATAGCGAAAATTTTACTCGATCTAAAAGGAATACTTGCAATGAGAGGATGCCTAAAATCACTTTCCTACTTCAATCTTTTTTTTTTTGCCGACTTTCTAAAAAATTTGATTATCATAATTAAATATTCTTATACAACTTTATATGATAGAATATTCGAGAACAATTAAACTACTTCAATAACAACTAAATATTACTGAAATTTTCTTGACACTTTCCCTTATTTTTTATTATTTAAAAAAGGGAACTTTTTTATGATATTATTGGCTATGTTTCTGGTGTGAATAGCTCAGAGAACTAAATTGTAAAATCAGTAAATTACAATCAAATCTGAAAAAAAAGTAACATTTTGGAGGATTAAATCAGAAGAAATAAAGTAAAATAATTCAAATAAATTGAAGTGCATAATTCTTTAATTTAGCAAACATAATTCTGTCTGTAAAATTTATATTTTTAAAATTTTAGAGGCTTTTATTTGACCTCGGTTTAGGACTTACCAGTTTCCATATAGAGAGTAGACAAAAGTGTCGAGAGATTTTTTTTCATGAAAAATAACACTGGAAAAGGCTTTAAATACAAGAAAAGTTACTTTTCTAGCAATAATGTTTTACCAAGTAAGAGAAAATATAAACATGATATTCATGAAATAGATGCTTAGGAGAGGCTGATTTGATCTTGCTGGAAAGATTCAGATCGAACAGAATACCGGAGTGTTGTTGTAAATAAAAACAAAATTCGTGTTTTATTTCACTGAATGATGCGATACATTCAACATCATGATTGAATTTTCCTTCCCCTCGACTCTAATGCTCAAAGAGCTTTAGTTCCATTTCTTTGGACGTCTTCTCTGCCTGGTCCATATTTAATTCTTTAGTTAATTGATTTGCAATGTTATCACTGAACCTCACATAATCAATGCTTATGACTCCTGTGGAGAGAAGTTGTCTAATAGTATTATGTTATCGACGTATGTGACGTAGCGGAAGGTTGAAAAAGGAACACGAATATTTCTTCTTTTTTTTCCCGACAGTCTAAAAAAATTGATTATCATAAATACATAATGCTCTAATTTAGCAACTTAAGGTACATACTTCAAGTATAAGAAACGTTGCTTTTCCCGCAATCATGAATTAGTTGGGTGAAAGTTTTTTTGAGATCCGTAAATTCTCTGGTTGGATCTTCTCCACCGGGCAAGGTCACTGTCGAGGTAATCTCTCTCTCTCTCTAAAGCCGGCCATGGAAGCTAATGGCGGCGCATCAGCTTCTAATTATGTGATCAACAATTTATCATATGCGATGTCCATTTGCATGATTGAGGATTTCATCGACATAATTGGGAAAAAGCCCTCAAAGTGGCCTTCTAGTTTATGTGGAGAATTTGACCTTGAGGCTTTTTTGTTCTACTAGAGGACATGAAAAGGTTGAAGCACAAGTAGAGTAGCACTGATTTCTCTCTCATCAAGCTCCATTCTTTCACGAGGTGCCTAGCTAATCTTGTGTATATATGTTTGTTGAATACGAATTAGACAATTTCGTGTGCGATAGTGGAAAAATTAATATTGAAATTAATAAAAGTGCACAAAATCGGAGTAGATGCTTGTTCGACGATCTTCTTAAGCGTTACTATTCCCTTTTGAGATCTTTTGGTCAACCGCTTCAGAAGATATAACGACTCATCGAGCTTTCTTCTTGCATCTAAGAATTGCTTGTCGAACTATCTTGTGACTTTTTTTATCAATCAGCTCAGATTTCACTGAGGACTGTTGGGGAGGTGTATTTATTTTTGATGTGTTCTATAAATGAGGAAAGCCTCTCCTTTTATAGCTTTTCGAAAAGTAACACCACAGGCTGGCCTCATTTGTGCCACGCGATACCTCAATCAGGCGTCGCATCATCATTGAGTCTGAAGACGACACTTCAACCTTAAATGAAATTTAATGTATTAATGGTCATCCGGGGTCGCTTCATCTTTAAATAACATTTAAATGTCTTAATGTCACCTAGACGCCACATTTAAGCCCTCGCTTAAGTCCAATCCAGGCGACGCCTAGACCTTCATGCTCTTCCGATTTATGTTGAGGTGTCACCTCAATTTACATGCTCAAACTAAAAAATTTAAGTATAAATAAGTTGAGTCTGCCCACAAGCGATTAAATTGAGGCATGTCCACTACTTGCGATTGTATTGCAACAAGAGTATATACCAAAACTCTCGATTACCGGATCTAATTGTTGAAAATACATTAAAATATAATGTGGCGTCATAAAGATTATTATGTAATTAATATAATTTTGCTAGGATATTTTTATGCAAATTTATTTTCTCACCCAAAAAAAAAAACTTAAATACTTTATTTATTAAGAGATAAATTGCTAGAAAAAGGGACCGACAAAAATAGGTAAACAAAATTTCTCGCGAGAATGAGACATTCGAATTTAGATTGACCATTCAACTGGAACCACTAATTCATCTCGTCTCATCGCATCTCGTCTAATCTCATCTCTTCTCGCGATATTCTACAAGTCAACGTAAGTCAAGCCACCTGGATGCTGCCCGGCCGTACGTCGCTGCTGGGACTCGACTGATCCGAATCCGACTTCGTCGACGGCAAACCTTTCTTCTTCTTAATCCTCCTCTCTTTCGCTTCGTCGAATTCGATTTGCTCCTGCCGGCAGTCGTCGCTACAGAAGGCCGTATTTCCTCTGCGCAGATTCAAACACACCAATTCAGTACAGCTTTCGAATTGAGCTCAGATCTGCTCGGGTTGAGATCCCGATGATGAAATTTAAAGCTTGAATGACTGACCTGTACATGAAGATTTCAGAGTCGTCGGTAAAATGTCTGGCGCAGAGGTAGCAGGATTCGAGGAAATCAGCCTCCGGGCTCTGCTCCTCCCAGTCGTTGAAGAAAAACATTCCTCAGTTCCGTCGGAATCGGTTCGCGAGGTTGTCGGAGAGTTGATCGGAGAAGAAATCAGAGACGAAGTTCCCGATAAAGATTTTTGGTGTGCGGAGAACAGAAAACGAGAGAGGCTATTTTATAGACAAAATTAGTAATTTAAATAAAATCAAATATTTAAACCGTTTGTTGATTCTCAACTCAGGCGACATGTGACGCGGTATGACGTGGCACACGCGATATTATTAACCATGAATTAATAATAAAATATATGGACGTGAATGTGTTGCTGATGTGTGTCCACGTACATCATGTCCAAATTCAAATGTATCAAGCTTATCGTTTCAAGGCTCAGATATTGTATTTTATACCATGGAATATTCCAGAACGGTTAAACAACTTATGGTGTACATTTGAGTCCTCTTATCAGAAACAAGGACTCTAGTCAGCAAGGGATAATTTAAAAGTGCACCGAGAATGGGGCCCACAGTAGGTGCCCGGTCACAATCACGGGCAGCTGTTTTAAAGTTCGGGTTAGTTTGATGTTTAATCATTTCCCACCGACCCTGCCCGTGTCGTACGATCCGCGCCAGCTCATTGGCGGTGTGGTGATATGACTGGCCGAACGATGTTGTCTCTTGATTGTGTCTGAGCGTCATCCGACGGCGGTTGTGCCACCACGCGTGTGGTAGTTTATTCAGTTATGTTTATGTCGGACGACATGTGGAATTTGGTTTTAAGAAGTCGTTATCATCTGGTCTGATTAGTGTTGTTGCATTACCAGTTAGATCAGACATTTGGCGCTGGTTGAACCGAAGGTTCTATAGATGTGTCTAGAATATCGATGATAAGCCAAGTAGCATATTATCGATGATAAGTTATTGACTTGCGTCATTTATTTAAAATGATGTCAATAAAAGATCAGAACAACAACATAAGTATTGAACAAAATTTCGCATGTGGCCGAGTTTGAAACTAAACTCATCATTGTGTCAAGAGAGATCAGCAGCCCGTCAAGCCACCGGAATGCCGCCCCGTCTGGCCTCGTTGCTCGGACATGGTTGATCAGAATCGGACATTCTCACCAACTGCTTCCTCTTCTTTTCCGCTCTAGCCTCGTCGAATTCGATCTGCTCCTGCCTACAATCTTCACTACAGAACGGAGTGTTTCCTCTGTACAATTCAAATAAAATAAATTCGATACAATACAAAAAAAATATAAACATAAATAAACTATCCGAAATCTTAAATTTAAAAATATACCTGTACATGAAAATATCTGAATCCTTCGCAAAAGGCCTGGTGCATAGGTAGCAGGATTCAAGTACGTGTTCCTCATACCCGCTATGCTCTTCGCATTCGGTGTACGAAAACAATCCGCCAGTCATTTTCCAAGCACGAAACTAATTCACAGTATTAGCTGAATACTGATCGTATTTTTGGACGATGGAAGAAGAAATGTAAGGAGTGATTTTGGAGAGGGGATAAAAGAAAACTAGAATGGAATTTATAGACAAAATTTAGTCGCTCCGTGACTAAAAAAACTTTGAATATAATTTATTGCAATTATTGATAATTAAAAACGTTGGATGAATAAGGACCTCTGGAAAGATTGGGCGGCAGGATTTTTCATAGTCATCATGATGACGTCATTTGTTAGGTTATGAGTTATTTAATTGTTTTATTTATCAATCATAGTTTCACGTCAGACTAATTTAATACAAAGTTATATTTGTTGAAATATTTAAGTATAATTTGACGTGATTATTATTTAAGTGCTGAATCTGAAAATGGATTGGTGATCCACCTCCACCTAATTTTTAATATTTTTTTGAATTTTATTGTCAAAATATAGTGGACGGAATGTTCTAGAACAATTTAATTGTCAAGATGGGTTGAATGTATGTGAATGGGCCAGCCCAATTGAACGGACAAAATATGGGCCGGGGCCCATTTTGATGGTTCAATTTATGGATTACATATAAATATCGATTTTTCGTTTAAATGAGTAGCTAGGGTTTCTCAGCGTCGTCGTGCATTTTGCTCAATCGATTTACGCAGGCAGCTCCGTGAAACTGGACTACAACAACCATGGCTGAACAGGTTTCGTAATGGATTTTGTTGTTAATTTGATGTGTATACTGCGACGAATTTCGCGCTGGATTAGATTTTGGTTGATTTGGTCGGTGGTTGACGTGGGGAGCTAAAGTTGATTTGTGGTTGTATTTGCAGACGGAGAAGGCTTATCTAAAGCAGCCTAACGTGTTTTTGAGGTGCTGTGCTGTTCATTTCGTATTTCTAATGTTGTTTTTTTGGTTTTAATTCACTGCTGGCTGTGTTGGCAAAGATGGAATTTGTATTTATCATTGCTTTGGTTATTTCGAGTTTTCTAAGAAATGATATGCTTGATGTTTTGCTGATGGATGATGAATCTGATGCTTATTTCAGTTCTAATAAGACTGGCAAGGGAAAGAGGCCGGGAAAGGGAGGAAACCGCTTTTACAAGGCCATTGGTCTTGGTATCAAGACCCCAAGAGAGGCTATTGAAGGTGTGTGCATTCTATAGCCCTTGTGTTTGTGTTACAAAGTTATGCATCCTAATGCGGCTATAGTGCTGTTTAGCCATTGATCTCCTGGAAAATTTAGAATGATAGTTTCACACTGCATCTTCAGTTTCAATTACGTAGGGTTCCCATCTTTTAGATATTAAATCATGTTTAAGGTTCCCAGTTTTAGGGTCTAGTAAGTAGCTGAATTACTATTCTGTTTGTTAGTGTTCTATGAACTTGAATGTCGTGTGATGCATTAGCGATGTATTGGTTTAGTGCTTTTAATTGTGACAGTGTGTGTACGCAATACAGGTACCTACATTGACAAGAAGTGTCCATTCACTTCTAATGTTTCCATCAGAGGGAGGATCCTTGCTGGGACTTGCCATAGTGCAAAGATGAATAGGACTATTATCGTTCGAAGGAACTACCTTCACTGGGTCAAGAAATACCAAAGGCAATGTCACTTTCAGATTCTTTTTATGCTTTGAAATATCTTTATCCTTATCAGATGACTGGTTCTCACATGTTAATTGAGTTTAATATTTAATTTGTGCCATACTCATACTTTTATATATGGGCTGATGAATAACTCTGTTGAAATTCTTTGTGTATAATATAATCCTAATTGCTTTTCATGTTCGGGCAATGGTTTATGTTGGCTTATTCCCGAAATCTGTTTACTAACTTCATTGGTTCTTCTGAGTTTAGGTATGAGAAAAGGCATTCAAACATTCCCGCACACGTCAGCCCTTGCTTCCGTGTCAAGGAAGGCGACCACGTCATCATTGGCCAGTGCAGGTCTATTCCTTATTAGTATGGAATAGCATCTAGTGCTATTACAATCACTTCAAGTGATTTTCTTTTTTGAGAAATGAGTTTAATATATCTGAATATGCAGGCCGCTGTCTAAGACTGTGAGGTTCAATGTGCTAAAGGTTATCCCTGCTGGGTCTTCTGGTGGCAAGAAAGCTTTTACTGGTGCATAGAAATTTTTTTAGTTAGGTGTTCTAGCTCATGGAACTTGTTTAGAGCCAATCTGGTGGCGAGCCAGCTGTTATTGTCCTTATGACCCTGAAATTTTTATATGGACAAATTTCTTTAATCATTGGCCTGCTGTTATAATGTCACATAGCAAGTTACTTTGTTCCCTCATATTTGTCACCTGGTATCTTTTTCTAGGTTATCCTTGTCAGTTGAAATATGTTAGTATTAAGTGTGTTTTGGGATTACAATCTTCTGTTGCAGTTGGGAGTTATGCTTCTGACCTGGGTAAAATTTCTTAGTTCAAATGTGAACCCATGACAAATTAAAAAAGCTGTTAACCCTGCCTCATACGGAAGTATCAAATCCTTGATAAGCCTTCATCAGTATCATAACAATTTAGGTGGAAACATTCAGGAAAACTTTTATTGTATTGACTGGCATGGCCTATAATCAAGAAAATAGCTCGAACCACTGAAATATCTTATAAGAACGCCCTCACAAGTCTACAGTGAGACTGTAGAAATACATTCAAGTTAAAAGATACTGACTCTCTTCTAATTTCCAGCCAACTGCAGACCACAATCATGAAAATAAAGATCGAGTCTTGTTGCGTTCCAATCGTGCTTCTCTCTGTGATGACAATTCAGAAGCAAAAATGCAGAGTGGTTTCAGACCTTGAAATCATTAGAAACAAACACCATTCAAAAGTTTGCAGATCCAAATACCATGATTTTCCAAACAGAAAGAGAATTCGGATCCAGTAAAAGATAATTAGCTTATATTCCTCACCAGCTATATCTATCTATCTATCTATCTATGTGGATCACCTAGAGAAACAATACACATTTTGGAGCCAGTAAAATATATTTAATGACCAATGATAACTATAGATTGTGCCGCCCACTAGTTCATCCCAAACAATGACAAGCCCCCAATAGAAAAAATTCAAAGTCAGCCACTGAGTATATCGATAGCAGATGATAGCAAATTACAGGAAGCGGCTGCAGGTTAAAACTAATCATTTCCTATTTTTAGAGTAATTGCATTTATTGCAAGCAACAAACGAGGGCACAAATCCTACTGTTTAGCATCTTGTTCTAGAGCCATCCAAAAGTTTAAGCACATTTAAATGATTTTCGCTATAACATATTTAGCATTCTACATGCTATTATACAAAGGACGTGATCATTTGTTTATAACAAAAGAAGCAAATAATCATGAAAGATTTAGACAGGTTTTATGTCCAAAGTATCACAAAATTGCTTCTGATGAGATAAATTTATACCTCTCTTTTTTTGCACTCCTTGTAATTGTCAAACTGCCCCTGACACTTACTCTTGTCTTTGCTATATTCCTCCAGACCTGCATTTTTTTAACAAACCCCGGAATCACTGATTTACTACGTCGTATAGCAAAATCTTCAACAGCCAGGTCAGAACATAATCTGTCTACGTTCAGCCTAGAACACTAACCGGATTCCTGTTTGATGGTTATTTTTAGCGCAGCGTTTCTGGTCAAAAATTAGAAGTTATCGGTAATAAACCATATAAAAAGCATCGTATGATGCTTTCCCTTTATCTTCATCAATGGATTTAAAACATTCACTCTTCTTTCCGATAAAAAATCACAGCAACTGACAAAATTACAACTCCAAACTCCTTAGCATCACAAGAGAAAACTCAGAACCATCAACATCAAATTCAACCGCATACCAAACTAAAAACCAATGTGAACTTCACAGAGCAGGTGGTAAAAAGTAGTCTTTAAACCTTTCTGCTAATGAAAGGCGATGGTTTTAAACACATTTAAACTCCAAACCTAAATAGCCATTCATACTCGTGGATTCAAATTTAAACAAATATAGCCAATAAGCCACTCAGATACACCCTAACTATAACAAAGTGTATGAGATACAAATAGACAATCCCTTATTTCAACCCTACATGCATCCAGCCAGCCCACGGATTCCATACAAGATTACAACTTGATCATAAGCAAGAGCCCTAACTCAAAAAAAAAAAAAAAAACACATTGCACAACCTAGGAGGGAATCGTCACAGTATTAAACCCTAGATCCCAAATTGAGGTCAATCAAACAAACAACAGGGCACCTACCCAACCTAAAATCACAAAATGAAAGATAATATAAGAAAAGGAGATTACACTTGAGAGAAGCACTGTACTGAGGATAGCAATCGGACTCGGAAATCCTCGCCGCGCTCGGAAACGGCTGTGGCGGCGACGCAGCTGCTTTTGACGCCATTGATTAATCGTCTGCTTCTCGAAAACTTGCTTCGCCAATTTTGTATTTCAATTGAACCGACGATGTCCTCAATTCCTGAACCGTATCCGGTTCGTCCGGTTCCGGTCCATTCGGGTCGGCTTGATTTTTATGCGGTCCATACATCCAAATCGACAATATGGATTTGTTTTGAATTTAAAATTTAAAATTAATTTAATTCTCTAAAAGTCAGTCACATATAATTAAATACTTACATCTTACTTTCCGCTTCACTTCAATTTCATTCAGTTCGACTTCAATTAGTTTCACATGAAAATTCTCAAGTAGTTTCAAGATAGTGATTTATACCTACTAAAAATGTCTCAATCTACATTACCATTTTCGGAAAATGGTCTAATCATCCATGGTTCCATGCACACTTATGATTAAATGATGTCCGTATATTCGATCACGATTACTGAATCAAACTACAAAGTCTTAAATCCCAAAAACAAAATTATCAAATTATCCGTTTTGAGGTTTATACGTACCAAATTTCGAAAGTGAATAGCACTCGAATTGTCATAAGTCAACACTGATAATTGCATTCGATAGAAGGAAAATCTTGGACTTTAGGGTCTGCACCAAGCTATAGAGCACGGGCCAATATGCGATTTTTGGACGACTTTTATAAGAGTCTAGTGACCAAAAATGACAATTTGCGACTAGGGAAATTAAATACCATTACTCATTTCGTATCTCAAAAATATATTTCAAAATTTTCCGAACTAAAATTTAAATGAGTCTTGAAAATGTTTTCGAAAAAAACGAGAGACAGATTAAATTAATATGTTGGAAATTAAGTCTCCATCTAACTTGATGTCATTCTAAAAACATGTCAGACTAAATAATATAATGGTCAGCCTAATTAATCTTCTAGAATGTGAAGCGTTTAAAATTGCAATAAAAAGTGACATTTAATTCCATTGTGAAAAATTTAAATTAATCTTTTGTGAATTTTTTGTTTGTTTATCAATGACCGTATTTGTTAAAATAAGATTTGGTCAATTTTTTATAATTCTATTTAATAAGAGGATGTAAGTTATTATATTATTGAAATATGCAAAAGTAATTTGCATACATTTCTCCACCCATGAAATAATCTTACAAAGTGAATTGGGGACAGGCGAATAAAAATTCCATGTTTATCACGAAAAAAGTAGCCATTATTTAAAAGGTTTATTGAGAAAATTATCGATTCAGCCACTTTTTTTTGACAAATTGGTAGTAGCTATTTATGGGTGTTTTTCATTTAATTGATGATCGAGCGTTCAGTGATCGTTTATGTGACTTGAAAGTAGTAAACTGCTCGATTTGTGGTAAATATAATCAATTTTTTTGACAATGTTTTGTTACTTTCACATGGACACTACATGTTTAATCAACAGTTAAACGAGAAAAATAAATAAATCCATAACACCAATAGCGGTTTGTCAAAAAATTACAGAATTGGTAAGTTTTTCAGAAGGTTGTCATTCAACTTTTCAAATCAGGATAAATTTGAAATTTTGTCGTATTTTTTATTTATAAATAAAAAAAGTTACATACATTTTTTTCATCAAACTTCACATTTCTTTTTCACACAAAAATAAACAAATTAAATCATTCTCTCTTCACTACAAATAAAAAACGCTCAAGAGCTATTTCATCACCTTCTTCTTCTCTCCCACCAAAACTTGGCTACACATTTTCAATCAATGCCGGAAAAGGCGACATTTTCGGGGAGCAACCTCTGCGCGGCGGCATTCGGCGTGGCTTTTGTTACTCTGATCTTTCTTATTATCTGGTCGTCCACTTCGAATCCTGGCTCACAATTCTTGATCTGGTCCTCCTTCCGTCCTAAATGCCATGCTGCAGATGAACATGTAAGAAATTGAAATTTAAACTCTATTCCATTTCAGATACAAATTTAATGATAATCTTTTCTTGTTGTCACACTAAATAAATGGCAAAATACCAACTCTTCAACTCATGCTGATTGTGTAGTGAGGAGCTCTTTACATGTTACTTTTAATTTCTTCACCATCTCATTTTTCTCCCAAAACTCAAACCCTGCAAAACCCTCCCTCATGACGAAAAAGGCCGATGGCTTAACTTGATTATCGGGATGTCCGTATTCGATATTTTTTTCCTTCCTTAAACGATACGAAACGGGTCGAATCGTGTCCGAAACATGTAACTCTTTACACGCATCATCGCCCGTCATGATCATATCATAGAATTTAGAGTTTTCAAGATGAGTCGTGTAAATTTGTATTGAATTTTTTTTTTTTTTTTTGCTTTTATGAAGGATTTAAAAGGTGAAGAAAAGGAGCAGCTGGAATCAATCCTGACCAGAATATCAGCACATAACAAGACACTGATCATAGCAGTAGTGAACAAGGCCTACGTGGAAAACGACAATTACAGCGGCTCGGCGACAATGTTAGACACCTTCCTGGAGAGTTTCTGGCTAGGGGAAAACACAAGGCCGCTTCTGGACAATCTCCTGCTCGTCGGGGCGGACCGGACAGCCTACGACCGGTGCCGGTTTTTAAAACTAAACTGTTACAAGATGGAAACTGATGGCGTGGATTTTGGTGGAGAGAAGCTTTACATGTCTGATGATTTCATTAAAATGATGTGGAGAAGAACTCGGCTGCTGCTTGACGTCCTCAAGCTCGGATTCAGCTTTATTTTCACTGTAAGTCGAAATAGTACGTTAATTAAATCAGTGCGTTTTCTTCCACGAAAAAATGAATTTTATTCGAATAATTTTACCGAAATTTCATGTATATTATTATTGTTCAGGACATAGATGTGATGTGGGTGAGGAATCCATTCAAAATCCTGAGCAATGACACAAAAATCGACCTCCAAATTAGCTGTGATAATTTTAACGGCGATTCGTATTCGACGAATAATCCGATCAACACAGGTTTTTACTTTGTCCGATCAAATAGTAAGACAATAGCACTGTTTGAAAAATGGCATTGGATGAAAGACAACTCGGCTGGTCAGAAGGAGCAAGATGTGCTAGCGAATATGATCAGAGACAATATATTTCAAAAATTGAATATCATGCCCCGATATCTCGACCCGCTTTATTTTAACGGGTTTTGTTCCCCTCGGAGGGACATTCGGGTAGTGACGACGGTCCATGCGAATTGTTGCAGGAGCATTCGAGCCAAGGTTAGTGACCTGACAGCTGTGTTGCGTGACTGGCAAGTATTCAAGAGAAATGGTGTGAATAGAACCCTACCGGATAACAAAACGGTATCGTTTGACTGGTCAAAGCCGGTCAACTGCCTAAATTCATGGTCGTGAATAATACAGTCTAAATATGAGTTGGATTTACCATGAAAATCGAATTTGTTAGAAATTAATTTTTATATCGATTCATTGAATAAAGTTACATTTATTGGATTAAAAAAATTTCGAAATTAGGTTGGGTATGGGACTGTTGGGGGCCACCAGTCATGTCCTGGCACTATGCAGCTGGTGCCTTGCCTGGTGATATAAAAACAGAAAGTTACCTGCACAGCCGCGGCTGTAAAGAGAGAGATATATCAATCAATATATGAGGCACATTTTGAAGGTGTCATTTTAATGTATTTCTGGATCTGCTGGAACATGTACGGGCAGACCATAAATGTTTCAATCATATCAGAGCGCACTTAGTCCGAAACTGCCTAAAACCAAACTGAGACATGGAGAGACCAAACAAGTGATGGACCAAGTGTGTTAGCATTTCTACTACTCCAACCCTAACGGGCAAGTAGTTTATAAGAAGGTATATCTTGAAGCTTCTGAATCCCATCAAGTAACAGTTCTTTCTCCAGCTGCCCTCGTGTTGCTTTCATCACAGTCTGGTAGAAACAATGACATGTTTGTGAAATAGGAAAACTAAATAAGTTCTCTACAATATTCTATCAGTGGAAATATCAACATTTTTACTCTTCGAAACTTTCTACACAAGAATTCTTACATTGAAGTCCATGTATGATGCTCGCATGGCAAGCCATCGCTGGTCCATTAACTTGAATGCAATACAGTACAGAAGATCAAATGCTGAATCATTTTCTGGAGGACATATACACCAAAGAATCATTCAAATGTCAGAAAAGAGTGCTGAATTTATATACCAAGCAACTCATGTAGCCCAATTTTCTCATTTCCTTCACAATTTGGATAAAGCAATTTATGGATACACTGCCATAATTAAATTCATCAATTGAAACATTACCTGAAAGAAATTTCAAAAAAGTTGCTCCCACCAGTGTTCTGGGTTTAGCTGCAGAATGACAATGAAATTGAGTTTGTATTGAGAGGTATAACGACCATCTGTTAAATCATTTACATGCCAAAACCTCCTTATTTACAAGTAGAAATCTAAACGGAGAGCGACCACAGAAACCAACTCACAAATTTTTTGGAAAACACTGCAGTTTCATAAGCTGGCTATACAAGTTCCTTATCCAACCTCCAAACGAGGAAATGCAACTCTAAAATTTAAAAAGTATAATGGAAGCATTTTCTATATAGGATTTATTTGAACAGAATATTAGCAAACCTGCTTCGAGGTCAAGCATCTGAATAAGCATGAATGTGATGTTTACACCAGCTACCGCAAAAGGGTACTCCCACATTGCCCTCTCACCTTCCTGCTTTCTAAGAAGATCCTGGTATGATTTCTGCAACACAAATTTATAGACAAATTTTAATAAGTCATCACAAACCAATTTGTAGAATGATATGTTCCCTGCCTATTTTTGTTAGATGATCAACACGGACACAGAAATCAGTACACATTACGTCAAAAGTGCCATGGAAACAAAGATGTATATATAGCATGTGGCACATGCATGCACAAGCCAGAAAGCAATAATACTGCAGTTTTGCAAATTCTGAGACCAATTACCTGAAAATTCTTGGCAAAGAATAATAAGTTTTCCAATGATATGAAACCACCGCCCCTGCCAAAAAATAAATAACCCAGTAAGCTTTCGGCGAACTGCATACTAAATTTAAAACTATGTGAAAATAACTGCAACACCGGTTCACCTAAAGTCCGTTGATGGATCTTTTCCTTGCCAACCCATTTCCTTCCACTGTTCAGATATGAGACCAAACAGTTCTTCCTCGGGAAAAGAGGCATTCCACAGTTCCATTAATGCTTCCTGCATCAGGATTGAATCAGGGTTAGTAAATACCTATACAAATCATCTTTGTTAAAATGCGTTTGAGAGATGCCCACTGCCCACTGACAGATAACTGTCACTTGTTTAATACCTGATGTTCAGGAACTAAACAATCATAGGCAACTTCCATTCTTTTCTGAAGCCTCAACAAGCATTCCTCCTACAAACCAGAATAAGTGAATTTTACCAGTACACATATTGGAATTCATCAGAGTTGTGGTACAGAAAGCTAGATGTAGATGAAAAGTTCAAGAGGCTAATCACTAAAATACAACAAGCAGAAGTACAAGAATACGATTACCTGGGATGTGGTCAAATCAAAAGATGGGCGAGACTCTGTCTCGGATCCTTGAACACAAACACAAGAGAGTCCTCTACCAATCCATGCTGTTGATCCAGCCATAACTTCAGCTGCGCAGATGCAAGACACACACAAATAAACCGTCTCAGATACTTGTATATCATGAATAAACTGCATACATATTATTTGTAAAATAAGTTAAAATGGTTATGACTGCCGAACTGTAGTATCCCGTGCTTACCAGCTTGAAAAAATTAGACAGCACATAAAAAATGAGCACCTAAACCCCACAATGCTACCCAATTCAAGTGCATAATCCTAAATCAGTAGGCACAATAAACACATCCAAACCTAAAAACAGAATGACCTACACACACAATACATGCTGGACCGTGCGAATTTACTCGGTTGCCTACAAATCTCCCTAATAATTTGGTAACACTGACAGCAATACAAACAATCATACTGAACAGTTAGATGCTCCTAAAAGCAGCAACCATTCCATTATCAGGATGGAAACAAATCAGCAATACAAAAAGCATTAGGTTAACAAAATTTGGTAAACTCTCAACCAAGGCCAGCCCTAACCAACTGGATCCAAAACCTAGATATAGCTGAATGGACATCATCCCACACATAGAGAAATATACATATAACTTGATCCATGAACGAAGCATAAAACCAGAAATTCCTAGCATTACCTGACGTCGCTTGGCAATTACTTCCACGCTCCAAACCCTGCGAAATCCTCCTCACCGCCACAAACGACTCTCCTCCTCCTCCTCCACCACCACCTCCGCCGCCGCGATCGTCCATTTTCCTCTCCGTCCTTAATCCAACAAACTAAACAGTCAACAACATCACCTAAAATCCACACCAAATCACTTCCCGCTCCCACTCAATCCTCAATTTCCAAAAACAAGAAACGCCGCAAATACGAATCGCGGGCGGCTCAATTCGTGCACAGCCGGCGGATGAAGTGAGCAAGAAGAACTGACTTCGGATGAAAGCGACGAAGCTGCTGCCCTGCGATCGGTAGGTCCGTTGAGAACGAGCGAGAATCTGAAATTAGGGTTTAAGATCTGCGAATGAATGGGCGAGGAAGTTAGAGAGAGAATGTGCGACAGCGAACTGTTACTTCCTCATCTCTAGCCGGCGATTTTACATTTTTGTTACGATAATTTAAATTTAATTTTTTTACTTTTTCATGCAATATTTAAACTGAATTAATATTTAGAAAAACTATTTTTAATTAAAATGAAAATATTACATTTTCAAATTTTGAATTTTTACTTCTCCATTCAATAATAGTACCAGACATGGTCTTTGAAATTAATATTTCAGTCGGTCAGTTAATTTCAATTACGAAAAATTGAACAATCATTTCAGTTCAAAAAAACGCACCTTCAATGATATCATTATTGCTCCTAAAAATTCTGTTACAAACATCATTTTCAGAAATAAATGGAATAAAATGTACATTCATGTTTTGACCTGTATGCCGAATTTTGGGAATGAGATGATTGTGTTCTTGAGGATTCTCCACGATTTAAACGAAAGCAACATGTCATCAACCGGATTCAAGTTTCTGCGCTCAGTGAAGTACGCGAAGGGAAGATTCCTTGGATCGGCTTGATCTTGAAGTGAGGCGAGATCAGAGAGATGACGATACATTTCAGGTCCTGAAACAAAAATTATTAATATTAATAAAAATTGGAACTAAGTATACAGGCACCTTAATCTTTTTGCTGTGTTTAACCATGCTAGAAAAATTCACAGACCATATATTATTATGAAGATGATCAAATAAATACCGGTTATTAAAGCGCCAACGAGATCAAAACAATTCCTTGTGGTATTTGGCTTTGCAACAGAGTAACAAAAGGTAACTGAATGAGACTTGGCATAGAGACCGGATGCAATGCAACATCAAGCGAGACAAACAAATGTTTAGATATGCGGGAATTTCTTCATCACTGGTAGGATGAGTTGAAAATGAAAATTCGAATATTTTTTAGAACCAACTAAAAGGCCAAGGAGTCCCTGAAATTATAGACCGTTTCTAAAGCTATTTCCACTTGTCAAAATGTCTTGAATACGCATGACACAAACAGTAACCTACCTAAAGACTGCAAATAAAAGCGCCTAGTTAACTATGAGCAGCCACAGGAAGGAACTTATCCAGACAGCTAAAGCAGGAGTCGAGTAAACGCTAAGTATCATAAGTAAGAAAGAAAATGACAAGCTGACCAACCTGGACAAGATAATAGAAGATACGAAGCCCTTCAGGATCCTTATTGCTCTGGACATCAACCAGTGATCCAGTTTTGGAAGCAGTGAAGGATATATGCTCATTACCCATCAAAATTTCAAGTTCTTGCCTTCCAACATCCAGCTCCGGCCAGTTTCCATCATCTTCTTTCATGATCTACAGCGCACAAACCCGAAAATACAAGGCAAGAAAAATTCACCAGCCAATTTCAGACATCCCAAATCACACATAGCAAATCACAAACACAATGCAGGTGAGACAAAACCCTAATTTTACCTCAGTGTCCCACGCAAGCGTATAAATTGACCATATAACAATCAACAAACACATAAAATCATCAACCAAAAAGTATCGGTAATAAACCTCGCTTTCTGAGATGATGCGGCGGCACTCGCGGAGGACGGAGGGCGTGAGGAAGACCTCCTTACGAATAATAATGGTGTCGTCGTTCGTGTAGTTAGAATTGTCGCGTAACGCAGCTTCCCATCCGGCCTAAACTCAAACTCGAGAAACTCGTGCCCTAACTAATCCTTGTGCCCTACGTAGTACCTCAGGTAGAACTCTTCGCTGTTTGTCTCCGCTGCTGCCATTGCTGACGTAATCAATCTCTCGCTCCAGAAACAAACGTTCACAACAAAGGAAGGGTTCGCTTGATGGGCCTTTATTGGGCCTGGTGAACATTGGACAGTTCGTTATTGGGCCTCTTATTCGGACCGTTAACAAGTTAATTTAATTTCTTGTAATAAAATAATAATTTAATTGGTGAATTATTTAGGCAATTAAATTGAGCGGGAAAACTGACGCTGAATTTCCCTCTTCGTCTTCCCCCAAGCATTTTCCAGTACATAGAAAATCGGAGCAAGCCCTAGCGAGCAGCTCCTCAATTCAACCCAGTAGCCGGCGAGCTATGCCTCCGCGGAAGAAGCCGAACGCAGCTTCCAAAAAACCCAACCAAAATCAACCCCCGCCGGCTCCGTCCAAATTCGGTATCCAGCATTTTTTCGAGCGCCACTCACAGAATCCGCAACTCATTCCTCAACCCATATCCACGATTCAGACTGATCGGAGGCGTAAACTAGGAGATGGAGCGTCGGGGTCTGATTCCGGCTGTAAGGCGATTGAGGGTGGGGCAGTGTTGCGAGATGCGGAGACGGATGTGAGGAGTGGGGATGTGCAGATTACGCCGCCGGATAATTGTGTGCCGGTGGTGGGTGTTGACGATGTGGAGGAGAGTGAGAGGAAGGCGGAAGCGTCTCCGGAGGTATTGGGGATAAAAAGTGACTTGAAGCGTTTCAAGTTTTCTCCTGGAATGGTAATTGGATTCTGTTGATGGAATTTGTGACTTGATGATTTGGCTGCATTGATTTGTTTAATTTGTTTGAAATGTGCAATGGTTGGTTTGATACAGTTAATCAAGCAGAGCCAGGATGATGGAGGTGATGAGGTTACATGGAAGATATCGCCAATGAATGACAGACTTCAGGCAGTATCAAAGCGCACGCCAGATGTGATAAAAGTGTTGGCAGATGCTTCGAGGCGCAGCTCTTCCAATCTTCGCCATTGCTCACTTAATAAGGTGCATATGTAGCTTCTATTTTTTTTCAACAACTCAACTGTGACGAATCAGTATGTGAGCATTGAAGTTTTAAAGTTCAGTTAAATGTTTTGAATGCACTGTAAAAAGTTTATGTGGTCTTAGGATCCTCCTGGTTCCATGGGCAATGTTGAGATGGGGAATCAGCTTTCATCCCCTCCATCAAAGGCAGGTGACATGTCTCAGATTTTGGCAAATAATGCGGTGGGCATTGAAAAGGTGGATGAGGTTGACACATATAAAAGTATGTCAAATGTGATCAACTGGCATAGTCCTTTCCGTACTCCACCATCTCTCCCCTACTGCCAGGAAAAGGTGCTTTTTATTACTGGATTTGCATTTCTACCATCAATACTTGTGACTAATAGATAAATGTGATTTTGTTTGACATCCTTTTTTTTAATTGACTTACAGCCACCCCTGATGAACATTTTTCTTTGAACTACATGAACTCTTATTAACATCTGCATAAAGTAAACTGAATTATTTTCTTAAATGCCTCGCTTTTCTTTTGAAGTCCTTACCCATAATTTAATCTCATGTGGTCTATGACTATGCTTGAAGTGCAGCACCCTGATGATGCCACATGCAATGGAGCTTCAGATCCACACGATTTCAGGCAGCACAAAAAGGTATTTGATTCAGTCATATTTTCTTCTATCACTATTAAAGTTTCTGTATCTTCCTTTGATAGGAATCACCAAATAGCAAATCATAGACTATTCCTTCCTCCTTTTCAGGCATTGTTAGAACTTTTGGATCAAGTAGAAGATGTTATTTTAGTTGATGAATCAGACCGTAATGACATGGGGGTTTCCCCTGAGGGTGGCCTCCCTGTTACAAAGCCAGCAATACTATCACCAGATAATGCTGATAAGCATGACAGACCTCCTTGTTTTCTAGTATTAGAGGTATACATTTTAGATGCTACCTGACATACTCACTAGTTGACAATGTAATAACACTTAGTGTGTTATATTATTAGGTATCTGAGAAGCGTGGTAATGAAGATTTGCAAAGTCATAAAGTCCTGCGGTTGTTAAATGAGCAAAGTGGAGAGGAACGTGTGGTGAATTTGTGGGATGAATGGTGAGTGCCAATGATTGTTTAGGATGCTTCATAATGCTACATGTAATGTGTGATTAAATTTGATTTAGGATTCTTGTGTGGGCTACATGCTTATAGAGATTGTCTCGCTTCATGAATATTATATGTTGCATCCATCAAATTTCATCTCTAATCCGGGATTTCATCTCTACCGCTGTATTCTTCATCTGGATGTGCTTTTATTATATCTCAATGGGGCAAGGAATGTGTATACTGAAAGTTCAGACACAACTTAAGTAAATCTAGTTACGTTTTATCTATATGATTGCATTATATACCAGATCCATACATTGAAATTCATCATTTACCAGAACCTCTCCTTGAGTCCTTCTCCCTTTACCAGGTATTTAAGTGTGGTTGCACCTGGGGACACCATAAATGTAATTGGTGATTTTGATGAGAAAGGAAAATGTGATGTAACTCGATCTTGCAGCTTGATTGTCATTCACCCAGACATATTAATTTCTGGAACACGGGTATTTATTCATTGCAACACTTACCTCTATCAATCATTTTCAACCTTGATTTCCATAAATTCGGTTCTCCTTTGAGACAATTATGATTTTTACTTCAAATGCATAGGTTGCTGCTAGTTGTAGTTGTCGAAGGCGAACTGTCCTGGATGAGAGAATTAAATGCAATGAGCAATCAACTGCAGCATTGCTTGGTACTTTGCTTCACCAAATGTTTCAGGTTCTGAGATGTGAAATTATTACTAACCAGTACAAGATAAATTGTAACATTATCCCGTCATCCGCAACTTGATCTTGTCTTCACTTTGTTTCTAATCCTCATTATTTTTGTAGGCAGGGCTAATTAGGGAAGCCTTAACAACAGATTACTTGGAGGAGTATGCAAAAGTTGTACTTCAAAAGAATGCTGAAAGTTTGTACGCATGTGGAGGTGGGTTCCACAAGCACATCAGTATATTTTAGTTTACATATTTTGTTCCTGGATTTGTTCACGTCTATCATGAATCTGGATCCAAGCAAACTATCCATCACCATTATCATCAGATTATCTGTTGTGGTGCAGTAACAGAGAGGGACATATATAGAACACTGATTGAAGCTGTTCCAAAAATGTTTGGCTGGATTGCCCAATTCAGAGACTCGCAGGTTTAAATTTTTACTTTTCAACAAATCTAAAAATCAAATGAATTAATGTTAGGAATGTCAGTGCAATCTCCATCTCATACCAAATAGTTTGGAGGATTTTTCTTCCAAATGCAGCAAATCTTTGGTAATTGCTGTTCTGATTTGTTAATATGAATATCTCTGGACTTGGGAGAAAAATCATGCTTTTAACTCTGCTTAGCACATGTATGTGTCTTGAATTTTGTATTGCTTTCCCCATGAGGTCCAACTGTGTGATTAGATTTTCTGCATTGTAGGTTAATATGTACCATATAGAGCTGTATTCAAGGATTCTAGTCAAATTGTATGTACAGTAGGATATATTGGCTGTTGCAGGCTTTTCCTATCAATTTAGCTCAGCATTGTCGCTGCAGCTCCTGTGGGCCTGCTTTCACAGACCCAAGTTTTCTTTAAGAAAATATGATATATTTTTTTATTTTATTTTATTTGGTTTTTCCTTTTTCTCGATTTTGTAGTTTACTAAATGTAATCAGATACGATGGTTTCCCTCCATCGTTTTTAGTATTAATAACTTATAGGGAACTTTGATCCTTGCTAACTTTAGCAAATATTTGATAGGGTCCAAATACTTCTGATAATGTTGACTTTGGATCTAATGAGGGGCTAAAGAAGGTCACAATAACCAAGGTCAGTTAAACTTGCTTTGAAGTCCTTATTTATTAGTTGTAACATTGTATTTAAATTTGCTTGTTTCTAATTGCTATGAAAGTGTGATAGCATCGTTAGCTGACTACTTTTGATTGTACTGGGCAACCAAACTGCACTGAATATCAAGCTGTATTAAATTAATGAAGCACAATAATTAACTTAATTACAAATCAGATTTTAGATATTGAGGAGATGGCATGGGCTCCAAAGTATGGTTTGAAAGGGATGATAGATGCTTCTCTCCATGTGAAAGTTCAGTCAAACACAATGGAGCTTAATGAGAAGATTATGCCTTTGGAATTTAAAACTGGGAAAGGAACAACTGGACAGGCAAGCCATTCTGTTATCTTGTCAAATCCATTTGCTGCCGAAAGTAAAATGTCACCCTCATTATCGAATTCTGAACCATATTAGTTTTATATTTTCAGTCAGCTATTGAGCATTCTGCCCAAGTGATCCTATATACACTTCTCATGTCAGAGAGGTATGTATTGTTAATTCTTTATCCCGTCATTAATAAAAAGTTTATGGTTGGAGGATTTTCCACCTCATTTTCAGGTACTTGAAAAAAATTGATTCTGGGCTGTTGTACTATCTCCACACAGACAAGACACAGGTAGGTTTGCATTTGAACGTATCACTGACTTTCTTCTTTTTTTCTGACTCATTTGCATTGGTGTAGGGGATTCATGTTAAAAGATCCGACTTGGTCGGTCTTCTTATGCGTCGAAATGAACTTGCTAGTGATATTTTAAAGGCATCAATCACTCAACTGTTACCCCCTATGTTACAGGTAAACGTGTTGTCCTTATCTCATACTTTAAGCCATTGCTTCAGATCCTAAGTTTGCTTCTTCTTTTATAGAGCCCAAGCATGTGCAGAGGTTGTCGCCATCTAGATGTTTGTTCAATTTATCATAAGGTAAGCTCTTGAATAGTAGCACATTAAAAAAAACCTGTCATTACTTTGGGATATATCTCACATTATCCATGTCATACACCCTGCAGGTGCACGGGGGAAGTACAGAGAGCAGTGGGCTAGGCGATCTTTTTGATTCACGTGTTGATCATTTAACAAAAGCTCATTGTAGCTTCCTTAAACACTGGGATCACTTGATTGATCTAGAAGCCAAAGAAACCCAGGTACCATAGTTGAGTTAAGCTACTGAATGATATGTCAATGTGATATTGATTACACTTCTCTCTTGTTTTACTCATTCAGAACGCAAAGAGATATATCTGGCGGTCTCATAATTTGGAGGATAACCACTCTAGCAGTTGCATTTCTTCTCTTGTTCTGGATGCCTCAAGTAAGCATCAACCTCTACAATCTTCAAGTGATACCCGATTCATCTATCACTTTGTTCGACAGAATTCAGCATGTATAGATGCCAAATCGGATACCAAAGGGTCCTTTAGTGTAGCCTCCTCTTCAACAAATATGTTGGATTGCACTCTCAGAGTCGGTGACTATGTGGTATGAACTCAATGGTGCGAGTCCATTTTAACTTAATGAGAACTGGTAATTGATTGTGTATTTTGCTGCAGATACTTAGCAAAGAATGTGGTCCTCTACCATTAGCTAATGGAGTTATAAAGGACATCAATTCCCACCATGTGTCGGTAATCATAATACACCTGTATCCGTCTTGCCCACTGTTTATGCTCCCTAAATAGTGTACAGATTGTCTAACAACCGGTAAATATAAGATGCCATTGTTCACCATCTTGATGCTTATAAACATGCTTTTAGGTCTCATTCAGTAAGAAGTTACGGCTTCCTGTTAGAAAGTCTGCTCCAAAAGACCTGAATGAGGAGGTTTGGAAAATTGATAAAGACGAAAGTAGTACTTCTTTTGCAATAATGAGGTAATCAGCATGTTATGTAACAAAAATCTCCCTTCGAACTTGTGACAAGGTTCTGGATTTGTAATTAGTTACTTGATCTTTTTTCATTAAAGGTTCAACATTGTCCAACTCTTTCTGCAAACTACACAAAGTTCTCATCTTAGAAAGCTGATTGTTGACCTAGAGGTGGGTATTATTGTTCACTACTATTTATGTTAGTTGTCTATTCTATGTTAATATGCTGCCTTGTTCATTTTTTTAGGTTCCTAGATTTGATAGTGGTTTCATAGCCAGTCAGGATCCAGCAATATCCTATGTCTGGTCAGAGAAAAGTTTGAACCATGATCAGCGGCGAGCACTGCTCAAGGTAGATCAAGTCGTTGTTTTTAATATACTGACTGCTTTAAGTTTTGTCGTATTCTAAGATGATGCATTTGTTTGCAGATACTTACGGCAAAGGATTATGCTTTAATTCTTGGGATGCCTGGAACTGGAAAGACATCTACTCTGGTCCATGCGGTGAAGGCACTCTTAATGAGAGGTGCATCAATTCTTTTAACATCATACACAAACTCTGCTGTTGATAACTTGCTAATCAAACTGAAAGCTCAGGTAATGTTTCAGACTTCTCGGGAATGCTTTTATCTTTTTACTGACGTTAAACAATAATCGAACATGGTGGTAGCATTCTTGATGAAGACACTTGGGCCTGGCTTTTACAGAACAGTTTTTACTTTTAAGAAGCTATGAATGCAGCTCAAATTTCAGTAAAAATCATAGTGGCCTTCAAACCAAGTCACCATTTTGTAACATGTATAGCTCATATAAGAAAGGAGTGTTTACCCTTTCCAGAAGATAAAATGTGGAATAAATTCTAGTTTATCCTTTCCGAAATTTGATGTTAAGAAATCTTATCGATGTCCAGGGAATTGATTTCTTACGTATTGGACGGCATGAATCTGTTCATGAAGATATATTGGATCACTGCATCTCAGGTGTGCTTTAAGTTGTAGATTATCCGCATACTTTCCCCTTTATCATGGTGTTGCTCAAGTATGAAGCCCTGCTGATTTGAAAGAGTGACGAAAGGGAAATTTGTTGAAATTTCGACTTATCTGATATGTTACTATTGTATATTCTTGACAGCGAGAGATAATTTGAGCGTAGAAGAAATTACAATGCGGTTAGCGGAAGTGAAAGTTGTTGCTGTCACTTGTTTGGGGACAACTAACCCCTTGCTGACAAAAGCAAGTTTTGATATATGCATCATGGATGAAGCTGGACAGACCACACTTCCGGTATATTAATTTTCTCTGTTATTTTGGCCGAGTAGAACTATAAGCAGCCATTTTTACTGTTATGCTTTCAATGATTGGGAGAAAGGATGCTGAAGAGAACGGACATTGGCCATTGGGTGGTCTTTTATGTGAAATGAGCGAACCATTTAGCCAAATCTTCTCTCAGGACCAAATTGTGCCTTTGAATGATTCAATTCTCTAATCAGGTGTCATTGGGTCCCCTGACGTTTGCCTCGACCTTTGTTCTTGTTGGAGATCATTATCAACTACCTCCACTTGTTCAGGTATTTCTGCTGCCTTTCTTAGCCATATTTATTTTCAAGATAAGACTTCACATCCCTAAAATATAAGCAATTCAGAGTGCTGAGGCTCAAGAGAACGGGATGGGAGTCAGCCTCTTTTGCAGGTTATCAGAGGCACATCCTCAGGCAATATCTGCTCTGCGGAGTCAGGTTCCCAACCTCTGAAACTTATAATTCAATATTGTCTAACTAATCCAGAATACTTAAATTTATGTATTTTTTTGCAGTATCGTATGTGTCAAGAAATCATGGAACTTTCAAATGCATTGATATATGGAAACCGACTGCGTTGTGGTTCACCTGAGATAGCCAGCGCTAGACTTGAGTTTTCAACTTCAAAACTAACTTCATGTTGGCTTAGAAAGGTACAAACTTGACATACAAGTATGGTATGCAGTCGCATGAATACAGCTTCAGAACCTTGCACCCACACAATTTCTCAACTAGGCTACCAAATGATCTGATGATCTATCCCTTCATTATTCCATTTTCCTATTTGGCACAGGTTTTAGATCGAGATAGACCAGTCATATTTATTAACACAGGTTGGTTTGATTTGGCTTGATGTTTTCGTATTTGTACCATCACCTGCCTATTAAGTTTTATGATGAACTGCCATTCAGATATGTTGCCAGCTTTTGAAGTCAGGGATAGAAAAACTGTAAATAATCCGACAGAAGCTTCAATCCTTGCAGAGGTAGTGCATATCTTTGTTGTTTTTTTTATAAGCTCCAAGTATAATCATATCATTTCCTTACTTCAAGGTTACAAAGGAGCTTGTTGACAAGGGAATCCAAGGGCATGATATAGGCATCATCACCCCTTACAATTCTCAAGTAAAGCTTCTTCAAGATTCCGTCTCTACAAATTTTGTGGAGATACATACCATCGACAAGTATCAGGTAATTTCCTAAATCACCTGTTAACTTCACCAGGCTCCCTTTGCTAAAAGTAAAGCTTCTATTGATATAGCTATGTCCTTTTTTGTCTAAGAGACAAATTAAATCATACCTTGTTGTGGTCGTCCAGGGAAGAGACAAGGACTGCATACTGGTTTCATTTGTGAGATCTAGTAAAGAAACAGTGAGCTTCAATTCCTCGCTGCTCGGAGACTGGCATAGAATAAACGTTGCTCTGACCCGTGCGAAGGTTAGTCTCCAATTGTGATGCAAAATGTTGATCATTCTCCTGATCTGTACAATTTTGATGTGCAGAAAAAGCTGATCATGGTGGGATCATGTGAAACACTTTCGCGCGTTCCTCTTTTGAAACTTCTCCTTGAGAAAGTGAAAGAACAGTCTGGCATATTGAATATATCCAACAAGGATATAAACCTTATCGGTAGAGGCCTGCAAAGATGCTCTCAACTCGATCAATCCGCTTCCATGTAAATGATGTTCTTGTTGTTGTTTCAAAAAGCCCAAACTTGAAATATATAATTATAGAAACTGACACAGGCAAAGTTACTCTATATGTATCACTTGCAGCATTAGGTTCCTAATCGAAGCATAACAGATTCTCAAAATACGCAATAAATCTCGATTTTCAAAGTAAAACACTACATCGTATTGTAAACTCATGTAATAAAATTTGTGACTGAACTTTATTATGCATGAGTAAATCTATAACTAACTAAGAATCCATGCATAACGGCACCGGCATACTCTTTCTGCATTTTTCCAACCCAAAGAGGTAATATTTTTGGAAGAGTTGCTCCAAGAAACCAGTCCCAAGTTCATGAGCCGGGCATGAAGAATAAAAAATCTGCACCTTTATTTATTTGGAAGATGCGCCGGCTCATAATCCCTATACACATTTTCACAAGACCAGCGGCCCTTATTAGCCTCCTGCGAACAAGTTCCACTCAGGGAACACTATCCAAACTTCAGCGGGAGGAAGCGTGTGAAAGATTTATGACGATCTGAGACATGGATTCCAACGCCACATTCAGAATTTCTGATGGACATCCTGGTCTTGTCATCTCCTCAATCTGCAAGAGTAGTTTACCACAATTAATCGGGTAAGAGCGACTCCTGAGCGACAAGGACTGAACAGTTGTTACCTTGTGAGCAAGATTAGAGGAGGTAAAGTAAAGAGAAAATGCAACATACAGTGTCTATATAATCATATAATATCTTCATATTTACGAGGTAGTGATGGTCTTCTTCGCTATACGCAGCTGTATTCCTGTCGGCACTGAGCAAGTTTTCCGCCGGAGATGTTTCAACCTCCTACAAGAGCTTGTCGAGTTGAAATTATCAACATTACAGTGAGGTCTTACATGGTTACATGTACGTTTAAGATGAGTCCATAATGTCAGATTTAATGTTTCAACAATCCTATACATTTCAAAGCCCTCTAAGACATTTTTACAAGCATCTTATGTGCATCACTTGTAACCCTCCAAACCATGAAATGCAACATGAACCGATCCGAACCCTGATAAGCGCTCTATAAAAAACAAGAACCCAGATAATCAAACAAGCAACTAAACACACAAACCCAGTAAAATCATTCCCAACCACAATTCAAGAAAAGGTTACCGGAACGTCGCCACCCGCGCTTGGAATCGCAGTGACTGATAAACACATTTCCTCTTATCGGCACTTGCTGAATTCCGCAACTGGGTTCCACAAAATGGCCAAGGAATCAAGAAACTCGTCCGCCGTTCAGAATGATGATGATGATGATGAGCGGATGACCGAGATCAGCTCTGCGCTATTCTCGGTTTATCCACCACTAAATTAAACCGAGCCAAATCAACGAGCCCGAATCAATCGATTTGACAAGCGAACCGACCCGAGCCGAGCCGGCCATTTATTAATGGAAGTAAATTAAATCAATCAATTAATTAATTAATTGAAATTTGGAGACGCAGTTTTACGCGCAGAGCAGAGAAGCCCGAATCGCTCCGGAGCTCGAGCAGTTGAGTAGCTGCGACGCGGAAGCTCGATTTCTTGCAGCTCTCGTCGTTTGATCGATTTCCGGCATCGGAAGGTTTTCGTTCCGTTGTTGTCGTCGTCCTGGTGGTGTAAAAGCCCTAGCCATACGTATTCGCTATCGCTATCGCACGCCCACTTGACTTTTCACTATTTCTTGTGAATTCGACGCGTTTTGGAAGGTTTGTGGATCTGGAGGTTTTGAAATTTATCCTCTTGGAGGGTTGCGAATGGTTTTTTTGGAGTTCGTTTTGTTGATTTTTAGGGTTGTTTCTTTGTGTTGTAATGGGGATTGGAAGTGGAGGTAGTTTGTTTGAATGGGGTTTGGATAGTTGCTGATCGTTTTGGGAATGCCTGATATGTGTAGTTTAGTTGGGTGAAGTTGTGGAATTTGTTCATGTCGTATCAAATGGCTTATGTTTTGAGTTACATGAAGTACGGCCTGCTCTTGTAATCTGTTTGAGGAAGATCTTTGTATGAAAATTGGATGAGTGTTTGAGAGATTTCGTTTAACTTGCAGCGGTATGGATTTTGTAATGGGCTATTATTCCAAAGTTACTGTTTTCGTTCATGAGGATCCATTGATTTTGTATTTGCAGTTGGAGATGTTCGATTTAGGAGGCTTATGTTAAAGTTTTGCTCCATCTTATAATCTCTGCTTCCCCTTCTGTGTATTTCACACTGATGAAATTATTTGTCTGAATAAGTGAGCGACAGAAGTTTGTTTTTTTTGGTGATGGTCGAATAACGGTGTACTTTTTAATCATCTGTTGTTATATGCCAGTATGGGGTCAAGTTCTATTTATTGTGGTTAAGCTGTGACATAATAACTGTATTTATGTGATGCATACTACTAGAGTTATACGAGATTGAGTTTAAAAAATGCCTGTGAAGTTCATTAATGTTCTTAATTTGGCAGTTTAAGATCCTCAAGCACTTGTTGGCTGGCTTCTGAATGCACTGGAGCACTTAGCTTATGTGACGTGAATAGGGATAAGAGAGCCCTCAAGTTACTGATGTGATGTCCGAAAACAATGATGATGTTGATATGCATCAAACCCATAGTTCGAAAAACAATGATTGGTATGTTATGATTTACTAGTTGTGCATAATCGTTTGTTTTCGTTGAGTCAAAACTGTTGTAAATTTTGTGAGCAAAAAATTGATGACATGCAGTGTTACTTATGGCAGGCTTGATCATCAAACGGGTTTTGTTTCAAGAATGCCAAAGAGCAAGGATAGTTCGCATATTGAAGACCAGGAAGCAATGGTACGAGCAATAATCTATGTCTAACAGAATTCGCGTATAGATAATATTGTGAGAGTCTTGTATTTATTGAGATCTTAACTGTAGGAACTTCAGTCAACACTGAAGGCACAAGAAGAGGAGATCCATTCTCTCCGTGAGCAAGTCGCTATTGCTTCTGTAAAGGTATCAGTATGGTTAATTTTTGAACTATTTATACACTTTCCCATCTATTTATCTCTTGTTTATGCTTTTAGGAACTGCAGTTACTGAAGGAGAAATATGAATTAGAGAGAAGACTCTCGGAATTACGATTGGTATGCCATCCTTTTGTTCACCAATTTCTTTTCCATTTGTTCTTCACGTAAGCTTGAAATAAATAGTTCCCTTGTTGGATAACAAAGATGAAAAAATGATTTGTATCCGCTACTAGGCTGTTGATGAAAGGCAACATGAAAGAATCATTTCGGCCATGAATGACTTGACTCACAGAAAAGCTGATGTTGAAGAAAATGTGAGACTCGCCCAAAACTTGAAGGTACACGATTATTTGATCAATTATTCTGAAACATTGCATCTTTCTCACTAAGATACTAAAGATTCAACCATCTGTCAGGATGTCGAGGAAGAGAGGCATATCTTTATGGCATCTATGCTTAGCATATTGGCAGACTATGATATATGGCCTCGTGTTTATAATGCCTCTTCGATCTCTAACAATGTTAAGGTAGATTACTGTTTCTACATGTATGCCTGATACTTCCTTGCACTTTTATTGGTATTTGAAGTTAGTGAATTTTCTGTAGCCATGCTTACTAGTTTAAGATATAGCATTCCTCTTTACGTTGATGGAATATATGGGATCCTTTTCTATCTGATAACATAATTTATCAATATGGCATTGATATATTGAATAATCCGATTTGCTCCCTTGTTACGTACTTGCATAAATCCTATGCGATTAACAGCAAAGCACAGCATTTTCACTCTGAAAAATAGGCACCTGCACTAAATTCTCTGAGGAGCACCATCACTAAGATATACTTTGTATTAATTTCTGATGGTGTCATAACACCCATTTTCCATAGCATTTTCACTAAGATATACTTTAAATGTGTCATGTCATAACACCCATTTTGCATTATTATAAATTTCCTGATGGTGTCTGTGTTTGTATTAATCTGTTTTTGAAACTAGGAAAGCCACTGATTTTTCATAAAAAATTTTCCAATCTGTTGCCTAAGACGTTTTTTTTTTTCATGGAACCTGCAGCGGCTACATGACCAACTCCAGTGGAAGATTCAAAGTGGTCATGTAAGTGGTTTTACTCCACATGCCTTTGTGATTATTGTGTGAATTTATATACTGTTATTACAGTTGTGACCCTTAAGGCAGAGTCAATTAAGATTGATGTGGTTCATATTATTTGGCTTGCCCTGTGCCCAACATTAACACTTAGTACCATATCTTAACCAAGTTGAAGAAATAAATATTGTTTAGGTATGATGCAGATTATCTGTATTCATTACCCACCGACATAATAACTTGTGATTGAAACCCTGCAATCTCTTAATTTTTTGTTTTATTTACCGTTTCTTCCTTCATTTCAACTGCCAGAGTTAATGCAATACCTAAACTTTGGGAATGTGTCAAACTTAACCTGATTGACCACATGTAGGGTGCTGTTGTAGATGAATTGCAGCTGGGGTTTGGTTAACTTTAATTATATTAGATGCTCTTTCATTTTACTGACAATACTAAGCTTTATGCATGTTTGAAAGTGTTGCATAATTGGTGAGTCATGTAATATTCTTAAAAATCTCCCGGATGATGTAGATGAGGATGTCAATGTTCATTTTAATACATTTTGCCTGCTAAAATGCACTGAATGAATCCTTGCAAGTTGCCATTTGTTTCAGGTGAAAATCAGAGAGCTTAATTCTGCAGCAGATGACCTTAGCGATAACGTGGGTGGCGGCTTTTCTAGAGGTCAACTTGCTAATCAATTTACCATTTACTACTATTAATACTTATTTCTACAATGGAAGACCAGCAGGCCCGATTTCTTGACCACCTTTCTTTCCAGTTGCTACTACTGACATTATATTGATTTCCACAGTACAGGGTAAAAACGACTTCATTGCTAGCCGTCACTTTAATAATGAGCGTCAAGTAGACCAAATCAATGACATGACAAGATTCATGCATCTGAATGCTCCTATGCAATCTGGCAATCAGGCTCAAACGCCCAAGTTTGGCAACATGCACGATTTCTCTTTCAACACGCAAAGGTGGAGATTATCTTCCCATTTTCTCCATATTGTAGTAGGTTTCAGTTAAGGGGGAAGTCTTTTCCCATGGTATTATGCTTTAACCTATGCGGACATGGAAATGTGTACCAATGTGGGCTGTTTAGGTTATAAAACATGACTTTGTGCTACGGATTCCGGTAATAGCCGAAAACAGGACTTTTAAGTCGTAGGTACACAAGATTTGACTAACAAGAAACTAACCAAAAAATGGATTTATTTTATAATTGACCTGATCTTCAAACAACTGGATTGGAGCTATGGACTCATATTAAGTATTCGTGCAGAGAAGTTGCTACCTCTATTGCAAACAAATCCTTTAACCAAGGTATAGATGTCAATGCTGATCGAAGGACTGACGGTGTTTCTCCTTATCCTCCTAACATGTATAGTGATGCAAATTCAGTATTCTCAGAAGGTACCTGATGCTTGTAACTGTGAGAAAAGTGTTCACTGATATTTAAAATTTCAATATAAGTTTCTCTGCTGTTTTTTTCTTGTAGAAGAAACCCCTGGAATAGAAAGTTTTCAAATCATTGGCGATGCTAAACCAGGATGTAAACTTTTAGGGTGTGGATTTCCTGTTCGTGGTACATCTCTATGTATGTTTCAGGTGAATATTGTAATTTGCTTGAGCCATATAATGGGTTTCAAGACAGTTTTCTCTTGTTTACCAAGCTGTTCTAACTTGTAAATGAAACCCATTTCAGTGGGTTCGTCATCTGGCAGATGGAACCAGGCACTATATCGAAGGTAAATTTTTGAGAATCTTGTCGTGAAGCTGATCTCCTTAAGTGCCACTAAATGCACACCCCAAATTAATTTTTGAAAATATAGGAGCCACAAATCCAGAATATGTTGTCACGGCTGACGATGTTGATAGATTGATAGCTGTTGAGTGCATACCAATGGATGATCACAACCGCCAGGTATCTATTTATATGTTTTTCACCTCAATTGTACTCTCCAGTATATTCTGTTTTTGGTTTCGCTTGGTGCTATAGGATAATTTACTGACGTTTATTTCTTCTTCTTCTTATGATTCAAAATAAAGGATTGTTTAGGCATAGTGTCCATTTGAAGTTCTGTTATCTACTCTTGATAAATTTTGGTATACTGTATATTTGAAGCTCTAGTCTTGAGCAATATTCAGTGGCATCAACAATGTGCTATTTATTCTGTTGCTGAAGTCTGACTATAGCTTTGTTTGCACAGTCATTTATTCAAATTTTTATACCAGTATAGAGTAAGTGAGGACAGTCCAGTCCGGTCCATATACCTCTCCTGCAACTGAATGTTTTTTTGTAAAGAAAAATCACTTAAATTTCAGGAATGTAAAAACCTGTAGAGGATGCGCCTAAATGTTACACCTACTGTCTGCTTTCTCATTGTTGTTGTCAATAGAACTGAGCAACGATGTCTGAATCCATTTTCTTATTTATGGCACTTTCAGGGGGAGATAGTGAGACTTTTTGCTAATGACCAAAATAAAATAACTTGTGGTAAGTTATTTCGTTAGTGGCTGACCTGGAATGTGTCAACTATGTTGTTTTCCTTTATGTAGGTGTTAGAGTGATATTTTGGTGTTTATTAGCTACACACTAATAGTTAGTTAAGGAAATGAATTTCCTGATGGTGTTTTTATGGCCAAGTTTTCTTGGGCATTGTAATGGACTTGCAAAAAATTTGTTACACCTGTTTATGATTGCCCATGAAAAAATCTTCAGTTCATAATCTTGACAAGATACTGTTGTTAGTCTCTTGGTTCCGAACTCTTCCTTTCTCCATCTGAAGTTTAATTTCATCAAATTTGTCTCGACTTTTAGAACCAGACATGCAGCATGAGATTGACGCCTATCTTGCCAAAGGTCAAGCTACATTTGTTGTTGACTTGCTGGTAAGAGTTGTTTTCTAGACTATCTTGTCCCAATTGATGGTTTTTGATTTCTTTCATCTAACTTAACTCAATAGGCCTGGTGCAAGTTATTTATCTTTAGATGAGACATCCGGTGGACATAATAATATCCATGAAAGTCTAAGCAATATATGGCCTACTTTGGTGTCTGATCTGGCTATTACCTTTCTTAGATGGATTCACCGGATGACTGGGAGCCTGCAACCCTCACGCTGAGAAGGTCAAGCTTCCAGATCAAGACAAACAATGGAGGACATGAAATCATTTCTGAAGTATATTCAAAAGATTTATCAGTATGTCCTTTTCCCTTTCTCTTGAGGCATGCTTTAATTTCAATTGACATGGAAAATCATGTTCAGGCACCAAAAGTTATGATTGTAATGGGTCGTCAATTTCCAATGATTTTAACAAAAGCGTACATATTATTCATTTACAGTATCCATCGCGTCCAAAAATTAATTTTGTTTTACCCACAATGGTTTCATGCTCGGTTTTTCTTTTGCAGATAAAAGTTCCATGTGGACTCTCAACTCAATTTGTGTTGATAACTTGTGACGGATCATCTTATCCTTTCAGTACTAACAGTGTCAGGTACTTTCAGTATGGTTATAAGGGATATCAATTTTTGGGTCAGTCTGGTTTTGCAGCACTAATCTAATTTTTAATTTGATTTTGGGGTGTGTAGAATTCGTGACACTCTTGTATTGGTGATGCGAATGTTCCAAAGCAAGGTAACTCTTTGTAATGTGTGATAGGCAATCTGAAAATGGATTTCTAAATTCTCTTGTTCTCAATGTTCGAACCAGGCTCTGGATGAGAGGAGGAAGGGAAAAATTCAATAGACAACATACTGGACGAACATACTCATTGTTAGAGAAATTCTGAATACATAGGCGGCGGTGAGGGGGGAGGGTTTTTTCCAGTGACATTACATTAATTATCCAGTTGTGTATGACTCTCGCTCTATATATATATATATATCAATAAAGCGTGTGTTCCATCATCAGGAAATTAAAGCCGGGGGGAGCTCAGGTCTACTATAATGGAGAGTTGTGATTTCACTGCAGCCTAAGCTTGTTGTTGTTTTGCAAGGAAGCAAGCCAGCCATGTCCAACGGCTTCATCAAGTCAATCAAATGTTTCATGATGATGATATCCACAAGCCCTGCAAATTGCAAAGCATTAATAATAATAGGTCACTGCGAAATAATATGTACAAAATAGGATAGCTAAAGACCTGTCTGTTATTGGACGGCCAATCTCTGAAGATGATCCAGGAACACCTCGAAACTAACGTCATCTGTGAAAATGATGTCTCCGCCAGGGGATGGAGCATCAGAGTTGTATGTGGCAGATGGGTTCAATTTTGCCAGAAGAAAGCGAGCCTGCATATGACGCATGTGCCATCATATAACAACAACACACAGATGCATAATAAATTAACAGATACAACGTCCCATATAGTAACATGCATAAACTGGACAGCAACAAGCAAACACACAAAAACCAAATCAAACAGAGAGCACCAACCCAAGCGACCTTGACAAAAAATTCAAGCATACTATTCAAATATACAAGTTTACCTGAGAGCCATATTGGTCGCAGACAACTAGGCGTGGCACTGGGAATCTTTCCTTTATGATTGCATCCGCATCATCTTGAGGGGCTTTTAACAATTGAGCAAATGCCTGAAACATAAATCTTATTAAATACTGGTTGTCAGCTTAGTTGACAATCAGTACATCAAGTATTCATAGATGCCGCACAGTAGCGGAGATACAAGGTTTCTAAATGATATCAGTCAGCATTATATACAATGTTGAGAATACTAGAAAACGGGAACACATAATGTGATGCTGGTAGATGTATTTGTAACAAAGTCCTCCCTTAAAGACTATGACCTACAATAGTTTGAATCATTTTCTCTCTTCTTTAGTTGTTACATAAGTAAACTACTTCCTAAACACTGCTCTTAAGGAACCAGAAGTATGTGAACAGTGAAAGTTAAACTCTCACAAACGCCCCTAAGGTGTTATCCATAATTTTGAAACTGATGGAATATTGGACTATCAAATGAATATGACAATTTCAGCAACTCAACATTGTTGCAAACAAAAAGTTTGATATACATAATTCATACTCAAAAGCAGAAAGGATATAACCTGATGCTCAGGTTGATCTTGGTATCCAGCTTTTCTCCACTGAGCAACAGTTGAGCCATGAAATATGACAACATTAAAGTAGGAGTCCAAAAGCAAAATCTTGTCTGTAGCAATAGCAGCTACATCAAGGAGAACTGGGACAGGACCCGACTGAAATGAGTAAGAAATGAGCGAAGGTTGAATCATCACGACAGAATTGGCTACATTTTCCCTATTCAAAATCATTCTAAAATATGCGGTCTCATCAGGGCTGTTGTTGAAGACCTGCAGAAGGAGAACTGTTTAGGAAACCAGCTCATCCCAAAGTAGGCATGGAATTCACAAGCCAACTACCTGGACAAACTGGGATCGCCTCAAATTGAACATGAACTGTGGAAATATTGAAAGGCGTGGGGACAAGCTAAATGTAGATGGGTTTTCCTTTTGATAGTCCCCGAAGCGAGAACACATCCGAATCAGTGACTTGTCAAGCCACCTTATAGGGTCAAATTCAGCCTGCACAAGAAAACCACTACACAACATTAACAATTAGCAATCTAAACAATCAATCAACTTTGTTTCATTTGTAAAAGTTGTTTTTTTGTGAGTAAAATGTTACAAGTCAAGGTTTGAACAGTCTGTGAAGTGAGTAAAATGTTGCAGTTTACTGCTAGCAAAATCATAAGTCATAAGCTTTATGCATATATCCTGCGCGTAATACGATAGTATTCAAGATTTTTTTAATTACCTCAGTTTCCATTTTAAAAGAAACTAGACGTGCCATGACTACAGCAGCTGCTTCTTGGTCAAATCCGGCAGTTAAATCCTGTAATGAAGCCATACCATGAAGTCATCTTCATGCAGTAAAAATCAAATTCAATTTATTGATATGCAAAGAGGTAACAACAAATGGCATGAGACCCAAGCAAATTGGGAGGCGGTTTCATGCATGTCATCTCAAGAACTACTAGCAAATAACTTTATGTAAGAAATAAGGGACAATATAAGTAAAAAATGAATGATATAATCCCTAATCTCTAATCCATATTTAGGAGTTTAAAGTCTTGTAGATCCATTTCCAGTTAATCTAACCCCTTGAGGAAGTGATGCAGTATAACAACATATACTAACCAGTAATACAGTTCATAAAACAATAATGACATAGTATATGGTTGAAGATAGCCAACTTACTTGCACACTTCCAGGTCCGGCAACCCACCTTCTTGAAAGGGTTGTAGAACGAAGACGCATCTGCCCATTGGGGTGTTGATAGCTGCAAGAAAATACTCAGAAAAATTGAGGAAGTTTTTATCCTAAACTCACTGTATGAAAAGTAAGAAACGAGGTTTAAGAAACATACTATGTAAGAAACTGGAAGTAAAACTGGCTGTTTGAGGAATGATTGATTGCATCAAGACTCTCCTTTTTTGCAACATCAAAAATCACGCACAATGACGTAGCTTTGTCAAGACCGCACATTTTCCACGCCGAGGTGCTTCCTTGACCAACAGCAGTTTCAGAGCTCAGCGGACCTTTCTGCATAGTCTTTGTTTGAAATGCCTAACATCTCAAATATCGGAAAAAAAAAAGAAAATAAATATGGAAACACACCTTTTCAAGAGACGCACAGGGGCCAATAATACCATGGACTTTAATATCCTTTGAGCAGCTTATCTCGAATATCCCACTGCAAAGGATATAACAACAGAGCTCTGAGGGTTCTGAAATCCAAAACAGTATTGGAGCAAACATGCGAGACAATAACTTAGTTCTCAGGATTAAGATATGAAAGTAAAGCCCGTTCAAAGTGTTGAACATAAAACTGTCGGTAAATTATGCGAATCAAGCATTATCACAAGTTGTCAAATTGATATATTTTTCCCTGATTTTTTTTCACAGTGACATATGACTGTCAGATACTCAATTTTAATAAACATGTCACAGTTCCAGTTATTCCATTGGCACTTATTTTCTAGTGAAATATATTTTAACAGTAGTAAAAATGGCTACAGGAAATATGTAGCTTAACATATTAATACTATAAAATAGAGACATATCATGTTCATACCTCATCGCAAGACCAAGATCATGCTCTCCAGACTGGAAAACACATTTAAGAGAATCTTTGAAAACCGAATGACCAAAGCTTTCTGCAAGAACAACCAGCCCTCCTGTTTTTTCAACCACGACTTTAAGCTCAGCAATACCCACCTGAAAAGATGAGAGAAGAGAGCATAAAAGACTTAAAGATATTTAGAGTTAAATAACAATCACAAACAAATGACATACACTAATATCAAGGACAATAAAAACTTCATAAAGACCCAAATTTTCATTTCATACCTGATCAAGTGCACAGGCAAATACATCCAGGACATGTCCTTGATTAACAAGCTGTTTAGACAGTCCCTCAAAAAACTTCACCGCTTTGTGAAACAATGGTGCAGAATCTTTATCCAAATCTTTGTGCGACCGAATAGGTTCAGTCAAGTTTTTTGAAACTATCTGAATGAAACAATCTTCATCAAAAAACTATACCATTTCTTGTGGTACAATACAGAGAGAAGGGTTCAGTTTTCCTTATTAGCCATGTCTGATTAAGGCTCTTGCAATGGTCAGCTAATGGCCAAAAATCATGTTTAAGTGTTGACTGGCTTGAGAAGTAAATATATAGAATTTAATAATATGCTGGCGAAGAAGAATTTGACATTCCAAGAATAACAAAAGGGATTCAAAAGATGGGAGGCTCCATAGATGGCAATGCTGTGGCAACAGTACACTTCAAAAATCATGTCCCATCTCCATCTGTAACAATACTTCTTGATAAGTGATGTTTGTAGAATCTGCATTGGCAAGTTACTTCTACAAGTTCTCCCTTAAAGGTGACACTTGGTTTCTCATGGCATGAAAAAAAAAATTCAACAGGAAAAGTATATCCTTTAAAAGGCACGAGCTCAGAGTAGGTTAATGCAGATTTAGATGGAGATGGGACTTTTCTGATGTATTCTGATTGAATAGTAAACTTGTCAACCTCATAATAATAGAAGAATAAAAGATATTAAATGATCATATAAAATTCTTAGACCTAGTAGTATTACGTAGGATAATGTTCAGTAATTACAGTGAATATAATCATATCATTGCCTTAAAAAGGTAAAGGCCAAAACAAGGGAGCCCTTTGACGCATAAGAGTATCATTACAGCTCATTGTGCTCAATCCTCTGCCATATATTTTAGGTTTCCTCTATGCTTCTCTCGCTTATCATTCCATTTCTACATGTACACTCATCAACTATTCAACGATAAAAGCAATGTGTCACCATTATATATCAATAAATTCCTAACGCCCCCAAAATATCATAGATGCACGTTTAGTAACCTGCTTCTGAAAAGTTAGATAGACTTACAGCACCAGGTCCTTCGGTTGATGGTCCACCAACAAATGCCATAATTCTGGCTCCAGATCCAGGAACACATGCTCCCAGAAGACTAGCTGCCACACCCAGAGCTGTACTTGTGCATCTTGTTGCCCGCACATCACTAGGCACGGGCCAAGGATCTTTTTGTAAATCTTCCAGTACCTATAGTAAGAAAATCACACAGAATTATAAACAAAAATAACTAAAAGCAAATACACATCCATTTAAGCAATCAAATTTTAGACATACTGAATTCAATGCAAATTCACACTCGGAAGCAGGCACCAAGAACCGAGCAATGCTTTCGGCAGAAAGCCCATCCCTAGCACCAGCAATGACCCCAGTAGGCGGCTTAGGCTTCTTAGCAAAAAAATTCATCTGCTCCAAAAGCTGATCCTTCGTAACCTCCTTACTCCCCCTGAAAACATAACTCTTCGGAATATGCCCAAATCCTAACTCATGAACCTGAACATACGTCCCAAATGTAATCAGCCCTACCAGAGAATTATCCGGCAACAGATCCACCGCCTGCGACAGCGCAGACTTCAAATACCCCATCTCCTCCTCAATTATACACGTATCGACAACAAAAAAGAACACCGGCGGCACCGCCGATTTCTCCGCCAGCGTTTCGTACTCGATCGTCGTGTACTGCGGGAAAAGCTCCGCCGGCAAATTATCATCCGATATCGACGAATAATGTGGCGGAAAAGTATTGCGCTGGAAGCAAAACGGACAGCTCCATATTTTCGCCATGAAATCCACCGTACAAAACGGATTCAAAACCGATCTGCAAGTCCGGCATCTCAGCGCCGAGTACGGCACCACTGGTACGTCCGGTATTGCCTTTAACGGCGTGTAGATTGCCGATACTGGCACTTCGCAGTTCGTCGATTCCTGTTTCGTTCCCGGTATCACGTTCCACGGCATCCTAACTCCATCCCGGTTCTCCAGGTCTACGAATTCCGCCATTTTCCGATCTCTCTCTAACCTCCTCTCTGCCTCTCCATCGTCGCCTTCTTCTCCCTCCCAGATTCTCTCATATACCCTAAACGGCATACAATTACGTCGTTTTGCATCCCTCGATTCAACGGTGGATGGTTGAGTTTTAGTCAATAAACGGTCCAGATCTCGCCACGTCATCAGATTTGACAAGCACCTACCAAAGCGTTGTCATCTGCTTCTTCAATACAAACACCAAGTCTCCTCGTCGGAGAAATCTCGAGCATCGCCGGCTGATTTCCCGACCGATTCGAAGCCTTGAAGTCAGCTGCTATGACTAAAGGTTGGATATGGGCGACGGCGGAGGATATGGCTAGGAACAAAGGACGAGTGCTGTCTACTTACCGTCAGATTTTGCGGTGTCTGAACAGCCCGGATTTACCATTGACGTGGGCAGCGAGGCTGCAGAAGAAGGCGGAGGTTCGTGGGATTTTCCTCCTGGGAGCGGAGCAGAAGTCGCTGCACAACATTGAGGATCTGCTGGACACTGCTGATTACTCGATTTCGCTTCTGCGCAAAGGTGAAATCCCCAAATTGCCAATGTGAAAAAAAAAACCCTAATTTGGTAGCCGTTGGTGTTTGCTTGTAGTTTTGTGCAATTCAGTTTAAGATGAAATTACTGAACCAATTCAAGCCGAGATAAATAAAATCCAAAGTACTGAGCTTGCTGCTATGGATTCATTGTTCATTTCTGTTGCCGTCTGTGTTTTGAATTTCAATCTTGTGATGCTTGTCTGTGTGTATATTGGTTTTTCTGACATGAGTGTCGATTTCTCGCCAAAAGGCGAAACCTTTGTGCTGAGTTTTATCTTCAAATTTTGATGTTGTGATGCTGGTGTATGTGTTTGTACATTGGTTTTTGCAGTCTGAATGTTGTTTTTCCGCCAAAATGCTAAAGGTTGTGTTGAGCTTTATCTTCAAATTTTGATGTTGGATTTTGCTGCCTGAATGCTACTTTTTCGACAGAAGGTGAAAGCTTATCATGTGTTTTAACATAGACTTTGAAGCCTGCTTGGTCTTTCCATGAATTTGTTTGATTATTTGAGGTACATGGTCCTATATTATGGAGATGATGAACATGTTTAGAATCCAGAAAGAAGAGGTCTAGGATAGGGGTCTCTCCGGCTGTATCATATTCTGTTGTCTGGATAGTGTATGATTTTATGAACTTGTTAAACTTGTAAGAGATTCTTGGCGCATGGTTAACATCTGGTTTGTCAAATATGATATTAGATTCAATGGTACGTATATTTTTATGTAGGTGGGTGTGAAGTATTTGGGCTAGATATGCAGAAAGTTTGGTTTTTGATTTATGGGTTTGTTCAAGCAGCTCTCAGAATTATCCTGAAGAGACTTTTTCTTCATGTTTTTGTTTTTTGGAATTTAACTTGGAAGAAAGAGGGAAAGTTGCTGTAGGATTCTCCCAACAGATTTCCCATATCTTCGTCTCAAGCTTCCTCTAACAACCTCCTCATGACTCAGTCCACCTCTCTCTTTCCATCATCAACACCTTCTCATTCTCATCCAACCAAACCTTAATCCCCTCGAAAACAAGAAACCCTAGCAGCCCTGTTCCAACCCACCTCAACTGCATCATCTTCCACAATGTTCAGTCGAGGTAAGAACGAGAAGGGACACAGAAGCATCTCTGTCTTCAGCAAGTCCAGGAAGAAGCTCCTTGAAACTGCTGCTGTTGGCGAATCCTCATCATGGTATCAAAACCCTACTCCATTTAAACCTCTGTATCTTCCAACGGAGCTGCCAGGATGACCATCTTTCGTTTGTTTCAGGTTGGGCAAGCCCAGCGGGGAGGAACAGATTGATGTCCATGGCGTGCCTTTCACCATCGACCGGGTAAAAAAATAAAAACTTGAATCTGGGGTTTCATTTTACGCCATGGTTGTTGAGAAAGTCGAAGCTTTTTGCAGTTTAGACTGGTCTGGTCTGAGGTTGAGGATGGGTGTTTTTTTTCAGGTGCTTTTGGCGATCAGGTCATCTAAAGTGGCGAACATTCTGGAAAGAAACCCAAACGAGGATCTGTCGCATGCGCTGCGAGGCATGCCTGGAGATTGGCAGACATTCGAGCAGGTGGCGAGGTTCTGCCATGGGTACGAGCCAGTTCTAACTTCTCTAACCGCCATCCCACTCTTCTGCCAAGCTCACTACCTAGGAATGACCGACACGCACAGTCAGAGGAATCTGCTCCCCAGAGTTTCAGCCTTTATCCGGGACAAGATTCTCCCGAGCTGGAACGAGTCTGTCAAGGCTGTCAGAGCCTCCGAGGCTGTGATCCAGGTAGCTGCCGAGCTGGGGCTGGTTGATGCTTGCATGAAGTCAATCGTGTCCAAGGCTGTCTCTGATCCTCTGCTCCTCGGAGAGCCAATGGAGAGCGGCGCTCAGGAGGAGGAAGACGGAGGAGAGGGCGAGAGCGAGATTCGCTTCTCGCAGCCGGTGGCGGCTCAGAGGCGGCTGTTTGATTGGCAGCTGGAGGATCTGACAATGCTGTCGCTGCAGCTCTACGAGCCTATAATGCTGGGAATGATCCACAACAAAGTCCCAGCTCCCTACATTGCGTCATCTTTATCGGATTACGTCAGCAAGCGGGTGTTTCCGTACATTTCCAGCTCCCAGGTCGGGACGAGGATTCAGGCCAGAGAGGTGATGGAGGCTGTTGAAAGAATGCTGCCGGACGAGAGAGGCCTGATCCCCTGCACAGTTCTGTTCCAAATGCTCCGTTTCTCGAACCTTCTAGAAGCCAGCACTGTCTGCAGAAACGGGCTAGAGCTCCGGATAGGGAAGCAGCTGGACCAGGCCTCAGTCCCGGACCTGCTGATTCCGTCACAGGGTTACGCCAAGGAGCTCCAGTACGATGTGGAGTGCGTCAAGCGGCTTTTAAAGAGCTTCTACAGCAGCTTTGCGGACGCGCCGGACCCGCCCGGGCCGGTCTCCGGTTTAATGCGCGTGGCTGGGTTGATGGAGGAGTTTCTCGCAGAAGTGGCTAGTGACGTGGATTTACAGCTCGAGACATTCTGCCAGCTGGCGGAGCTCTCTGCGGCAGCCTCGTCCGGGTCTCGTAGACCCTCGGACGGAATCTACCGCGCCATTGATGCGTTCCTGGACAAGCACAGGTACTTGACCGATGCGGAGCGGGACAGGGCGTGTCAGGTCCTGGACTGCCACTCGATGTCCGGCGAGGCGATGGAGCACGCGGCGCAGAACGAGCGGCTGCCGTTGCGGATAGTGGTGCAAGCGGTGTTTGCGGACCAGCTCAGACTGAGGAGTGTGGTGGACAGAGAGGTCGCCGGGGCGGAGAATGAGGAGATGGGTGTGGGTGAAAGTGATCGGAGAAGCGAGCAGGGGTCGGAGATGGTGAAGATGGAGAGTAAGGTGATGGAGCTGGAGAGGGAATGCTCGATGATCAGGAAGGAGATTGAGATTGAGATCGGGAGAGGGGGCAGGAAGAAGAAGAAGAATGGTGGAGTGTGGAAGGAGATGAAGAGGAAATTTGGGTGCATGAGCAGCCATGGAAGTGTTGACTGCAACTATCAGGTCATCAAGAAGAAGAAGGTCCACCCTAAGCATTAGTTTTCCACCCTCAATTTCCAGTTTTTATCATTATTTTCAACAAGCTCAAGTTTCTGGGCCAAATTGAAAACCCCATAAATGCATTTTATCACCAAATACTTAGATTTTTTTAATCAGCGTTGACGCGTCATCATCTGATTCGAGAGTAGCTCAAAGCTTTGTCCAGTTCCCAAGCTAGATGGACGGACACATGTTAACGGACACGATTCATATGAATTCACCCAGATTTGAAATCTGTTAAGAATCACCAGATTTCAGAGACACCCATCTGGTAATCGATCAGCTAGCATCGTGGAAGATGGGGCAAGTCATGGACAAATTTCACGGTACGCCCTTCTCCCATCTCCTTCCAGATCTGGGTTTTGTTTCGATGACGTCAGGGTCGCTTGTAATCTGTTGTGTTGAATTTCGGGTATTTGGAATTTAGGGTTTTGGGAATTTAGGGTTTCGAGATTTTAGGGTTTAGGGGTTTTTTGGGGTGTTGATGTTGAGTGCAGGTAAGCAATGGAGGGACAAGCAGATAAGGAAGATAACAGACAAGGTTTATGATCGGTTCAAGCAGCAGCAGGAGGCAGGAAGTGGTGGTCTGACATTTGAAGATATATACATTGCTGTGCTGCTAGTTTACAAGTGAGCCTGCTGTTCTTCATTTTTGGCATTCTGCAGCTTGAATGCTTTCCTGTAAATTTTCAGTTTTGATCTGAATCGGGTACTGCAGTGACCTGAACAAGTATTTGCCTGGGCCACATTTTGATCCGCCCACGCGAGCTGAAGTCAGATCCACCATGGAGGTGAGCGTAGAGTTTCTTCTTGCCGTCTCGACGAGGTCTTTCACCTAATGATGACTGACATTGTTGCAGGAATTTGATATAAACTTTGATGGAGAGCTGAACCACGAAGAATTTGTCAAGTTCATCCAGCAGCTGACAACAGATACCTGCGTGATTGTAAGTCAGAAGCTGCTGATCACTCTGGTGGTGGCGCCAACAGTTGCTATGGCGACAAAGAAGGCTACTGAAGGAGTTCCAGGGGTTGGGAAAGTGGTGCAGAAATTACCCACTTCAATCTTCGCATCACTGGTCACTCTCGCTATTGTGCTCTTCCAACAATCTGGCGAGGGCATATAGTTAAAAGCCCTATGGTTGAATTTATTTCCACATCCCATGTCGACTTTCTGTTGTGTTGTGTATATGGCCACTGGAAATAATCTTGGGAATTTTATGCAACTGGAAGAAGCTTTGTAATGCTTAAATTACATTCAGCTGAATTGAGCAGGTTTAACTTCATAAGCAAAAAATGGTAGCAATATTTGGGTCACTTTCTTCCCCTCGAAGCTCTATTTCTTCGCTGCTCCAGACGCCAATCCACTTGTGAAAAAGAGAAAGTAATACTAAAAAGATGCCTGAAATGACAAAAGAAGAAGATTATTGTCATTCAGATAATCATGTTCCCAAATAACAAGACGTTTTAGTTTCTGCTGCTGGTGACCATTATTTATACAGAGAGGAAACAGAACAACATAATCCTAGAACACATAACAAAAAGCACACTAAAGAGGAGACTTTTTTCTCTTTATCTAAACAAGAAATTTTCATCTACGAATGTCAAGGAAGCTTACCTGATATATTATGACTACTACTGTTGAGCTTAATGATATTAAATCAAGGCGAGTTCAGTTTTTTCATCTTTTCTTTAGTTGCGTCCAGTAGTTCTGACCGCATCCACAAAGAAAAAAAAGGCGAAGGTGTTAGCAAATATGTGTTCTAGCAAGCAGCAGGCATTCAAGTAATAATTTTCCTTACTCTGCTCGAATGCTTCTGCTTTCTGTGCTGTCGTTCGGTAAAATAAGTTTCCATGTTTCTGATAGACAGCCTGTAATAAGGATCAAATGTCACTTGTTTACCAAGTCGCCATCTTTAGAAAATCAATCCCAAGCCCAGAATCATATAGGCACTAATTAAACAAAAAAAGGGCACAGTAAATTTGTGTGATCATACTAAAGACAAATTTCACACCTTCAGGAAATATTTTTCTACAGCTACTACATCTAATTTGGAAAATCTATGGCCGCATCATTTGAGTTTGAGTGCTCCAATAGACCATCAAGCCAAAAGAGGTAACATACAATCCGCAATGCGAAACCAAGCGCACACTTTAATCACACACAGGCACTACGAAACAAGGGAGAAAGAATTTTGTATTCATATCCATTTTAAAAGCATTCGAAGCAGCTCCAAAGCAACAACACATCAGCCACAAGCTGTACCATTTCAAATCGGCAAACCAGAAATTGAGAAAAAAAGATTAGTCCAGCATCATAAATCAGCCCTAATGACTCACATCATCACAGAGTAAATAAATAACACATCAAAGAAATTCATGACTTACACGACCCTTTGAAATACTACTGAGCTCCGCCACCGCAACCTCATGTTCTCTCATCTGCGACAATCCTAAACAATAAGCGCCACAACAAAGTCCGCACACAAAACCTAAAAACTTCCTCAAAATTCAACCAAAAAAAATATGAAAAACAAACATGCGATACCATTACCTGTTTCACGAGATCGATCCTCTGGTCCGCTGGGGTCGCGTCCATGAGCGGCGCCGACGAGAGCGTAGAAGCTTCGAAGATCGTCTCCCCAAAATTGCTCAGAGGGACAAAAACAACGCCACCGTAAGCCTATTCACCCGCACGATGCCGGCTCAATTTAATAAATTGAACCGACCGGTAGTGGCCCAATATAAGCTTAGTGGGCCGCTCTTTCGAGCCGTTAGTGTTTCTGTTACTTATTATGGACCATGTGTTGCGCTGATCATCCACTTATCAGATAAGATCTCCAGGTGCTTATCGAACCACACTTCTCCTTACCAGTGATCATTGCAACTACAGATGCCATCCTTAAAGAGATGAAACCGATTAGCATCTCTAACAAGAATCTCTCGCTGCAGAATCTTTGAAATGAACTTAGTCACATTGTGACAGTCCCCGCATACTCGAAGATTCTTCATCACCTGCAATGGAGTACCCGCCTTGGTGTTCAACAACCCAAAAGCTATAGCAAGCCTTTCACTGTGCTTATAAATCATGTTCCGCTTATCATCCTCTTCAATGTCGTGTAACACACATTCCAGGTCAGCGACATATCCTTCCTTGGCCATCAGACCAGAGAGCTCGGACAACAGCTTAGTGACTTCCTCAGATTGCTCGAACACATTCGTCCCAACATCAAACACATAGATTTTGTTCTGCAACTCAATCCAACTGCACCCAGGGTCCTTTTCCAGGCCTTTGTCTTGGATGGATTTACGGACAGTTTTCACTTTGTCCCATTTCCCTAAAGATGCGTATACATTTGATACTAAGACATGATACCCTGCGTCGTTGGCGGTGGAGTTTATACCGATGATTTTCTCCGATACACGCTCAGCGAGGCGGGTGTCAGAGGATTTCCGGCAAGCACTGAGTAAAGCTCCCCATATACTCGCATCGGGGTCAATGGGCATGGAGAGGATGAGCTGCTCAGCTTCGGATAAACGACCAGAGCGAGAGAGAAGGTCCACTGCGCAGGCGTAGTGCTCTCTCCTAGGCTCCATGTTGTAAATTTTCTTCATGTTGTGAAAAAAAGCCATGCCTTGTTCTACCAGGCCGGAGTGGCTGCAGGAGAAGAGGACAGCAATAAATACAATAGCATCTGGGACAATAGAAGCTTCTTCCATAGCTTGAAAAGTGATCAGAGCTTTCAGTCCTTCGCCATACATTCCATATGCAGAAATCAGCGCGGTCCAGGTCACTACATCTTTAACCTTCATGAGATCAAATACCCGGATAGAGTTCCTCAAGTTACCGCATTTGGAGTACATTTCAATCAACGCGTTCCCCACTGCAACGTCTGAATCAAATCCTAGCTTGTAAATGCAGCCATGTAATTCCTTCCCCTGCCTTTTCGCAGCAATTATGGAACATAGCGGCAAGAGGCACAACATTGTGGTAGCATCTAACATTACTCCAGCAGCCCTCATTTCAGTTGCCATTTCCAATCCTGTAAAACAGTTGCCAGAATGCACAGAAGAAACAATCATGGTATTCCAAGTCACATTGTCACGGAATCTCATGTTTCTGAAAATACAATATGAATCTCCATCTTCTATCCCTCCGCATTTTGCATACATATCAATGAGGGCATTGCTGATAAATATATCTGCCTCCAACCCCATCTTCATTATTTCACAGTGCAGTTGGATGCCGAAACTTTTGTTTCCAAAATGAGTACAGAAAGACAAGAGCATTACCAGTAGGAAGGAATCCGGCTGAGCTTCCATCTTCATCATTTTGAAAAGCTTTAACCCTTCAACATAACAGCCACGTTGAAAATAACAACTGATGATCGAATTCCAGGAAACCTGATCTTTCGACGTCAGTTGGTCAAAAACATCCCAAGCAGCCAATAGATCTCCATGCTTTCCGTACATATCAATAAGAACATTGGCCGCAACTGTATCAGATTCTAGCCCACACCTCACCATATACCTGTGAGCATATTTCCCCAAACCCAAGTCTCCAGAGTTACAACAAGCACGAAAAACAGAAGTCAGAGCCAGAAGATCCGGGTTGAACTCAGACACCATATGTTTAAAGAACAATATAGACTCGTCGAACAGCCCTGATTCAGACAAGCCGCATACAATAGTGTTCCAGCTCACAACATCTTTAACAACCATTTCATCAAATACCTGACTGAAATCCTTCAACCTCCCGAACCTGCGATACATGGAGAGAAGGCCATTGCTGACAACCACATCCATACCAATTCCAATCTTATGAACCAGGCCATGAACAAGCTCACCATCATTAACCCCGCCACAGGCCGGTAAAACACTCGACAAAGAGAACAAATCCGGCACAATCCCTGACCCTCTCAACTGATTAAAAACCTCTAAGGCTTCTTCCCAATACTCATTCGCACTGTACCCAGATATCAGGCTGTTCCAAGAAACAATATCTCTGCTCGGCATTTCATCAAACACCTTACATGCAGTACCCAAGTCGCCAAATCTCGCATACATGTCGATCAAAGCATTTCCAATATAAACATCTGAACCAAATCCTAGATCCTTGACATGATCATGAACAGCCACGCCCATCACAATGTCCATCGAACCGGCACACGCACCGATCACCGACGGAAAAGTATGAGTATCAGGCCGGAGTTTCAAGCTTATCAATTCTGAATACATGCCACGAGCTTCGGCATAAAGCTTGTTATGAGTGTAAGCTCTGATGATCGAATTCCATAGATAAATATTCCCAGAATGCATCATGGACCGGAAAATCGACAGGGCTGAGGAAACATCATTGACATGAGCATACTTGGTTATCAGCTTCCCGGCGAAGAACACGGAGCGTTCAAGCCCTGAAATAATCAACAGAGAGTGGATCTTGCTCAACTTGTCGGAGGTGATTCTGCTGCGATTCAAAGCCTGGGAAATCGAAACTTGCATTGGCTGTAAATGACTTGAGAAACTGCAGATTCTCTGCGCTGCCATAATCACAATTCAGCTGATGATAGAAATCAACTGCAAATCCATAACAGCTGATCAACGAGTCGAGCTTCAACCAAACTGGAGAAATCCTCCGGAAGAATATCCGACGTCGTCCGGAATCGATGATGACGTGTCCTTCCTCAGCCGAGAAAGACGACAAGACAATTATTTATTCAGAAAAATATAAAAGGGAATATCCAGCACTTCGATCTTCATCGTACGTCTCTGAAAATGTTTGTGTAAACAAAATTGAGATTTTCCAACTACCTGCGTGTCGCCGTCACCAACCGGCTTCGGGCTCTGAGAAATCTTCTTGGAGAGAGAGAGATCTCAGCTTCTCTGAAACCCTAATTCATCCTTCAAGTGAGCGTTTAGGGTTCCAGCCAGACATGCTGACACTAAACCTCGTCCCACCCACCTCCAATTTCAATCTCAGCAAATCCAAGCATCGGTTGTTCGCAAGCACTCATCGAAATGCGGCCAACAGGTCTGTGAAATCAACTGGGCAGAACCCTAGGGTTTTCTCTCAGATCTCAGACCAGATCAGCTTCAAAGCACGCGGATTGGGTAAATTCGAAGGATTCGGACACCCTTTTGGGTCCTTATCAAACCCCACTTCTCAGATCTCCGATCTGGAGTTCAAGTTTTCACCTTTGAGTAGCTGGAAGCGAGGAAGGGTTGGAAGAGATGAGTTGCAGGTGGTTAAGGCATCGTCCTCTGAAGGGGAGGGTGAGGCCAAGAGCAAAACCCTACAACTAGCTGTTGTCTTTGGGCTATGGTACTTCCAGAACATTGTGTTTAATATTTATAACAAGAAGGTGTTGAACTTGTTCCCATTTCCATGGCTGCTTGCTTCGTTTCAGCTACTTGTTGGGTCTATTTGTATGTTGGTGCTGTGGGGGTTGAAGCTCCAACCATGTCCTAAGATCTCCAAGGAGTTCCTTATCGCATTGCTTGGGCCTGCATTGTTTCACACAGTAGGACATATCTCCGCTTGTGTTTCGTTCTCTAAGGTTGCTGTGTCATTCACTCATGTGATCAAGTCATCCGAGCCTGTGTTCTCAGTTGTGTTCTCTTCATTTCTCGGTGATACATATCCCTTGAAGATATGGCTTTCGATTGTGCCGATTGTCCTCGGTGTTTCTTTGGCTGCTGTCACTGAGGTTTCCTTTAACTTCCAAGGACTTTGGGGAGCTTTGATCAGCAATGTAGGGTTTGTTTTGAGGAATATTTACTCGAAGAGAAGCTTGCAGAGCTTTAAGGAAGTGAATGGCCTGAATTTGTACGGGTGGATTAGCATACTGTCCTTCTTTTATCTGTTTCCTGTCGCCATTTTCGTGGAGGGATCTCAGTGGGTTGAAGGGTATCGTCACGCACTTCAAGCGGTTGGGAATCCAAACACATTCTACTTGTGGGTGATGCTGTCCGGGGTGTTCTATCATTTGTACAACCAGTCGTCTTATCAGGCTCTTGATGAAATCAGTCCGCTGACATTCTCAGTTGGGAACACCATGAAGAGGGTGGTGGTCATTGTGTCCACCATTTTGGTTTTCAGGAATCCAGTTAGGCCTCTGAACGCACTGGGATCAGCCATTGCCATATTTGGGACATTTTTATACTCTCAAGCAACATCAAAGAAAATTGCTCCATCAACCAGTGGCGATGAAAAGAAAAGCAGCTGATGTTTGGGTCTGTCTTCCTTTCTAGTTGAATAAATCTTTCTGCAATGTTTGTTTCAGTCGCACATTATCCTTGTTTCAGTACTAGTCTCCATTAGAACAGTTTGCAGCATGCCGACATCAGTTTGTTCAAACTTTTATCGCTCTTTAACGTGTAGCTTGAAATTGAGATTGCTTTGTGTCTGTTTGGACTGAATAACCCTGGTGCTGTAGAAACTGCAGCTGAGAATATGAATCCAGAGCTTCGTCCAATCAACTTTGTCGAGGGCTGTCTCTGATTCTGAAGCTGCCAGACCTTGCTGCATTTGCATTCAGGAAGTCAGGCTTTAATATATATTTTTAAAGCTCGATAAAATTCAGTTCAAACTTGAACAGTCTAATACCTGGCTCGACTCATGTTGTTTGCTTACATTGGTTGATTCATCGTACAACATTTTATGCAGGATTGCAGTCTGGTTGCAGAGATTTGAAAGCTGACGAAGGTCCATCTGGAGGAGGCAAGATAGAATGCAACTTCTTTATCAAGCTCTCAATTTCAGCCAGCCTGTCCTTTTGACGGCCCTGGACTAAGAATCTCTTCAGCATCAGGGACGAGGATTCAGTCATATGTCTCCCTCTCTCGAGTATTTGTTTAGAACACTGGAAAGCTTCAAGCACCCTTCCTCGAGCGCAGAGTCCTGTCACCAAAAGATCCAGTGCGTGGCTGTGGGGACAATAGCCTCTTTCTATCAAGTAATTCCAAAGGTTCAATGCCATATCGAGTTGCCTGTTTTGGCAGAAGTGTTTCGTCAGCATGACTACTGTTCGTGCCTTGGGGACAAAATTTCTCTTGGTCATATTTTGATAGACCTGGATGACACCTTCTGTGTCGTTTTTCTTCATCAGACCGGAAAACATGGTGTGGTAAGAGGAGCTGTCGTGGCCTATTTGTTTCTCTTCCATTTCATCCATCAAGGCTAGAGCAGATTTTATATCTCTTGATTTTATCAGAGAGCTCATCAAGGCATTGTAAGCTCCTATGTCGGGCTGTAGATGTCTGCAAGGCAATTCATCGAAGAGTTGTCTAGCCCTGGAAGCATTTTCAGCAATACCGGCGCCATGTATCAGAGTAGTCATTATTTCCAACGTTGGTGGACAATTTATCAGTTCCATTTCTTCAAGGAGCCTCAAACCATCGCCAAAGCAACCTCTCTTGCAGTAGGCGTCAATTCTGATACCATACGTGATGCCATTGGGCTTGAATCCTCTACGAACCATTTCGTGATAGAAAAGTTCCACAGCAGTGATATCACCTGATTCCTTAAACCCCAAGAGCAAGATATTCATGGTTTTTGTGTCAGGAACAAACCGAGTATGCATCTTCACAAACACTGATTTGGCCTCCTTCATTTGTCGTTGTGTGCAGAAAGAGCGAAGCAGTACATTAAATTCCTCAGTACCAAATTTCCTGTCTGTAAATATGTTCTTTTCGAGTCTCTCAAAGGCTTCCAATGTATCTTCATAAGACTTGAACTTGGCCGTCCTAGCCAAGATGATGCTCATAGATTTAAGGGTCAATAATGAACGATGGTTTTTGCTCATCTCTTCCATCAATTCCCAAGCTTTGTCAAAGTACCTCATCCGAGTAAGAATATGTAATGTTTTCTCAAAAGCATCAGGGCTAGGGGGGCTCTGGCAATGTGTGAGGCAAAACCTGAAAAACTCAGAAGCTTTGAGGCCATTCGAATGAGATGCAAAGAGACGCCCAAGAATATTTTCTGCCACTCCATTGTCAAATGCTGAAGGTTTTATGTGCTGAGACAGTGTCGGGTAAAGTGACCTCTCAGGATACGGATGCTCGTTAATGATTCGGGTGATTTCATCAACTTCAACACATGTTACTAAACATCTCCAATGCTGCCTGATCATTCCAAAAGATTCAGGACTGACCAGTGCAAACTTTACACCAAACCAACTAATTCGAGCAACATTTTTTGCTCCGGTCAATAAGAACATCCTCTCGCCAATTTCAAGCTCTACAAAAATTCCATCAACTGCAACCTAATCATCCCAAAGACCTATTAACCAAATCAACAAAACCAGTCACATTCCTAAGCACAACACACCAGTTAATATTTAATACTCAACTCATACATTTATATTAACAAAATCCCATTCAGACATTTTCACAAACAGATGGAGCGCAGAAAACACATGAACACCAAAACCCCTCCCACCGCCAAATTCTATCCATACCCAGATACCATTTCACTGCATAAATCATACTCCCACTTCCATAATAACCAAAAAAAACATCATCAATAACGACACAACTTATTCTGGGCAGCAACACTCAATCAGCAAAGCTCAATTCTTCACATTCACACAGAAACAGGTACAAAAATACATGCCCAGAATCCAAATAGCTGCCCGGACGTACTAGCAGAATCCAATCAACAATCCAGTGGATATGCAGAAACTAACCTTTTCTTCAAGATCACCGCAAGCTTGCAAGGAACAACTTTTCCTGTTCTTGATGTTAAGCTGTGAATCAGCTATTCCCTTTAGCGACGAAATTTATTCAAAATATATTTTGTATTAATTCGTATTATAAATAAATTGGGCCGCAGGTTATGAAATAGGCCCAAACGATATGATGGGCTGTATTGGCCTTCGATCCGCGAATAGTTCGGGCCACAGACAAGAAGAGGGACGATAGAAAAGTACACGTGTGGGACTGGGATTGGATGTGGCATAGAGAAACTACAGAAGAGTTTGGGCAGTGGGCAGGGGATTCGGGCAGGTAGGGCAGGCGTGAAACATGAGTCGTGACGCTGCCCAGATTTTTCAATCAAAACCGGTAAAGCATTCGGAGATAATCGATTGAATACGGGAGAGAGTGCGAGAGAGGGAGAGAGACGTTTGGATTAAGAGGATGGGATCGGTCGACGACGGAGGATCCGATCAAGGCCTGGGATTGATCCCGGCGGCCGGTAACGGAGAAATGAGTGAAGGGACTGAAAACGGGACTGAGAAGAATCTGGAGAGAAGTGTTGTGGTGGAAGAGATGGAGAGTGTCGGTGGTTTTGTTAGTATGGGTGGAAATCAGGAGGCGAGAGGGGAGGATGTGGTGGAGGGAGGAGGCGGCGGAGGTGAGGTGGAGGAGGGAGATGGAGGGGAAGGGGAAGGGGAAGGGGATGGGGAGAAATTGGGGAAAGGAGAGGACGAGGAGGACGAGGATCAACCAGAGGAAAGGGAGGGGGAGGAAGAAGACGGGGTGGCTGATGCTGGTCGGCCGAAGCTGGATGAGGGTTTTTACGAGATTGAAGCTGTGCGGAGGAAAAGGGTTCGCAAGGTATGTTCATCGATTTCATCACTTTGTGAACTCCTATGCTGTGCTTAAATTCGTTAATCTGAGAAACCTAACTAAGATGGATTTTTCATTGTGTTGAATTGTTGGTGTTGCCGGATGGTGGATGGAAAATTAGGGAGTGTTGCAGTATCTCATCAAGTGGTGCGTATTTTATTGGCCGTTTTGTCTATCATTTGGTAAATTTGGCAACTCATGATTGCCTGATGGGAAATGCTTATGGTTTGTTAAGGCGTGACTGGCCGGAGACAGCTAATACCTGGGAGCCTGTAGAGAATCTACAATCATGTTCTGATGTTATCGAAGCTTTTGAAGAAAGGTAATGGTTCATAACTGTTGGTATGACCAGAAATGGGTTTGTGCATATAGGGAAGTTACTAATTAGTTGTTATACTGGCTTTTTTCTTTTTGCTGCGCCTGACTTGATAATGGAGCTGTAAATGTTTTAAGGATGTTAGATTTGTTTCTGTTTTTGTGGAGATATGCTGGTTGTAACTGTGTTTTCGTCTTGTTTCTGTTTTTGCGGAGATTATCTGGTTGTAACTGTGTTTTTTGTCTTGTTGCTACTTCCATCTGGATTTTATAGTTGTATCTTTGTTGGATGTTGTATTGATGTGTTGGAGATCGCATAAGTTATGACTAAGTTGTTCGTCTTGTTACTGATCTTGATTGGATATTCATTCAGGAAATTAGTTGGAGGTTTGAATAGCTGCTTTAAATACTAAGCTTCTTTGGGTGCCATTTGTGATTTTCCGTGTTGCTGTTTCTGACAGGATAAGGAAATTGGAAATTGTGTTGGATATTTGCTGGTTTTAAGAGATTGTTTTTGATATAACTGCATTTCATCTTGATGCTGATCCTGACTGGATAGCTAAGTTGTGACTTTGTTTGGATTTTTGATGTGTTACTTTTTGTGTGAAGATCGTCTTGTTTGTATTCCTGAGCATATTTCTGTTAGTTTGTTTAGGATGTTTGAGGAGTTGCTATGTCACTTGGATTGCATTGCTCTGTAGAGATAGTGGATGGTGTTCCTGGGCATGCAACCTTTTTGTCTTTCTTTTTTTCAGGTTGAGTTCAGGTAAGGGAATTCAGAGAAGGCGGAAGCGTAAATCTGGAGTGATTCACGCTCAAATCAGAAGGAAACAACCAAGATCTGCGGGTACTTATAACATAAGGAATGGAAGGGTCAGGAATATAGCCAACTCACCTGCTACTTCCGCTCCAACCGATGATACTAGTTTTGCAGAAAACCCTTCTTCCTCAGAGTATAATATCAGTGCAGTTGATACTAAGCAATCTAGTGAGACTGATGTAGCTGTCAATTCAGAAGTTCAGTTGAGTCAAGATAAAGATGGCGATTTAAATATGAAACTCACTGAGTTTAGAGGAGGTATCTCAAATGATGATATGCGGACAGATAACCTTGTCATACCTTCTCAGGTGAACAATGGATCACAGCCTCAGGAGGGTGCTAGAGTGAACGGTGTAGAAACAACTCCAAGCAACCTCCCCATCACTGGATCAAAGAAAAGGAAATCTGGTAAAGTGAGAAGGTTCATACCAGACCCAGATTCACATAATAGACCAGATGACGTGTTTGATCCGGTGCCAGGACTTGGAGGGTCCCTAGTGCCTGAAAACTCAAATTTGCCTAGTTTTCCTGCAAGCAATCATAAGATCACTGAAATTATCAAACCTCTGAGTTACGCCCCGCCGGAATCAAATACTGTTCATGATGTAGTGGTGACATTCCTGGCCATGAGGTTAGTCTTCAGTTCCCACTTCGTCTCTCTTGTGATATTATTTATATATATGTATTGTTTGCACTCTGGTAGTTAGATTGACTTGTATAAGATTTATACTTGACACATTACTTGAATTTAGTATGCGTTTTGAGTCCTTTTTTCATGCATCATCTCATAAATAAGGGTACTCATTCATGAAATCAAGTGAACTTCAAAATTATGATCATGTATACTTAAAACTGCTTTATGGATGTTAACCATTTAAAAGATTATTTTAGGTTATTTCTTAGCTGAGATGTGAAACTTTATTTTTCTTTAATGCACAACATTTCAAATGAACTGAGCTTTAGTATTAGGGCTGAAGTAGTTTTTAGTTATCACCATTTTAGACAGTTGACTGTTATGAGATTTGTGTTGTATTTAATTTACTCTGCTGTATTTACTAATAAATGCCCTAACTTATATTTCTTGCTGCCTCTTATCCTCAATAGCTTTCCTTACAGAAAAAAGTTAGTTAATAAAATTAACTGTAAGTGAAATCAATAATCATTGACTGGACCTTCCATCAAGGGCTTGTAAAGTAGAAACTAGAAAGGATATAATGGTTCTAAATTATATAGAGAGGATATAATTGTTCTTAATTATACAAAGAGGATATAACAGTATCATACTTTGCATGTTTAGCATTTTCATGACCTGGCTCCTGAAGACTTGCTCTTGCATTGAGCGACTGACATGTACATCTTATGTGTTTCTTATCTCCATCATCCAGCATTAGCAATTCAAATAAGTTAATCAAACGAAGAATCTGAAAAACTTACATTGAAATTTTATTGGTAAAATTGTTTGCCAGTCTCTCATCATTACAAGTAGCTCTATAAACTCTCTTAGTAAAGCTTGTACTTTGTTTCACCATTTGCGTTCTGTTCTGGTAGTTGGTTCTCTGTTTATCTCACAACCCATCAATTAATGGAATACATTAACGTGTATTAGCTCTTTCAATACGTTTGTTGCAAATCATATTCCGCTCCCTATAACAAATTTTCAATTCTGATAGGTCTGATGGCAAAGAAGTACTGGTTGATAACAAATTTATGAAGGCATATTATCCGCAGCAGGTAACATCTAGCATACATGTTCATAGTTGAGTGGAACTCCTGTTGAATTTGCTGGTACTCAGTGTACGCAGAGGACCGATTGGTTACTTGTTTTTCTACAGTTGATCAACTTCTATGAGAAGAACCTCCGTTACAATCCGGTATCGTGAAGAGAGGAAAGGAGAAAAATGTGCGGTACAGAGCAATGCACTTATTCTATACAGATGCTGTTATTTTGTAGTTTCAGGATTGCTGGTAGTAGAGCGTATTGGTTTGAAACTTGATGAGAGCTGTATGCTTGTTCCTAGACATGAACATGTTTGTACTTACAGTTACCATTTCACTGCATATGGAATTTATCCTTTTAGCTTATATTGCAGCCTAGAATTTGCACAGGACTTCTCTATCGACAGCTTTACAGATATTGAAATGATCCCTCCCTTTAGTGGTTCGATTTAAATCTTATAGAAACAATGGCTCTTCAGAAGCAGCTCCATGGGTGTCCTCCGTGGCACTCCGTATCAGTCGACTCCATTGTAGTTTGTGTTTACAAAATTGCTGTGGTTGGGGCGATGATGAATGGTACAGTATCTCTGATAATCGCCTAAGGAGCTTTATCAAACTTGGAACAGGAGGTTATAGGAAGAACCTCCTTCAGCTGGTGTCCATTTCGGGCTGGAATACGAAACAAAATAAAGCATTAGCAAGAGTGTGCAGCAGAGCTTAGGAGGGTTATAGAATGAAGCATCCGTGAAACAGTTTTGTCTATCCTGTGCATGAAACTTTTTTTCTTCCGCCTATGGCGCGCAAGAGCAGAGAGGGTATCATGAATCAGCTAAGGCAACATACCTGAAGCGAGCAATTGTTTTCTCTTTTGGAACTTTCTTCTTTTGAGTCCTCGCCTTTTTTCCTCTTTGATTTGCTGCTAAGCTTATTCTCCTTTGTTTCAAATATATACCGGAAATTCAATGTTTAACTCAGAAATGTAGGTGTACCCATACAGCACACTTGTTTCATATAGTAATCATAGCCTGTAACCGCATGATCTTGGGGAAAGTGAGGCTGTATCAACCTATAATGCAGAAGAATATATATAATAAGGGAGTATTTAGAAACCAAAAATTCATGATGCAACAAAGCAGTAATTCAGTCATTCAGAAGAATGGAAAATTCAGGTTCGCAAAAGACTGGAGTCAAACCTGCCTGCCAACTCGATGAACCAGGCAAGTTGTAAATTTATTCAACACTAATTCAGGTTTGTGATTGGTTTGGATTTCCATGATCCTGTAGGAAACAACAATATGCTAATATTATAAATCCAACAATTGCCAAAAGCATATTCTACAATCAAGATCAAAAGAGGATAAAATACTACAATTTTTTTTGCATACGAGTGTCCGGGTAAGTGAAAACCTGGAACGCAAAATAGATACGCATACCTTTTCCAATTCATAAGTTCCTCTCTTCAAATATTGAGCATTAGGGATCATAGTAAACAGCTCCGCAATAAAAGCCAGACCACTCTACACAATAATAAACGGAAAGATCAACATTGAAATCTATTTCAAAGAACTCATTTACAATCCAGCTTACAACAAAGAGTTTTCCAAACTAACAACTCAAAGATGCATGATGCCTGTTCCATGTCTTCTGGTATGCCTAAAGATGTGGTTAAACTTCAAGTGAGTCATCACAAAAGTTATAAAAACACGAAAAATAATTGAAGTGTTCAATGTAACATATTGAGTTTGATGGAGACGTACTCACCTGGTTGTCTAGCTTCGGACTCAGAAATTCCAAGTAGCCTAAGGCTGACTCCGTCCCAAGCTCGGGAGCTCGTTTTACAGCAGCTTCGCGAGCCTTAGCTTTCTTCTTCTTCTCAAGCTTCAGTTTCTCATGGACCTCCGCTCTCTTCTCCTTGTTCTTAATCATTGAAAGCAAGATGCCTTTCTTCTCCTTCGACACATCGCCTCCTTCGTTCGGGATTCCTCCCCTTAGCGTCGACGGCCGTTCACCGGCTCCGTCGTCGTCGCGTCCAACGTCGCCGCCTCTTCGCCGACTTCCCCATTCCTTTCATCTTTACCGTTCCCAGTTCAGATCGTCTGAACCCAAATCCTACAAAGCAGAGCTCAGTAGGGCTCCAGTGAAACACTCGGGCCGGGCTAACGGGCCAAAATACACCAAGTAAACCCGACCCGGATAAATTAATTTGACAACTGCTTAAACGACATGGTTTTGAAATAGTTTTACTTAAAAATTAATACACTACCAAACTAACCTCAATAAAATACAATCATATATCATACGACACCGTTTTATATTCGAAATTTGTAATACGATATATTTCTTAATAGCTAAACTATATCGATTTAATCTCGGAAAAATAATATTTTGATATGAATATATTTGATTAAACTGCATCGAATATAAATCTATAAGAAAGAGCGTCCTTCCTCTTCTCTTCCAACGATTTCCACCAAAATGACAAAAAAAACATGAGGAAGTTTCATGATTCGAACTGGAAAAGAAAAATTCATCATAAAGTTTGTATCTTTACCTTAAAAACACATGAAATCAAACAAACATGTGGGGTGGCGTGACATTAGTTTTATTCCTTTTTACCTTAAAGTTTAGGATGGTGAATTGAATTCACATCATTTCATTTAATTAAGCAAATTTTTCTATCTTGAGACAGAAATTATTATTTATCTCGCAGAATGTTCTGACGAAAACATTCCTATCAAATAATGTTTACATTTAGCCCGATAATAAAATATATATCTATTCATATTAATTTATTCATTAATTTGAGTTCATTACATGTCAGTTTGGCCTTCAAATAAGGCAGATCTGAAATGAAAGAAAGAAAGGAAGAAAGTCTCCTGTTTTACCAAGTCCAAAAGACATGTAAAAGTGCTAGAAAACCCTACAAATTCATGACTCTTAGCATGACATTTCTCAGATGTTAATGATGATGATGATGAGGAACCCAATTTCATTCCTCTCCAAATGCATCATCATCATTTCACTCACCTTCCTCTTCTCACCGGTTCTACCTCTGGTTCGCTCCGATGGTCTGTCGAGCCTCCCCGCGCGCGGCAACAACTCTGCTGCCTCCAAAAAGGGTCTCCTTCTCCTGGATCTTCACCAGCTCGGTGCCATTGGGGATGGACTGAGTGACGTCACCCAGGTACCTATTCTCTTCTCCTCCTCCCATTTTGAAAATACCCTTTTGTTTAAGGTCTCCTGTTTGAATTGAATGTGTCGAAAAGGCGAAAAATTTAGGACATTAGGTGCCACATGAGCTGAATTAGTCTGCATTAGGATTCTTGGACTTTTTAGTTCTTCGCTTTCCGCTAAACTAAGGTTGTAATTAGACGTCACAACGGCAAGAGAGCAGGAAAGGTATGACCTTTCGGGGAAATTTATTTGTAGAGGGCAGGGAAAAACAAGTTCCTGTTTTGCCGGAAACTGTGAGGTATTATTGATAGATCGAGGTCAAATGGAAAGCGAAAGAACTCGAACCCCAATTTGATATGTAGGAGATTATGGCATTAAAATGTCAGTTGCATGAATTTTTCTTGTGTGGCGCGTTCGTGGATGATTCTGTCGTATAGTTATGACTATTGGCATATTGTGCGTCATTACTCGAGAAGGGTATAAAATCGTAATCAAAGCATGTCTAATTTATTCTTTCAGATACTAAAGGATGTATGGAAAATGGCTTGCTCTTTTAAGGGGAGGTCAACTATTGTACTACCCGCGGGGAGCAAATATCTTGTTGGACCGATTGATTTTCCTGGGCCTTGTCGAAGTAAAGTTACTTTTTCGGTACATTTCAGGCAAATTGTCGTACTCATACAAAGTACTTTTATCATCTTTCCTGAAAATAAATGTATCAATCTTTATGCGCCTACAGATATCTGGAACTCTACTTGCTCCGGATAATCCTGATATCTGGAAGGGTTTTAATCGGCGAAGATGGCTTTATTTCAATAATATAAAGCAACTCACAGTTGAAGGCGGAGGTATTGTCAACGGAATGGGTGCTGAATGGTGGGCTCGGTCTTGTAAGAGAAATTCGACTAACGTAATCATCATTAGCTCAAGCAGTTAGCGCTCCCATGTAGATGTTTTTATTTATTTATTAAAATTGCCTGTAGCCGTAACCATCTTTTATTTTCCTTGCAGCGCTGCCGACCTGCGCCTACGGTATATTTCTCTCGTATATCAAGTGTAGCTCATTGGAGATAATCTTTTTTTTCTTTCGGTTCTACAAATTATTTATACTCAATTTAGGACTTATTAGCTGTGTTGGTTATTGGTTCCCGGAATAAAAACTGCGGCAGGCCATGACTTTCCACAAATGCAAGCACTTGAAAGTAAGGAATCTAAAAATGGTCGATAGTCAACAAATGCACATGGCGTTTACTAGTTGTTTTCACGTTAAGGCGACCCATGTCAACGTGGTTGCGCCTGGCACTAGTCCAAATACAGATGGAATACACATTAGTTCATCCAGTTGCATCCAAGTCCAGAAAAGCTTCATCCGAACAGGTTCTTACATTTGTATTTTTTCTTCCAGTATTATTCATTCTTAGTTTCTCCAAATTGTCCGCTGAGGCTGCAAAAAAAAAAAAAATCACGCTAATCTGACGCAGGCGATGATTGTATCTCTATCGTCGGCAATTCTTCAAAAATCCTAATCAGAGATGTCGCGTGTGGGCCAGGTCATGGCATAAGGTGAGCCTCGATTACTTCGTTGCAAAAACAAGTCAGAACCATTGATGCTGAGATTGCCATCACTTATTGCAGTAAAATTCATTTTGCAGCGTCGGAAGCTTGGGGAAATCAAACACAACTGATCAGATTCACGATGTACTCGTTGAATCCATTTTTCTGACACATACACAGAATGGTCTGAGGATTAAGACTTGGCAGGTACTTTCGTGTATTCAATATTAATTACTCGATTGTTTCGATTAATTTTCATTTCATTGATCTGTGATATGGATCAGTTCACCTCTTGTTACTAGGGAGGTAGCGGATTTGCGACCAAGATTATATTCAGGAATGTGCGGATGGAAAATGTATCGCATCCGATAATAGTTAACCAATTTTACTGTGATTCATCTCTGCCGTGCTTAAATCAGGTAATCAGACTGTTCTATGTTGCTCGTCCAAGGAAGGTCTTTTTTTTAATAAACGTCATGAAAAATGTTGATTGCAGACTCATGCTGTCAAAATCGAGAATGTATCGTTTATTGACATTCGTGGGACTTCGGCTTCAGAGGAAGCTATCCGGCTTGCTTGTAGCGATACATTTCCGTGCCGGGGTATTTATTTGGAAGACGTGCAGCTTGTGTCTCAGTCATCCGGAGATGCAAGATCTTTTTGTTGGAATGCTTATGGATCCGTTTCAGGTTTAGTATATCCTCCGCCGTGTCTTTCGTGTTTTGCCCCAGTTATTGGGCAAAAGGTTGCATATGTTGCTACAGAATCAATGTAAATTTTGCCTTTTTGGTCGGAAATAATATTGCAACGAAACTCGGTGCTTTCAATCTAACCGCATGTTTCATATTTAGTTTACAAGATATAATTGAAATATTTACGGATTTCGCCTTTCAAATAATATCGTTAGATCATATTATTTAAGCTTATCATAATGATAGCACATACAATTATTTAAATTACACTGATATTATAAATCTATAACATAAAAGGATACACGAGGATCGTAAATTACGAAAAGGTCATTTATATTTCAAAATTTACAAAACAGGGTGTCTAGTTTTGAAATTTACGTTATCGTTTCTCCTCCAATTTATTTCATAGTCCGATCAGCTCCCACCTCCATACCCTCCTCCCTTATCTTCTTCTTCGTCTTCTTCGCGGTTCGATTTCTGTTTCGTGATGCCAGACTTGACTCTCGCTATTTCGATCTCTTGCTGTTGAATTTTTCCGAATTGATATGTATTGTATGGTTTTTGATACTGCAGGAAATGGCTTCGAACTCGCAGAAGGAGGCTCCGGCAGGTAGTTTGTGTAAATGATTGTTTCAGATTTTAGGTTATTCGATTGTTCTGAAATGGGCTGTGATTGAGAGTTTCAGATTGGGAAGTTTATAGTTTGGATTTGGAAGTTTGTTGTGTTGCATAATTGACTATCTGTTTAGGGTTTGTTTTGGGTTGGGATGGAGCGAGGTGCGCTGCTTGGTTTAGTACGAGATTTTAGTATATTATTTACTTACCAGAGTTAGAAATCAGCTTGATACAGGAGAATAAGGCGTGTGTAGATTTGGGATTCGATGGCTTTTTTGGCTGGCAGTGTTTTTAATGGATATGGAGATGCAGTGTAGACATTTACAAGTACTTGTGTCATCAGTTTTGGATATTTCGTAACATTCTCTGTGTTTCATCAGTCATTAAATGATTGTTTTCGTCTGTACTATTACTCACTTATGCTAAACAACAACAGGTTCAGCAGAGGCGACTAATGCCAAGACGGAGTCATCTTCTGTAGAGACTAATCTTGGTCAAGGAAGGGCTTCTCCTCTCCTTGGAGCTGGGTTTCCAGCTGATCCGTTTGATTTCTCAGCGATGAGTGGCCTCCTTAATGTAATCCACTTTGTTCTTATGTACATGAGGCTGCATGTCCTTTATTATGATTAGTTAATTTTATAACAGTTGGGCAAACTAGTTATTTGAGACTGGTAATACATTTATGATTCTATGGATAGGAAAGGTGACGTTTTTTCTCGCTACTTATTTACTAAGAAATAAGTTGCAGGCTTTAGGAAAAGAGAAATGTGTGGATCAAAATAGTAAGAGTATTAGTACTGCAAATGCGTGACTGCAAATGTTAACAAGTTGCCAACTTTTATTTGGCATCTGATATAATTTTCATTCAGTGTATATGCATTTCATCTATATGGTTGGAAAGTTGGAATTCAAACAGTGCCTTCAATTTTTGTACTGCTTAAGTTTTCATACTAATTTGAATCTTCCATTGACACTTCTGATTTAGTCTGGTCTGGCTTGGTAATGATTATATCCTCTAGTTCTGTATCTGAACTGGATAAGAAATTAGGGGACATCCCAATGACTCACATTGAGCATGATGATAAAATTCGGAGACTATTTTTGAAAGTGCTTCATGTCTGAACATGCTTGGTAATGACAACCTCTTCTCTCTCATTAAAGCCTTATAGGAGATCAGATCATTTTCCCATGAAAATGCATGTACTATATTTAGGAATTCTGATAAAGAATGCTTCGTGTCCAGACTTTTCTCGTCATTTCTACTCGTCATTTCTCTCTTTCTCAGGATCCAAGCATCAAGGAATTAGCCGAGCAGATTGCAAAAGATCCTACATTTAACCAAATGGCGGAACAACTGCAAAAGACTTTTCAAGGTTCCACCCCCGAAGCTGGAATTCCCCAGTTTGATCAGCAACAATATTTTTCTACCATGCAACAGGTTATGCAAAATCCTCAGTTTATGACCATGGCAGAGCGTCTTGGCAGTGCCCTGATGCAGGTGAAATAGAGCTTATATTTCTTTTTTCTTGTAATTATCTCGATGTATTTGTGGACACCGTACTGATACGACCACATCTTTATTCAGGATCCATCCATGTCTACTATGCTTGAAAGTTTGAGTAATCCAGCACAGAAAGACCAGTTGGAAGAAAGAATGGTACGTATGAAGGAGGATCCATCTTTGAAACCTATTCTGGAAGAGATTGAAACTGGTGGTCCAGCTGCGATGATGAGGTTACTATTTTAAACTCACAATTAACGAATTTGTGTTCTGAAAGCATTTTCCGGCACTGGCAATTGGCTTTCTTTCTATACATATTTTCTCATATATTCCAAAGAAAGGATGAGATCAGGTTTCGAAGTTCCCATGCCCTTATACTCTTACTTAATATCTTGGAATTCTTAAACAGGCCAGCAAGTATTCATATTTTAATATCTTGGAATGTAGCAAAAATGATCGATTTTTGTTTGTAGTGTAGGTACTGGAATGATAAGGATGTCTTACAGAAATTGGGTGAGGCCATGGGTATTGGAGTTGTTGGAGATGCAGCTACCTCTGCTGATATATCTGGACAGGAGGAAGGGGAGGAAGTGGAAAATGAAGATGAATCGATTGTTCATCAGACTGCTAGTGTTGGAGATGTTGAGGTGAGGGCAATATTTATATTGTACTGTCTAAAAGTTGCATGGTCTTCGTTTTGTTTGATTTATGACATGTTGTTATAGAAATATAAGAGTTGCATTCATTCTGCAATTACAAATAGATAAAACGAAATTCTTGATTGATAAAAGAAAATTTCAGACTACTTTTACCTGATGCCCGTTATTGAAAGCCCCCTGTCATTATTTTACCCAGGGGTTGAAAAATGCAATTGGTGCGGGCGCTGACAAGGATGAAGAAGATTCAGAAGGAAGGACCGCATTGCACTTTGCATGTGGATATGGGGAGGTATCAAGTTCTGACTTCAAGTTTAATTCAGTTCTATTGTTATATGTTGCACCTTTCAAGCTTCTTTTGTTTCTCATACGCCATTATCATCTGAATGACGATGGCTTCGATACAATCTCTCAGAAAAAATGTGCTCAAATTCTTCTAGAAGCTGGGGCAAAGGTCGACGCCTTAGACAAAAACAAGAACACCGCACTCCACTACGCAGCTGGCTATGGCAGGAAGGAGTGCGTCGCCCTCCTGTTGGAGAACGGTGCATCAGTGTAAGTTCCCAACCACCCCATGTTTCGGACTCTACTCTCAAACCCTAAACCCCCTATTTACATTCCGTGCCGTGTGCAGCACTCTCCAAAACTTGGATGGCAAGACCCCCATGGACGTGGCCAAGCTGAACAATCAGCAAGATGTTCTCAAGCTACTCGAGAAGGACGCCTTCCTGTAAACCACAAAACAAACCTTGCAGCCACCATTCCAGTGCTTGGATTTTTGCCTTTCCATGTTCATTACTCTTACATAATCTCTCAACTTCATTTTTTTTCACTTTTCAATTTTTTTATATTCTATCTCATAGATCCCAAAGTCTTTGACCTGATATCATCAGTAATCGAACTCTAGTGACTGAGATGTTTGATGTTCAAAATATCAAGAATCGAACCCTAACGATGTTTGATGATCATTTTGCGAGAGCATGGCCACATCAATTTTTTTTTGTCATCTAATATGAATTCACTATCTATTTATGCTAAAATCATATATATATGTATGAAGGGAACCTTTATTTCAGTTAGGGTATGTTTTTTTGAATTTAAATATTTATTTGAATTAGTTTTAGATCATTTCATTTCCATTGAATTACCGTTATTTTCTTATTATAAATAAATAAAAATAAAGCGATTAAATGGACTGTGGATAAGGATTTTCTTGGCGGCTCGACGGAGTGCTCAACTCCGGCCAATGTCGACCCTATCCACTTCACCTTCCTTCTTCAACAACCTCGCTCGATCTTCGCCTTCCTCCGCGTCGCTCTCTCGCATCCTTATCAGAGCCAATACCGTTAACTGCAACCACCGTCGCTCGAAATCTCGGTTACGTTTCAGGCGGAGAGTTGGGCGAATTGCTGCTCTTCCGGAGTCAAAGCAGTCCACGTCTACGGTTGATGGTCCTCAACAGCAGAATGAGGCTGAGAGGATCGAGAGAGTTTTTCCTCAAGGTAGTTCGGCCATTGTTCCCGCTTGCGTCGTTGGATTGATCACTGGCGTTGCCGTCGTCATCTTCAACAACGCTGTGAGTATTTTTTTGTATTCTGAGGTTTTGGAGATTACTGAACCTGTGGTTTTCATATGGCATTGTGAATTTGATAAACAAACCTAGGTGCATGAGATAAGAGATTTTTTCTGGGACGGAATACCTTACCAAGGTGCCTCATGGCTGAGAGATCAGCCAATTGGGGAGACCTGGCAGCGTATAGTACTAGTGCCTTTGTTTGGAGGTGTTGTTGTTAGTATGCTGAGTGTGCTACAGACTACGGTTGAGAGTGAGGGAAATGAGGAAGAGAAGTTTAAAGTGAATGGAGCTGTAAAGTCATTTTTGAAAGCTGTGGCGGCTTCTGTAACATTAGGGACAGGGAATTCATTAGGGCCTGAAGGTCCCAGCGTTGAAATTGGTTCTTCTGTTGCCAAGGGATGTGGTATGCTTTTTAATATTGGTGCGCCTAAAAGGATGTCTCTTGTGGCTGCTGGATCAGCTGCTGGAATAGCTTCTGGTTGGGACTCTTAATACAGGCATTTTCTACATGCACTTTCTTATTGAGATTGCCCATTATGAACACTGCTCTTTTTTCTTCTGCCATTGTATGCTCATGTAGTCATGTAACCACAGCCCATAGCTGGCTGATGTGTTAAAAAAAACCTTGAAGAAATTATATTTCTGCTTCTTTAGTTATTAGTTTCCCTAGTTGCGCCATCTGTTAACATGTTGTGGTATTTGAGCCAAATTTTGCTTTTTAGAAAGAAAAAAAACTAAAAATAGGGGCAAACTAACAAAAAAAATATTAAGCATATAGGAATAAGGCTGTAATGGCAAAAATCTCTGGAGCAGCTACACAAGGAGCTAGGTTCATTGGCCTCGCTGTATTGTTTATAATTTTAGATTTTGCCTACTCTCTTTGACTCATGTTTTGGTTTCAACTGGAGGCCTATCAGGTATAACTTTTGTGTTTACTGTACTTCAAACAGGGTTCAATGCTGCAGTTGCTGGATGTTTTTTTGCTGTAGAGTCAGTTTTGTGGCCGTCGCCGTCTGATTCATCCCAGTCCCTTCCAAATACCACTTCCATGGTTATCCTTAGTGCTGTTATAGCCTCTGTTGTTTCAGAAATCGGTCTTGGTTCTGAGCCAGCTTTCAAGGTCCCAGGATATGATTTTCGTTCACCAAGTGGTAAATGCTTTTATCTTCTTTTTTTCTCCATCCACATAATTTTTCATGATCAGTGACAATGCAAGAATTTTCTTTAGGCAATTAACTCGCCCATTACTATCAAAGTGTTCATGTTGGTCTCAGTATTAACGATTTCAAATCTCTTCAGAGCTGCCCTTGTATCTGTTACTTGGTCTTTTGTGCGGTCTGGTCTCCCTGGCATTATCAAGGTGTACCTCATATATGATGATGGTCTTCGAAAATGCTCAGAAGGCCAGTGGACTACCTAAGGCAGTGTTTCCTGTAATAGGTAGCTTATCCTGCGGGTTGATTGCTTTAGCATACCCAGAGATTCTTTATCGAGGCTTTCAGAATGTGGATCTTCTATTGGAATCGCGACCATTTGTGAAAGGTTTGTCCGCTGAACTGCTGGTTCAGTTGGTAGCAGCTAAGATAGTGGCAACATCATTATGTCGGGCTTCCGGCTTAGTGGGGGGTTATTATGCCCCATCGCTCTATATTGGTGCAGCTACTGGAATGGCCTATGGGAAATTCATAGGTGATGTAACACAGCCCAATGGAATACTAGATTTCTCCATCTTGGAAGTGGCATCTCCACAAGCATACGGCTTGGTATTGTTTTCACTGATTTCCTTTTATCTAGTAACAGATGTTGAGGATGTGTTATTTGTTTTAGTTTCACTCAATGAAACCTACATGCATAGAAAATACCAAAAATTAAATATGTATACACAAAACTGAAGAACTGTATAATTTTTTAATTCACAGGATGCAATCCAACTATTATCGCCCTGAGCCTGACCATTTCATAGTTTTGCTGCAGGTTGGCATGGCTGCTACTCTTGCCGGAGTGTGTCAGGTACCATTAACTTCAGTGCTGCTTCTCTTTGAACTAACTCAAGATTACCGAATAGTTCTACCATTACTGGGAGCTGTTGGCGTGTCCTCATGGATTACTTCTGGACAATCTAGGAGGGGAAACAATGAGGCTGCCAAGAATCTCAGAGCAGTGACAAGTGAACGATCAGATACCTCTTCTAGTAACGTTCAGGAGATAATATCTAGGTCGATTTATGAAACAGCGTCCTTTGAAAGTGACCTGTGTGAAATCGAAAGTTCGCTTTGCATTGATGAGCCACCTCTCAGTCTCAACGACTTGGGAAAGAAGATGTTTGTATCACAGGCTATGAGATCAAGATTTCCAACTGTTTTCATTAACACATTGCTGGCTGAAGCAGTGACTCTCATGCTTTCTGAAAAGCAGTCTTGTGCTGTGATTGTTGATAGAAATGAGCATTTGGTTGGTTTACTGACTCTCAGGGACATTCAGGAGTTCAGCAAATCAATAAAAGCAAGAATCAGAGAACCAGAGGTAATCTCTACGCCCTGTAGCATACTACAACATTATTTTACTCATTTCATCTTCCATTACAGGATCTCTTAGTATCTGAGATGTGCTCTTTAAATGGCGAATTGTGGACAGTTATGCCAAGCATGGACCTCCAGTCCGCTGAGATGTTAATGAAGGAGCACAATTTGAGTCACCTTACAGTTGTTTCTGATGAAGTAAGACAACGGGCAGTTGGGATGTTAGACGAAGAATGCATCAGTCTCGCCTACAGGTTCTTTTTCTCCAGCTACTAGTTAATGCAACAATTAGCTAATGAATGATTTGGAGGCATTGAGATTTGGGTTGATGCAGGGTTGCTAGCACTAGGGAAGGTCTTGGCTTAAGCAGTTTAGGGATCCAAGAAGCTCCAGCAGCCTCTATGAAGAAATAGATTTATTTTACATCAACCTCAAGTGGAATCAAGATAATATTTACTGTGAAAAGAAAATGGTATAGAGAGGAGAATGTATCAACAGTGGAATCTCAATATGTTGACAAGTGATTTACACTTGCTCAAATGACTGGACTACGGAACCAACAGCCTAAAAATGAAATGGAATGTTCTTCTGTATTAACAACAACATACAACAATTTCTATTATTCTGAACTTACTTATTACAAAACCCCCTTTGAAAAACGAGAAGAGAAGAGACCACAATGATAGATAGATACCTCTTCACCAAACAATAAAGAATCTAACAACACTTACTTGCCTATCTACCTCACAAATGTATTCGCCAAAACAACAACAAAACAACAACACATACAAACTTTCTTTTCTTACACAACACACATACAAAACCCCACCGCATGCCCACCTACCCATGGTTTTGGAACACAGATACAAACAGCGTACCTGCTGCCACCTCCATGGAACATTCAATTTGTTGTTGCTCAACCTAGCCATGTGCGTCTTACTAATTACAGTCCAAGCCACACTCCTCCAGCACAGGACCCACTGACTTCGCCAAGAATGGATCGATACGAACCCACAGGAGAGAAAGAATGGATGCAAGCAGAATTGACCACACTATAACAATCGTAGGCGTCCTGTTCTGCCTACCTAGTAGACCCTTTAGGAACGGATACAGATGGACAATCACCCAGAAGGCAAAGAAGAGCTTACCAAACAAGGGACCCCATGACTCATAGCCGTTGTTGATAGCATTCGAAATTCCAGCAACCACTCCTACTAGGTTCAATATCAATATTGTAGTCGGAGGGATGAGCAACGTCGTCCACTTGAATGCATACAACTCAGAGAATGCTTCATCATCCCCAGATTTTGATGTCACCGTGAAATTGGTTTCAACACCAGCCAAGACTTTCAGAAGTCCCTGGAACACTGCAAACAAATGAGCCGAAACACCTCCAATAACCCAGAACTGTTCATTTCTCCACCATTCATCAATTCCAACACCACTCCATCTCATCTCAAGAATACCAGTGGCAAATATGGAAATGAAGAGGGATATAAACCACAGACTTGCCACATTTGTAAGCTGTGAAAGACACGAAAATAAATAAGAAAGCCAGCAGCATCTAAGCAAATCAAGAATTTCAGATATACAGGCAATAAATAGGTGCCACCTCAGATCTTATACCTCTGGGGTGATGAATTTTCCAGTGAGCAAGCAGATTGCAGGTATGGTACAGTAAGCCACCAAGGGAATCGACGTCCATGGATAAACAGTCGCACCAATGTAAGAGAAACGTTCTAATCCTTTCAAACCACCACCATAACCATACCAGATTGGACAATGCTTGCTGAAAAATATTTCAATGGATCCAAGGGCCCATCGAAGAACTTGGTGCAATCGATCAGAAAGATTGATAGGTGCAGACCCCTTAAATGCGGGACGGTGAGGTATACAATATATAGATCTCCAGCCGTGACAGTGCATCTTAAACCCTGTTAAAATATCCTCAGTAACTGAACCATAAATCCACCCAACCTGCATGAGAATAATAACTGGAGTAAAGAATATTTAGAAGCTACTGAATTTGATGACATTGTAAAACTAATCATCACTAGATCAAATATGGTTACATGATACACCTATTCACTGCTAATGCTTGATGAATGAATTATTAACTGTACGACTTTAAAGACCTCACAATTGCTAAACGTAGTCTAGCAGCAGTTTTTACCTCTTTGCCCCAATCAGTTTTATCTTCATAGCCACAACTGATAACTTGAATAGCTTCTTTCAACAGATATGCCGGGCTACCACCTTTCAGGGAACCTCCATCTTCTCGTAAAGTTGAAGCAACAAAAACAGGAGACTGTCCGTACTTCTTCTCCAGTTTTTCTGCCGAAACTACGGCAGATTTCTCTTCCGAAGTACCTTAACATAAAGATATTTTAAATAACCAAAGGTGGAAAGTAAGGTATACCGCGTTTCATCCATCTTCTAACTCGAAAGAACCAAACAAACAATAATTGACGCTATGGGGTCTGTACCTTCAGTTGTCTCTTCAATATCCCTAGAGCTAAGGTTTGCTTCTGAATCTCTTCTAAAGTAACGCCACTTCTTTGACCCCGACTTAGACTTGGTGGATTTCTTCTTCTTCCCATCACAACAGCATCCGCAGTACACCCACTTTGGAACACAATTGCAGGTTCGTGTTGGAGGTTTTTTTGTTTTTGGAGCATCAAAACCATATAATGCCTGCCTTCTAAAGACACATCCAGTCCCAACATATATTGGTCCTTGAATACCATCTAGACCTTTCATGTTAATCTGCAAAATGAAACATGGGAAAAGTAATTAATGAGATGTTACAATAGTGCTTTACTTCCAACTATCAGCTAAAAGACAAGGCATGTTAGTCAGAATAACGTCAGCTCTACAAATGCCTCCACATACATCAAAGAACACGGTATTCCTGTTGGCATATCGATCATGCCGATCAATCCCATCAAATCTCTGAGGAAACTGAACATAGCAGACTTTCTTCCCCAACAATGGGTCCATCATAAAGCACATAGCCTCTCTTAAAGCCTTACTATTGTTGATGTAGTGATCACAATCCAAGTTGAGAAGATATGGTGCATTTGTCAAAACAGCGGACACCCGTACCTATGGCATCAAATATAGCCGTCAGATATGAATGTCTTAGATGGATGAAATATGAGATATAAGCACCAAGCCATCAACTTATACTCACCAGAGCATTCATTGCACCAGCTTTTTTGTGATGGTCAAATCCTGGCCTCTTTTCTCTAGAAACATACACTAATCGTGGAAGCACATTACCGTCTGTATCCACACCTCCCTCCTGACCAAGAAAAACCTGTTGCAGGTTCGATAGAGTTAATATATGCAAGTGAAGAACAGTATATTGTGGTTTGCACCAAAAATGAACAGATACCTGAATCATTCCAGGGTGGTCTCTGACATTGTTCCCAGGCCAGGGGGTCCCATCCTGCATAGTCCAACCCTCCTCAGGAACCTTTTGTGCTTTGGCGACCAATGCATTGATCCGAACTTTGAACTCCTCGTACTCCCTCTGCAAATAAGACAATCGGTAATAGCAGTAAGTCGCATGAAGTGACATAATCCTGCTATAGCCAGATACATATGGATGAACCATCGAAACTCAACTACAAAAGGACGCATGGATGCGTGCTTTAATCTGATCCATCCAACAATATGATATGACACCAGATGTATCTATGGAGAATAACCATGTTTTGCAAACTATAATAACACTGAAGTCCAGATTAAGATTTATACCTTCATAGCTCTTCGCTCCTTCACGAAAGACGTCACAACTTTATCCTTCAAATAATCAACTTTTTGAGCAAAATAGAAGTCAGGTGCTCGTGGTTCAATGCTGAATTTTTTACAGAAAGGCACCCATTTTCTTGCAAACTCAGATGTCTCTGATAAAGCTTCAAATGTCAACATAGCCGCACCGTCGTCAGAAACATAACATGAGATCTTGTCAACTGGATAGTCCACGGCTAAAATGGACAGCACTGTGTTTGCAGTAACAATAGGAGGTTCTTTCATGGGATCCACGGTACTGACAAAAAAGTCAACATGGGCCAGTTGAGAAGGTTGGCCTTCTTTCTCATACCTGAACATGCCATCAAGTTAATGTGTGCTGTAAAATGCCTAGTATCATTTCAGAAACAAGATGCAAAAGTTCTTGGGCACTAACCTTAAAGACAACCTATCCAAGTAAGTTTCCCGCTCAATTGGAAGCCATTTTGGAAACTGATCGAGAACCCAAGAAGCAGCAAACCAGATCTCACATATTACAGACACCAGCCACAGGGCATAAGCATCATTCACTGGATTTGTGACTCGATAATGAAAGAAAAAGCCAAGAACCACCAGACGTATTAGAATTATTATCCTGTATGGGTTGATTCGACTGGATGGAATTGGTAACTTTCTTGACAATGGTTGCCTTCCTTCATCCATGCTGATCATAAACAAATGCAAAAAGAGTGGGAAAACCATGAGGAACAAAAAAGCTATCACTGCCAACCAGTGAGATGGCCCAATTTTGTTAAGATATTGGGTCACCACTGGTGAGAAAGTAAGCTCTCTTTTAAAAGAACCCTAGTCGTATGTGTCAAGTAGTTCATCAATTTCTGAATAATGCTCACAATGTTAACTATCAAGTATGATATACTGCAAACCATGTTGAAAATACTTTTAGTGCTTACAAAGGTAGCTCAGGGTCATCATCGTCCCAATCTTTGCCCCCATTTTCACTCTTCATCAACTGCAGTTTGTCTTGCTTCTGCTTCCATATTTCCATCCTCTCTTTCCAAGCTACACTGCCATAGCCATACGCAGCAAGGTCTTTAGAGGGATCCATTGGCCTTGGTTGCACTGCAGCAGGACAAACAATTTACCCACTATTTTTCAAGTGATGATAAAAGGCTATTACAGTTTCAAATAATATGATTACCACTAGGATCAGAGAAAGGAAGAGGGTGAATTCTTTTCCCTCCACCTCCCATAAAGGATGGTACTAGAGCATGGTGTTCCGGAGGAATGTCATCAACCTAAAATCCAGAAAATAATCAGTGAATATAAGCTATGGTAAGTAATGTATTATGACTTTCTGCGATTAGAAGGTAATTCTAGTTAAGAATGATTGTAACTTATATTCTGATCTGAATGGATGAACATAGTGAAGGATTACCATCTGGCCATTAGTAAGGAGAGGCACTTGGGGCATTGGATTTCCCATAGGAGGCATGTGACCATCAGGACCATAACGGCCATGCATCATGTTCTCCGAACTAAGATACACATCCTGTCTATCCCTTCCTGCAAAGCTGAACTCATTCTCGAGATCATCAATATCATCTTCATCATCATCACCAGCGACTCGAGTACAACCTGAATTTCGCAAAAGCAAACGAGCCATAGTAAGAAAGAGCAGAAACAGCACAAATACGAAAAGAAAATGCTAACAAAATCATTGTAAACAACGAATAGCAATACCCTTGAGACGTTTGAACCGGGTCTTGCACTGGGGGCACACCTGGCTTCCTTCACTACGCTCATATTCATAGCAGGTTCTACAAATTGGGAAAGCACACTCATTACAAGCAACAAACAGCTCCCCATCCACGTTCAGTCCAACATCATCACCACAAATCTGGCAAGTCTGTCCGGTCAATTGCTGCAATTGTCTCCTCTGCACGCACACAAAAATCCAAATTCACAGATCAATACAAAATCCGTATCCATTAACGCCAGATCACACTGTCCACCGCCCACCGACACACAAATCTCAAACCAAAATCCCCCAAATCAACAACCTCACATTGACAAAGCACACACGCAACCACCACAGCTGACTAAATCAAACACGCAAACACAAAGGAACGTAAACAATCAAACACTTACAGCAAACTCCCCATCGCGACGAATCACCACAAGCTCGTTCCGGTTATGCGACCCCGCAACCAACCCCCCATTGGCCTCCATTGCCGGAAATCAACCACAAAACCTCCCCCCCAATCCGCCCCCAATCTCCAGATCCAGAAACCAAATCAGAAATCACAAGCACGCAACATCAAATTCAACACTATCACTCACTCACACTGAACTCCACTGTAGCAACCGAATTCAGTCCAAATCAAACGCAATGCGGAGCTAGTAAGAGACTCCGGGATTCGCTGAATCCCTAATCCCCAAATTTCACCAGTCGTAAAAATGTCGAAAATAGGAACAGATTATATGGATCAAATCCGGATCGAAATGCACCGAATCAAGGGCTGAAGAAGATCAACTCATCGGCGCATCCAATCCAATGAGTCGACCAGGAGAGACCGCAGTGCTGCACAGCTCACTTCTCTCTCTCTCTTTATCTCCAGCTAGCGTCGTCTTCGTCGGTAGCGAAAATGTGGACGAGAGAGAAGCAAACTCACACCTATATAAAAAAAATCAATAATTTATTAATAAATATTTTTGTTAAAAATTAATATTTAATCATTAATAATTAAGCGACTTAACCTCCATCGAGTAACTAACTAATCTGAAATCCATGCCGCCGACACTTGTGGTTAATTTTTTGTCACCGCGCGGTGAAAATGAGTAGTTACCGCTCGGTGGGCTTAAAAAAGTCAAAGCGAGGAACACACCAGCTAAGAGTTTGTTGTCGGACACGTGGGACCCACGCGCACCGTGGACAGCTAATAAAAGTCCTATGTATGTGTACCACAAAACAATTACGCTATAAATAATAATTTAAAATTATATAATTTTTTACCGTAATTCTAAACTAAAATATTTATTTTTAAAAATATTTTTGATTTGATGAATACATTACGCGGTCTCAATCCTCACACCCCTCCCTTCCATTCCATTCCACATGACTTTTCTTAATTTTCTTGTGTTTATTTTCTTAGCAATTAATTTAAATATTAAATTTTGGATGGTAGCGAAAGTTGTTAGGACGAGGCTGTCTGTAGGTCATTGAGTGAATATTTAATAATCATATTTCAACTTACAGCTACATCATTTTTCTTCTTCTTTTTTTAGAAGGCAATTTTTGTGAATAATTATGTGACATGTGAAAATGTTGTCGAAGACAAATATTCTGACACAAAATTTGGAGTACGGTGTAAGACATGAAAAGGGATTATTGTTGGTTGGATCCAGTTCATGGCCCAACTAAAGTGGAGTTGGTATTGGGCCCAATTTTGGCCCACATTGGAGTACAATTACTTTATTGAAAATTAAAGACAATATTATAGGAAAAATTATCAATGGACGGTCGGGATGTAACATGTCAATGAAACTAAAATTCACCATTACATTGATATCGGACATTGCTGACGGCTTGGCATTCGGCCGGACTAAGGTAAAATTTATACGAATAAAATTGGGTCATGGCCTGATTCATGATTGTTCGAGCCGGGCTTAAATCGATTTTTGAAAATGACGGGCCGGAACTAAAATCAGACCCGCGGGCCATTTGGTAAGGCTTAGTTTGGTAAGCCTTCACCGGAGAACATGTCCCACCTACCTCGTACACAGTCACTTAAATGTAACTCAGATAAGTTCGATTCAGTTGAACGATATTAACGCTTACCTAGATCCCGTTGCTAGGTTCAATTTAGGTGTAGTTCAAAAGTAAGCACATGTGAAAATTGGCTAATTATATAAAATTGTCACAGCCTGGCCATGTTCCACCACCTGATCTTTCCAGGCATCTTTCACGTTCCAGCAGCTATAAAAGGTAGAGAAATGGCAGTGAAAGAAGTCAAGCGAAGATGGAGTGCAAAGGAAGAGTTTGTGTCACCGGAGCGTCCGGCTACCTGGCTTCATGGCTGATCAAGCGGCTTCTGGAAGCCGGTTACAGTGTGGTTGGGACTGTCAGAGATCCGAGGAATGAGAAGAAGCTGGGACATTTGTGGAAGCTGGAAGGAGCTAAGGAGAGGCTGAAGCTGGTGAGAGCAGAGCTGACTGAGGAAGGTAGCTTTGATGAAGCTGTTGCAGGATGTGAAGGGGTTTTCCACATGGCTTCTCCAGTTATTGGATCTGTGGCTGATCCCATGGTGAGTTTTACTGATGATCTGATACGATAATGTCCGGACATGACCTGAGTCTGGTCTGGTTTCGTACCAGGTTAATATGGTGGAGCCTGCTGTTAATGGCACACTGAACGTCCTACGCTCATGCAAAAGGAACCCCTTGCTCAGGCGTGTCGTGCTGACCTCATCTTCGTCAGCCGTGCGTGTCAGAGATGATTTTGATCCCAATGTGCCACTGAACGAGTCGTCGTGGAGCTCAGTCGACCTCTGCAAACGCTTTCAGGTCCATTTTGAGCAACCATTTATACATTTATCATCTTTTTGCTCCTACTGATCTGAAACGTGCACTATCGGTGTAATCGTCTCATATTGAATTATAAAAATGGATATATCTGATTCAGATTTGGTATGCCCTGTCCAAGACCTTGGCGGAGAAAGCAGCCTGGGAGTTCTGCAGCCAAAACAAGATTGATCTAGTCACGGTCCTGCCCTCATTCGCCATCGGGCCTAGTTTGCCTCCTGAGCTGTGCTTCACTGCTTCTGATGTCCTTGGCCTCCTTAAAGGTCCTCATATCATGCTCGACATCATTAAATGTCTTGGACAATCATAAACTGTCTTGGTCTGGTCTGGTCTGCAGGGGAGACGCATAGATTTGAGTGGCACGGACGAATGGGGTACATCCACATAGATGATGTTGCACTCTGCCACATTCTGGTTTTCGAGAAGGATGATGCCCACGGACGATTCCTCTGCAGCTCAGACGTGCTGGAAAATGATGACCTTGTCGCATACCTGTCCAAATGGTATCCAAATCTGCCAATCCCCAAGAGGTTCGTAATCCAAACAACTCAGCATAGCTCATCCACTGTCCCACTTTACTGAATTACATAACCATGAAATACCTGACACCTTACTGGCAGCTTCGAGCAAAAGGAAAGGCCTTACTACGAGTTCAACACGACCAAGGTCAGGAACTTAGGGCTCAAGTTCAAGCCCGTGCGCCAGATGTTTGATGACTGCATTGCTTCTTTAGTGCAACAGGGCTATCTTAAGCTATGATGATAATGCTTCATTCATAATCCTTCTCTTGTGCCTCGACATCATATTTTCCATCGAATGAGAAACTGTACGAGACAATGAAATAATGTCAGAAATAAATCCTTCAACAAGCAAGTCTGCCAGACAGACATGTTGGTTAGTTAGTTTTTACAAGTAACTGAAGCGAAAAGTTCCTTCAGGGTCATTCATGTATGAGCTTGCCTACCTTAAGAGTTTATTTAGGACGCACCAAACATACAAGATAAAGTTGAAAGATAACACCTAATAAGGATCTACTTCAAGACAATTAATAATTATTCAAGCAACCCGAAAAAAGAAAAAATAAATTGCAGTGACACACGATTTTTACGTGGAAAACCTCTCCGGTGTGGAGAGTAAAAACCACGGGACGTAAGGAGTCCACCTACTCAGCTCTTATTATGATAAAGGTTGAGAATAAAAGCAGCCATAATAGATTAAAAACGTTCAGCAACTATCCACCAACACATACATTTATAAGATACCAATAGTAGAGAATACTAGAGTGCAGAAAACCCAGAAACTGAACTCTGTCCAGAAGCGATAACTTTCTCATCGGAACTCCAAACTCCGCAAAAGACCGCTCAAATTGAAGCCCAAGATGTCCCCAACAAGCTATCAAAATCTCAGCAAGAACAGACAACGTTTGGCCACCGAAACTGTCTTCGTCATGAAGCATTGTCCGAAAATCGCCCCTCTCTCTTTTCTCTAAAAAAAACACTCCTTTGACCGCTGACCCAGAATGAAGCAGAAATTAGGGTTTTGTGATGACTCAATATGACCGATACGACCAATACGACCAAAACCAACCGAAACGACCTATACGACCTCCGTGGTGGAATCCCGTACAGGTCGTACTGCTCGTTCAAAAAACTAGTCATACGACCAGTACGACACTCAATAGACTGGACCCCAACAATCTCTCCCTCCAGCCTACAACGGGGAAGATACAAACACGAAGATCATCACTTGAACTTCATCCCAGCAAGTTTGCAGCAGAGCTCAACCTTGCTTCTCGGAACTACCTTAGTCAATACATCAGCAACTTTGTCGTTGGTGTGGACTTTCTTTAGCTTCATCTCACCTTCCTCAATCACGTTTCGCAGCCAATGATATCTAACATCAATATGCTTGGTGCGAGAGTGATACATAGCATTCTTGTTCAAGTCAATAGCACTCTGATTATCACAGAATACCACATATTCATCTTGCTTCAAACCCAACTCTAACAGAAATCTCTTAAGCCAAAGCATCTCTGTATTTGCTTCGACAACTGCAACATACTCTGTCTTAGTAGTTGGCAAAGCTACACATTATTGGAATTTGGATTATTGTTGGTTGGATCCAGTTCAGGGCCCAACTAAAGTAGAGTTGGTATTGGGCCCAATTTTGGCCCACAATGGAGTACAACAATTACTTTATTGAAAATTAAAGACAATGTTATAGGAAAAAATATAAATGAAAAATGGATGGTCGGGATGAGATATCAATGAAACTAAAACTCACAATTAAATTGATATCGGACATTGCTTAGGATTTTTCGCTTGTAGTTAATTTAAATTTAATTAAGATAAGTTCAATTCAATTGAGCCATATTAACAATTACTTCGAACCGGTCCGATTAATTTTAGGTTTTCAATTTAGCTATAGTTTAAAAGGAAGCACATTGCAAAAGTTGGTCCTGGATGATGATGTCACAAATTATATAAAATCATGTCACAGCCTTGCCATGTTTCACCTTCTGATCTTTCCATGCATCTCCAGCAGCTAGAAAAGTTGGTCCTGGTGAAAGAAGTCAAGCGAAGATGGAGTGCAAAGGAAGAGTTTGTGTCACCGGAGCGTCGGGCTTCCTGGCTTCATGGTTGATCAAGCGGCTTCTGGAAGCCGATTACTTTGTAGTTGGCACTGTCAGAGATCCGACGAATGAGAAGAAGCTGGGACATTTGTGGAAGCTGGAAGGAGCGAATGAGAGGCTGAAGCTGGTGAGAGCAGAGCTGACCGAGGAAGGTAGCTTTGATGAAGCTGTTGCAGGATGTGAAGGGGTTTTCCACACAGCTTCTCCCGTTTTGGGCTCTGTGGCTGATCCCATGGTGAGTTTTACTGATGATCTCATTCGATAATGTCCGGACATGACCTGACCTGAGTTTGGTCTGGTCTGGTTTGGTCCCAGGTTAATATGGTGGAGCCTGCTGTGAATGGCACCCTGAATGTCCTACGCTCTTGCAAAAGGAACCCCTTGCTCAGGCGTGTCGTGCTGACGTCATCTTCCTCAGCGGTGCGTGCCAGAGATGATTTTGATCCCAATGTGCCACTGAACGAGTCGTTGTGGAGCTCAGTCGACCTCTGCCAACGCTTTCAGGTCCATTTTGAGTAACCATTGATACCTTCATCATCTTTTTGCTAGTACTGATCTGAATTTGCCACATCTGATTCAGATTTGGTATGCCCTGTCGAAGACCTTGGCCGAGAAAGCAGCCTGGGAGTTCTGCAGCCAAAACAACATTGATCTGGTCACGGTCCTGCCCTCATTCGTCGTCGGGCCTAGCTTGCCTCCTGAGCTGTGCTCCACTGCTTCTGATATCCTTGGCCTCCTTAAAGGTCCTCATATCAGCTCTACATCATTAAATGTCTTGGACAATCATAAACTGTCTTGGTCTGGTCTGCAGGGGAGACGCATAGATTTGAGTGGCACGGTAGAATGGGGTACGTCCACATAGACGACGTTGCACTCTGTCATATTCTGGTTTTCGAGAAGGATGATGCCCACGGACGATTCCTCTGCAGCTCAGACGTGCTGGACAATGATGACCTCGTCGCATACCTGTCCAGATGGTATCCAAATCTGCCAATCCCCAAGAGGTTTGGAATCTGAATAACTCATCATACCTCATCCACTGTCCCACTTCACTGAATTACATAACCATGAAATACCTGACACCATACTGGCAGCTTCGAGCAAATGAAGAGGTCTTACTACGAGTTCAACACGACCAAGGTCAGGAACTTAGGGCTTAAGTTCAAGCCCGTGCGCCAGATGTTTGATGACTGCATTGCTTCCTTAGAGCAACAGGGCTATCTTAAGCTATGATGATAATGCTTCATTCATAATCTTTCTCTTCTGCCTCATCTTCATATTTTCCATCCAATCATAAACTGTACGAGACAATGAAATAATGTCAGAAATAAGTCCTTCATCAAGCAAGTCTGCCAAACAGACATGTTGGTTACTTTAGTTTTTACTTGTAACTGAAGCGAAAAATTCCTTCTATGAGCTTGCCTGCCTTAAGAGTTTAGCACGCATCAAAGAAACAAGATACACATAAAGAGAAAGAGAACTCACATGTATGTGACATTAGGGGCTAAACGGACGGTCAGGACTTTTTCTGCCCGACGCAACTTCCCAAACCAAAGGCATAGCGGGCGCCTTCTTATCATGGTAAATTCTAAGACCTCTTTCATCCACAATAACTTTCTGAGCCTCCTCAGGCCCTCGATCATTAGTCCCACGAACATCAACAGATTAATCGAATGCGCAGCTTCCAACATCTACTGCGAGAACTCAACCCCATCACCAATTTTAATAGACTTCAATCACCCCTGGATCAAAAATGCAGAAGTATACGCTTAAGGAGCAACTCCATTGATCTGCATTTTCCTGAAAATCCTCCTGGCATCATCACACTTATGTGGCTAGCAGAAGCCTTTTCAACTGCCGTGTATATCACAGCCTCGGCAAGGAATTTGAAGCTTCTCATGAATCAATTAAGACAATTCCATGGCTTCCTGAACAAGTGCATCATTGGAATCAAAGCACTCTCCTTCATTTTTTTGAAGATTTCAACGGCATTCTCCCGCTTTGGATCAGATTCTCTTGTACCACTATAATCTGCTTCAGGAAGTTGAAGTGTTGGACTTGCAGCAGGCTTCTCCTTCCTACCACCACCACCAAACTTGAACTTGTTCAGAAACCTCTCACTACCTCAACTGTTCGGAATCAGAGATGGTGGATTTTTGGCTCTGAGCTTCGTCCTCACTTCATCTCTACGTCCTCCGCCATTGAAGCTTTCATCAACGGAACTCAATCGCGAGCAATCAAAAACCGTACACCGTCCAATCGAGATGGATTGTTCGATGAAATAAGTAAAACATCAAATCGAAACGTCAGCAGCGAGCAGCTTTACGAATCTTTCTTGAGATGCGAGCATGGCGATCGGCGAGAGCTTCGCCTCCGTCGTCCTCTCCAATCGGATCGTTCTAGGTTTTCACGGCTCCGGGGAGGGCAGAAATGTCTTTTTCATACCTTTTCAGTAACAAATTGCAAAAACATGTTGAAAAGTTTACTTAATTACAGAAAGGGTGAAATTGCAGAGACTCGTGATAGATAAGGCTGCTTGTGTTTTCATGGTCTTGCAGGTTTCCGAAGGAACACAGCGAGCTGGTCGCATATCATGGTGTCGGATTGAGGCCTTCCGGAAGCTCAAACTCCTATTCGCTCTGCTCGCCGGATTGGGTTGCAGGTACAATTTCAATCCACTGTTTATAACGATTCAATGAAGAAGATGAATTAGGGCTTACCTGGCTGACCCTGTTGAGTAGAAAGATGTAATCTTTCTAGGTTTTGAGAAGCCATGGCTGTGTAATCTGAACTGAGCTCGTGTATGGTGTGGTGTAGGTTTTGGTGGAGGTAAAATGGAGAAAACTGGTGGTTGTGGTAATAACAGCATGTTGTGGTTTTTTAAGGACAAAGGTTTCGATGATAAGGTTATAAATGACATGTTCAAGAAATGCAAGCGATTAGAAGGTGTCAAGAGCGAGACAGCGTCAGAAAATTGGGCATACTTGAAGAGCATAGGCATTCAGGAGAGGAAAATTCCTTATGTTGTTTCGAGGTGTCCGAAGATTCTGACATTGGGGTTGAATGAGAAGCTTGTTCCTATGGTTGGGTGCTTGGAAACATTAGGGTCGAAGCCCGGCGAGGTGGCTACTGCTATAACTAAATTTCCCCACATACTGTCGCATAGCGTGGAAGAGAAGCTTTGCCCGCTTCTTGCTTATTTTCAAGCCTCAGGAGTGCCGGAGAAGCAGCTGGGGAAAATCATATTATTAAATCCGAGGCTTGTTAGTTATAGTATTGAGCCGAAGCTGATGCAGGTGGTGGAATTTCTGGCTAGTCTTGGTTTAACCAAGGATGGTATGATCGGAAAAGTACTGGTGAAGTATCCTTATATACTGGGTTATAACGTTGACAAAAGGCTGCGTCCAACCACTGATTTCTTAAAATCCTTAGGTCTATCGGATTCAGATCTTCAACGCGTTGTTATGAATTTTCCTGAAATTCTGTGTCGAGACGTGAGTAAGATATTGACGCCCAATGTTGATTATCTTAGGAGTCGAGGGTTTGATGTCAGACAAGTTGCTGCTTTGGTGACGGGGTATCCCCCAGTTCTGATAAAGAGCGTTAAAAATTCTCTGGAACCGAGAATCAGGTTTTTGGTGGAGGTGATGGAGAGACAAATCGACGAGGTTGCTGACTATCCTGTTTTTTTCAAACACGGGCTGAAGAAGAGATTGGAATCCAGGCAAAAGATTTTGAAGAAAAGGAATGTATCTTGCAGCTTAAATGAAATGCTGGAGTGTAATCAGCAGAAGTTCCTCACTAAATTCGGCCTGGTTGAAAATCTAGCCTGAGGTTCTTCTTCAGACTTCCGTTACCGCTTTCGAGCCCGGTTTGTCATCTTTCGTTCAGGCAGTTCATTACAGTGATAGCTTCCAGCTTCCCAAAATTTCCCTTTCAAAATCTGAATTGCAATTTTGTAGAGTTAGTTCTATGAAATGCTTCATGTTTCCTCAACAGCATATTTTACTCTCTCAAAGTTGGCCCGATTAGTCCGTTAAATTAAATATTTCAACGAGTATGTTTCGATTTCTGATATTTTAAAATTCGATATCCTTGTAGCAGCGGTTCGGATCGGGGTTTGTGGTAGAATAAAAAAACAGGGGATAATTTGTGGCCTTATTGGGCCGATACGGGAAACATGATACGGCCCATGGGCCGTGGAAGTGAGAAATGATCTGCTGCTTCGCGGAGCACGATAGTGAAGCTGAGGTTGAAGAAAGATTGGTTGTGTGGGCGAAGGTTGTAGTTATGGTTGCTGTCGATGGCGCGTTTGGGAGCTGCAGCGGGCAACGATTCGACATTCAGTTCATCCATGAAATTGAACTGACGCTAGCTGAGAAACTCTAGCGGGAAACTGTAGAGGATTCGCTTACCATCAGGTAGATTATTCTCACCTCCGAAACCGCCTTTTGTGGTTTCAAAAATGAATTAGGGTTTTCGAGTTTATGGTTTTGTTTATCGTGAATCACTTGATTGCTGTTGAATCTGATTATTCATTTTAAAAGTGTATCAGTCTGGAATTTTTAGGGTTTCTCTGATTGCTGTGTGCAAGGGACTCGAGTGTGTTTTGATTCTTAAATAAGGAAAGTTTAGTAGATATTTTACGTTGAAGCGATTGGTGATGAGGGTAATGAGGTGATCTGATGCATTTTATTTCTTTTGTTGTAATTTGGGTTGGTTGTTGCAGAAGTTGGTGGACGTCTGGATGAGTGGGAACAGGCAGAGGGTACTTGGTGGTGGCGGGGGACAGCATGTGTTGGACTATTTGAAGCGAATGCAGGCTGAAAATCCTAGCTTCTACTATGAGCTTCAAAATGAGGCAGAAATGTCAATTGGGAATATTTTTTGGGCAGACGCAGCGTCTAGATTGAATTTCAACTACTTTGGAGATGCGGTTAAATTGGACATGTCGTACAGGGCAAATCGACATAGAGTGCCTTTTGCTTATTTTTCTGGAATCAATCATCATGGACAGCCGATTTTGTTTGGTTGTGCTTTGCTGGTCAATGAATCAGAGTCTGATTTTATATGGTTATTTCAAACTTGGCTTCGCGCAATGTCAGGACGGTATCCTGTCTCTATCACAACTGAGCCAGACCGCTTTGTACAAATGGCTGTTAGTCTGGTTCTGCCTCAAACTCGTCATCGGTTCTGTAAGAGTGGCATATTTAGAGAAACACATGAAAAATTAGCTCCGTTGTATCTGCGTCATCCAACTTTCGAGACAGAGTTTCAGAAATGCATCAACAATACTGATAGCATTCAAGAGTTTGAATCATGTTGGTCATCACTCTTGGAGAGGTACTATGTTATGGATGATGAATGGCTTCAGTCAATGTATGGTGCACGCCAACAATGGGTCCCTGTTTATTTACGTGGTACATTTTTTGGCGAGATATCTCCTGCTGAGAAAGGCGAGGGCTCATTTTTTTATGGATTTGTCAATGCAGCAACCACGTTTCAGATGTTAGATGTACAATATGAAAGGGCTATCGCTAGTTGGCATGAGAAGGAACTTGAAGCGGACTATGATACTAACAACATGACGCCAGTTTTAAAGACGCCATCTCCTATGGAAAAGCAAGCTGCAAATATTTACACCAAACAGATTTTCTTGAAGTATCAGGAAGAGCTAGTTGAAACCCTTGCAAATCCTGCCACCAAATTGGATGACTCTGGGACGACGTCAACATACAGAGTTGCAAAATTCGGGGAAGACCACAAAGCACACACTGTTAGATTCAATGATATTGAGATGAAGGCTAGTTGCACTTGCCAACTGTTCGAGTTTTCAGGAATAATTTGCAGACATGTATTGGCAGTCTTTCGAGCTAAAAATGTTCTCACGCTTCCTCCCCATTATATATTGAAGCGATGGACAAGAAATGCTAAAACCGGGTCTTCTTTGGATGAACATGGTTTAGATCGGCCACTTTGTCCACGAGAGTCTGTTACTGTTAGATATAATAATCTAAGGCAGGAAGCACTAAAGTATGTTGAAGAGGGGGCAAAATCTATCCATGCCTACAAAGTAGCAATGAATGCTTTACAAGAGGCTGGTAAAAAGATTGGTTCCCTGAAGAGTCAGTGTCGCAGTATCACACATGTTAATCCTTTGCCCAATGGTTGTAGTCAAGAACCATTCTGTGGAGAAGCAAATCAAACTGTATTGAGCCAGTCGGTGGTATGCTTTGTGCTGATCTTGCCTTTTTGCTATATTAGACCCTATTTATTGATTACTCAGTATCTTCTGGTTTTCATTCCACTTCCACATATTTAAAGGCCATTTGATGAATATAATTTATTCTTGAATAAGAAAGAGGGATTTATTATCTTTGCTCGTGGCTCATGCTTTATGCACTAGCGATAGCATTTCCATATTTTTCGGTGGATCTCATAACAAAAATTTATTGAAATTCTATTGCAGGCTGAAAAGGAAAAGAAGATCAGGGAATTAACTGCAGCGCTGGATAGTGTAAATCAGAAGAGCGAATTTTATCGCGCAAACCTACTGTCAGTGCTTCATGACGTGGAGGACCAGAAATCCAAGTTGTCCGTTAAAGTTCAAAACGCAAAACTCGGTTTAAAGGAATAGGTATATGTAGCACTATACATAACAGCACTTGTACACGCAAATCAATTCAGGAAGTCTTTAGTTTTTGTACAGATATGCGTATCATTATACATTCAATGAAACCAACCTAGAGATACTAACTAAACTGTTCGGCAAATATGGCTGAAAAATAGCTTTTTCCCATTGATCTACTACATGCTCCAAGTTATGAATTTTCTTGAAGCTTCAAAAAGTCTCTTGAAATATTTATGGTTCATCCTCAGGCTTCTATAGCTCTGTCATCATGCGCATTCTTTCATATCCATCTTTATTTTCTGAACTTTAACTAAGTGTTCATGTCTGCGATCCTCAGTAGTTTTTATTTTCACTGATAAATTCTTGAATTTTCTTGTCCATCTCATCCAGGTCGAGACGCATCAGAATTACTCAATGTAATGGGACGGAGTGGTTAGAACGTTAGTCACTCCGATACGCCTGCAAACAAGCCGGGAGAACTCTAACCTCTCTGTGCTCTTCTCCAAATTTGACTACTCGGTGGCATGTAATAACTCGGCCATCAACCTCCATTTTGGATGCTGTAAATGCGACCATACCAACTCTGTATACTAGAATACCTCACGTGACTGTCACGTGACACCCACAGATGGTCAAAATATTTTCTTTGTAGTAAAAACTCCATGCATTTAATCAACCTATTTATATTTCCAAAACTAATCCATTTTTCACAGCACACTGAATTACCCAATACATATTTTCTGCATAGTTAATGGATTCAAATCCGATACAGTCAGACAAAATACATCGATAGTAGTTTTATTCGAAGCAGAATCTGCGAAATCCAATATTCCATATATAATTAACATAGTTACATTTCCTAAATAATCCAATCCAATCCAATCCCTCCCCTGGTAAATTTTGTCAGTAAAAAACATTCTTTTTGTAAAGTTAATATTGGAAACTATATTTTACCTCCAAAACCCAACTCAGCAATATTTTGAGACAAAGAATGCTTAGGCAGCTGAGTTTTGTTGTTATATTCTTGTTTCCTAAAATCAAAGGTTACTCCATGTATTTATACCTACAAAACCAGACATGCTCAGCTCCAGCTAACCTAACTTTCAAGTTTGATTGCTGCAGAAGATGTCGAGGTATGGGAGATACCATAGAAGCAGCACCAGCGATGATGACATGAACACCGGGACCGGACAGCGACCGAGCTACGGCGAGTACACCGGTTTCTGGGATTTTCTAAATACCTTACCGGAAAGCTATACTTCCAACAGGCCAGCCCCCAGCAACCCAACCAACTATTACTATGGAGATTTCTTCGATGGCGGTTATAACAACAATACTGACACTGTCGCTCGACCCTCCGACGGCCACAGCCACCGCAGCAACGCCCATAGCCACCACAGCACCGCCCATAGCCACCGCAGCAACAGCAACGGGCAGAGCAATGGAAATTCGAGAGGAGTGAATGGGTCGGTGAGTAGCAGATCGAGCAGCGGGAGGAGCAGCCCGGCGCCGGGCGGGTCGGTTTTCGGGAACCGGGCCGGCTACTATCAGTTTGAGCGAGGGAGTACCAGTCGAGCGAGAAACAGAGAGAGTAGTGATGACGACAGCAATGATGGATACACTGGCGGAAGCAACTATTATAATTGGACTTAAATTGAAACTTTTCATAATTTTAGGCCGCGTAGTGGAATTTTAAGCTTTTGAATTTACTCCTTTTTCTGATTACTTTGAGTTACGAATTTTCCAGTTTATGAATAAAATTTCTTTGATTCAAGCACAGCCGTTGATGAGCTTTCCCGCCGTTTAATATCAGCCGTGCTTCTGTTTCTTTCAAAAATTCAAATTATTACATTCCTTGCGTCGCAAGAAATCTTTAGAAACCTGTAGAAACCTATCCTGGGTAGTGTTACAAAAACAGAGAATCTGAAACAAATATGCAGAAAGAATCTGTTGTTTCAATTTGAAGCGACTGGGATGGGTTGGGGAAGGGATTGATTCTTGTCCAGCGCTTCCCAGTCAAGCTGTCGGAGTATTTTGAAGCGTTCTTCGATGGGGATGAATCCGGCATTGGGAGAAATTACACCGGATGTGCTGGCTTGGTGGAGTAACACGATGGATGATGACATTTCTGGACCGTGGAGCTTTCCGGTCAGGAGCACTCGTAGCGGCATGAAGAGAGATTTTCCCTGAGGACGAATAATAAAATGGTAAGGAATATTGGAGAGGTTTTCTTTTATGGGTAGTTTAGCTAGTAGGACAGACCTTGCGCTTGAGTGATTTTCCCAAGGCCTTTACCCATTTCTGCCAGCCTGCACTGCCTTCTTCAAGAGCGGTCATTAAATCGCCGCTGTCGTAGGCATCTAATAAACACTCGCAAAAATCAGACAGCTTGTCTTCTAGGACAGTCTTGCCTTCAGCACTGCGATGAATAGTGTATATGTAAAGCTGATTAGTGATAATTAGCATAAGTTTTAGTGGTGAGATCTCCACGCCTGACTCTGATTTAGAGATTGAAAGCCTGGAATATGTGGATGACTGCCGACAGAAAAAGAAAAAAGAGCACGCACGACTTCCTGGTAACGAAGCAGAGAAAATACCTGTTCAAAGTATCAAGCAGTGGATAAGAAAGCAGGTTTGAGAGTGCCTTGTCAGCATCTGTTATCAAGTCAATCCCGTCCTTGAGCAGCTGGACAGCTTCCTGTATACAAATATATGTACTTCTCATGAGTTGGATGTAAATATGACGTACATGCTTGTTTATGCCGGTGCTATGCATGAGAGGGAGGATCGAGATAATAATTACCAAGAATAGCTTACATGAAGATAAATATCTTCCTTACCTCAACGAAGCACCCCTCGGAGACTGTCAGGGTACCGGTGCTCACCCAGTGATCAGCAACAAGCTTGTTCAACTCTGCTGGTGGAAGGGCTCGCAAATGCAGGCCGTTCATCCACCTGCAAGATTCAAAAATCAAAAGCATTACATACAAATCCAGTGCTCTAATTTTTGGCCCCAAGGTGAATCACGAGAACAACAACAATTAACCTTAGCTTAGTAGAATCGAAGACAGCACCACTTTTGTTGACGCGTGAAATAGAGAATTTCTCAACTGCAAAACACTTGAATGATAGTAAACAACAAAGTCGATCCAGCACAAGAAAAGGGTTGCACATCCATTATTATGGGGATACGAGGCTTTGATATATATAACCGATGAGAAAATACTGACCAAGGTCATCCAGAGTGAAAAATTCATTCTCAGTTCCATCTCCCCAACCCAAAAGTGCCAAGTAGTTCACCATTGCTTGCGGTAAATACCCCATCTCTCTATACTGTCAATATGTTGAGAAATGGAATTGTATCATTGTCGATTCTAGGGGAAAGAACGCATCCAATTAAAATACTGTCCCCTTTTTCATATATATATTTCTAACTTTTTAATGATAAAGTACCTGGCCCACTGAAGTTGCGCCGTGTCTTTTTGATAATTTACTCTTATCTGGAGCTAGAATTAATGAAACATGGGCAAAGTACGGCATGTGGAACCCAAGAGCCTGGAACAAGCAATCAACAATAACGTAAAATTTTCGGATTCCAAACACAAGTTCAGCCTCTTTTAAAAATACAACATAGAACTGAACAACTACCTGATATATCAATGCCTGCCGCAAGGTATTTGGTAAATGTTCTTCTGCTCTGAAATTAAAATGTCAGAAATCATGTAATTAGTACTTAGTTTGGATATGCATATCTATGACTACAGTGAGGAAATCTAAACAGGGTTCACCAATACTTGCCTAATGACATGGGAAATAGCCATGGTAGCATCATCTACTGTGACGCAAAAGTTATAAACTGGCTGCCCGTTGCTCCTCATTATAACAAAATCTCCCAGCGTATTCAAGTTCCAACTTACCTTCAAGTGCACTATGAATCAAATCAACAACCAATAACAAACTAAGTGCGAAAGACAACACCCATAAAAATGTACATTTCGGAAATAAGAAGTCTTACTTCGCCACGAATAAGATCATCAATCTTCAGACTCCCTTCCTTTGGCACACGAAATCGGTAAGTGAAAGGGGTACCCTTCTCTAACTCTTCTTGTACCTCTTCCTCTGGCGCACTGGCCCACTTTCCCATATACACCGGTGGCAGTGATTTCTCTTTAGCTATCTCCTTCATTTTCTCCAATTCCTAGACAGAAATACAACCAGCAATGTGTCAATATCTTTCTACATAAAATATAAGGCGCTGCAACTTTAAGGACTCTAGTTTTACATCACACGTGTTAACGAACACCAACACGCCAACTATCTTCATACTTGTTCCCGAAAGACTATCCCAAGCGTGTTAACGAACACCAACACGCCAACTAACTCAAAGCTGCCAGACAAATTATGAACACGCTACCTCACTTGAGCAAAAACACCGATAAACTTGACCCGTCTGTAAGAGCTTCTCAGCGTACTGCTTGTACAGGGCATTCCTTTCCGACTGACGATAAGGGCCATAATCCCCTCCCATTCCAGGTCCTACATTTACAGCACAACAAGCATTACATCTTCCTCTACCTAAAAATGCATTGCAAGTCCAACTTACTGAGATTACAGCGCTGAAAAGTATTAACAACCTTCATCCCATTTGAGCCCCAGCCATGTCAAATCCTGCAGCACAGCTTCCTCTGACTCCCTAGTCGACCTCTCCAAATCCGTGTCTTCAATCCGCAACACAAACTTCCCACCTTTCGACCTGCAACGCCACTAGACAACCCTAATTTCAACAATTCAACAAAATCCCCAATCCAAAACTCAGTCAAAGTTCACCATAAGGTCGACAACCACAACCTCGCAAACAGGTAGTTGAAAAGCGCAGTTCTTGCACCTCCTACATGGAGATTCCCAGTTGGCGACGGCGCGAAACGCACCCTAACCTCTCCATCTCCCTTCCTCAATGGGGCTCCAACTATACTAGGGCTTGCGCAAGCCCTGGCCGAGAAACATCTCCGGATTTGCGACACGCTAAATCTCAAATCGGTGACGTAATTACACGATTGCCGTAGAGTGCTCACCTCCGGCACCATCCTCATCGTCATCCATGGCGTTCCGACCAGGCTCCCCATTCCGACTCCGCTCTGCAAATCCCTTCTCTCTCTGCAACAGCCAATTGGATAACGAAGTGAAACGAGATCAAAACGGCACGCAATCCTGCGTTTTGATTCCACATTGCAGAGTCTGGTTTTGCGTTTCGGCAGCTTTGGATACATCTCTGAGATTTTTCTCCGGCGACTGCGAGAGAGCTCTCCGATGATTACGACGGGCTTCGAAATCAGTGCCGTTGGAAATTCAATCCGGTGGTTGTCACCTACACATGTTTCTCCGCTTTGCGAAACCCTAGAATTGTGTGGAAGTTTTCGTCGTACCAAATTTAGTCCCGGCGGTAGATTGCGGCCGTGGAGCTGCAAATTAGGGTTGCAGATAAGCATGAGGGATAGAAGCAAGAATCGGAAGCCGTTGCAGCGAGGGAGGAATCTGAGTATCGAAGCTATACAAGCTGTTCAAGCTTTAAAGCGAGCTAAGAGTGACGACGAGTTGCTTCAGCGTGCTATCGATTCCAGGTTCCGGAGGTTGTTGAAGTTCGACATGGTGGCTGTTCTGCGGGAATTTCTGCGGCAGAATGAATGCGAATTAGCGTCAAAGGTTTGAAATTTGCTACACTTTCAGCTTATCCTTCTGCTGTAGCTAAACTGTTCGATGAAATGCCTCACTGAATTCATCAGATTTTCAGCATCAGAAACCTCTCCGGATCACATGATTTCTGGGTTATGTCGATGCAGGTTTTTGAAGATATCAGGAGAGAATTCTGGTACAAGCCGCATGTTCTGCTGTTTGCAGACATGATTACAGTGTTTGCCAGCAATGAGTTGTATGAGCAGGTTGAGTTTCTGTACAGTTGTCTGAAAATGGAGTCACAGAGGATTGAGGCTGGCATTGAGGAATTCAATTTTCTGCTGAGAGCTCTGGTGGGGAGTAAGGTTACGGGGCTCGCTGTGGATTGCTTCTACTTGATGAAGGAGTTGGGGTATGAGCCGGATAGGGCGTCGTTCAGGATACTAATCAACGGTTTGGAGGTAGATGGAGAAAGCGGCGAATCAGTGGTTTTGAGACAGGAAGCTATGGAGTACTATGGCGAGTCTTTGGAGTTTCTGAAAGATGATGTAGAGGTGGTTCTAGTACACCGCCGCCATTAACTGCCTCGCCGCAGCGTTATGCAAGTGCATGAGCCATTGATCTGAAACTTGCTGCAAGTCCAGCTGAAAATGTAGACCTGGTTGGCATTTTTGGTTGCAGAGTTGGCTCCTAAACACATTGAAGTGGGCTTAGTATCAACTGAAATCCAGACGTTGACCGCGGTCAACATTTTGTCAACTTCCAAATATCGTCAACGCAAAATAAAGCAACAAATCAAAACCAGCGTTGACTGATTTCGTTCGAAAGAAAATCTCAACTCTGTCGTCTCTTCCATCCACAGAGCCCTAAATCACTGGTTGACAATGTCGCTAAAATCGACCACTCGACATGCTTCAGGATCGCCCCCTTCGCACGACAACCTCGGAGGAATCCGACTGCTCTGCCTCCCCGGAATCTGTTCTATATCCGCGCCGTTCTCCGAGATCCTGACAGCATGATTTTGCACCTCCAGCATCGGGACTTCTCTGTACACAAACACGAAAATCTCCACATCTTCCATGGATCTCCAGGCCTTGCCCCGATCAAGAAATCGATCCAGCGGCATCCCTCTGGTTAAAAACAGTGAATAATCAAATCTTTCTGAGTTAGGAAAACAGAGTATCGGAATTGCATGGTAAAGATTCGATCTTTTTAAGGAACCTGACGTGGAGAATCTCAGTAACGTTGTCGCGACGGAGGTAGAATTCAACAGCTTTGATGAAATCGGCGTAGATCGATTCATGCAAGCCGTCGATTCTCGGAAAGGGAAGCAAAACCAACGGCGGCGGCTCTTCCAGCGACTTCACTCTCGCCCACTTTCCATTGAACACGTACTCGCGCCATCCTGAGAATGTTTTTTCGCAGACGGAGGAGGATGCCGGAGGAGGATGAGTCAGCGTGGAGCCGAAGCCCAGTTTCGCCATGACCGGGTCGAGATCGTCGATGGTCAACAGAGGTCTCATGTTCCGGGTGCTGAACATGGTCAGCTTCCTCGCATCGTTCCTCATCACCAAGTCGCCTTTCGGGTCGTGTCGCGAGTGTTGGTTGGTCGATTTATAGCTTGCGGAGGAAGAGGACTCCATGGATTCTGGTGATCGAGATTTGGGGAGGTGGAGAAAGGGTTGTATCTGTCATTTTAAGAAATGACGAGGGTACAACGGTCAGATGCATAAAAATGGAATGACGTGGCGTGTTGGGATTGGTTGGATTGAGGGAGAGACGCATATTTTTGTCGCGTTGGCGTCTATGAGGGTGAGTTTAGTTACGCTGATTTTTATGTTTCGAATTTTGGTGAAATTGAATTATTATATATATTTTTAGTATTTAAGATCTAAAATATATATATATATATATATATATATATCAAAATGGAACATTTACTTTTAGTATTTTCATATTAGTGATCATATGAAAATACTAAACAGAATTTCAGAAGTTATTAGTCGATTAAAGGTAAAACAAAAACTTATTTACAAATCACGGAAACAATTCAAGAATCCAATTTCGAAGCCTTCAATTCTAACAACTCTTGTCTTCTTCGTCTTTCATTTCGTCACTTCACTCCTCGCCGGAACTGCTTCCGTCGTCGATCGAGAAGATGCGCTTCATCCAGTCAGCAGTTCTTTGTGCTCTCATCATCGCCGCAATCGCGGCTGATGAGCAATCTGAAATCATCTCCAGGTTCCAGAACTACCTACGAATCAACACGGCACATCCGAACCCTAACTACCACGCAGCAGCCGAATTCATCAACGCGCAGGCCAAATCGTTATCCTTAGAATCGAGGACGATCGAGTTCGTGGAAGGGAAGCCGCTGGTGCTGCTCAAGTGGCCAGGAAAGAGGCGCGATTTGGCTTCGATACTGTTGAATTCGCACACGGATGTTGTGCCGGCGGAGTATCAGAAGTGGAGTCTGCATCCGTTTGAGGCTGAGGTGGATGAGAGTGGGAGGATTTTCGCGAGGGGGTCGCAGGATATGAAGTGTGTTGGGATGCAGTATTTAGAAGCGATTAGGAAGCTGAAGAGCTCGGGATTCGAGCCGGTTAGGGATGTGTACTTGTCGTTTGTGCCGGATGAGGAGATTGGCGGACATGATGGAGCTGAGAAGCTGGCTCACTCTGATGTGTTTAAGGAGATGAATGTTGGGATTGTGCTTGATGAAGGTAGTTTTACTTTTTGAATTGACTTCATGCTAGTAGATTAGAGTAGTTTAGACTTACCTGGTTGCCCCTGTAGCTACATATTTTAGGACTAGTATGATTGCCATTTGAAAAAATATCAGTTTTTTGGATGGTATGCAGCAATACTTTGTGTGCCGATTAATGGGTACAATGGTTGAGTTAAGTGTATGTTTGTGCGAACAGGGCTGCCGTCGCCAGATGATAACTACAGGATGTTTTATGCTGAGAGAAGTCCGATGTGGACAGTTATAAAGGCCACAGGTGCACCTGGGCATGGAGCAAAGTTGTATGATAACACAGCTATGGAGAATTTGTTGAAAAGCATTGAAAGTGTGAGGAAGTATAGGGAGTCTCAGTTTGATATGGTGAAAGCTGGTTTGAAAGCGGAAGGCGAGGTGGTTTCGGTTAATATGGTGTTTCTGAAGGCTGGAACCCCATCTCCAACTGTGAGCTCTATTTATTTTCACTATGTAGAACTGTTTTGGTATATTTATTTCTTGTTCCATCTTCTTAGGGTTGGGCTTTCACCAAAATGGAGAGATTAAAAACCAAAGATATGTAATAGGTCATCATTAATCCATCACGGTTTCTTCTCTTATTTCTATGGAACTCCGTCACAGTTTATCATTCTTACAAACAAGTAGTGTGAGATACCATGAGATCAGTGTATTTTAGTCATTTGTAAATGATATAGTAGTAAAATGCAGAGGCTCCCATGAAAACAAAGCTACTTAAAGCAGAAAGCTTCATTAAACCTGTTGTCTGACACGCATCCGATGGTTCATTGAGGGATCCTTTGCTGAAATATTATAGCATTGATGATCCAATGAGGAAGCGACCAATTAGATTTTTTTCAGAGCAGGATCAAAATTTCTATTTTTTTTTTTTGCATCTTCTTCAGTATTTATCCACTTGAACCGGCCATGTTTGCTTTGATGCTAATTAATTTAGTTTCATTCCTCCCTGCTAGGGTTTTGTGATGAATTTGCAGCCATCTGAAGCAGAAGCAGGTTTTGATATCCGTGTTCCACCAATATATGATCAAGCATCGTTAGAGAAGCGAATAGCTGAGGAATGGGCACCTGCTGCTCGGAATATGACATTCTTTGTGAGTCACATTTTTCTGATTGTCTCGAATCACGAGATTTCTCTGGTTTTGTATGACATGGAGGAGAATTCATTTGTTATTGGTTTGTTTCATTAGCTTTTGTTTGTTCCATTTATTTTATTAAAAAATATACATCTGTGGAAGCTCATCTACGCCTGTATGATGGCAGGGAGATGACTAAGGAATAAAAGACTCCGGAGGAAAATAATTGAAATTTCGCTTGTCAGAATGTGAAAATGGATGTTGAGTTTTTTTGTTATCCAAACACCCTAATATGTTTTTGTTCTTTTTGCTGACAGTACAAGCAGAAGGTCTCAGTGCTTGATAAATCTGGGCGACCAATACTTACTAAAACTGACAGCTCTAACCCTTGGTGGCTCTTGTTGGAGGAAGCTGTCAAAAGAGCAAATGGGAAACTTGCTAAACCCGAGATTTTTCCTGCCTCAACTGATGCTCGTTACTTCCGCGAACTTGGTCTACCTGCAATAGGCTTCTCTCCGATGGCCAACACACCCATTCTTCTTCACGACCATAATGAAGTAAGGCCAAATCTTGCCTTAAACTTTCCACTTGATGTTTACCGCCTTTTACACTTTCTTATAAGCATGCTTACATGTTGTTATTACTACGACTAACATTTCCTCACTGCTACAGTTCCTGAACCAAGATGAGTACTTGAAAGGGATTGATGTTTACATGTCAATTATCAAAGCTTATGCGTCCTATGTTGAGAAGTCTCATGTTCAGCAGCCAAGAGACGAGTTATGAATCAACCGCAGCGATCTTGTCCTAGAAGACGTTTGGGTCCCCGTTTTGAGTGTTCTCCTGACTATTTTTGAAATAAGCCTGTAAAATGGTATATACATAGGTTCACTGGGTGCTTGATTCCTAAGTTAACAAAACTGTGCTATCATTTCTCTGCAGCATTTTATCACAGTATCCCTGCTTTGAAGCGAAATTCCGCGCTTTATATTTCTTGATTAGGGTTCGTTCTGCAGATAGATCGCTGTTGATGATTCTGACGTTGGATCTCTGCAGTTGTGTTTCAGGTGTTGCGGAGGTGGTTACGAATGGAACTGTGCGGCTGACATTAATGTGTTGTGTAACAATGTGACCACAGCCAAGGCTAGAGCCATCACTGTCAGTGACAATCTTGTTCTAGAAGGACAATATTATGGAGTACTAGGTTTCACCAGTGGGTTTCTTCCGAGTCAAGTGACTGGTAAAACAGATGGAGGATAGAAAAGTCGAGGCTTCAATTTAGGAATCTTCTAACATCCGATTACAAGGTGGGTCTGCCCCAAACTTTGCCAATGGATGCAGTAAACTTTATCAGTGGAAAGAATCATTCAGCTTCTGTTATGGATCTGAAAGGTTTGCAAATTTCAGCAGAAATTCGGGCATTGATGCGTCTGTCTGAACAGAATTTATATGGAGCTAATAAGCTACAACTCATGCACATAATTGCAAGCCCTGAGAGCTTGTAGGGTGACTCGGCCGGGCCATATGCAGCCTGAATCAGCTCCGTGGTCGTAGATTCTTACTAAAAACTTCTCCAGTACCTGCATGGAGATTTTTACTGCTACTGGTGCGCGCGAGGTGAATCTCGCATGCTCATATTCAAGCTGTTCCGCATGGTTCGTCTTCCTATCCCTGCATTTCCTTTCTGCATCATTGCCACAAACTCACCATAATCGATTCGTCCATCCTGGAAACAAGCAAATATACCAGCTTTCAAGACTAAAGGTGGAAAACTATATAGACAAATCTGAGTTTCTAGTTGGGGTACTGTGTTTTTGGTCAGATGAGTATGAGGATGAGCTTACATTATCTTGATCCACTTCTTTGATGACATCTTCCAGGTGCATGTCTGTCATGTTATGTTCCGCACAAGCTTGTTGGAGTTCGTCGGCAGTGATATAGCCGCTCCCATCTTTGTCAAAATATTGGAAAGCTGCAACCAGGTGTTCCTCTCGTTCCAGTTTGTTGAGGTGAACTGTTGCAGCTATGAACTCGCCGTAGTCTATTGTTCCACTGTTATCGATGTCAGCCTGAAGAAAACACAAGCATGGTTCAGTTATTCAAGAACAACTAGGCATGCCTATGAATTACATGAAACATCAGAATGATCACAGTGCTGGATTTCTTTTGACCACCACAAAAATCGTATAGGAAATTGCAAGGATGATATATTCTAGAAATGGCAGGTTTACCGCATCCATGAGGTCACGTATTTCAGTATCCTGCAAGGTTGAGCCGTATTTTCTCAAACCAGCCTTCAGTTCATCAAATGTGATTGCACCACTGTTGTCAGTGTCCATAGCCTTGAACATTTCTTTCAAACCGGCTATCTCTTCCTCCGACAAACTTTCAGCAATTACCTGATATGTTACAAATACAGCATTTCAGGGATTTATAGTAGTTGTCTTCCCATCCAACAATTATCAAGTAGTCAGTTTCAAAAGAAACTTACCCGCAATGCCATCTTCTTCAACTTATTCATTGCCGAGAAATTTTTTAGACGGGAGAGAACAGCAGGGTCCAGTGATCTGTCAGGAGCAACGCCGTTTTCGCAAATCCATGGATGACCTATGATATAAAGGTAAAACAAGGGAGTAAGATTAAAAGCATATCGCAAAAGGCTGAAGGATAGAGCATGAACAGCTATTTGAAAAAGGCTCGATAGACATCAGCATACATAAAACTTGATGAGCAGTTAGCCGATGTGAAGGTTTCATACACAGCATCTTTGTAATCAAATCCTTTGCACTATCCGAGATCAGTGGCCATGGATCCGAGTCAAAATCAATACTGCCTTTCAACACGGCGTCAAATATCCCTTGCTGTGTCTCTGAAGTCAGAGCATATAGTTTGAGCTCGAGTATGAATCTAAAAAAACTGTTTGAAGCTTTAGAAGATGAAGAGCGCCTACCTGCCCAAAAGGGCGGAACACCACTAAGCAATATGTAAAGTATCACTCCGGCTGTCCAGACATCAGCTTCTGGTCCGTAACTTTTTGAAAGTACCTCTGGGGCAACATAGTATGGGCTTCCAACCACATCAGTGAAAACTTGACCTGAAATGACGATTTAACGAGGACATCAATGAACATAGAGTTCAAACGTTAACCGTTGGTGGTAATGACGTCTATAACTGGATTCTTCGGAATACAAGTAACATTTTCTTAATGCAAATTCAAGATCAGGGTCGTCAATACTGACCTGGTTTGAAGAAAACGGAAAGTCCAAAATCGATGGCTTTGAGAGAGAAGTCATCGTCCTTATTAACCAGTAAGAAATTCTCAGGTTTGAGATCTCTATGGATAACTCCAAGAGAGTGGCAAGCCTCGACCACGCCAACAATGATCTTTATCAGTTCAGCCGCCTTTCTCTCGCTGTAATGCCCTCTATGAATAATTCGATCAAACAGCTCGCCTCCAGCACAAAGCTCCATCACAATGTGAACATGCAACGGGTCCTCATACGCTCCCTTGATTGTTACAATGTTTTTATGCCCTGCCAAATGATGCATTATTTGAATCTCCCTCCTAACGTCCTCGACATCTTCCTTGGAAATAAGCTTCCGTTTTGATATCGACTTGCAAGCATACTCGTTCCCCGTAGCAATCTCAGTGCAGAGAAATGTGGTCCCAAACTGCCCTTGTCCCAATTTACGCCCCATGCTGTAAAGATGGAGAATATCAGGAGTCTTGTGACCCAAAACATAGTATGCCTGACTTTCCGTCCCTCGTCTCATGATGATATCTTTCTTGCCGGGGCTCAGCGCAGACGCTTTGTTATTACTTTTCTCTTTCTTGGGACTGTCCTTGGCAACTTCTTGAGAAATTTGCTGCTGACCAGTGGAAGAGTGATCCGAATTCGAACGCTGGGACGAAGTGTTTCTCTTTGAATTCGCACGATTCGCGGGCTGGTCGTTGCCCTCGAATAGTTTCCCTCTGAAAGATCCACGGCATGCGTTGCCCATCAAACAGCCCTAATTCCCGTTCCTCCCTCAAATTTTCTTCAGCAAAATCTCTCATCAATAAATCCAAAACCTGTCACGCAACCAACAGAATTCAACTCAGCATCAGAAACAAGAATCAGACTGGATCAGAAAACTTCATCAGATCCAATCCATTCCCATCAACCCCTAAAACCAATAACAATTTGTTCATACAATAAAAACCCCACATTTCAAAATTGAATCCGAGCCCTAGAAATCCCAATCTTGACTCATCGCCAACATCAAAATCCCACCTTTATCTATGAAAAGCCAATCAATCAAACAAGCCCAGATCATAAAGACAAGACCTTTACAAGAACGCAAATGAGAGTGAGTGAAAACTCGCGTACCCAGATCGTCAATGGCGATGGAGAGCCAGAAATCAAAGCGCCCAACCTCAACAGATCACTTTAAAAAGCGGGCAATGGAAGAAAGAAGGCGAGAGGAAATGGGCGTGGGAGATTAATATTTCAAGACTCAGCCTTCGAACATGTTGCGCAAGTGCAGCTTCGCTTTTTGGGGATTAAAGTATCGATTAACGTTGTAAATCAGCTTGGCGATGTTGCCCAGAAAGTCGCGTTTTTGAGTTCAGATTATTGGGGAAGAAGAGAGAGAAAGTGCTGCCCAGGTAATCACTCCCATACCTTTTTTCCCTTCCGAAATATTTATTGAACTTTTCAGAGAAATTTCTGATGGTGACGTCTAAAACGACGCCGTTTCACTGCGGTCAATCCCGCCGGCCCAATTAGAGCCCAAAAGCCCACATATTATGAAAGCCCAAAATCCTAAGAAAGCGCGAATATTAACAAAGCCCAAAAGAAAGATAAGAATCAAACGCAAGTCACGCGACAATCGACACGTGTGCTGCCCAAACGCCACGTGTACATCCACGTCAGCACATCCCAACCCAAACCGAGACTAGAAAAGCACAATAATTCCTGACAATAAGCATATTTTACAAGGTCGTGAAAAAATGGCGGACAAGTCGAAGAAGAGTGCATGCAACACGGCGTGCGGATGTCCGGTCCCGTGTCCCGGGGGCAACTCCTGCAAGTGCGAAGCTGCCGAGGGTCCACGCGGTGGAGCCTCGGGGTTCGTGCATGCCAAGGGTTGCCCGTGCGGGGATCGGTGCAGTTGCAATCCATGCAAGTGCACCGATGCGGAGGTGAGGAGTGCGTCTGGGCGCGCGGGAGCGGGCGTGGCTTGAGGAGAATGATGCGAGATTGAAGGGTGTAGGGTTTGAATAAGAGGTTGGGTTGTTAGTTTCTGATGTCGAAAATGTCCTTGTGGGTGTCTGTTATTTTACGTATGTTGTAGTGACATGTTTCGTGTCTCAACTGAATAAAAATAAATTTAGTAACTTAAAGAAGTATTAAGATGCTTTATTTGAATTGATGTAAACTAAAAAGTACCCAAGTAAATCATGGTTTGAGGTTGCGCTTCACCCCCTTAAGCTACTTTCAGTTGCTGATATTCGTTTTGCTACGTTAGTTATCATTATTAAAAGATTTAAATTTGTTAAGCATGCTTTGGAAGCGATAATTGTGCGTGAATAATGATCATCATTTCTCGAAGATGATCAAATTAATGCTAGATTTGTGAGAAAAAATATATTGAATGCATATTGGGGGAATTGGATTCAGAAGTTCAATATATGATATGTTTCGAGTTTCTAACATTAATTAATCCTGTCATCATTTGGTGTATGAGCTGTGAGATGTGATGATTGAGAGGATTAATAAGGTTATTTATGAGCACGAGTACATAGTGGCGGAGCCGCACCTTGAGGAGGGGGCGCCGCCCCGATCATTCAGCAGCTACTGAACACCGGTGCAGGTGCAGCTACTAAGATTTCCGGCTTGAGAAAAAAATTTACCCCCTGTCCAAAGATATCTTGGCTTCGCCACTGCGAGCACATCGATAGTTAGAAATATTCATTTTCTATGATGTGGTGAATAATATATTTGTCGCTCGTTGGACCAAAAGTAACACATTTTTTCATTGCTGAGCTATTATTTTAATTCCTGGTAAAGAATTTATATTAAAGTTATTAATTTTAACATGATACATTTATTTGATAAATAGTTGACACTTATATTTTTTGGTATAAGTATTATAGTCATGAATGATTTGCTGAAGATCTATTAGAGTACCTTCACACAGGGATGATGAAAAAGTGTTTTAAAAGATTTTTTTTCACGTTAAACTGATTACAATAATGTTATGAATATGCTAGTTCTTCTTTTAGATGATAAATTTTGGTTACCTGGATGCTATTCAAATGCAGTATACAATGGACCGAAAAATTAATGGGCTAATTTTGGAGCACCAATCTATTTGGACAACCCACTTATTTATAAATTGAAACACTTATGTTTTTGTTTATTATTTGAAAAGGAATATCGAATCAAAAGCGTGCTGAAGAACTTGTATTTATTCATAATAACCTTCGTCTTTTATCAAAAAATAAAGCAGAGTGTCTTGATGAAAAGTTAAAATATGGGATGTTGGTAGCGGTGATGCTGGTGTATTTGGATAGTTAGAAGATGTTGTATTTTTCAATTTGCTGATCTCCCTTGATGAGTCGGAGATGGATAGAATATTTTTTAAAGATAATCATGAAGACGTGGCATGAGTCTTTTACCTTTTTGTGGTTTTATTTTTCGAAATATGATTTTTCTTTTTTCCAATGTTAAGAATACTCCACTAACTTATTTCAATTAAGAATTTTTAATAATTATAAATTATATACAAAATTCATTTATCTTGGTTTTCTGCCGTTTCCATTTTTTTTTTTAATTTGGCTCTTCCACGCTTCAAGCTGTTTCCCGTTTCCGTGCTACTTAGGAGAAGGGTTCTTCACTACGAAGATGAATCTTTAATCTTCCTCCTCTCTCGAATCATTTTTTTCGATTTATCTCTCTCAAAATCTGAATCCCGAAATCTGGATTTTAGATCTATATTTATATCAGGATACTAAAACCACACTTTACAAGGAGAAGTGTCGTTTTATCAAACTATCGCTTTCGTTTTAGTCGTACTGTGAATTTTTATAACTTCAGGAAGGACGCATAAGGCTTATTCTTTGGTTCAGCTGAATGAATACAAATGAACCGGAGATTCTAACCGATTTCAAATTACATTTACGACGACATTACTGATTTACCGTCAAAATACTCCGTCGCTAATTCTGTGTTGCTTGTTGAATTTTAAATACTTAAATTCTACTTTGCACGCAAATAAGATTTTTAAATAAAATGTTTGTAATGTTTTTCTGGAAATTGAGAAATTGTCCTTCATGTACAGAACGACGTCGTCGTCAAATGTATAAGAGGTGATTGAACAAATTTATAGTCGGTTCAGAGTAATCGAGTGAACCGAAGATAAAAGATTTGACGGGTCAATTACCGGTTCGATGCTTGGTTTAATGCGGTTTCTTCTGAAGTAAGCCCGAAGGCGTTCCATGTAGATTTGCGTATCGAAATTGGACAAACCGTTTTCATGGCGATTTGGATCTGAGACAGCCCCGTTTCGTGCTTTAGCTTCAAACTTGGGTCTCAACCGGAGCCACCATACATTCAGTCTCTCAGATGATCGTTGCTTCATAGATGAAAACGATGAGCTTCGTCCACTGGAAAATGCTTTATCTTGTCTACTGGCTTTGCCTTCTTTCATTCATCCAGGTGAGAATTTGTTGTCTGGTTTTGTTCTATCATATCCTGTCGTTGGCTTGTCGCGAGTACAGGGCAGTTGTGTGCAGTTTAGTTGCAATTGTTCTTTGTATTTTGACATATAATCATCTTTGAAGTTATATGATTGATAATTGATCAACTGAGGGTATGTGTATATGTGTGGTGATACTCAAAGATTGGGGATTTAGGGTTAGTGGGCTCAATTGAAGAATAATGGAATTGGGTTTTCAAGAACGTGTTGAAATAAACTCAGTAGTTCTCTTTAAAACATAGATATAAAACATTTACAAACGTCAGATAAATTCTAACCTTCCCCTTGCTGCATTGTTCGCAGCTGCGTAAAAGCGTATTCTCTCCGAATCGTTTATAACTGGAGCAAGATCAAATAGTGTACTATGCTAGATTACCAAATTGTTTGAAAATTTAAGATTTTAAGAAACATCAAATCCCCCGGTAGTCTAACAGTATCGAAGTATCCGAACAATGCAGCAAGGGGGTGGTTACAATTTAGCTGATATTTGTAAATGTTTATGTATATGTGTAAGGGAACTACGGGTTTATTTCATTGTTCATGTTACTCTAACAGATTTTATACATTTTGACTACTTTTTTGCACATTTGGTGTGCCGTTAAGCAGGAACAAGGTCTGAGAAGTTATGGTACAGAAGCTGGGATCGGTAATTATTCAGATGAAAAGGTGACTCATAAACGTTTTACATCTTGGTGTGATTTCAATTTCAAGCTTCTTATGCGCATAAAAATCCACACAGGATGTAAATGTCATTGTTGCATACAGTGACATCTGGGGTGCTGTCCGAACCAGCACTGTGAAAGCTGAGGACCTCTCCGCTTCCTGGATTTGGGAAAACCCTTTGGGCGGTAAACTCCCCCAAGTGAAGGATCCGCAGGTAGAGCATCTGGTTTTTTAAGTGCTTGTTTAGCCATTTATACGATCGAGGAAGAGCAAATATAAATGGCCGTGTCAATTATCAGTATTTGTATCCTGGTAAGAGATCCAAATCGGTGATTTTCTGTGTTGGAACCTTATTTCAGCAAGTAAATGGCATTTTGCCTCCTAGGATTCAACTCAAAGATGAATTTCATAATCCTGTGGATGATCATCTAGATGGAGATGGAATACAGCATTTGGGGAAATCAGCAATCAAACCTGTGAAGCTACTACGCAAGGTGATTTTCAGTCCAGTCTATTTGTCTGTTGTCATTTTCCTAGTTGAGCTGCACGTGTTAAAGTTGCTCTGTCAACAGAAATTACGAGAAGAAAGGTGGAAGCTGCGTACTGCGGAGCTAATTCGACAAGATAAAGAAATGGACAACCAGATGCAAGAAGCAGCTATTGAAAGGTCCCAGAACTTGGACACTACTGCAAAGACCCAGTACAGCATATGGAGGAAAGACTACGAAAACCCAAACTCTGATTCAACCTTAAGACTTATGCGCGATCAGATTATCATGGCAAAAGTTTACACAACGATTGCCAAAGCCAAGAATAATACTGATCTTTACACTTCTCTCATGAAACAATCCAGAGAGAGTCGCAATGCTATAGGTGAAGCAACAAGTGATACTGAGCTTGATGCAAGGTATATTTGTCTTTTCCAAAAGTTTATATCATTTACTATGCAGACATTTGTTGTTTAAATGAAGGTTTCATTTATCATGTTACTCAGCGCGCTTGACCGAGCGAAAGCAATGGGTCACACTCTATCAGTTGCCAAAGACCAGCTGTTTGACTGCTTGACAGTGGCGAGGAAATTAAGAGCAATAATACAGTCAACTGAAGACAATATAAATGCTATGAAGAAAAAGAGCTCTTTTTTGACACAGCTTGCAGCAAAAACCGTCACGCAGCCCTTACACTGCCTTTCTTTATTGCTATCGACGGATTACTATGATCTGCAAGGTACTCAACGGCAGGATATAGACAAGGCCAAAGTTGAAGACCCTTCCCTCTACCACTATGCCATCTTTTCAGATAACGTGCTTGCAACGTCGGTGGTAGTCAATTCTACGTTGGCGCACACAAAAGAACCTGAGAAGCACGTCTTCCATGTAGTTACAGACAAACTGAACTTTGCTGCAATGAAGATGTGGTTTCTGGTCAATCTTCCTCCAAAAGCAACCGTTCAAGTTGAGAATATTGACGACTTCAAGTGGCTCAACTCGTCTTACTGTGTTGTTCTGCGGCAACTTGAGTCAGCCCGTATGAAAGATTATTACTTTAAGGCGAACCTCTCCTCTTCACTATCTGTCGGGGCTGATAACCTCAAGTACAGGAATCCAAAATACCTCTCTATGCTGAATCACCTCAGATTTTACCTTCCTGAAGTATACCCTAAGTTGGACAAGATCTTGTTTCTGGATGATGATATTGTGGCTCAGAAGGATTTAACGCCGCTCTGGTCTGTTGACATGAAAGGAATGGTGAATGGAGCAGTTGAGACTTGCAAAGAGAGCTTCCACAGATTTGACAAGTATCTCAATTTCTCAAACCCAAAAATCAACGAAAACTTTAATTCCAATGCTTGTGGCTGGGCCTTCGGCATGAACATGTTTGACTTGAGAGAGTGGAGAAAGCTAGACATCACAGGCATATATCACCATTGGCAAAGCTTAGTAAGCTGAAAGCTCCATTTTCTTACCTCACTCACATTTATCTCAGTTGCATTGTTTTCTAGCCTTGCTCCTTAATTTAATGAAATCTCTTGTTTTGAAACAGAACGAGGACAGGACTCTCTGGAAGCTCGGCTCACTACCTCCAGGACTGATCACCTTCTACAACCTGACATTCCCACTGGATCGAAGCTGGCACGTTTTAGGACTTGGCTACGACCCTGCCTTGAACATTACAGAGATAGATAATGCCGCTGTTGTCCATTACAACGGCAACTACAAGCCCTGGCTGGATCTGGCCATCGCCAAATACAAGTCCTACTGGTCTAAGTACCTGACTTCTGATAACCCCTACCTTCAACACTGCAAAATCATTAAGTAAATTTTCATACATTTTGGTTCCCATTTTTTGCACTAATCTTTACTCAATGCAGCTGTGAGTTACCAAGTTCTTCATCTTATCAGAATCCTCAAGTTTCCAACTTCATTGCTGCATTTTTGTTGATGCAAATGTGTCTTAATATCAGGCAGTTGGGTTCTGAAAATACAGGAGTGGAGGAGATAGTCTCAACCCAAGATGCTGCTTGTACCGTTTGATCAAAACGACGTCGTTAAAGTGATAAGATGTGATTATTTCTATTCGGTTCAGAGTAATCAATTGAACCGAAGATATAATAACGGGTCAATTACCGGTTCGATGTTTGGTTTAATGCGGTTTCTTGTGAAGTACGCCGAAGGTGTTCCACGTAGCTCTTTGCGTATCGAAATTGGGCAAACCGTTTTAATGGCGATTTGGAGCTGAGGGTTTCGTGCTTTGACTTCAAACTTGGGTTTCAACCAGAGCTACCAAACATTCAATCTCTCAGATGATCGTTGCTTCATAGATGAAAACGATGAGCTTCGTCCACTGGAAAATGGGTTTGCTTGTCTACTGGCTTTGCCTTCTTTCATTCATCCAGGTGAGAACTTTTTGTCTGGTTTTGTTTAATCATATCGTGCAGTTGGCTTGTCGCGATTACAGGGCAGTTGGGTGCAGTTTGGTTGCAATTGTTCTTTGTATTTTGACATATAATCATCTTTGAAGTTATATGATTGTTAATTGATCAACTGAGGGTATGATAATATTTGTGGTGATACTCAAAGAGTGGGACTTTAGGGTTAGTTGGCTCAGGTGAAGGATAATGGGAACTGGGTTTTCAAGAATATATTGAATTAGGGAGAGTTTGTTGACTTATGAATGGATGGTTTGTGTTTGTAGGTGTGTTTGTCAAGTACTGGACATGGTGGATTGCAGTCCCTTGTATATACCCATGACGCGGCAAGGTGAGGCTGTTCTAGGAATCTAGGGTATATTAGTGATGTGATAACATTTCTGAGTGTCTTTCATTTCATTTTCATAGTAGCATTTTGCTCATTAGTCTGCTGAATGTTGATGTATGTTCCGGAGTATATTTTCTTCTTTGCTACGGGCTGCCAATTTTGTAACTTTTTTGTCAGTTCAGGTGAAGTATTGTATGTACTTTTAAATGTGTTGCCTTTTCGGGGAATTTTGTTAAAAACAAGATTGGGAACTTCTCATATATTTGGCATAAACTTAGCAAATGAAAGATGTTGTCATTCTGAACATCGATATGTTTAATTGTTCGTAGTGAGTATTTGTGACGGGCTTATACTTTGATGAGAATATGCAGTGCTCGATCTTAAACGGCCATGTTGTGGTTGTCTGGTTTCATAGACTCACCATTATACAGCTATTGTTGATTTATAGCGGTTCATCATTTTCAAGGAATGGGATTTCACGTCATTATCGTTGATTTTGGCTGTCTTGGCTTCATAATGTTTACTATTGACAGCACAAAGCACTCCAAAGGTTACTGTGCAATGTATGACATATGTGGAGAGCGGGAAGATGGCAAAGTTCTGAACTGCCCTTATGGGACCCCCTCAGTAAAGGTAAGTGTCTCATACATGTTTGACATGCTTTGCTTGTTATGTCTTTTGTTTTCCGAACTAACTCTTGAGTAAACAATACACAGCCTGATGAGCTATTTTCTGCCAAGATCCAAAGTTTATGCCCTGCAATAAGCGGAAATGTGTGTTGCACGGAGACCCAATTTGATACGCTGCGCGCTCAAGTTCAACAAGTATAAACACTAACTCACTATAATTGAATACATAGATAATTAAAATCATACTTGTTATTTTTTGACTTGAGATTATCCTATCTTTTCACCTTGCAGGCAATCCCTTTTCTTGTTGGTTGTCCAGCATGTTTGAGGAACTTCTTGAATTTGTTCTGTGAGCTATCATGCTCTCCTGACCAAAGTTTGTTTATAAATGTGACTTCTATTGTTGAGGTGATTTTTCTCAAAATGTAATATTGTTTTGGTGCTCATTACCGAGTTATGCGGTTCTAAATTTTTTAATTTAGCTGTATTGATGCCACGTTCATCATTTCCCAATCACATGAGTTGCAGTCCTTAAACTCAGCAACACAACACAAGAAGCATGATGAACTATATTTTCCTTCATCCTAGTCTTAGCTGTACCGGATCGTATTGCTTGCACTGACAGTCTGTAACCAGTATTTTTTATTTCCTCATTTTTTTTCTCGTCAGGTTAGTGGCAACCTAACGGTGGATGCTATCGATTTTTATATTACTGACCTCTTTGGGGAAGGCTTATTTGATTCCTGCAAAGAAGTAAAATTTGGTACTATGAATACGAGAGCTATACAATTTATTGGCGCAGGTGCTACAAATTTCAAGGGTAAGATATTTAATCATAGGCCCTAATGCCACTGCATGCTCTCTCAATTTGGTGACACTGCAGATAAGCCATATGTTATTCGACCGGCCTGCACATCTCCTGAAATTATCGATAGTATCCATATTATGGTAGGATCTGTCTGAGTTCATTAATTAAAACTACTTGGGGCTGTTCTGGACGCTACGTCAACAGGCTTCTAATTCTACTTACTCTGTGCATCCTGTAATGAGTTGTGAAGTTGTAAATTTAAGATTATCATTCTATCTGCTTCAGAGCTCACTTATGTTGTCAACTTCCATAAAGGGGTTGGGTCCCATATATGATAGCAGTGCTAAATGCTTGAATTTTGGGAATATCTATTCGTGCTTATAGAAATTGAGCAATAACTTTATCGTTTTGAAAATTGTGCTGTGCAAGCATCTGATGGTCCAGTTTCAAATTTCTTTCACCAGAGTGGTTTGCATTTCTTGGCGCGCAAGCAGAACTCTATTATCCTGGTTCCCCATATGCAATAAATTTTAAGCCCAGTGTTCCTGATGCATCTCCAATGGCACTTATGAATGTATCTGCATATTCATGTGGTGATACTTCCCTGGGATGCTCTTGTGGTGACTGTCCTTCAGCCCCTGTGTGCTCTGATTCGGAGCCTCCTCCTCCTCCTGATGAGAAGGATGCATGTTCTGTTAGTCTTGGGTCTTTGAAGGTAAGCGATTATGCATTAGAAAGTAATTCCATTCCATTCCAGTTTTGGAGGAAGTTGGCCAAATAAAGTTTGATAAGGATTTTTTGCAATAAGTGGTTGTCCATTAGGTTTGCTTTCCATTTGCAGGTCAAATGCGTTGAATTTTCAATGGCACTTCTGTATATTGTCTTGGTTTCTTTGTTTTTCGGATGGGGGCTGTTTCATCGGACAAGCGAAAGGAGGACACATTCATCTACAATGAAGCCATTATTGAAGGTTAAGGATGAGAGCAAAACAGATACAGCTGATCAGCAAGAGGTAGATGCATTTATGACAAAGTAAATGCATATCCTTAAACTCATTGGTTATTTTTCATGAAGTCTCTTTTTTTTTCCTCTAAAAATCCTTCTGTGCCGTCCAAAATTGAGAAAATATCTATTGTTCTGCATTTTTTTAAGTACATAAGGGAGGTTCACTTTATCCTTTTCGAAAACGCGTGTGCATTTGGTACTAATTATCTATCTTTATTTGATCAGGAACTTGTAGGAACATTTGACACTAATCTTCCTGTTGTGCAAAGATACGTTTCAAGCTTTTACAGGTGGCCTTTTTAGTTTTCTAATCACAAATGTGTTGCACAGTGATCAACAAAAGTACTTGTGCGCTAGTAAAAACATTTGATTGTAGTATTAACACAGTTCGGGTGCATTATGACCAAATATTGGTGTTATGCAGGAGATACGGGTTATGGGTTGCCAGGAATCCCACACTGGTGCTGTGTTCATCATTGACCATTGTTCTTATACTTTGTCTCGGTCTGATTCGATTTAATGTTGAGACACGTCCAGAGAAGGTATTGTAGCGCATGTTTTATTACAAATTATTCAAAGAGTTTTTGCTCAAGGGACATCAAAAGTGTGAACACTAAAGGATCATGAAAATTATGAATAGATTTGGTAGTTATATAATGTTTACAACATTGTAGAAGTTGTAGTTGCCAACTTCAGTTGCCGCAACTACCTTTATTACGATAAACATTTACACAGAGGTCTATAAGCAGTACAATCGTATATCCTTAGATAATGCATGGTAAATTGTTTGTAAAATATTTGAGTAGCCTGTTAAAGTCACCCTTATTATTAGTTTTGAAATTCTTAATTGAATTTTGGTTTAGCATATATCGTCTTGGATCTACTGAATGAATGCCCACCGCATGTTAATTCAACAAATAGTCCCCAAGTTCATGTCATCTCTGTAGGATCAAAGGGTTGGATGAACTGACAGCCTGTCAGCCTGTTATCGTTTTGTGACGATAGATCGTGCGCTAAAGTTCAACTTGGCTCCAATTACATATTAACTGTGGGTAGATACAAAAGCACTCCAACTAGTGGCTTCAGACTTGATCACTGCAATTGTAGACATAAAACACTATAGTTTATCAGGTTAATTCTTAGAGTGCCAGAAGATCGCTACCAATTTAAGATTTAACTAAACATCCATTCAAAATTATGGACTAAAATTCATGGCTTCAATGTTAAGGCAATTTTTTTTTTTTTTTTGGTGGAAATAATAGTCTAACTTCAACTGGCAGAGGAAATGCAGTGTAGCATTCTTCTAAAGGATAGTCTATGATCTACATCATAAATATTTCCGAGACAAAAGTTTCAATCATTACATTGCTCCTTATTGCACTGGTTTCAATTGCAGTCATCATGTTTCAGTGACACAAAAACTTGTGCAGTTGTGGGTAGGTCATGGAAGTCGAGCTGCAGAAGAGAAACACTTCTTTGATAGCCACTTGGCACCGTTTTACAGGATCCAGCAGGTGTGAATGTTTTTCCACGAAGTCCTTCAGTTGCAAGAATAATGTATTGGATTTCATGGAAACTTATGGGCCACTTGGTTTTTCCTACTTTCTTAGCTGATATTAGCCACAGTACCAGAGCAGAAGGGCGGAAAACCACCCAGTATTATCACAGAGGATAATATTCAATTACTTTTTGAAATACAGCAAAAGGTAACTAATTGCTTGTGTTTCTCTTGGTAGCTTGTTACCGTAAACCAATTCATTTAATTCTGAACGACGCGCTTATTCACTGTATTAAACAGGTTGATACACTTCGTGCAAATTATTCTGGAACATTGGTAGCCCTGACAGACATTTGCTTGAAGCCCATTGGTGATGATTGTGCTACCCAAAGTATCCTGCAGGTTGATCCTTGCTAATCTTGCAAACTCTCCACATTGCAACGTCCAAGTTGTGTTTAATTTTACATATTTTGTACAGAACTTGTTAGTGAACTGCGAGCTAATCATATCACAGAGACTAGTTTTTTCCCTTATTTATATCTCTGAATTCTTCTATGTGCAACCACGTTTTCTGAAATTCTTTTGTTCATTTACCATATATTATCTTGCCTATAATGTATGACTAGCTAATGCAGCTCATTTTTATTTATTTTGTTTGATTCTGTTCCTGGCAGTACTATAAGATGGACCCTGAAAATTTCGATAGTTTTGGAGGTGTGGATCATGCTGAATATTGTTTCCAGGTATAGATAATGATTCTCTTTCCATCACACTAATGTTATTAGACATCAAAAGTATAAGGTACCCTTTTAACCGTGTTGGTAGCTGCTTGCGCTGGTATTTAGTCATTTTTTCCTACATTGTCAGCATTACACAACTGCAGACACATGTTTGAGTGCATTTCAAGCTCCACTAGATCCAAGTACTGCATTGGGAGGATTTTCTGGGAACAACTTTTCAGAGGTACCTTTTCCCTTATTGATGATGAAAATATGTACATCCAGTATGCATGTATACTGACTGATGCAGTGCTCATGTAGGCTTCGGCATTTATTGTAACATATCCAGTTAACAATGCGGTGGATGAAGATGGAAGTGGGAATCTGAAGGCGGTGGCTTGGGAGAAAGCTTTTATTCAGTTAGTCAAGGTTATTTGCGTTCCATGTTGCATCATTTTCTTTGTTTACATGAAAATTCATTAGACTGTATCAACCTCTCAGTCAAACTTTGTAGTCTTCAGCCGATACAAAATGTTAATTTCGTGTAACACCTTCACTGACGTTGCTTCACTTTTGAAACTCTGTTGACAGGATGAACTGTTACCAATGGTACACTCCACCAACCTCACTCTAACTTTCTCATCTGAAAGCTCTATTGAGGAAGAATTAAAAAGAGAAAGCACTGCTGACATTATTACAATAGCTGTGAGTCATGAGTAATATGATTATTTCCATAGGTAGCAGTATCTGTAGAGATCAGTTGTCGCATTGCTCTATGTTAACCCTCTAAATGTTCTCTCTGCTTATTTTTGCGACATGTCAGGTTAGCTATCTTGTAATGTTTGCTTATATATCAATGACTCTCGGAGATACAACCAGTTTGTCAACTTTCTACCTTTCAACCAAGGTACTACAAAAACATCTATTTATGGCTTATGTGTCTATACATGCAATTCTCAGAGATAATGTCAATTCACTATGATGTTGGCTGTTATACTGATGACCCTCTTCTGTTAATATTTTGACTTTATCCATCATAAACAGTCTCAAGTCATGATTTATATTGGATAGCTGTTTTTTTTTTTTTTTTGTATATCTTATTGAATATTATGCACCAGGTCTTGCTTGGTCTCAGTGGAGTCATGGTTGTCCTGCTCTCTGTCCTGGGATCTGTTGGATTTTTCAGTGCCATTGGAGTGAAATCTACATTAATCATTATGGAAGTCATACCATTCCTGGTTTTAGCAGTAAGTTATTGGAGGAAAAACTTCTTCATGGTTTCTCTTAACATCCAGATTTTTCTTTTGTCGCCAATATTTCTTTCACCATAACATATACTTCTGGCTAATTTTCATTTTTTGTACACATTTGGGCAAGTACATTCAAACAATGTACAGTTAGTAGGTCTCTGATGACTATAACATAGTTATCGACTAGTCAATTATTATTAATTTGTCTGCTCTGTAGTTGGTGATTTGTGTCTTATAATGAACTATTTGACTTCCCAAATTGAGATTCTTGATTGGATGCTTGCTGCCCTGACTTCACCTCAGTGTATGCTTGCTTGCTATTCTGTAGTCTCTTCTTGTGTGTGGTCCTCACTTAGTTTTTATGCTTCAAATTACTCTTCCTTTTTAAAGCATGAACTCTCTATGGTGTTGAGTCCCAAGCTTCTATAAACACAGTTGTCCATACTGCTCTAATGATATCACTCCTTGTCGTTTGGAACTGTCAGGTTGGAGTAGATAACATGTGTATATTGGTGCATGCTGTGAAACGACAGCCGTTGGAAATGCCATTAGAAACACGGATAAGTAATGCACTGGTTCAAGTTGGTCCATCCATAACATTGGCTAGCTTATCTGAGGTTTTGGCATTTGCTGTTGGTAGTTTTATTCCGATGCCAGCATGCCGTGTCTTTTCCATGTTTGCAGGTTCATATTGCTTCCCTTTAACTCCAATAACCATTATTTGTGGTGCACTAGTTGACTGTGGCTCACTTATGCAGCTTTGGCGGTCTTTTTGGACTTTGTCTTGCAAGTGACGGCATTTGTTGCGTTGATAGTTTTTGACTTTCAGAGAGCTGAAGATAACCGTGTTGACTGTTTTCCTTGCTTAAAAGTTCATTCATCCCTGGACTCAAATACAGGTTAGTGCTTCTTCTTTTTTGAGGTCTATGGTGCTTATTTTATTAATTTACCTTTGTGGCTCATAATGTATTAATGTTGGATTATGCAAAAAAATTATGGAAGTGGATGCCAAACTATAACTAAAACTGATTACTATTGGTCTAGTTATTGCTATCATCATTCAAGGGAAAATAGTTAAATGATCTTGAGTGTTTTGGTACTGATAGTTACTAGGACGATTTATCAAGCCTAAAAAAGGCAGTACCTCTGGTGCCTGTAAGTATGGCATTTGAGAAGTTTTTTTCATGGGAATGAGGAATTTGGACCACAGATGTAATCAAAGTTAGTTTTACATTTATGTTGGATGCCATCAAATGCATGAGATGTTCTTTCTTGTTGCAATAGATTTGCTTTTTTGAAGATTTTTGTTGAAAACAAAACTCAAAAGTCGGATTGCCTTGCAGATGTGAGCGGGAGAAAGCGTGGTGTGCTGGAAAGATATATGAAGGTTGTTTATACTTTTAGTGCATAATTTTAGCTATTGTCTGTGTGTTAACTCTTTCTTGCTGAAGACTCATTTAATGTTCACTTCAAGAAAAGAAATTAGTAATGAATGATTACATATGGTTCTTGATGTGAATATCTTTGATTGCACTTCAGCTGCAAGTCCTCGGAAGCACGGAAACCTCTAAGAAGGGGTGGTTTCCGTTTCGGAAACACGGAATTTGAGGAAACGCTGCGAAAACGGCTGGAAACGGTCAACTAAAAAGGAATCGGCTAAAAAATTAAAAAAAATGTTTTTAACACTAACCCTAAAATAATGTTTCCCATGCAGCACTGGATTATGACTTTGTATTTTTGCAATGTTAAGAACATTTGCACTTGCTTATTTCAATTAATTATCTTTTAAAATATTTTCAGGATTTATAAAATTAAATATAATTTAAATCGGCGTTTCCTCGCTTTTCCACTTTTTATATTTTCTGAGTTTTCTGCTTCCCCGTTTCCTTTTTCCATGTTACGTAGGCTGCAACTATTGTTTGCTTTTTCTATATACGAATTTGTCGTTGATTCGGCACTCTCATCTATCTTATAGGAAATCCATGCACCTCTTCTTGGGATTTGGGTTGTTAAATTAGTTGTCCTTGCTGTCTTCGTTGCGTTCTCTATGGCAAGCATTGTAAGTATTTCTTATTCTTTAAAAATACTTGATTGCAATTTATGGTGTTTGTGCTTTTCATGCTAGGGAGTCTTACTTTAGTTATTCTAATTATGTAGGCGTTGTCTACTAGAATAGAAGCTGGCTTGGAGCAACAGATCGTTCTTCCTCGGGACTCATATCTTCAGGTTTATTTATGCAAACATGCAAATACAGATAATGGTTTGTCTGCGTGTCGCGTTCTTTTTTTTTTTGTGTCATTCTTATTGAGCCATTGTTGATATGGGCAGGGCTACTTCAATAATATCTCAGAGTACCTCAGAGTTGGACCACCATTATATTTTGTTGTCAGAGATTATAACTACAGGTATATCAGCGTAGTGATATATTCGTCACATCAAATTATATGGCTTTAAAATATAATGAAATGTCAAAGGGATTAATCTCTTAGATCTTGCTTATTAAACCATCAATGGAAACCGAATCTGGTTCTACATAATTGGGTCCAGTTTTGCTTAGGTGGATACATCTGTTGCAAAGTTTGATATTATTTTCACCTTGACATTGATCAGTGCGGAGTCGAGCCATACAAATAAGCTATGTTCAATCAGCCAGTGTGATGCAAACTCTCTTTTAAATGAGGTACGTCATATCTAACGGCTTGTGGCCTTTGCTTATTTAATTTGACACAACGTCAAGCTGTTCCGTACAACAATCTCTTCCTTGGTGCAAATCTTCAGATATCAAGAGCCTCATTAAGACCCGAATCAAGCTACATTGCCAAACCTGCTGCTTCGTGGCTTGATGATTTCCTTGTATGGTTATCACCAGAGGCCTTCGGCTGCTGTCGTAAATTTGTCAATGGATCTTATTGTCCACCTGATGACCAGGTTATCCCCTTTAACCTATTAGGACGCAGTTCCTTGTAACTGAAGAATTCCGCATTTCATGTTTTTACATTTTTCTATGCTCTCTTTTGACGTTTTATCTCTTTCTTGAATACATGGATTTTATAATGCTTGAATGTTATTCCTGCATAAGAACTATTCATTCATTTGTTCTTTCTACGTCGTCTTAGATCGTGAGACTTTTTGTTTTAAAGATGGGTTTATCCCCCTTGAAATTACAAAAATACTCAGTTTATTCAATTTTTGACCAGCCACCATGCTGTTCACCTGACGAAGGTCCCTGTGGAATTGGAGATACATGCAAAGACTGTACAACGGTATTCTTTGCTTTAACATTCAGTATTCAACCTTGAGTGCATGATAAGCACATGCGGCAGGGACTTTAAATGTTACAAAAATTTTAATACGTGCGATATTCCAGTGCTTCCTCCATTCAGATTTGAGCAGAGGCCGTCCATCGACGTATCAATTTAATGAAAAGCTTCCTTGGTTCCTTGATGCTTTGCCTTCAGCTGATTGCGCAAAGGGTGGTCATGGGGCATACACAAATAGTGTTGATCTTAATGGTACTTAAAAACTCTTCTTAGTTCCGTATATGACGCATATTTTATCAAGATCGTATCATACATTTTATTATTTGTGTCACAGCTCATAAATTTCAATTCTGGTTTGACATTTCACCCTCATTGGCTTTATTAATTAATGCTACTACCCCCGACACCTGTTTTCAGGTTATGAGGGTGGCATAATCAAAGCTTCCGAGTTCCGTACATATCACACCCCGCTTAATAGACAAGTACATTGATCTTCCTTCTTGCATGGTCTTTTTCATAGGTATTTAAAGACATTGTCTATAGTAATACTTCGCATCTTGGTTCAATTTCTCAGGGTGATTATGTCAATTCATTGCGAGCTGCAAGAGAGTTTAGCGCAAGGGTCTCCGAATCCTTGAAGGTGAATATAACTTCATGACATCACCGTACTTATTTTGGTTCCTCTTTTTCTATAGAGAATGATGATTGGTGCTACAAGTTTTGGGTTCCCGAACGATGTAGTTCTGAACCATGCTCATGTAGTTGTCACTTCTTATTGTGCAGATTGATATCTTCCCGTACTCGGTGTTCTACATTTTCTTCGAGCAATACTTGGATATATGGAAAACAGCTCTCACCAACATCGGCATAGCTCTTGGTATTCCTTGAATCAGAGACCAATCCCTGTTTATCAGATTAAATATTTTGAATTTCTTTTTTGCAACGTCCGTTGAGCTGTCGTATGACATTGCAGGTACCATATTCATCGTTTGCGCAGTCATTACGTCCAGGTTTGTGTTACAATACTCGCTCTGATATTGAATTCCACATCCCTTCTTAACTAAGCGTAAATACTAACAGATCACCTAGGGTTTTATTCAATGTGATTCTCTTTCCGTGATTACAGTGTGTGGGCTTCTGCGATTATTCTTCTGGTTCTGGCAATGATTGTTGTGGACCTCATGGTAATTATCTCATTGATTGTAGTGGCCCTGTTGTTTGCGTAAGGGTTTTCGCCTGATGGTTAGGTTTGTTTGAGCCTTTTTTGGCCGAGTCCCAGTGTCTACTTTGCACAGATTTTCTCTCTTTTTTCTTAATGACATCGCATACCTTGACAAAAAAACTTGCTATTTGATCGCTACTGACTAAATTGAATGCAGCTACGTAGTTGATACTCTTCTAATGCGTAATCCTGACTACTGATTTTTCAGGGAGTGATGGCAATTCTGGGTATTCAACTGAATGCAGTCTCTGTGGTAAACCTCATAATGTCCATTGGGATTGCCGTAGAGTTCTGTGTGCATATTGTGCATGCCTTCATGGTCAGTTAAATCTTATTCTGATTCTCATCTTAAAAAAATTGATTATATCATTACGGCCTTGACATGCCAGCTTAGTACATTTTGATTCTCGCTTCGTTACTTATCCAGGCCCTTCTACAGGTAAGTCATGGAGATCGGAGTACACGAGCCACCAAAGCTCTTGAAACCATGGGAGCTTCTGTATTCAGGTTTGTAAAAAATTTGTTTTACTGCTGCCAAAAAAAAGTAATATTTTTTTACAAGCCACAAGCTGTATGTTGCCGAGTTTAGGACTAATTCAATCTGGGACACGCCTATTTTTCCATTGCAGTGGAATCACTCTTACAAAGCTTGTAGGAGTAATCATTCTTTGCTTTGCAAGATCTGAAATCTTCGTGGTATCGTGTCCTTCCTTCATTACTCGATTACCCCTTGAACGGGAAATAATAATCGAGGAGCTTCACACTTGCTTATTCTTTATGTCAGGTTTATTACTTCCAAATGTACCTGGCATTGGTTCTCATCGGATTCTTTCACGGGCTCGTTTTTCTGCCAGTAAGTTGATTAAACTCTTCTCAGCATGCGGTCGCCAAACATTCCCAACCTGAGTTATGTTTCTCCCTTTTCAGGTCGTGTTAAGTATGTTTGGTCCCCCATCGCGACTTGCGCCCATCAAAGAGCAGCTCCTCGTCGTCGACGACGAACCCTCCGCATCAACATGAACATCCACTTCACAAAAATTCTTGCTACAAATTTAACTTGTAACACACTCTGCTGAAGTTAGCATTGTATTATGTAGTAGGTAATCCTAGTACACAGGTTTAGCTGCCTTGTTTCATGTACAATGTCGATTGGTTCGGTCCAATCGAGTCCGGTTCAGTTGAAATCGGGCCAATTTGATAAACCGAATCATTTTCAGAATCAATGCGGTTCGAAATCGACGCATGTCGGATGGGTTTCTCTTTGACGAAGCTCCGACGTAGCTCGGCATGGAACAAGCATGTAAACTCAACAGGGCTGTGGCCAACAGCAACGATCCGAAGCTCGCATGGCATCTCTTCAAGCGCATCGTCTCTTCTTCGCAATGCATCAAATCGGCGCCCAAAATTGCCCGTCAGCTAATCCGTGCCGGAATGTATTCTGAAGTCGACCACCTACACACTCTCCTGGTTTCGAAACACCGGGGCGAGTGTTTCGATTCGCTCGTTTCAATTGCTGTGATTGTAGCAAAATCGGGTCTTTGCGAGAAGGGGTTCGCGCAGTTTAAGTCGCTTAGAGATCACTTCCCGGAGAGGCCACCGCCGGCGGTTGTTTATAATGTTCTTATGGAAGCTTCTCTTAAAGGAGATCGTGTGGAGTATGTCCCTTCGTTATATGAGGATATGGTTGTAGCGGGAGTTGAGCCGGAGACGTTTACGTTCAATCTTCTGATCCGGGGTTTTTGTGATTCGGGTATGTTGGATGATGCTCGAAAGGTGTTTGATAGAATGCCTGAGAAGGGATGTGTGCCAAATGAGTTTACTTTCGGGATATTGATTCGTGGGTACTGCAAATTAGGACTTGTTCATCAAGCCATGCAGCTCCTGGATAGCATTGTGAATTTTGGGCTGTCACCAAATAGAGTTATGTATAATACTGTTATCTCGGGGTTCTGTAAGGATGGGAAGAATGATGAAGCCGAAATGTTAGTGGAGAGGATGAGGGAAGTAGGGATTGCTCCAGATGTTGTCACTTTCAATTCTAGAATTTCGGCTCTTTGTAGTGATGGTAATGTGTTGGAGGCTTCTAGGATATTCCGGGATATGCAAATAGATGAGGACTTGGGGCTACCACGCCCTAATTTGATTACATACAACCTGATGCTAGAAGGGTTTTGTAAGGAAGGTATGATGAAGGATGCCAAGGCATTGGTGGAGACCATGAAGAAGCATGGGTTGTTTAAGAATGTAGAGAGTTATAACATTTGGATGTTGGGCTTGGTTAGGGAAGGAAATGTGGTTGATGCACAGTTAGTTCTGAAAGAGATGGTTGATGCAGGTGTAGAACCAAGTACCTATTCTTATAATATAGTGATTGATGGATTGTGTAAGATGGGGATGCTCGCTGATGCAAGGCGGGTCATGGGTATTATGATAAATAGTGGTGTTCCCCTAGATACAATAAGTTATAGCACATTAATCAATGGCTACTGTCGGAAAGGAAGAGTTGCACAGGCTAATTGTATTCTGCACGAGATGATCAGTAAGGGCTGTTCTCCAAATAATTATACATGCAACATTTTGCTAAATAGCTTGTGGAAAGAAGGTAAGATATCAGAAGCAGCAATACTGCTCCAGAAGATGAATGAGAGAGGTTATGATCTGGATACTGTGACATGCAATATTGTTATCAGCGGTTTATGCAAGAATGAGAAGCTGGAGATAGCGGTCAAGATACTGGACAGGATGTGGATTGACGGTAGTGCTGCTCTTAGTGAACTCGGTAACTCTTATGCTGGCTTCCTAGATAATGCTACCGATGAGAATAAGTGCATGCCTGATCTGGTCACATATTCAATTATAATAGATGGATTTTGCAAGGCTGGGATGATAGATGATGCCAAGAAAAAATTTACTGAGATGACGACAAAGGGCTTGCATCCTGACCCAACTATTTATAACATATTCATTCACACATATTGCAAGGAAGGAAAGATATCATCAGCTTTTAAGGTCCTCAAGAACATGGAGAAAAAAGGTCTTAAAAAGAATTTGCATACTTATAACTCTTTAATTATGGGCTTTGGTGTTAAGGGCTTAGTATTTGAAATCTATGGATTGCTGGACGAGATGAAAGAGAAAGGTGTTTCCCCCAAAGTTTTTACTTACAATCATTTACTCAGATGCTTATGTGAAGGTAGGAAAACCAAAGATGCTGCAGCTGTGTTGGATGAAATGTTGCAAAAGAATATATGCCCTGACATTTCTTCATTCAAGATACTAATTAAAGCCTTCAGCGCCGAACATGATTTTCAGTTAGCCCGGGAGACATTTGAGATTGGTTTACGCATCTGTGGCCAAAAGGAAGCACTTTACAGCTTACTATTTAATGAATTATTTCTTGGAGGTGAAATTTTAGACGCTAAAGAAATTTTCCAAGAGGCACTTGAAAGATCTTTTTATCTCGGTAACTTCTTCTACAAAGAACTTATAGATAAACTCTGCAAGGATGATAAGATAGAGAATGCTTACAGCCTTATCGATTTGATGGTTAGTAAAGGCTATCGATTTGATCCTGCATCCATCATGGTAGTCATTGATAAGTTAGGGAAGATGGGCAAAAAGAAGGAGGTTGATAAACTTTCAGAGAAAATGATGGAAATGGCTTCAGATGGTAGGGTGGAAAATCGGATAATTAAGGTTAAGAGAAAAACAGATTCAGAGAAGCTAAATCTTGATTATGGTGGTAGTGAATGGAAAAACATTGTTCACAGGTCAGCTTGTTTATTTTTCTTTATCACAATACTTGAGATTTTCCAGGAGCCAACTGGTTAATTAGTTTTGAAATTAACCTTCTCTTAACAAAAGCTCATACCCTTTATGAACCTCAGCACGTTACTTGAGTTTGATATTGGGCCTAAAGACTTTTTCTGTTGGCCGTAGACTGTTTTACGACTCATTATCATCAATCAGTCAGTAGTGGGTGTTTTAGCATTTTGTTCAGACTGATTTAGTTTCCATGTTTCGTTTTATTGATATGACACTCGACTGAGAACTAACTTGTTAAGTTATGCCACTTCTACAGGGATGATGGCAGTGCTCTAGCTCTGCGAACTATTAAGCGTGTCCAGAAAGGCTGGGGTCAAAGTTATGTATCTGGTCTGGAACCTAAAAGGGACCATCCTATTTTTTGAGAATGTTGGGTGTAGTTTTCCCATCGCTGAGGCAAAAACTTAGAAGTTCTGGCATTGTTGGCTGATGGATGTACTGTATTCATTCTGTGGAAAAAGAAATAAAGGTAATCAGGGAAACTAATTTACTTTGGCTAGACAACATTAATCATTTCGCTGAAAATATATTTCATGGCATAAAACATACTTAAGAAAGTCGAGTGACTGGTGATTGAGTGGGGTAAGCCATGATGAAGTAACATTACTGTTTTGTTTATTTTGTTCCAAGCTTATAGAATCCTGCAATTGTACTCTACAACGACACTTTGTTTTTAGCTTCTACAGGACACTTGGGATGAGCTTGAAGCTGCTGAAGACAAGACTTGAGTTCGCCAAACTGGTTACTACTGCTTCACTTTCTCAATCCAAATAGTTACGGGAACATTTCTGCCTCTCTATGCATGTCACTAAACTTTTCAGAGGCATCAACTTCATCCGAATTACTGGCAATTATCTTGCTTGATTAAAATATTCTGAGCTGCTGTGGGTCAATGAGCCTGTGTTTGGCCAGACTTTCAGATGCATCATCAGATTCTATTTTTCTGTTTTGGGTTCTGTCTATAAGTTAAGCGGCCAGTTTATATGTGATGCTGTCTTGTGATAGGTGCCCCTTTACATTGGAGAGGATATGAAATATCAGGCCATCAGCAATTGAGAATTTCAGAGTGTCTTGCATCATTTTTGGGTACACATACCCAAGCAATATTTTCTATGGAGTGATACAAACTGGCTAGTTTGCTTCTGCATAGTCCTTCTTGCTCAAGTGGAGCTTCTGTACAGTACATCTGCAGGATTTCTATTTTGCATAAATTAGAAAACCATTCCAGAAGAAAATCAAGCAGTTTTTTAATTGGAGTTGGGTACAAAAGGGCCTATTTGCAATGTGAACATACTTATAGACAGACTGCAACAACCTACAACAGCAAATGGTACTCTTGAAGTGTTTCTAAAACTCACTGGGTCCATAAAAAAATTTCTCCAGCAGCAGCTGTGATAGCTAGGTGCTATCACCGGCTTGACCGAGTCTTATTAAGTTAAGGAAATCCGCCACACATAGCAATGTACAAGTACAAGTGCTTCTAGTTCTGTTCAGGATAAGCTGATGTCTGACGGCTACTAAGAAAGGCCACTGCTACCAAATGAAGTTCCAAGATTGGTATGAGGAGTGTGAAGCACACAGAGTTTGATGGTTTGACTCTGAGTTGCTTTATGTATGTCTAGGCATTCCTCAAGATCAGCATCGCATGTCAGCAGAACCCACTCCGAGTCATCATCCAGATACTTGAGATGGAGCTGACTGATATCATCGATGTTAAAACGCTTAGCGATTTCTTGCTGTAAATCTGCAAAGACCCAATTATGATGCAAGCTGAGTCGCACTTTCACTTCACCAAAGGTGACTTTCAATCTGAAAGCACCATTATCTCGCAAGACTCTACCAGTACTTTTTGGCAATGGAGGTAATATTTCAAGCGGTTGCTCAGGAAGTAACTTGTGGCTTTGTGATCTGCTCAGAAGCTTTATCACATGCATACTGGCTGGCTGCACTAGCTGTGCTTCACTGCAGGTCCTCTTTATTGCAATGTCTGAAGATTCACCAAATAATGCATCTATGCCACTCCCTGTATTGAACACCAATGGTTCCTGTTTTGCGCCAGTTGAATTACATAGACTGGAGGTTGATATCTGGCTGCAGGAAGAGGAGGGGGATTTGGATGCAGTTCCCATGTGGTTTTGCAAATCAGTTTCAAGCTGGTGGTTGATCTGAACTGAATCGTCTTTTATTCTTGTTAATGGTAATGGGTTCAGAGCGGCATCCTCTTGTTGAGAAATAAGTTGGATTTGTCGATCAGTCAACTTAGGTACAGAGGAGCTGGTTCCAGACACATTGGGAGAGCCTAGCTCTGGAAATTTTGAATAAAATGAGCTGATTTGAATAGAGCCATCTGCTCCTTGTACCGAATCCATCACTAACTGAAGTTTCCTGAGAGAATGTCCAACCTTCTTGATCTTTCGAGAGGGCCATCTGCTGATGCCATGCTGCCTGCATATTCTTTTCAATGTTGTGGGGCAAACTGCAAAAGTAGAAATGATAAAGTCAGTACTTGGGAATACCCCAGCATGAAACAAATGACGGCCAATCTGCATTCTTCTTGAGCCAAGAGATCTAAATGCAAAAAGAAATAATAGTACTTGGGATATCTATGTGAAGCACAGAAAGAATGCAGTCTGCAATTGACGATAAAGATTCTTGACTATTGCAAAAGCCTAAACGCAAGGTTCTGAGGCAAGAACAATGCAGGACAGAGTGAGCAGCTTGACTAAGGAATCAACTCCACATCACTGCAACTGATGTGCATATACTCACAAGTTTACCAATACGTGGCAGGAGTTAGGTTACAACTCTACTTTTTCTGATGGTAAGCTTGCGATTAATGTTTGGCCAGCGGCGGTCAGTAAGAGTTTGTTATGCAGCTATACTGAACAAAGGAATTTTGCAGCCAGTTGATCATCCTACTGCTCTTATGTTCTACTTAGCTATCCTACAAACGGCATCCTTCTACTTTAATGAAGAATAAGGAAAATAATTGCAGGAATCAGTAAATACTTACCGCAAAGACTTTTAGCTGCGTCTTTCAAGCTCCCAGCAAAATAATGTCGAAGAATTTGCAAGCTGATAGTCTTTTCTGCCTTGGTCCGTCTTTTTTCACCTGATTTTCTGCTGCCTGATGGGCGACTCCCGCCATATGAGGAGGAGGCTCCACCACCATCCTCTGCTTCTTTGGATCCCTGCCGAAGTAATCCCAAATCCTCAGATACCGCTTCATGAAGGGATTCATCTGCAATATCATCCCAGGAGGTTGTCATCTTAAATTCTTCATGAGGCTCCTCCTTTGTGCTGTCCAGTGAGATGGAGATCCCTTTCCCCTTATTTTGAGCCACCATCATATTCGCTATCCAGGACGAGTCTTCCTGAGAAGCTTTCTTCAAAGGGTTTGATTTTGAAGTTGCATTTTCATCATAATTCTCATGTACAGCTTCTGGAAAAGCTGATGATTCTTCTTGAAGGTCCTTATCCGTAACAGTATACAAACTCTGCCATGACTGAAGGATGTTTAACAAGGAGCGTATAATTTGCTGCTGATCCTCAAAGCTCTTACAGCTTACCGGTAAGAAAAACTCCAGTACAAAATCTGCTGACCCAGTAAAGATGCTGCGCACACGTACTGCTACAGCAGCACGTAACCCAAAGAGAATTGCGTGGTGCGAGAGTGGATAATCTGTTTTGCTGTAGGTGGCTATATCCGGTGCAAAACATAACTGGTTTGTGGCGAAGGCTTTACCAACTATCCCTTGGTCTCCAAGCAGGTGCTGCTCACAACACTCCTCGTGAAAACCGATAAATTTCGGGTCACCCACATAATAAGCAGCATCGACACTGGACATACATTGAGTATTATTGTTGGCAATGCCTTTACTGTGCTGGATACACGGAGCCCAGGTTTGAGCCAGAGGTAAATCGTGTGCCTTACAAGTATATGCTAGGAACTCGTTGATCTGGGGCAGTGCAGTCGCATAAGAATCATTCAAGATCTGTTTAGTAAGAAAAAGGGTTTATGAGATCACAATCAAGAATATTTGATGATCATGGTAGTTATGCTCGGTGCCTCGGTTACCTTCGAATTTTGAAGACCTGTGATATCAGAACTTCTAAGCTGAAAAGCCTGCAAATGATTTCGACAGATTTTCAGATAACAAAGCTGGGAGCCAGTAAAGTATTAGAGACAATTGACCTGAGGAAGCTTGAGGAAACATCTTGGGAAGCAAGACATACTTATAAAATCAAATGCTGAATGAAGTGCTCAAGAAGGTGAAAATAAATTTAGAAGAAACCTCTAATGCTTTGCAGACGGTTTCAAGTTCTGGCCGATAGTTTATCTTTTGGCATGTCGTGACAATCTCAACAACCCCTAAGCATGATCCACTGCCTTGTTCAAACACAGGAAGTGCCAGAGATCCTTGGACATTTAGTCGATGTGCAAATGCAATTCGTGGGTATTCTTTTTCATTGAAACATCTGACATCAGGAGACCATTCAGGCACCTTACCCAAAAAAACCCGGCCAGGCAGCCCCTCAGACAGTTTTGAGTTCTCCTCTGCTGGAAACTGGTAGCTCTCGGATACATTCCTGTATTGGGCGAGACTTAGGCTGTTCGGGTCAAGGGAGTATGGCTGGTCATTGGTGGTGAGCACATGTTTATTACCACTCTTTACAGGTACCCATATTTGAATTAGAATATTTCTGTCTCTGGTGGATTCGGACAAATATCTGATTGCAGACATTAACCTGTCTCGGACAGAAAGAAAAGTACCTGAATTTGCCCTTGGCCCTATCCAGATCCTCTTGTTGGGTTCACTTATATCAACCAAATAACTCTCAGATTTACCGGTTGACTTCTGGATTGCTCCCCATTCCTGCGTCTGAGCTCCTGCTAATTCCTCCACTTGTGAATATCTTAATGGCCGTTTCCTTGGAGGTTTTGAAGATTCTGTGCCTTCTGGGATGGAATTGGCATCATTGTTAAGAGCCTCAAAACTCGGCAAACTGTGAAAGGAGTTCATTAATGGCACAGAAGCTGTGGGAGGCGATAGTAAGCTGTTGCACTCATCGCCATCTGTTGTCTCTACCCAGCACCCATCAAGCAGAAGATCATTCACAAAGTCTGAATCCATGGAAGTAGCTGGGAGAATTGTGTTCGGGCTAAGAGAATCATCATCCATTAAATCTGCAATCCAACTCCAAGAAGCCGAGCAGGACCTTCACAGCTTCAGGAGCCAAAATACTGAAGAGGGTATTTACAGAGAACAAATACAGAAACTTCCTGTGAGGATCTCCTCCTCTGCTCGTCTGAGTGAACTCAATCTGTCCGAGTTGGAGAAACATCGTCAACAAAAATTGTTTCAGCTGCAATCAGAAATGCATTTCAGAGAAAGAATCCCAACATTACTACAACATCTACACATGATGGTCTCCAAGAAAGAAAGTATTTACAGCAAGTAATAACACATCTTCTAAACTATGACTTGATCAAATCCACCATGACGTCATGGCTCAGAAGTAAGCTAACAGAGCAGATTCAAAGATGACATGGAAGCACAAAATTGCAGCACTTATTGAGACCCAGAGCAATATTCTAAACCTGAAACCTCTGGCTCCATGTCACCAACTGTATTAAAGAAATTAGAACCCAGATTCATCTAGCTAGCCATGATGTCAGCATGCTTCAATTGTACCCCAGAGAAAAGAAGCTTGCAACATGATTTCAGGCACTGTAAACAATCTTCAAACCCTGAGCACAGACAAATTCAAGGACACAAAACAGCAAACCAGGAGAGTGGAGGACAAGTTCTTACTTTCACTTCAACTGAAGTTTCTGCTGTGAGATCTGACAAGGGTTTTGCCCAGATATTCAAATCTGTCTGCAGTGATTCAGGAACCAATTTGCTCCCCCTTGCACTCAAATTTTCCACTCAGAAAGGGATAGAGCAACTTCTGGGGGCACACACAGGGAGACTCAAGTGTTTATATCCCTAGATTTGTAGGGTGGGTATGCAACTACATACACAGCTTGAGTTTTTGTTTTTGGTATAAAGTGAGGAATCTCCACTAACACTTGACCCCACTAAACCCCCCAAAAACTGAATCCTCAAGAACACAACTTTCCAAAACTCTACAGCTCTCCTCTCCTCTCCATCCACACCACACCTTATGCAACTTCTTCTTCCTCCCTCAGCTCTTGCTTTTAGGTCAACCAAAAAGAGAGAGTGATGAAAGAGTTTTGAGCATGTTTAAGAGAGTATTTCAATGGTGGGTTTGCTTGTTAAGAATCTTTTAACAAAAAAGAAATGGTCTTTTCTTTAATGACCTCATCAGCAATTTACACAAATAGATAATATATTTCCTTATGTGAAAATGGAAAGATTCTTGCTCTCATTTGCTCTGCAAAATTCTTGTATGTATTTAATATGGAAAGAAAGTGTCTCCCATGAGCACCAGGCAATTTAAGGCAAACCCTAGGATACCTGAGACAACCTCAAATCTCAATACCCAGAATCTCATATGATGATGCACCCCATGTCTATGCTCTCATGTCAGGATTCTTATCTCATAAATATTTCAAATCTAACAAAAAACAAAGCTGTCTATATATGTGTGCAATCAATCTCTTGTCATCAACTTTTAATGGCCATTTAATTATTAGATTAATAGCGTTACATTACAAAAAATAACATTAATTGATTAATACAAGGGTTAGGGTTAGGGTTAGGGTTTTATTTGTAGTGGAGGATGATGTCACTGGTGGGTTGTACTTTAATTTTTCTGAGATAAAATGTCTCTCAAATTTGCAGGGGGGCAACCCAACGGATAGCCGCGTCTATGCCAAAAGCCACATGAGGTTTTTACAAATCAACAACTTCATTTTGTTTGTTTTCACACTTTTGCAATCTTATTTTATTTGTTAATCATTCGCTAAATATAACACTAATATATTACGATGAATTCGGTACAGACAAATCAAATATATTCATATAGAAACAGTGTGACTTTAATATTAAAACGACGTAGTTTTAATTAAAGAAAAAATTATATTACGTTTTATTACAACGACATCACATTACAATTACCTGTATTTTACTATCATGCATTCATTTGATTCCGTATTGTATTCGCATCGAATGCACTTGTGTACTTTGAAATAATTCCATATTGTACTTTGAATTAGACCATGACATATGATATTTTTTATTTCATTTAATTACAAGAAGAAACTGTTGGTCCAAAACCCTACCAATTTTTGTTGCATTTGGGACAACAACAAAAAAGAACAAAGAAGATATTTTTTTATTTTTGCAGATTAAGTAATGAAAAAATTGATAACTGATGTCTCATTTCATGTCTCCTACGTGACATGTCCATAAAAAACTTTGATGTCAAGTTACAGATCATAAGAGAGTTGTGTTTTCTTGCAATTTAGCCGGACATCTGAATAATTACGGTATTTTCGTAACAAATAAATTTTAGGTAACGAAAATTTGATCGTATTACAGGTGCTACTTATTTTCGTATAAATTAGGAAAAAAAAGTTATATTTATGGTAAGAAAAACCCTCTAATTCAATGGTATTATATGGTTGCTTGTGAAACCCTAATACCATGAATGTTTATATCTTTGTTGGTTGTGCATTCAACTAATCCAAGACTTTAAAAGTGTCTAGGTATGAAGGTGATATACTTAGTATATATATACCTTGTTACGTGCTATCAACACGCACTGACGCACGTATTTATGTAATTCAAATTTTAATTATCGAAACTTATTAGGGTTTCCATGAACTTTAACAAAGGAATCCGAAACTAATTTGAGTTTTTTACTGAAACGGAATTAAATATTGTGTAACGTAACAGAATACAGCCGTCGAAGCGATTAATATATTATTGAATGAACATTATTTGGGTAATCTCATCATCTGATCTAAAGATGGCTAAAAAATGAAGAGTTGACTAGATGAACCAATTGAATGACTGGAAGATACCAAATGGATTCATCATCATACCACCATTGAAGATTCCAACAAGGAGAAATTGGTATAAAAAAATGTTGTGTAAAAAGAAGAAAAGTCACCCAGGTATATTATAATCTCTTCTTTCCAATTCCACCAGCTGGTGGTTGAGCTGCATATGTATATATATATATTTATATACATTCACCGTGACGTATATGGAATCATTTATTTAGTACATACGTGTGCTAGGTTTAGGGTTTTTTTTATAGCAGGTTGGAAACATGTCGAGCAGATGAGATCAGAGAAGAGATCCGGAAACCCTAATGATATTAAACACTTATATAGAACAGATAAATATGAGCTCTTTGCTTGAAATTGTTGATGAGCTGCAGTTTTATTGGAATCCACAAAGCTGTAGTAGCTAATCAGGATTTGATTAGAAAAATGGGGATTTCAAGATCCCATTTGCTCAGATTATCTTCTGATCTCATGAAAACCCTGTCTGTGGAAATGGGTAGATATTTCGGATTACATTCCTATATGACTCAAAAGTTTTGGCTCATGAATCATGATTGTGTAACAAGATATCTTAATATTTCTTTTATTTCTCAGGCGATGTGAAACAATTTCCAAATGCATATTGTTAACGCTATCTGTGTCACTATCTCTGAATCTTTGACTGGGCTGGCTCAGTAGCAAAATGGGTAGCTTGCTTGATTTTGAACCCAGTTTGGGACATCTAATGACTTGCATTACAAGTAACAAATGGATTAAGCGGAAATAAGCATTTTTTGATGTGGGTACCTTTTTATTCTTGGGCATTTGGGTTCAATTGATCGGTTCAAATCGATGTAGCGGTAAGTGGGCCCATAAATAAATTGACAGGCCCAGGCCCACTAGAAGCCCTTAAATATTTGTATGAGAATTATTTCTGTATGAGATACAATCATAAAACGACGTCGGTACGTTAATTCTTACTTCAGGGCCTGACTGGGAATATATTGACAAATAAAAGCTCCAATTGTCAACTCGATAAGTACGAGGCCTTGTTTTAAATAAAGGAAACATACGGGGCAAATAGTAATTAAAAGATCTGGGTAGTTTAAATATAGGAACCAAGCCTGCACAACTTTGGTTCTTCTTCTGCAAATACTTCTAGAGGAAGCCGCCGCGAAGTTTCGTCGTCCGACGGTCCAAGCCTGTGCGGGATACTGTGAAGCGCGGCCTGTCGAGGATTGTTAGTAATTTGAAGCTTGTGGTGGTGTTAACGTATTCCGTGAGGTTAACTGGTTAATGTCGTAGGCCGGATATTCTAGCTCATTCTGACATGTACGTTAAATTAGGGTTTGATAAGAGCCTGTAATTTTACTTTGGAAGTTTATTAGTGTATTTGTGTGTGGCTGTGAGATAAAAATCAGTGATGTTTTCAGCTGTGTTCAGATGGAGAGTGTAATGTGGCAGCTGAGTGCTTCTTGGTTCCTTTGAAAAGCTCAAATTGAAAAGCTTGGTTTGTTAGAATTTTGTTTCTTTTGAATTTTGACTATTGAGTGACAAGGGATGCAGTTTAAGAAAGAAAATACATGTGTGGCTTGTTTATATGGGAGTACTTTTAAAACAATAAGTGCTTAAACCAGTCTACTAGTTAATTTTTGAAGGATCAGTGTAGTCTTCACTGTGTAGCTATGTTTCATTATAGGGCTCATTGTTATATGTGGTTTATGTACTTTTCTCAACAGGGTGTTGCGCCTTGAAAACTCCTAATTCAAGTTTGATGGAAAAACATGTGTCTTATGCCATTATTTTAAATGCAGTTAGAGTAATGACGTGACTGACTCGTCTGTTGGTTATTTAATTTCGGAGAAATTGCTAAATGTGTTTGCCTTGCTTCATACAGTTTTTATACTATTGGTTAGAAGTGTTAAATTATATTCAGCATGGCGAGCAGTAGAAGCAAACCACATGCAGCACCTCGGAGTATTAATGTGCAGAAGTTTGCTGAGAGTCGAGGGCCTGAATTGGAATCTCTTCAATCAATTGTGGCGAATAGATTGGACAATGACTTTAGGTCTCAGAGGAACAGCAGGAGAAGAACAACTGGGCATGATGATCGGCTGGCCAAGAAGAACGGTCGAAAAAGGAAGAGACAGGGAGTTGGAACCCCTCGCTCGTTGGGACAGGCGGAAGATCAGAAGAGGGTGTCACGTCGTGTTCGACGTAGGATGGAGCTTAGAGACAATCCAGTGGATGGTTATTCAACTTCTGGGGACGGGACTAAGCGGCTGAGGACTCATGTTTGGCATGCAAAACGGTTCACCATGACAAAGCTGTGGGGTTTCCATCTTCCTCTCGGATTGCAGGGCAGGTACTGATCTGCTTTTCAATGATTCAAAAGCTGTTATTTACAAGTGAGATAAAAAAGGCATGCATACTTGTGCTGTAAAAGAAATTGAAGTTGAAAAATATTGCAATTTGTTAGTAATTATTTGCGTAACTTGAAGAAAGCCCCTTACACTTGACTTGTGTTCATGTGAATGAACTTTTTGAGTCCTGTACTTACTCCTATCTAATTTGTCGTCCATCATAATCGGATACAGGGGGAGGGGATCCAGAGCTTTACTGAAGTGGTACAAGCATGGCACACTTGTGCATGATGCAAGCTATTATACTTGTCTTGAGTTGGAAGGATCAGAGGCAAGCATTCTTCTTTTATCAGTCTTTAATAATGGTTATCATTACCATTTAGAATCAAGAATGCTTGTGGTTTGCTACTTTTAATTTAGTTTCTCTAAATTTTGATCAATGCTGGCCATGCAACCAACTCAAAAATAATTGTGCTACGCTTTTACTGTTCTTCCAATGCTACATTTTGTGATTTTCTCTCTCTTTAAAGTGATACATTCTTTTGTTCTTGCTTTCAGAATTCCTTATTATCAGTTTTGAAATTGGTGCTATTGCCTTCTTCAGAGACTAAACTTGAAGATGTTTGTCCTGTACTTTCTGGAACTATTTGTGGGAATACCATGGTAGGTTCATTGACTGGGTTTCGTACACTTTTTCTATTAAATAATACTTCCTAAAGTAATACATGAGCTGTATAAATTCTACAGCTTCATCATGTTGGATCGTCCTCTCAAGCAATTGCTCCTGTCACCTATATGTGGCGTCCAGTTCAATCGCAAAAGATTTGCTCCCATGACCAATGTGATAGTAAAGAATGTGATGACTCAAATTTTCATAAGCATAATTCTTGTCGTCGGCAGTTGTGGATATGGTTACATGCTTCTGCCTTTGATGAAGGTTTCGAGGCTCTAAAAGTAGCTTGTTCAAAGCTGGTAATTTTATCTTTAACTCCGTTCATATACATCAGTGGTTCTGTAGTTTGCCAGTGATCGATAAATCATTCTCAAGTTTTTTTTGATAGAGTAAGATTTAATTCGTTATCAAGTTTGTTGCAAAGCGGTCAAAGTTGAAGAATTCCAATGCTCTACATTGAGTAATGGCTTCACATATTCCTTGCAATCTTTGGTTGCAGATGATTGAGACTGGGCATGTTATTACCTTGACCTCCCTCGATGGTAAAGTTACAAAATTTGAAATTATGGGATCTAAGTCATGGCTGCTTCTCCAGAAAGTATTAGAAGTTGTTGGGTGAGATTCAAATTTTTTTATATGAGTTCAGAACTTTAACTTTTATACTACGCATAAAGTAGGGCCTCTGATGGTATTCCGTGGTGCAGTTCAGATAATGGGTGGCAGTTAAATGCTTGTTCTGTTCTAAAACCCCACTCTGACCCTCACCAGGTGAAGTCTCTTGAACTCGAAAGTGAAGACACATCAGCGTCTCATTCAATCATGTCTCTCACTGTCAAGGATCCCCGTGATTTATCAGTTGGAAATAGTGTGCTGGTCTCTGATGGTGACTCGCCTGTACCCAGCTTAAGCAAGCCACCAAATGTTGAAGATGAAGGCCATGTTACTGCCACAGAAATATCGGATGATTGTGATAATGTCAAAATATTATCATCAAAGCTTGCAAGTGACAGTTTTACTAATGAAACTTTATGGTGCGCCAAAAGTGGGATAGGTCCTCCAGTAGATGACCACAGTCTTTCAGTAGAGAAACAAAACCTTCGGTTGACATCTTATGCCATTCCCGTCGTGAGTTCAAAAGCTTCCGTTGATTTGGCCAAGTTGAAGCTGTCAAGGACATGCCCCATTATGCTAGTAAAAGATGCCAACAACAGGGGCTCCTATATTGGGTAATCTCTCGTTTTTTTTTTTTTTTTTGGCTTGTATGATTGCGCAGCTGATAAACTCATGTCTCACTGTTTAAGAAATAGATTATAACTCTTCAGTGAAACAAATTGTTTGAGGTTGGCACCATGTTCAAACAAAGCAATTTTGTCAGATTTAGCTAAGTTTGCACTTACTATTGCAGATGGACTATCATTCTTCCGATAAGCTGGGCCAGGACATTTTGGATTCGTCTCATTTTGAATGGGGCTCATGCCATTGGTCTGAGAGAAAAACACTGGATTGCGTCTGAGGTGAGTGTCTTTCGTTTGCAGTCATTTTATTTGCTACCATCAAAAGGTCCTTGCGTGATTTCAAATTTGCAGGTGTGTCTCCCATCTTTTCCTTCGGATTTTCCTGATTGCAGTGCATATGCATCCTTCAAGGCATCTGAAGCTACTAAATTTAATATGGAGGCTGACCGTCGCCCTCTGGCCAAGAGACCTATTGCTGTGCCTATGTCAGCACCATGGAACTGTGTCCAATTAGCCCTAGATGCAGAGTTTTCTAAACCTACTGTCTCAATCACTAATAAGAGCAGACATGAGGCAGTAGTAGTCCACGATGGTCTGTCAGGGAATTCCAGCAGGGTGGATTCAGATAGTATTCCACAAAACCATGATGCTGCTCAATTTTTAGGAACTGTGGCAAGGACATCCAATAAGCTAGCTTGTTTTGTAGATCAGAATATTGGGCAAAACTTCCCTTTATTTCCTTTCTCAACAAACAGGAAAAGGTTATCTGAGTGGGTGCTTAGGGAAAATATTGATCAGACTCCAAACAGTACTGCACGGCAGAAGAAAGATGGGAATTTGTTTTTGGTTCGAGTTATTCTCCATGCTTACAGGGAAGGAGTTTTTGAAGAGGGAGCTGTTGTCTGTGCACCATTATCGGCCGATATACAATCATGGAAGTCCAGGTTGTTATCTTACACTTTTCCAAAACTTAGTATAAAGTCATCTCGATTTTTTTGTAACTGTATTATAAAGTCATGCTTTCATTTCGCAGCTTGGATGGTGATGAAGAACGACTACACATACCACAGTCTTCAGTGAGTTCATATTTCATTGAGCAATCCCCGGGTCACTGGGTATTCCAAATACCGGAAGACCCTGTTTTATTGCAAACCCATCGTTGGCCGATTGGATTTGTGACAAGTGGTTTTGTTTGTGGGAGGTATTTCTCAACACATGTCTCTTCATTTACTTGCATCTTTCCATTTTTAACATTGTTGTATATTTTTGTGCAGCAAAAAAGCAGCAGCCTGCGGTTTCTGCGATGCAAGGTTGCTGGGATGCATAAGAGAAGAGCAATGGAAGAAGTTACCAGCAAATAAACGGAAAAAGGATATTTATGTTCTTGTGAGGAACTTGAGGTCAAATACATATCGATTAGCTATTGCCAACATTGTACTAGAACTTCAGGAAGCCGATACCGAGTTCATGTGAGCAACCAAGAAGACCAGAACCAATATGGCAACCCTCTTTAGAGTTTATACCCAGTAAATTTGTATTTACAGGAATACAGAGTTTTTTTTCTTTTTTTAAAACAGGACAATTCTTGAATGTACGTTTTGACGCCATTCAAAACAACGCTTGTAGTCTTTTTTGGAACTGTGCCTGAATAAAAATAAGGTTGTGCCTGATTAAAAACAAGGTATCTTGAAAACTTAATTGAGAGGAGAATACGTTTGACATCAAATTTGAAATAGGGAATATTGGAAAAAAATTTCCAAAAAAACCAGACAAAAGTGGAACAAAGGCAACTCAGAAAAACAAGAAACTGTCTCATAACAACAGAATAGGGGATGCTGCCAATCTTCCCGAGTGCCACCTAAAAAACATGACTTCTCAGAGCTGACGTGTAGCCCAGATCATGCATAAAACAAGCACCAAAGAGCCTTAATTCATCAAACCATGAGCAACCAAGCCTGTATGTATCGAGAAAGCTTAACAAGAAAGAATGAGCTGTGGGGATCACACAACAGAATCAATTCATGGGTCCTCAAACAAGATGGAGAAGATGAAGAACCACATGGAAAAGGAAGCAAGGGTTTGAGATACCTGGACTGGCTGGAAAGAGTTTCTTTTTTCACAGACTCCAGGAAGAGAACTGGTAGAGAGAGTGTGTGTATGTATGTGTTTCAGAACTTGATGATTAAATCCTTCAATCTTCTAGGCACCTCCAAGTTGTGAGAAGTATTAGTACCCAGATATTTGAGCAAAGGCATACCACTTTCTGCCACTGACAAGGTAACATTATGGCCAAGCTCAACGATCAAAGTTCGGAGCTGAGGGAACCCTTCTCCAGAGCACATCAGCTGTCGGGTACCATCACTGTAATACTTCATCTGCAAAGCTCGCAGAGAGGGGAGTCTTTCAATCGAGGGGATTGGATCAACTTCAGGGCTGTTAAAACATACAATGTCAAGGACCTGAAGCTTCATTGCGAATTCATGCCAGTCTGATGAATTGACAAACTTGATTCCACTTGATTTGAAATGGGTGATACATGGGCAACATTTGAAGATATCCGAAACAGAAATAGAGGCCAGTTCAAAAACCTCTGGATTTTCCAAAGCCAAAGTCTGAAGCCCTTTTATATTTCGAAACTTGTCATAAAATCTTCCAGGATTGGCTTCAACTTGGGGTACATTGGTGAGAGATAAGTGACATAGATTGACCAGATTTCTGGTATCTATACCACACCATTGCTCATATGTAATCTCTTGCAATGTCTCTAAACCATTTAACTTTCCAATCCAATCACACAAGCCAAAATTTCCAATCAAGTGCCTCAAATTTTGCAATTTTTCCATAGTCTTCGGTAGGGTCAGAGTTGTATCTGATTCCACACACAGAGTTTGAAGCAGCTTCAAATTTCCAATGGTATCAGGCAGCTCTTTTACTGCACTCTTTAACAGGCGAAGGCCAAGGTACCTCAAATGAATCAGCCTACCAAGCTCTTTGGGTAATTCTCGGGGCTTAAAAATGTCGCCATAGTCAACCTGAATATCAACAACTCTGAGCAAACTGAAACGCATATGAACTGGTTGTAACACAACATCAGAAGGTATGTGAGTTTGAGGAGGGCAGTCTTTTCCTGTTGATCCTATGCGTAATGTTCGAAGGGACGGGTTGATATACCCACTTGGTAAGCTAGTACTGGAGGGACAAAAAACAGCTAATCTTCTGTGGGATGGTGCCCTTGGCAAATTATATATCTGTTGTTCATCAAAGTATACAGAGAAACATATATCTTTAGCCTTCATGATAGCCAAATCTCGCAAAAGGTCATGGACTCTACATGTTGAGCCAATCCAGTCTTCACCTTTTCTCAGAATCAAACTTCGTCCCACCAGCTCATTGAAATAAGATTTTGCTACAGATTCAGGCAATCCTGATTCTGATACAATAAACCCTTCTGCCATCCACAATAACATCAGTTTTGATATAGGAATCTCAAAGTCTTCAGGAAACATGGCTATATATAAGAAGCATGGTTTCAGGTAGTAAGGCAAGTCCTTGTAACTAAGCAACAATAAGGCGTTGATATGCATGGAGTCTTTTTCCAGCTCCTTCCAAAAATTATCGCGAACCAATGTCCAGTCATTAAGTGTATTTGGCTTTGTAGACAGAAGACCACCTAAAGTAACAATAGCAAGCGGTAGGCCTGAACATTTTGCCACCATTTCTTTCCCAAGATGTTCTATGTGGGGAGAAAGTGGCATAGCATTATCATCAGGGAAAGCCTTGTTGCAGAATAATTCCCAACTTTCATCTTCCTGAAGATATCTCAATTCATGAACATATGCACTATTCAAATGACCCACATGCTTATTTCTTGTAGTAATGATAACTCTACTGTCCTTGCTGTTGTCTGGGAAAGCTCTTTTCAAGCTCTCCCAAGCTTCCCTCTCCCACAAATCATCAATCACCACCAGAAAACGGCTGCCCCTCAAAAAACTGCGCAAATATGCCTCCATTGAATCATTTGTAGTCAAGCCTTCCAAATCCTCCTTGGTTGGATTGATTATTGACTTTATAAGATTCCTGAGTAAAAATGAGGTGTCATACTCTTGGGACACACAAATCCAAGCATAGAATTTGAAATATTGTTGTCTAAATTTATCATACAGCTTCCTTGCAAGTGTTGTCTTGCCAAGGCCACCCATCCCTATAATGGAAATCACAAAGCGGCCTGAACTTCCATTTGTAAGTTCATCTGTCAGAAGGCTTATGGTTTCATCAAGCCCGACCATATGTTCATTGTTGGCATAAGGAGCTGATCTTCTTAGATCCATCAACTTCTCATCCACATTATTGCTATCACTTGTACTGAGAGCATCGGTATTCAGATCATATCTGTCTCGCCTGCTCGAAATATCATTGACCTTTGTCATAAGATTTTTAACACGGCTGCTTAACTTGTAGGTGCTGCAGAGGTTTGTTGTATATGAGATGCAGCAGCTAGATATAGCCCCAAGACAGCCTCCTGCCTGTGTCTGTGCTCCTCCTAATTCAAGAAGGAAAATGTCGATAACATCCTCACAATCATAAGCAACATCTCTGACATCAGACACCCATTGTCGGATCAAATGGTTTCTGTCTAGCTTATTTTCTGCATCTTTAAGAAAAGACTGCATCCAGCTCAGCTCCTTCATAAGCCCTTCAACATCATCCTTTACATAAAGCAAGAAGCGGGCTTGCTCGTGTAGAACTTTACTCAACTTTAGGACTGCGGATGATATAGCAAAAGCAGCACCAAGTTCAGCCATGCCAGATCTCTTCTCTTAATATTAACAGTTATCTTTGATTGTTTTGAGTCCCCAAAAAGCTGCTTGCTATAATTTCCATGCACAGGAGAGGATTCAGATATTGCTGACAGTGTAATAAGAAAAAATAGGTACTTGAAGGGGAAATCGCCAGCAATGTCCAATCAAGTGCTTGATCCTCCAGATGGCCAAGACTTTGAAACCTAAAAACCATAGATAGAGAGTAAGAGCACTTTCTATCAAACTTCTTATATAAAAACTAGAAAATAAGCATAAGATCTGCTGATGCTGAACTACTCTAATTGCTACCTTAACAATCTCTGCAACAAATTTTTGTGTTGACCTTGTCAACAGACTATAGTTGGAGACTGGAGTGTTGGCAGGAAGGATTCCCTTTGCTTACCTCAAACTAGTCTGTGGCATTTGTTGAACAAAAGTTTACTCTTGGAGACATCCACATCGCCTGGAGCAATTGTGGAAGGGGAGGTGCTCATCGCACTCCCCCCACGACAAAAATATGTGTCAAATTACCTATATGCCCTTCTTCTTTTATTTAATTACATTCAATTAATTTTATATTTTTAATTAAATTTTATATATTCTTTAAAATTTAATTAAAATTAAAATTAAAATTTAATTAAATGATAAACATTGTTATTTATTATTATTAATCAGAAAATATTCTATGAAAATTAATAGTAAAAATAAAAATAAAGATACAACATGTATCAATTTTTAAAAAAATTATATTGTGTTTGACTTTTTTTAAAATTTTAATAGAATTTATAATTAGGAGTGAGTGATTAACGAAATAAACAAAATTTCCATTGTAGTAAAATAATTTTATTTATGATTTATATTTAGAAAATAGTTTAATTTTATTTAGGGTAAATAATAATTTATTTCGTTTAATTAATAATACGATATATTCATATTTGAAAAATTGTGTTATGGATTTATTGTATATATTATTAATTTATATTTTATATGTTTTGATTGGTTAGTTCAACATTAATTTGGATTCATAAAAAACATACAACAATGCTAAAAATAAATACATAAAAAGTAAACATATCTAATCAAATATTTCTTCCAAATTGTACTCCTGGAAGCCTCGTGGTACGATACATTTAAAAATTTTATTATCCAAAAAGTTAGTGGACAAAAATAGATTTGACAATACAATACGAAACACAAAATAGCTTTGACAATACATTACGAAACACAAAATAGATTTCACAATACATTTCGAAACACAAAATAGATTTCACAATACATTACGAAACATAAAATAGATTTGACAATACATTACAAAATACAAAATAGACAACTCACTGTAAAATAGATTCATACATAATTTTTAATAAAAGGTAGTAATATTAATTTATGTATTATATATATGTTGAGTATAACTTAGTTTTTGTTTAATCAATAGATAATTCATTGTAAAAAATATGTGTTATATATTTAATTTATAAGTTATTTTGAATTGACGATAATATCTAATTTAATATAATATATATATATATATTATATTTATGTTAATTTATAAATAGTTTTAAATCAATAGTTATTTTTTTATTGTTATGTTTTAAAAATAAAAGAAATGTTTATTATAAAAACTTAAAAGAATTATAGATGAGTTGTGGTAAGTAAATATTGAGGGTAAAATGGGAAAGAGTTGGGGGGTGTGGGGGGTGTATGTGAGGTTGGGGGGTGCGAGGAGAAATGCCCTTCTTTGATGGCCACATCTTTGGTCCTTTGAATGGCTCACAAGTCATCTATTCACATTACAAGTTGAGCATCATTTAAGGATGTCTGCCTAACAAGGTGACCATCAATTCATGAAGCAACTTTTTCCTGGGCTTAAAGGGTTTTGTCTTTAGAAAGTTCCTGTTACTAATTTATCTAGATAAGAATAGTTATTCCAAAACATGGTTGAAAAGACCTGAGTCTGTTGTAGAAAAAAAAAAACTAGCACTGAGTCTGTTATTTGCAAATTTGTCTCTCAATAGATTTATGCAAAACTGACCATGCTATATGTCATCTTGCAGATTGTAGATTCAATGCAGATCAAAGCCAGATTAAGCCTCACTGAACTCATCATCTTCCATCAAAATGGTGTGCCGTAAGCGGGCTCAAAGGTTGCATAAATGTTCCAATGACCTACAAATTTGAGAATACATGGACACAAAAACCAGACTTGAAGCTGAGCATACAAAATTCAGATAAGGATTTGAATCATTGCTTAAGCCAGCCTCATCATCAACGAGATGCAAATAGATAAGCTGTAAAATAAATTAAAAGGAGAATGAAATTGGGAAGGTCACAACTCACAAAATATATTTAAGTACCTGGTTCGTGTGCACAAATAATTGTAGACCTTGTTGTCCTCCTGGCAGACTTCATATTTAGAAAATGAGATCTGTCCAATGAAACATGACAGCAAAATTATGGTTCCAGGGGAGACCGTCTTAATTGTATTACTGGTGAACTTGATCTTGTCTGATCAGACTTCATCAGTTCGTGCACTATTTTTAAATTAAGCAAAAGGGAATCGGTCCAAATTACCTGAAGAGCCTCCCAACTACTGAAATAAAAATAGTCATGATGAAAGCCTCGAGGGAGTATTAATTTATCTCGCATACATACACGAATGCCCAGACCGATCTTGAAGTCCATTTTTAGGCAATGGAACAAAACAAGAGTGGCACTGCTCACATCCTTAACAACTGGTTCCACCAACTTGGACATCCCTACAGTTCTGAAGCACAAGGAAGGTCAAAAGACTGTCATTTCTTACATGTATGAATTATGAGGGAGACGATAAATATAAGTTTGCAAAAAAAAAATTGTCCAGCCATTCAAATGTAAGATAATATCGTAGAACAACTTGATGATGTCGGCTTCCATCATCTGCATTTATTAGCATGCACAAAATTTTAAAAGGGAAAGGAACCTGTCTACATTGCCAGTAAGATTTCCAGCCATGCATATAGAGAGTTGCCATTATTAAGGCCTGGCCTGTCATGCATGATAGATTTCAGAAGTCTTTGAAATTTAGTCAACCATAAGCTTTTGTCTTCAGTAACATGACAGCTAATATAATAGCTAGCTTGATGATCCTCACATGTAGATCTCAGATTGAATTTCCAAAATGAATATACGAGAGATAACTGAGATGCCAGTGTCACCAATGCCATAAATTTCTGGGCAACTGAAAGATCTTTTATTATCATGGTGATGAGCTGGGAGGGAGGAATACCAGGGACATTGTGAAAGCATGGCCTGAATTATATATTGACTTAAACGAACCATGTTTCGCTTAGCTGTCGTGGAAGGTAACATGATTCCTTATGTCTCCCTGCCAATATAGTCCATGGTATAAATTGAGTGCTGCTGGAGGAAGAAAGGCAAACCATTGCAGAAACCATTAGAGCTGATAACCATTCAAGAAATCCTCAGCTATCTTCTCTTTTACAAGATATAGATTGAGATGGAAACCACTTCCTCAAAAACCCACCATGCGCGTTCTAGCAGTTTGCCCTCTGGGCCGCATCCTCTAGTGGCTCATTTTGATGAGCTACTGTGCAGACTAAAGTCTTCTGAATCTGCATCTTCTTCCTTTATACACAATGGTTTAAGCGGACTCATGGATTTGCATGAATGTGTGGACAGCCTCCTCCTCATGCCAGAAAACCAGCAAGCCTTAGCACGGAAATGCAATGAAAAAGAAGCCAATCTCCTTCTGGATGGATCCTTAAGAACCTTGGACGTGTGTGGAGCTGCCAAGGATTCCTTGTCACAGGCTAAGGAATGCACCAATGAAATCCAGTCAATTCTGAGAAGAAGGGTATCAGGAACTACCCTTGCCAAAGCGGCCAAGGCTTACTTGAGCCAGAGAAAGATGACAAAGAAGTCGACTCAAAAGATTTTGAGGAAATCAAAGGATGCCCAGAGAATCAACAGCAATGATGAGACTGTTGAGATTTAATCTACTTTGTGCTGAGTTCTTAGAGCTTAGGACAGGGCTGATTTATGCTTTGTTTTTGGTTCAGTTGCTGCCTGAGTTTTTTGGTTTTTTGAGCTGGTTTTTCAGGCGTTTGCATGTCACTTAGATGCTGCCATCAACAAGCCAAAACGACGTAGTTTTTGGCTAAAGAGAAGAGTTAAACGCTTGGCAGCTTTTGGAGTTGCAATGCTGCGTCGTTTGGTTATTTAAAAGAGTGGGGTGCTGCGTTTCAACAGACAATATACAACACACAAGCTTCCAAAATCAGAGAGAGAATTCTAGGGCACGGGAGTTGATTTTCGAAGGAGAGAAAAATCAGAGTGGATAGCCAGAGGATTTCAAGAGAGGGAGAACCGGAGAGCGAGAGAATCCTAGGGCACGATTTTTGCCGAGAGAGAAGAAGGCGACGAGAAAGCTTTCGAAAGCGAAGGAGCGATTCTGAGCGAGGAAGGAGCGATTCTGAGCGAGGAAGAAGCCGAGAGCGACGGCTAAGGCAAGCGACGTCCTAACGGAGCGGACATCGTGTTGAAGGAGTGTGTGTGGCTGCTGGAACGGATTGACAGCTTTGGGCGCCTCGGCAGCGACGGATTGCTGCGAGGGAACTTCAGCGGCTTCAACTCAGGGGCTTCGAAGGGGGCTTAATCCCTTCTTTCTTTGCTGTCTTCCTCCTCTATCCTCATCCTCTTAATTCTTGGTTGAGTAGCAGTTTAGGATTCTTGCTCGATTGGTGTTATTTGATTTCTGTTGTGTGCTTGTAATTGAACGCTTGATTATAGTGAAGAATTGGGCTGAGCCTCCCCGGACCCGGGGCTCCAAGGATGTAGCCAAGTTTACTTGGTGAACCTTGTAAAAATTCCTGTGTCGTGCATTTTCTTTCAGTATTTTTAGCATTTGGCAGATTGTTATTGAACTCTGATTTGAGAAATTCAGTATACATTCATATCAAATTGGTATCAGAGCCCGTTTAGGATCGTACGGGACTCTTTCGTTGCTGTAATAGCACCAGCAGCCTTGCGGATCCTCCTCTGTAGGAGTCTTGAACCGTTGCAGGCTGCTGGTCACATTCTTGAGTGCCTTTTATTTTTCTAGATTCTTGTGTTTGAATTAAATTGGCTCTGTAGAGATTTTTTCCCTATATTCACTGACTTGTGAAATATGGGTGATGCCAGGTTAAAAATCTTCGATGGCAAAATGGATTTTGCTATGTGGAAAATGAAGATGCGGGCAGTGTTGATAAAAGAGAAGTGCTGGAGGGCTGTAGAAGAAGATTGGTTGACACCTACCTCAGAACCGGCTCAGAAGGAAATGAGGGACATAGCACACTCTGAGATTTTGATCAGGCTCTCCGATGAAGTGGCTAGACAAGTTGCTCACACAGTGACCCCTAAGGAAATGTGGGAAACTCTGGAGAGGATTTATCAAACCACATCCCTGCCGAACAGAATTTCCCTGCTGTCCAGACTATTCACCTTCAAGATGGATACTTCCCTGACTTTGCAAGAGAATCTGGATAACTTTCTCAAGCTTACTCAGGATCTAAAGAGATGTGGGGATCAGATGAAGACTGAACATCTTGCAGTAATTCTTCTAAATTCCCTATCAAGTCAATTCGATATAATGAAGGATGTGATCCAGTTTAGCAGTACTGACCTGACTTTAGAGAAAGTAACAGAGGCCATTACACAGAAGAATGAGGCTCTGAAGGTGTTTAAGTCTATGAGGGCAGCTGCAAGTTCTGAACCTGGAAGTGAGCTTATGTACGTTAACGGAAAAACCAGCAATAAGCCTCATCAGAGAAAGGGGAACAAGTCAGATGAATCAACACAGAATTCCGGCAAGCAAGCTTCAAAGAGCAGAGCTGATATAAAGTGCTTCTACTGCGACAAAATGGGGCATTTTGCAAATGAGTGCAACAAGAAGAAAAGGGATGAAAAGCTCAAAGGGAAAAATGACAAGGAGAAGACAGATTACTCAAATGTGTGTGAGGATAGTTGTCACGAGCTGCTCATGGCAGCTGCATCAGATGGAAGTGATGCTTGGATTCTGGACTCAGGGTGCACAATGCACGCCACTCCAGATAAGGGACTTTTCAGAACTCTCCAATGCTGCAATGGAGGAGAAGTCAAGCTGGGAGATGACACCTCCCTGCAGATTAGAGGGATTGGAGCAGTAGCTCTTCGGATGTTTGATGGAAAAATCAGAACAATTCAGCAAGTGAGATGGGTTCCCAATCTCAGGAGAAACCTGCTGTCTGAATCAGCTCTAGAGGACTTGGGCTGTAAGATCACCTCCAGCAATGGCAGAAGAGAAGTGACCAGAGGAGGAAGAGTTTTAATCAGAAGCGAGAAAAGAGGAGGCCTCTACCATGTGCTGACACAACCTGAGGTGGATAATCAGGAAGCTGGCAGCCATGATCTCAGCAAGCTATGGCATTCCGGACTGGTACACACTGGTAACAAAGGCCTTCATCTGCTTGATGATGATCAGATAAGTTCTCCATTAAACAGTAATCATTCTATTAATATTATTTCTCATTATGATAATGTTGTACCGGGGATTGATGTTTCCCCGAGTATAGATGTTATGAATGATGCTGAAAATGTTGATGAATTGTCTGCAAACTGTGATTTGGAAAATTACCAGTTACCTAGGGATATGTCTCCTAGAGTAGAATTTTCTAATAGGAGATATGCAAATGCTGCTGAATGTTTGAATGCTTCTGAGTTTGCATTGGCTGTTTTTATTGCTAGAAAAATTCTGGACATGAACATAATCAGGAACAGAAATAATATGTGTATGTTTCTGTCACAAATTGGTTATATTGACAATGTGCTAGAAAAGATTTTAGGGAATGTTAACCCTGCTGTTTTAGGAACTAAAACAGTGTCAGGCAGCAAGTTTGAGTTTTGCAGGAATGCCCTACACATTGAATTTGATCCAGGCTGAATGGAAGCTGCCTGAATCTGGAGGGCAGCGGGAGGAAAGGGAAGGTGCTGCCTCAATTCTTCACTGCAAATTCCAGGTAGCATTGTTCTAAAACAAAGTAGCTTAGGAGGGCAAATTGTTGAGATTTAATCTACTTTGTGCTGAGTTCTTAGAGCTTAGGACAGGGCTGATTTATGCTTTGTTTTTGGTTCAGTTGCTGCCTGAGTTTTTTGGTTTTTTGAGCTGGTTTTTCAGGCGTTTGCATGTCACTTAGATGCTGCCATCAACAAGCCAAAACGACGTAGTTTTTGGCTAAAGAGAAGAGTTAAACGCTTGGCAGCTTTTGGAGTTGCAATGCTGCGTCGTTTGGTTATTTAAAAGAGTGGGGTGCTGCGTTTCAACAGACAATATACAACACACAAGCTTCCAAAATCAGAGAGAGAATTCTAGGGCACGGGAGTTGATTTTCGAAGGAGAGAAAAATCAGAGTGGATAGCCAGAGGATTTCAAGAGAGGGAGAACCGGAGAGCGAGAGAATCCTAGGGCACGATTTTTGCCGAGAGAGAAGAAGGCGACGAGAAAGCTTTCGAAAGCGAAGGAGCGATTCTGAGCGAGGAAGGAGCGATTCTGAGCGAGGAAGAAGCCGAGAGCGACGGCTAAGGCAAGCGACGTCCTAACGGAGCGGACATCGTGTTGAAGGAGTGTGTGTGGCTGCTGGAACGGATTGACAGCTTTGGGCGCCTCGGCAGCGACGGATTGCTGCGAGGGAACTTCAGCGGCTTCAACTCAGGGGCTTCGAAGGGGGCTTAATCCCTTCTTTCTTTGCTGTCTTCCTCCTCTATCCTCATCCTCTTAATTCTTGGTTGAGTAGCAGTTTAGGATTCTTGCTCGATTGGTGTTATTTGATTTCTGTTGTGTGCTTGTAATTGAACGCTTGATTATAGTGAAGAATTGGGCTGAGCCTCCCCGGACCCGGGGCTCCAAGGATGTAGCCAAGTTTACTTGGTGAACCTTGTAAAAATTCCTGTGTCGTGCATTTTCTTTCAGTATTTTTAGCATTTGGCAGATTGTTATTGAACTCTGATTTGAGAAATTCAGTATACATTCATATCAGAGACATTGGTGTCCATGACTGGCATGTTAAGAGAAGTAGAGATGGCCACTGTTGCAATACTTGAATCCTTGCTTTCCTTCATATCTGGCTCAAATGGCCAAACATCCTCCAGCAAATGGTCTCTGGTGTCAAAGCTGATGCACTCTGAGAAGGTAAGCTGCGAAGATGTATCAGCTGTAAATGAATTCAACAAGGTAGATGCAACGCTGCAGTCTCTCATGAACCAGGGAACAGACAAACTGGTGCAGTCTGAAAATGCTCACACCAATCTTGGCCATCTGGAGCTGACCATCCAAGATCTCGAACAGGGAGTCGAGTCCTTATTTAGGACACTTATCAAAACAAGAGTGACACTTCTGAACATTCTTAATCCTTAAATCCACAAACATGGGCGAGGGCACCCTGCGATTTTGTACCAATATGCCCCAAGATTGGATTTATTGAAGAGTTTACATGTAAGTGAATGACACACAGCCAAATTTGCTTTTCCTGAAGCTCTCTGGTGCTATGCTTTCATGTTCCCGTGAGCTAATCAAGTCCAAGCTTTTACCCATGATTCTAATACCAGACCACGTATTTAACCCTGTAGATGAATTTCATACAATTCCAATGTCAGTTGAAATGTAAAACAATCATCAAGACAAATCGAAAAATCACTCTTGTAGTCTTGAACCGTCTTCTAGAAACATGTCTAATCTTGCCAAAGTTCAAAATCATTCAACGGATGAACAGTATTTTTTTTATGGGAGCAGATTTGGACTGCAAAGTTCTGCACCAGTATGGGCCGCTTCCATTTAACTCAATGGTCTTCAATCTGTACTGGTTGTATTGATTTTTTGTGATACGGCCATACTGACTGGTGGTACGGCTGTATCTTAATGAATATGAGCTACGAACGAACTGCTTGTTTTCAGCCGGTACTGGTCCTCATATGGCCATACTAGTACGCGGTACAAATATTATTCACAAAACAGTCTTATAATGAAATAAAACGAGAGTAACATGGTAAAATGATAATAAAAGTTCAGGAAACGAACAAAAATCCATTGTAAAAAAGTGAATATCCAGTGGATAAATCGATCGATCAACTATTGCTCAAGTAGTTTTGGCCGAAAAAATGATTGGTTTAGCGAAAAAGTCAATTGCAGTAATACAAAAACTGCATAAGATATATTTAAATATAAATAGACGATGCTTACAATAGTGTCATTGTATTCTGATGTCGAAACATGAGACGACACTTTCTATAAAAGCAGTCTAATATATCAACATAAAACAGCGTAATTTTAATGAAAGTCACAACTATACTTTTGAACTTAAGATAACACCTCTATATATTTGAACATAAGATAACATCTCTTAATATTGTCTTATGTTCAATATATCGACAGTGCTTCATATAAAGCGTCATTAGTTATTCATCTTAAACCGTTCTTTCATATGTAACCGTGTTTCTTAAACAACACAATAAATCCAGTTTTATAATAACAATAGAATACATTTATACAAAAATCGCTGTCGTATGTCTTGGACAGTGTGAGGATGAGCATTGGTTTTCAAACTTCAAAAAAAGTTAACCATATATAGTTTTAAATCCCGGTTCCGTCCCTGCTTATGCATTTGAATATGACAAGATGGTGCAGCCATCAGTTCTGGCCATATGTAAGTATTTAAAATAGATAGATTGTTTAAAGACAGCCCAGGAAAGGATGCACGACCCTCTTACGGCTATCTGTATCAAACTAATCATGCTGTGTAATAAACTAGTATGCACGACTGCATAGTACAGGGCAAATTTTTTTAGCATAATTATCATTCCTGAATTCATATATTAAGCCCCCACGAGGGGCTTGTCGCACAACTATCAATCAGAAGAAGAGAGGTGCTAACCTTAGAGGAAAGATGATTAGGATGCCAATGTAGCTCCTGTGGTTGACTTCTGAATAAGTTACTCCCGGCGCCATCTGTAAAATGAGTTGGAGAGCAAGTTGGAAGGGAACACAAGAAATACAATGCTTGTATGTGTCGTGTCCCAGAACAATGTGTCACCTTTTATTGCTGAAGTTCATCTGATTCCTCATGCGCCCTTTGGACAACGATGTATAAGAGAGGTATGGCCTGAGGAAGAAAGACATACAATTCAGAATTAAAAGAATTTTTTCTACATAAAAAGATACAGCTGCAACCTCCACAATGTCAAAAATCCACCATGCTCGCTCAGCTAGCTTACCTTCCGGGTCACACCCCTGTATTGCTCATTTTGATGATGTCCTGTCCAGATTAAAGTCTCCTGAGGCTGAGTCGTCATCCTCAATCTGCAACTCCCTCAGTGGGCTTCAGAGTTTCCAAGAATGCGTTGATGCTCTCCTTCTTATGCCAGAAAACCAACAAGACTTGGCACAAGTTTACAATGAGAAACATGCTGATGAGATTTTGGTGGATCTCTAAGGGTGTTGGATGTGTGTGGAGCTGCCAAGAAATCCTTGTCAAAGGCTAAGGGGTGCACTCATGAACTTCAATCAATTCTAAGAAGAAGGGTTGGTGAAGCAAGAAGCCCTCCAAAGGAAGTTACAGAGTTCATGAACCAACAAAGAAATGCAAGAAGAGCTGTTCACAATGCCTTCAGAAACTCTACTTTCACGCAGAACAAGACCCAAAATGATGAGATCTCCATATTTATAGTTGGCATGTTAAGAGAAGCTGGGACAATTACTGTTACAGTGCTCGAGTCTCTTCTAAACCTTCAAATTGGGATCAAAAGGACCAGTGCCCAGTACATGGTCTGCAATATCAAAGTTGATGAAGTCTGCGCGCATCACTTGTGAAGAACCAACTGTTAATGAGTTTAGCAAGTTGGACATGATGCTCCAATCTCTAGATGCATGATCTTCAAACCCAACGAACAGACCTGGAACTGAGCATCCAAGATCTTGAACAAGGGGTTGAGTCCTTGTTTAGGAAATTGATCAAAATAAGAGTATCTCTTCTAAAACCATGGCTGTATATATACATATATACCTGCACATGTATACTGAAACATACTCTTTTGAATTCCAATTCTTCTCACTTCTTGCGAATGAACGCCTATAACATCACAAAATCAAAATTGCAGACTCGGATGGATCATAAGCTTATTCATTCTGCAAAGCCAGATCAGGGTGGGAATGATACAATCTTCAACTTACGAAACTCACCATCGCAGCACATGTCATTACACTATCGTCTCCCAAAAGTCGCATTCAGCAATCCCAGGCGAAACCACATTGTCCTCATCTGCAGAAGGGTTTAGGGTTTAGAGACCAAAATTGGGTCATGAACGAGTATCGTCTTCCCTCAACAAAACGACACCGTTACGTAACAAGTTGGCATAAAACGCTGCGTTTTAATTGAATACAGGCACAAACATTTGAACAAAACCTGCAAAATTTAACTGTCAAGAACATCCATGTTGTTTCATTCTAGCCCAAAAAAACATCTTATTATGACATTACAGTTTCTACATATGTAAACTCTCTTTCTCATCAGTTCTTTAGGGTTTAGGGTTTGTCACATTACATGTATAAACACATCCAAGGGTTTTAGCAGTTGCTCTGTTTCACTTCCATTGACTGTCATCACAAGGAAAGCATCCTTCTTGAGCAATGTCATCGATTTGAACTCCTGAATCATAAACCTCACCAGCCCTCCAGTCCTGGGGTAGCACGGCCTTACCCCACACGTATTTCCCATCGTAGCCCCCCGTCACGATCCATCGAAACTGCAGTGGTCCTTCAGGAACCCGGCTCGTGTCCCAGACTGCCCCAAAGTTTCTGCTCATGTACCCCCAGTTTGGAGACCCAACCTAGTTGAGCCATGTCATTAGAGAATGTGGTACTTTTTATGATCAGGGCTGCATTGGTTACTTGAAAATTTGAGGCATACCTTGGAAATGTCGACGCCTACGATCTCCGTTTGGCCGCCTTGGTAGAGGAATTTGACTGCTAGATAGTGCGGCTTCTGGCTGGTTTCCTCTACCCGCACGGCCAGGTTCTGCTTGTATTCACAGGGCACCCTGTTCCAAGAGGACCTGTCTAGGTTAGATATTCTATTGAGGCAAGTTGTGGGACAGTGGACTTAGGATCAGACAGTTATAAGGGTTTGATTAGAGACATTAGCATTATTGTCTCACATCGTTATTGAAGCTGGAATAAACTAACTTATATTAAATTGTACAATCATGATTCGCAAACTTGAATTTTGGATCAGGAAACTACTATAATCGAGTTGGACTAGTGAATGCGTCCTAGCCTAGGGCCAAGTTCATTCAAGGATAGTTGACTATAAAACCATTCCCTAGAAAAAAATGATCCCTTCAGGAGTTTGGTAAAGAAGGTTGTAACATGTTTGATTAGTTGCTGACAAGTTTGATATTTGAGGACTGACTGACCTTCTGTATTCAACATCAGAAATGCCCATTCTGATGAGGGCTCTGTCCATGCCCTTAATGGCCATGGACCTGAAGGCTCTGCTGCTCAGCACAAAATCAGTTTCATTGCTCTTGTTAAGGTCAGTGACAATGATCTTAGTCCCAGTTTTGCTGCAGATTTTGGGGTCTTTGCATCTTATCTGCAACAATATCAGATTTCAGTACATGTTTTCAGTGATATGTTGATGAAAAGAGTGAGACTTGGAGGATGTAGTAGAGGTCACAGGACCTGAAAACAAGCGCCACAACCAGCACCATCCTTGAAAATTGAAGGCACTGCACCGGCCAAGTGCCCGCCATTGAAGCCTATGGCCAAGGAGCCATACCCACATGCCCCAGCTACATCATATCACAAAAACAATCATCACCCAGTTACAAATTCCTCAAATTTCCACCAGGGTCAGTCTCAAAATCATAAATTTACAACCAAAACTCATCTGGGTCAATCCCAGAGCAACAGATCAAAGTTGTCTCCAACTTACAGTTAAGCGCCGCAGCGCTGGAGAAGAAGGCGGCCTTGGACTGATGCAAGCAGCGATCACAGGCACCAACAGACACCACCATGAAGCATAAGAGAGACGCACATAATAACACATAAGAAGCCATCTATGAGCTTTGAGTTTATGACTCTAGTGGCATCCAAATGAGGCCTTTATATAGAGGATTCTGGTGGCATCAAGATAAGCAGAAAGAGGTGTCCAGGTCATCAACCCATCAATTTTTTCCCAAAAATTTACGTGTGAAAGGATGCCATTTTCAAGATTGTACCTTTATCTGCATTTATGCCTTTGTTCATATCATTTTCCAGACAGATGCTGACCCAATACACAAGCAAGCAATCACCAATACGCGGCGGAACAAATATAGCAATGATAACTCGCCAAAGGTTTAAAAAATGGGTGAGTGGATGAGTTTTAGGGGTTGAGTAAAGAAAAGGATTCAAAATTTGAGTTCACTGATTTGGTCTGCTTGGCTTTGAAGCCAAGTGAGAGGAGTTGAGTTGGGTTGGTTGTGTTTAGTGTGAAGTTAATCTATACACGAGCGTTATTGAGATTTGATGCAGAGCTGTAAGTTGATCGACCGAGCACAGGTCGATGTTAGTGCAGGGGTGGTAAACCCCTTTCGGAGGTCAGAAGGGCAGCGCCCCGTGTGAAAATTTTGCATTTTTGTAGAGGCAGTCGTACGGATCGTATAGTTCGTATAGATACGGACAATACGACCAGTATGGGACTCCTCGAACCAGCTGAGGTCGTATTGCACGTAGTGGTCCAATTGACTGTAGTGCACGTATGGATCGTATTGAATCTACCCAAAATCCTAGTTTTCTTTTTTATACGGTGTGTCTGCCGTCACCAGATATATAAAAAAACAGAGAGAGTGCGTGAGGCTATTTTGTGAGTATGTAACAATCTTTCCGATTGAGAGAATATAGTGGATTGAGTCTGCAAGCGACGAGTGAACGTACCACTATAAATCTTGTATCAAATTTTCATCGTTATTTTCGTTTTCTTATTTCGTAATTGTTAGTGCGATCCTAATAAATTTGCCTGTTTTGTGGATTCCCTACGGACAACCTTGTGGCTTTATGTTCTTCTGGGCCACCAAGCCGATGGGGATGATGATTTAAGGACTTGTATCCTACCCATTGATGCATTCTCGGTGTAGATTGGCTCTTAAGTTATCAACACTAAGGACAGCTAGCTTTACTTTAATCGCGGTCATTAGTATAATAATTGACTTCTCAGAGCATTAGTTAGGCTTTCTGATCAATGTTCCAAAACTAATCAATGGCCTTCCAGATACAAGGCCATTTGGCTTAACATTTAACCCCATAACCAAAGTGTCCCAAGCTCTCTATAAACTATGCCTATAATAACTAGTGCCTAAGTGGTGGAGGGTGTGCCCACTTTCTGATGAACGATGTTGGAAACATCATGAGTTTTAGGTCTAGATTTTCACACTGAAACTTGAGCTTTGTTTAGTATGGGATAGATAGATAGATAGCTGGCAACTTACCACAGCTTTCAAGTGGGTCAGCACCAGTTTGAGGTCCACTTAGTTGACCTTCAGCATCAGCATTTTGAATTGGATCCAGCTGACTCCACCTCCACACGGTTCATCAGATTAAGTTTTAGTACCACAAATTCACCTCTCATTTCCGACAATCATAAACTTTACAAATTCTCAACGCCCAAAATCAAATTTAAAATAATTTTCAATCAGCAAATGATGCCTCGATCAAGAGCTTACGGGTTCGGCCCAGAGAGTATGAGGACAGGCCTCAAAAATGGAGCTAGAGTCAGGCCCAATGCGGGACTCATTTATGTCTCAATTTTCCATACAAGTCGAGCGTGCTTCCTCTGCAATTATGACTTGAAAGTCTTGATACTAGAATTCAATATAAATTTTTTCTGATTGTTTCGATTTATTCTAATACTTCAGTTTTCTTCAATACCGTAATTTTATACAAATTTTTTTTCGGTATTTGCGGAATTTGAATGTACCTTTCGTATGCCAAAATTATAAACTTGTTACTTAGGATGGAATAAACAATGGCTTCGGTATGCGGGCTATCCGCCTCGATGCTGACATGGATTACGATGCCCGCAAATATTCTCGACAATGAAATGATTTGATGGATGGATGGATAGATGAAATAAATTCTATCAGAATCATGTAAAATTTATTATTTTCGATGATTTGATGGATGGATGGATAGATGAAATAAATTCTATCAGAATCATGTAAAATTTATTATTTTCGATCATCTCAATCACGCTCTGACAGACTTAGAAACAACGGATTATAAAGGAAGCTGGCCGAGTTAGGCACCTTCCGGCTATGCTTCGATGGAAAAGCAAGCCCACTCCATCCACATTCCCATGGAGACTCCGTGTGTTTACGCCATTTCCATCTATCCAGCCATCATCACGGGAAGACCCAAACTCCATACTTTCAACACCCATTTCCAGCTAGCAATCAAGTAGCAATGTTATACAAGCCACACCGTGTATCGTCCAGCAAAATACAGTTAATTATAATATATCAGCAAAATATAATTAATTATAACGTAATCCAAATTTTATATATGTACTTAATGATACAGCTAATTTTTTAATTCCGTCTTTTAAAAATCAAAATATAAATTTTTTTTACCGAAATCTGATTCCAACTCAGGTGTTTTTTGGGCAAACTTTCACGCATCTAATTAGCCCTTTTTCAACCATCAAGAAATATATATATCTTAACATGTTGTTAATGGTTACGAAACTCAAAATTCATCTAATATGTTGCTCACTTTAAGGCACAAAATCATCCCAAATCTAATCAAGTTTTAAATGAGATAAGGGATAAGATCTGGCGCAGCACATTAAAATTCAGTTATAATAATGCGAAATCATTTTATGTTTTGTATTTATAATACGAAAAAAAATTGGTTTTGAAAATGTATTCTTAAATCAAAATACTCCGTTTTAATATAAAAACTGCATTGTTGATACTGTATATTTGACTTGATTGCACCAGATCTGAATCCCAAAGCAAGTAAAATAGTGTACTTCTAAGCAATAAATATGTGAAGTTAATTAGTTTCAAAGTAATGCTCGAAAATATGGAGCGACCTAATATTTTGCTAAAAATACTTACATTCATTTCCCCACGTATACACTTTTTTACTTGAAATAGAAAGAGACATTTTTATTTTTATCCTTTTTCTGCAACAAGAAAAGTTAAATACTTTCTTTTTATAATGAATTGTTTATTATTAAAATTAAACAAATTTGATATTTATTTATTTTATAAATAACGCGTATTTTTATAGTGTCTCGTTTGTTGTAGATTTTGACTTTTTATAATTAATTTAACTTTTAATTCCTCTTTAAAATTTTTATCAAATTTTCTTTTTATTACGATTACATCCTCAAAGTTATCATATTTACAGTACGCACCCCATTTTCTCTTCATCAACTATAAATTCATCCACGCTATGTTCTTCATCAAACCTCCGCGTCGCCCACTACCACCTCAAACCCAACACAACAATGTCTCGTATATTTCTGTCTCTATGCGTCGTCGTATTGATCCTCGTACCCGCCGCAGCCGAGGATCCGTACCGGTTCTATGACTGGGAAGTGACCTACGGCGTCCACTCCCCACTCGGCGTCCGCCAGCAGGTCAGTGTCGCTAACCATTTCCAGGATCGGACGTGAACCGTCTGGTTAAACCTTGTTTAGTTTAGTAAAGCTGTCGGCTTTCCAGGGTTCTTTGTAACTGCTCTGTTTTTCATGCGATGTTCTGTTTTTTACGGTCAGCGAGTCTGATCACCGGGCAGGGCGACCGCTGTGTTCTGGTTTGATATTTCGTGTTTTGATTCGCGGGCAGGTGATTTTGATAAACGGGCAGTTCCCCGGTCCGGCGATTTACTCGGTCACGAATGATAATCTCATCATCAATCTTCGGAATCGCCTCAAGGAGCCCTTTTTATTAACTTGGTAAGCAAACAAAAAATAAAAATAAAACCTTTTAATTTTAAAAAAGTCAATGAGATCGGACGGAGGACAGTATATTTGATTTGACTCTATCGAATCTGAATTTTGAAAAAAGAGTGAACGATTTAGTAGTTTTGGTTTGTGGTTAGGAATGGGTTGGAGCATAGGAGGAATTCATACCAGGATGGAGTGATAGGGACAAACTGTCCGATCCCATCAGGAGGTAACTTCACCTACAAGTTACAGGTCAAGGACCAGATTGGGACCTTCTTCTACTTCCCATCTACAGAATTCCATAAGGCGGCTGGGGGATTTGGGATTATCAAAATCCTCAGCCGGCCTCTCATTCCGGTCCCTTTCGATCCTCCGGCCGGGGAGTTGGACTTGCTGATCGGAGATTGGTTCAAGACTGATCATAATGTGAGTTACCTTGCAGCTCAAGTTACACCCTTTAGAGCATGTTTTGCTAATCGACTTGTTTTGGGTCATTTTGTAGATACTCAAGGCTGTGATGGACTCCGGGAGGAGGCTGCCCTTTGCCCAAGGGGTGCTGATCAATGGCCGGGCCGGCGGTGCCAAGTTCGAGGTTGATCCCGGTAATGATTTCGCATTTGAAACATTTCTCCCAAACGCCCAATTTGTACCTTGTGACCCAAGTCATGACGACTAGTTGATATGATATGATTTTTGGGACGCAGGGAGGACTTACAGGCTGAGAATAGCCAATGTAGGACTGCAGAACACCCTAAATTTCCGGATCCAAGGCCACACAATGAAGCTTGTTGAGGTTGAAGGGACGCACACCATCCAGGAGTCCCTGACCTCCGTAGACCTCCACGTCGGCCAGTCGCTATCCGTCCTCGTCACGGCCGATCAGCCTCCCAACGCCTACTACATTGTAATCTCCACAAGGTTCACCACCAAAACCCACACCACAACTGGCGTTTTGCATTACAGTAACTCAGCGAGCAGCACCCCATCTGGCCCGCTCCCACCGGGCCCCACGGGGTTCGAGTTCTCGGTCAACCAAGCCAGATCGTTCAGAACGAACCTCACCGCGAGCGGACCCAGACCCAACCCGCAAGGCTCGTATCACTACGGGCAGATCCCGGTCACGAGGACCATCAAGCTCGCCAATGCGGCTAACTTGGTGAATTCGAAGCAGAGGTATGCCGTCAACGGAGTGTCGTTTGTTCCGGCGGACACGCCGCTGAAACTGGCTGATTATTACAACATCAGCGGCGTGTTCCGGGTAGGAAGCATCCCTGATCAGCCGCAATGGAACATTAGGAACATTCGATTAGATTCGTCCGTCATGGGGGCTGATCATCGGGCTTTTGTCGAGATTGTGTTCCAAAATCGCGAGCAGCTTCTCCAGAGCTGGCATCTTGATGGGTATAAGTTCTTCGTCGTCGGGTAAGAATTCAAAAGTCAAAACAAGTCCATTCCGAAAAAATTATGAACTTATCTGAACTGAACTGAACTCTCATTTTTAATCGCAGGATGGACGGAGGAAGGTGGTCTGAGGCAAGGAGGAGCCAATACAACCTAGTGGACGCAGTAGGGAGGAGCACAGTGCAGGTCTATCCGCGGTCCTGGACCGCGGCTTACGTGGCGTTGGACAACGTAGGAATGTGGAACCTTAGGAGCCAGATCTGGGCCCGACAGTACTTGGGACAGCAGCTGTACTTGAGAGTTTATACATCGTCCGGTTCGGTCAGAGATGAAGTCCCTATACCTCAGAATGCGCTCAAGTGCGGCCGAGCTGCCGGGAAACCCTAGACCGGATGATGACCAAACTGCTAGCTCAGGTTACTTTGGATCATTTAAAATTTAGGAGACACCAAATCAAACATAGGAACCAAATAAGGACAATTAATCGTATTTTATTTTGAATTTAAATTTTCAGTAAATAAGTTAATTTATTCTTACGACCCCACAAACTTCGAAATAGCGATGAGCATAAATCAAACAAACAACCTGTAAATGAACTACCAAACGTAATACAAACCTCCATACCCAAATTCAGCTCCAAATCATCTCGAACTAAGAAACCGATTGTAACCAACTTTCCCTCGCAGGGGCAATTTCGTAATTTTACTCAAGAGATTCGAATCTACAAAAACCCACCAAAACAAATTAATAAGGAAGCAGAGGAGTGTCATGTTCATATTTTCTTCTCTTCCTGCAAATTCATCGCTTTTTTTTTTCTTGTAATTTCTGAATATTTATTTAGTTTTAAAACATATTTTCCACGCGGCGAATCTGCAGTGAAAACATCCTCGTCGTTGTCGGAGGAATCATCGGATTTGGATTTAGTTGTTATTGATTTTATCGATGAGTTTCTCGACCCGCAAGTCGCGTGTGCCATCGCAACACAGCGGAAGCAGAAAGGAAGATGGGAAGACCGAGAAGCTTCCGATCCTTCTCGCGGGCGAGGAGGAGCTGGCGATGCGCGCCGGCGGCGCCTCGGAGCTGGAGGAGGAGATTACCAGCAACGGCGAATGTGGTCAGAGTCGGAGTCATGCTGAGGATAATGGCGGTGGTCGGTACTGGAGGGATTCGAGCTACAAATTCTGGAACGACGATGATCCTAATGGTGGGTTAGGGTTTAGGTTTAACGAGGCGGCGGAGGATCAGCCGCCATTGAAGCCGCTTGGGCAGCTGCTGAGCTTCCGGCCGACGTCCAGCGAGATCTCGCTTGACATGGATGAGTTGCAGGTCCGCCGAGCTGGGTCCCCGCCGGCGCCGGAGGTGTCATTCTCGCAGGCCGAGGAAATTAGAAACCCAGAAATGGATCGCGCTGTTGTGGTTAAATGCACCTCCAACGACGACCATCAGAGAAGATCATCCTGGCTGCTCAGCAGCAAGCCACGATCCAGGCTGATGGACCCGCCGGAGCCCCACCGGAGAAATTCCAGCCAGCAAAAATCCGGGTTCCTCTCCGGCCGAACAGACGAGGAAGAAGATGACCCATTTTTAGACGCGGATTTACCAGAAGACTACAAAACAGTCAACTTAGGTTTCGCCACATTGGCCGAGTCTTTAACTCTTGTTGTGATCATCTCAGCTTTGATTTCTAGCCTCACAATTCCCGCCCTGAGATTCAAAACTCTCTGGGATCTAAACCTCTGGAAATGGGAAGTTCTGGTCCTGGCCCTGATCTGCGGCAGATTGGTCTCTGGCTGGGCTATGACCATTGTCGTGTTCTTGATCATGCGCAACTTCATGCTCCGTAAACGAGTCTTGTACTTCGTCTACGGCCTGCGCAAAGCCGTCCAGAATTGCCTCTGGCTCGGTCTGGTCTTCCTGACCTGGCATTTCCTGTTTCACAAGCACATTCAGAGAGACACTGGCAGCAAGCCTCTCCAATATGTTACTAAAATCTTAGTATGTTTTCTGATCGGGGCGCCCATATGGCTCGTCAAGACGCTTATAATTAAGGTCCTCGCGTCCTATTTCCATGTCAGTACTTTTTTCGACAGGATTCATGAAGCATTGTTCAACCAGTACATCGTCGAGACTCTCTCAGGTCCGCCTTTGGTTCAGATGAAGCACGCCGAGGATGAGGAGGCCAGGCTCGCCGAGGATGTGCAGCGGCTTCAGAAAGCTGGGGCTAATATCTCGCCTGAGCTTAAAGCCAGTGTTTTTGCTAAAAGTGGGCAGATTGGGAAAAGTGGTCTGATGGAAAAAGGTCCTAAGGTTAATAAGAGTCATATGTTGTCTGGAGCAATCCAAGATGGTGGAATACCCATTGATCATTTCCAGCGGCTGAGTCCTAAAAATGTCTCGGCGTGGAATATGAAGCGCCTGATCAATATTGTCCGGTATGGTTCCCTGACCACACTCGATGAACAGTTACTAGACGCGACGCAGGAGGATGAGAATCAGATGCAGATCAGAAGTGAAGTTCAGGCCAAAGCCGCTGCCAAGAAAATTTTCCAAAATGTCGCCAAGCCTCGCTCCAAGTATGCCTCTTCCCAAATTTCCCAAACTAACTTTTTTTTTCCTTGGCCTGCTTCATCAGCTCAGTTTTCAGATTTTTTTTCTACATGTTTTTAACTCGCAAGTTCCTCGTCGTCGCAGGTGCATCCGCCTGGAGGATCTGATGAGGTTCATGGAGAAGGATGAGGCGGAGAAGACGCTGAGCCTGTTCGAAGGAGCATCTGAAACCTGCAAAATCAGCAAGTCAAGTCTGAAAAATTGGGTGGTAAGAGTTCTAAAAAAAATTATCTCTTCATAGTTTTTTCCTCTGCACCTGAGAAAAAGTATTAGCCTGTGGTTTGGTACTTATTTGCCTGATTCAGGTCAAGGCCTTCCGGGAACGGAGAGCGCTATCCCTGACGCTAAACGATACCAAAACGGCGATCAAGAGACTTCACCAGATGGTGAATCTCATCGTTGCCGTGGTGATTGGCCTCATTTGGCTGATCATTCTCGGCCTGACCACAAGAAAACTGATCCTCTTATTCGGGTCTCAGCTTGTGGTCTGCGCATTCATCTTTGGAAACACATTGAAGAACATTTTCGAGGCCCTCATCTTCTTGTTCATCATTCATCCATTCGACGTAGGCGACCGATGCGAGATCGATGGCAAAGAGGTACTAAATACTCATCTACCAAATCCCTCATCTTGTAAAAACAACAATCATTCATCTAAAAAAACATGTCCTATGTTTTTTGCAGTATGTTGTGGAGGAAATGAACATCTTATCAACTGTTTTCCTCAGAGATGACAATCTGAAGGTCACTTATTTGAACAACATCTTAGCAATGAAAGCCATCCACAACTTTTACCGAAGTCCTGCAATGGGCGACGCCATCGATTTCCGCGTTCATATCGCTACCCCATCTGACAAAATCGCCCAGATCACTCAAAGAATTACTAGGTAACTCCTAGGACCATTTCTTTCACAAATTCTACAAAATATGATTCCTAATCTTTTCCGATGCTGCATTTCTGACTGCAGTTACATCGAGAGCAAGAAGGATCACTGGTCTTCGCCGATGATCGTGGCGAGAGACGTGGAGGAGCTGGATATGGTTAAGTACTCGGTATGGCTGAGCCACACTATGAACCACCAGGACATGGGCGAGAAATTTGAACGGAGAGCGCGGTTGGTGGAAGAGATGGTCAAGATTTTTAAGGAAGTCGACATTGAGTATCGCATCAAGCAAAATACGTTCGATGTTAGCTTATTGCCTGGTCTTAACTCGACCAGACTTCCCCCTACTTGGCCACCTACTCGAACCTAAAACATAGTACTTGTAAATAATAATGTTTTATTTATATCGGAATGTGTTTTTTTGTATTTATATTTTGTACTGATATTTATTATTTTATTTATATGTATTTATACAATTTATGGGGTCGAATCGTAATTATTAAAACTGAAGGGACTAAATTCGAATTTTCAGGTTCTCACTTCCACTAGAATGAAAGAGTGTTGAGGAAGGCAGCGAAGAATTGTAGAATTCGAAATGCGGAGGGAACGGCGTTGAAGCAAATGAGTGTCGAAGAAGATTGAGAAGCCCGAGCACCCGAGATCGCTCATGGCGAACTTGTCGAGTCTCGTTCACGAGCTCCGTGAACGAATTGCAGCTTCCTCATCTACTCCATCCAACAACGGCGATGATGCGGCACTTGAGGCTCGGTTCCGCGCTGTTCTTCCTAATCTACTTCACGCCTATGTCGTCCCTTCGTCCTCAGGTCCTCACTCGATTGTGGTTTCTGATTTATCTTTTTCATTTTTTTTTTTATAATTTTTTTGGATTAAAGTTGTATTCTTTAGGGTTTGGTAGCGGTGGAATCAGTTCGAGTGGTCCGAGGCTCTGGTTTCTTGGATGTTGTTTTGAAAATTTGATGAGTTTTGGTGTATTTATTTATTTTATTGTAGCAAATGAAAGAGAAGTGATTGCTGTGCTGAAGTTAATATCCCACACTGCAAAGAATTTTCCTGGCGTGTTTTATCATGGAAGGGCTACTGCAGTGTTGCCAGTGGTGGCTAGAGTTATTCCGTTCCTTGCCGACCCGGCATTCAGGTATATGATCCGGTGGGAATGGTTTTATGCGCACTTGTTATATTGGAACTTCTTTATCACGAATGAATTTCATCATGTTGTAGTGAGAAGCATGGGGTGATATTTGAAACACTGGGATCACTTCTATCGTTGTTGCGAAAAGGGGAAAGGGGTGCATATTGTCAATTTTTCACGGATGCAGTGTCCCTTATTGATGGTGACCATTTAGTTTTCAGTATGTCAGACTTTGTATCTGTTGCAATTGTGCCATGTAACGTAGAGGAAGTTTGTTGTTCCCTCGTTGTTGTTCTATCTTGCAGATCTTGTGTGTGTTGGATCATTCCATGATGGGGAAAGTATAGACAGTACTCAGAGCAAGAGGGTATCTCTGAAGTGCTTTAGCAAGTCTTTAGCTGGAATATCTGGAGATACTGCAACAATTGGTGACTTCTCATTGTGCATCGAACCTACAGATTGGTCTGGTGTTTTGATTGACCTAACAGATAAACAAAGTTGGCAACTACTTGCGATTTGGACACTCAAGCTTATTCAGAAATGCTTAACGGAGGGAGCTTCATATGTTCAAGGACTCATTAACCTGCTCTTCCTTAATAATGTCTGTACTTTGTTCCATTTCGGGGATGCTAATGTGCACATGGTGCGTGACAACTCTTGAGTTCCTAATATACATTAATTTCAGTTGTTTGCTTGCCTTGATACAGCTTAAATAATGATTCTGCTTGCCAGGCATGTTTTGATTTTGCGCGTATTGTAAGTGGGATAGTGACTGATGACATTGTGCCATATGAACACTTAATTCGAATTGCATCAACCATACTGAATGAAGAAGAAGAAGAAGAATTACCCCTTTTCAGGTACACTTCATTTCGTCTGGGATTCTTATCATAGATGAGCTCAGAAACATGTTTATCATACACGATTGATGTTGTGTTGTGCAGGAATATGATTTATGATTCTTCCTTGGGTAATTGTCTCCATGTTCTCCACTCTAGTTGTCCTGATGAGGTGGTAAGGCTGACAGCAGTTGATTTAATTAGAGTTTTCTTCCAAACATTTCCGAGCACAAAAAGTCACGACCTTAAGGTTAGCCTAACCATTCTTTTATGTTTAAGCAGTGGCATATATGGAATTCAAAACTTTTAAAGGTCTTAAGTTGTTTTTCGTCATCAGGCTTTATTAATTTTCACTTTCCTGAGACATGTCGCTTTGATGTCAGGTGGCTTTGTCTAAAATATACTCGCGCATTGCTACATTATGCCCTCCTCATATATGGATACCAGAATCTCTTGTGCAGTTGCTTCATCATCAAGAATCCTGCTACCTATTAGTAAATTGCTTTCAAGTAGCCCTGTCCAGACTTGGTCCTGATTCTGTCGGAGAGCAATCAGATGGTTACGAAGTAATGGGTGTGTCGACTTCCAATACAGATCAGTTTAGTAGAGTCGGAGATAAGAGATACCTTCAAGATGTGGAAACAAAAAAATTTAAACGACAGAAGAGAGATGATACTCATGATATGGGTTTAGTTGACTTTCTTGTTCATGAAGATGGTGGAGCAAAAGAATATGCCAGCCGTATGCGAGCAACTTTTGGAAAATTTATTGAACATTTGAAGCCTTTGGATATTAATACTGGTGGATTAAAACCAGAAGTTGCGTTGACAGCACTTAGCGTGCTTTGTATAGCATTCTCCAAATATCCTAAGACCACTATGTCTCTCACCATTTATCAGGAACTTTATGCATGGCTTCCCTGGATATCGAATAAGGTGGTTCATAGTTCCCGGGCCACCAATTTAATAGTTCAAAAATATTTTTGCAATGACTAAAAGAATTCCACTTTTGAAGGTAAGACAAGGAAGTACTGTGGAGCTTGATCTATCTCTTTATCTGGAAGCTGTGAATACTGTGCTGATCTCACTAAGTACGTCTCTCCTTCCATGAAGGATTATATCATGGTTTGTCAAAGTTATTTAATATGTGGAAGAGACTTCAAACGGTCTCTCATAAATTTTGTAAGGCCAAGCTTATTGAGCTATTTAAGTTTACGTTCTGACATTTCGTGGCTTTATGGCCATGTTTGTATAATCCCACAGGTCAGCTTTCAGATAAGGACAAGCTTTTTAGAAATATGGATGATGATCTTAAATTAGTCCTCAAGCTTCCATGGAGCGGTGCTTCTGTAGTGGATGAACATCAACCTTTGTGGAAATCCAAGTGCTTATCTGTTCAAGTGTTTTCCAAGGCTGGACTTTCAAAATCAGAAAGTGATTTTGAAGTCTGGGACTTGAGCATATCGGATGAATCAGAATATGTTCGGATGGAAGCAATCATTTCAATGCCACTTATAGTTGTTTGGTCTGGTGTTGGTGCACTAATGCAAGTTTTCAAGAGGCTTAAGTAAGTACATAGTATAATTGCTATAAGGTTGATTTTCTTTTTGATTTGTTGAAAACTATTATATGGAAGAAAAAGATAGGAATACAACTTCGGACACGTTGCATCATAAAGTGAACCTCAAACATCACTAAGTAGACATACATGCTATTTTGTGACGCGAGAATGTGATAATTTGGGTTTAATTGATGTCAGCTCAGTCATCTGCCTAGAATTTTGTAGGACTGGGCTTGAAACTCTTATTACATCTTTTCTTTCACGAATAAGATAGAAGTTCTAGTGGTGATGTATGACAGCTACACCATTATGCACTGAGAAACAGAGTTTCAGAACTCCCAAAACTATGGGTTCTTTTCTCTGTGGGCCAAATAAGAACTTCATCTAAAGTTTTAATGTTTTGATGAAAGTCAATACATATAATTAGGTGGTCTAAAAGGTCTGTAAAATATCTTCATAATAGGTCAAACAACACTCGTGTATTTGTCTGAACTCCTCAATTGGCAGGTTCTTCCGGAAAGATGAACTTGAGAACGTCAAAATTATATTTCCTTATACACTTGGCTACCTGTCGTGTCTACATGGATCATGTAGTGCTGTTGGCGTTGTTGGAAGCGAGTGCAAATTGTTCTTGAATATTGATTCTCATATTCCAAGTGCAAATCGCTTGTTAAGAAGAGTTTGGTGTTCAAGATGTGACTGTAGAGTTCAACACGAGAATAAGATGTGTGCTGCATATGTTCATCCTGATAACTTGCATGTTAATGATACTGTTCTGGACTGTGATTTCTTCTATTTGCAGTCCATCTTTTTTGACCTCCTTTATGATGATTCATCTGAAGATGTCCAAGTATCCTGTGTGAATGTGATTCAACGAATCTTTATGCACGCGCCTGCATCCATTATGCAGAGAACACGACCTGATTGGATAAAATGTATTGAGTTCTTGCTGCTTCACAAAAAGAAGGCTGTTAGAGAGGCTTTCTGCAGCCAAATCAGTTTCTTTGCAGAGGATTCTGTTTTAACACTGTTGTTTCCTGACGAAGAGTTTGATAATAAACCTAAAGAACAAAAATTGTTGGACAAAATCAAATGTGCTTTGGCGGCTACAGAAGAATCTTTGGTACTTGTTTCTATTATGGAGTCTACGGCAGAAATTATGATTGCGGTTGATATGCTCAGTCCGCTTTTCCTGCGTTCTCTCATGTTATTAGTTGATCAACTAGATAATGCCAGTAAAATGATCCAGTTAACTGCTTCCAATTTAATTCACAGAGCTTGCTCCTTTCACAATAAGGGGGGACTCAAAAGAATTCTTTCAGAAGTTGGACATATTCAGAGTGAGCTGTTTAATCATCTGTCATTCAGACTTCACAGCCAGCCAAAGCTGATCAAAGAGTTTGCTGAGGCTGTTATTGGCACTGACACTGAAAACCTTGTCAAGAAAATGATACCAGATGTTCTTCCAAAGCTTGTGGTTTCTCATCAGGACAATGATCTTGCAGTGTCCACTCTGTATGGGTTGGCAAAATGTTTGAACACAGATATGGTGCCTCTAATAGTTAATTGGCTTCCCAAAGTTCTGGCGTTTGCATTAAATCAAGAGGATGGAAGAGATTTATTCTCAGCATTGCAGTTCTACCATGCTCAGACTGGGTCAGACAGTCAAGAAATTTTTGCAGCAGCATTACCTGCACTCTTAGATGAAATTATATGCTTCCTGGATGACGATTCAGACAAGATTACCCAAAGGTTATTAAATGAATATCTGGCGTTACTCAGTGAGTAGATTAATTTAATGTTTTTAAGAGGTTAAAGATCTTGATGAATACATGTGTTACTTTTCTTAGGTACCATTTCTCCAATTGTGCCATATATATGCTACCTTTGTTCCACAAATTAGCCCATCTAATTACTGAACTGATGCTTTCATATTTAGTCTTTGTGGACATTTTTGTTTACAAGATAATTATTGCTTTCAAAGCATTTCACGTCTCATGTTCCAGCTTGAACTCTCTTTTCTTTAAGTAATTCAATTATTCTCGTATTATTATATTGGAATTTTCTTTTTTCTTTTCGGTAATTAGATACAGACAGCCTGATGCCCGCTCCTGGTTTATGTAACGGTGTCCTGAAACCTTGTTGTAATTCACTGCTTATGATTTTGTTCTTGTATTTGACATTTGTTTTTTATTACGTGGGCAAACAACTCTATGATTTTGGTACCGGATTCAATTGTTTACTTAGGTGAACACTTATTCTTTTTATTTGCTTGCAGGTTGGCTAGGGTACCTCAGATGATTAAAGAAGTTGCTAGAGTTCTGACTGGCAACGAAGATCTCCCGAATTTCTTGAAAAATCATTTTGTGGGTCTCCTTAACAGTATCGATAGAAAAATGCTGCATTCTGAGAATATTTTGTTGCAGAAGCAAGCTTTGAAACGAATTGAGATGCTAATTGAGATGATGGGTTGTTACCTTGGGACTTATGTGCCGAAACTTATGGTTCTTCTCATGCATGCAATCAATAAGGAGGCATTGCAAGGTGGGGGTCTCACTGTTTTGCATTTCTTCATTGAACATTTAGCCAAGGTATCCCCGTCTAGCATTAAACACGTGATATCTCAAGTTTTTGCTGCTCTCGTTCCCTTCTTGGAGAGAGAGGAAGACAGTCCCTCAATACATTTGAATAAAGTTGTGAATATTTTAGAAGAACTGGTCTTTAACAACAAATCCATCTTAAAGCAGCATATTCGGGAGTTTCCACCATTACCTAGCATTCCAGTGCTTGCAGAATTGAACAAGATTTTACACGAAACACGCGGACCAATAAATTTCAAGGATCAACTGCGAGATGTGGTTGATGGTCTAAATAATGAGAACTTGAACGTCAGGTACATGGTAGCCTGTGAGTTGAAGAAACTGTTAAAACATAACAGGGATGATGCTACAGCTATGATTACCGGGGAACTTGACTCGGAAATGGGTGTTCTGAGTTCCCTGATAGCTTCATTACTTGGAGGTTGTGCAGAGGAATCAAGAACAGGGTTGGGACAGAGATTGAAGTTGGTATGTGCTGATTGTCTTGGAGCTCTCGGTGCAGTGGATCCTGCCAAAGTGAAGGGTTTTTCAAGTCAACGCTTTAAAATAGAATGCTCAGATGATGATCTTATCTTTGAGCTCATCCATAAGCATCTAGCCAGGGCTTTTAGAGCTGCACCTGATACAATAGTTCAGGACTCTGCTGCACTGGCTATACAAGAGCTTTTAAAAATTGCAGGATGTGAGGCATCTCTCGACGACAATGTTGCTGCTTCCGCATCACAGAGGCCTGCAGATGAGGATTCTAACAAGATATCTGTCTCTAAATCCAGGAGCACAAGTGAATCAAGTGAGATGAGTGGCAGGGGTCGGCGGTTGTGGGGACGTTTTTCTAATTATGTCAAAGAGATCATAGCCCCTTGCTTGACTTCTCGATTTCAGCTTCCAAATGTGTCTGATTTTGCACATACTGGACCAATATATCGACCTTCATTATCATTCAGAAGATGGATATTTTATTGGATTAAAAAGCTTACCGTGCTTGCAAATGGATCCCGTTCTCAGATATTTAATTCTTGTCGAGCTATAGTGCGCCATGATATGCAAACTGCAACATATCTGTTGCCATACTTGGTTTTGAATGCAGTTTGCTATGGCACTGAGAATGCACGACATGGAATAGCCGATGAGATTTTAACTGTGCTTAATGTAGTTGCTGCAGAGAAAGCGGGAACTGCATCAACTGGTGGCAGTGGTGGTCAGAGTGAAGTCTGCATTCAATCTGTCTTCACCCTACTTGATAATTTAGGTCAATGGGTGGATGATGTGGAAAAAGAAATAGCTCTCTCTAAGCCACTTCAATCTAACTCTAAGCAGCATGGATCGAAACTTAAGGATGTTGGTTGTGATTCTATTGCAGATAGAGACCCGCGCCTCATACAATGTAAATATGTCTCTGAGTTATTAGCTGTTATCCCAAAGGTGACCCTTGCAAAAGCGTCATTTGGATGCCAAGCTTATGCACGGTCTCTAATGTACTTTGAGTCTCATGTTAGGGAGAAGTCAGGCTCGTTTAACCCAGCAGCTGAAAGGAGTGATGTTTTTGAAGATGATGATATTTCATTCCTGATGGAAATTTACAGCTGCATGGATGAGCCTGATGGCATATCTGGCTTGTCATGTTTACGTAAATCCATAAGCTTACAAGACCAACTTTTGATAAACAAGAAGGCAGGGAATTGGGATGAAGTCCTAATCTCTTGTGAGCAGGCTTTGCTAATGGAGCCAGCTTCTGTTCAAAGGCATTCAGATGTTCTTAATTGTTTGCTTAATATGTGCCACCTTCAAGTCATGGTCAGTTGCGTGAATGGGCTAATAACTGAAGTTCCTCAGCATGAAAAAACTTGGTGCACCCAAGGTTTGCAAGCAGCATGGAGGCTGGGAAGGTGGGATTTAATGGATAAGTATCTTGATGGTGCTAATAAAGAAGGGGTACTATGTAGCGTGTCAGAAACTAATGCCACGTTTGATATAGATGTCGCAAAAACTCTTCAGGCAATGATGAGAAAAGACCAGTTCTCAGTTGCTGAAAAGTTAGCTCTCTCCAAGCAAGCTCTGATTGCCCCTCTTGCTGCTGCAGGCATGGACTCTTACTCAAGGGCATACCCGTTTGTGGTAAAACTGCATATGCTGAGGGAACTGGAGGACTTCCACTCTCTTCTCCCTGATCATTCTTTTCTAAAGAAGTCTTTTCGACTGGATGACCCTGCATTCTCAAAATTGGTCGAGAACTTGGAGAACAGGCTTCGGTTTACACAGCCATCACTATGGACTAGAGAACCACTTTTATCCTTCAGAAGACTTGTCTTTGGTGCCAGCGGCCTTGATATGCATGTCGGTAACTGTTGGCTTCAATATGCAAAGCTTTGTCGTATGGCCGGTCACTATGAAACAGCAAAATGGGCAATTTCTGAAGCGGAAGCTTCAGGTGCGCCTAATGTGCACATCGAAAAGGCCAAACTTCTGTGGGGTACCAGACGATCTGATTGTGCCATTTCAGAGTTGCAGCAGTTCTTGTTGAAATTGCCCAGAGAGGCAGTGGGGTCTGCAGTGATATCATCAATCACTAGCATTCCGATGGCTACAGTAAATCCATTACCCTTAATTCTTGATAGCCAAGCAGTGGATGGGAATCGGAATATTGCAAAGGCTCTACTCTTATATTCTAGGTGGATCCATTACACGGGACAGAAACAGAAGGAGGATGTGATTAGTCTCTATAACAGGGTGCGGGAACTTCAGCCTAAGTGGGAAAAGGGGTACTTTTATACTGCAAAATACTGTGATGAGTTACTAGCTGATGCCAGGAAACGCCAAGAAGATCATTCTGACGTGGTCTCCAAGTTTGCATCATCATCCTCCGTTTCTCCAACTAATTCAGAGAAGCGCTGGTGGGTATATGTCCCTGATGTTCTTTTGTTTTACGCCAAAGGGCTTCATAGGGGTCACAAGTATCTCTTTCAAGCACTTCCACGATTGTTAACTCTTTGGTTCGAGTTTGGAATTATTTACCAAAGAAGTAATTCTTCCAATAAGGATCTGAAGAATGTCCACTCTAAGGTAGTGAAGTCACTGCAAAACTTTCTTTTTTCAAATTTTCATTCTCAAATAATTATCTTGACTATGCAGGTAATGAGTATCATGAGGGGTTGCTTTAAGGACTTGCCGACATATCAGTGGTTGACGGTTTTGCCTCAACTAGTTTCTAGAATATGTCATCAGAATGATGAAGTTGTGAGATTGGTCAAACTCATTATCACTTCTGTACTTAGGCAGTATCCACAACAAGCTCTTTGGATTATGGCTGCTGTATCAAAGTCTACAGTTCCATCTAGACGAGAAGCAGCTGCTGAGATTATTCAGGCCGCACGAAAAGGTTCCAGTCAGTCAAGTGGTGGCAGCAGTGTGTTTATCCAGTTTGCTAGTCTAGTAGATCATCTTATCAAGTTGTGTTTTCATTCGGGGCAGCCTAAGGCGAGGATAGTCAATATCCTGACTGAATTCAGTGCTCTCAAGAGGATGATGCCAGTAGATATAATAATGCCCCTCCAACAGTCTCTCACCGTTAATCTTCCTACGTGCGACTCAAGTTTGACAGGGTCCAACCCCTTTGGCATCTTCTCTGCTGCAGATATTCCAACCATTTCAGGGATAGGTGATGAGGCTGAGATCCTCTCATCTCTTCAGCGACCCAAAAAGGTACACATTTCCATAGTCATTGTCTTATGTACGATACATAGCAGAGAAGAAGCAAGTACTTACTGACACGCTGCGCAGCACACATTGTCTATTTATACTAATCCATGGCTGCTCTATAATGTGGTTTTCAGGTGGTTCTTATGGGCAGTGATGGTACTGAACGTCCTTTCCTATGCAAACCAAAAGATGACCTTAGAAAAGACGCGAGGATGATGGAGTTCACTGCAATGATCAACCGGTTATTATCAAAATATCCTGATAGCCGACGAAGGAAGCTTTATATACGAACATTTGCAGTGATTCCTCTAACTGAGGATTGCGGGATGGTAGAATGGGTACCCCATACTCGCGGCCTACGCCATATACTTCAAGACATTTATATAACTTGTGGGAAGTTTGACAGACAGAAGACAAATCCTCACATCAAGCATATTTATGATCAGTTCCAAGGCAAGATGGCTGAAGATGAAATGCTTGCGACCAAAATTCTCCCAATGTTCCCACCCATGTTCCACAAGTGGTTTTTGAACACCTTTTCCGAGCCAGCAGCTTGGTTTCGCGCCAGATTGTCATATGCGCATACTACAGCAGTATGGTGTATGGTTGGGCACATTGTGGGGCTAGGCGATCGGCATGGTGAGAATATTCTGTTTGATTCAACCACTGGCGACTGTGTTCATGTTGATTTCAGTTGCTTGTTTGACAAAGGGTTGCAATTGGAGAAACCGGAGCTGGTTCCTTTTCGGCTAACTCAGGTAATGCAAATGCATCATGTTGTTGAGAATTGATGGTAATTGTTACTAACAAGCAAGACATGGGTATGTTCAGAACATGATTGATGGTTTGGGCATTAGCGGATACGAAGGAGCATTTATGAAAGTATGTGAAATCACACTTTCAGTCCTAAGGACGCATAGAGAGACTCTGATGAGCATTCTTGAAACATTCATTCATGATCCACTGGTGGAGTGGACCAAGTCTCACAAGTCCAGTGGAGTGGAAGTGCAGAATCCTCATGCGCAGGTAGGTTTTTCCCATTCATTCACTGTGTATGTTTAGATAATAACTACTAGCGTTGCAAAATGCAGAGAGCCATAAGTAACATAGAAGCACGGCTGCGAGGGGTTGTGGTGGGCGTAGGGGCAGCACCGTCGCTGCCTCTGGCTGTAGAAGGTCAAGCGCGGCGGTTAATTGCTGAAGCAGTTTCGCACAAAAACCTTGGGAAGATGTATATCTGGTGGATGCCTTGGTTTTAGAAGAAGTTCAGGTACGAGTCAGAATAAATGCATAATGAAGCCAAGTTTTGTGATGTCTTGTGGACTCATAATAATAACAGCCCTAATTAAAACTCTTGCAAAAGCCCATCAAATGTTAATGAGATTCCTTGGAGTCTTACTAATGGGAAGGGAATATATTGGGTGCGGACACTAATAGGTAGGTTGAGACTAGTAGTTGAGCAAGGTGAAGAATCTATCCATCCATGTATTATTATTATTATTATTGACTGGTGGGGGCTGACAAAGCGTCCCATCCACACGCAACTGGCAGTCACCAATAAATCAACAACAGAAGAAGAAGAAGATGGAACAGACCTGACGGAAAGAAGACAAAACCAATGGCGGAGTTTGATGAAAAACCAGTTGCGAATCATCAGGTGATGCCTACCAGGAGGGTTAAGAGTATAACAAAGCTGGAGATTGAAAGGTACTGGAGGAATAAACATATGGAAGAAGAGGATCATCTCTTTGCCGCCATCAAGGCCGCAGCCCGCATCAGGGCACGGAATCTTACAGTAAGAACATGGTCTTTAAAGCTATGGATTCTCATGTCTTTAATTACTGACCTTGTGGGTGGTGGCCTAAACAGGAGGAGGTCTACAAGCGCTTTGAAGAATCACTCGAGGAAAATACACTTCAAGATGATGATGATGACATGGACATGAACGAAAACCAAACAAACACAGATGAACATTCAGAAGAATCAAGGGTTGGAGTCAAGGATTGGTATGAGACTAAATTACGTTAGCAGGGCTATAAACTTTCCAATCTCGGAGATTGATAACTAAAATTGCAGGTGGACTAATAGCAAATATGCATACCTGAACCAGCCTGCTATTGGGGCTCATGACAAGAAGAAAAGAGCATCCTCTTATATCCCAAACAGTTGCTTTTACAAAACTCCAGTTTCTTCTCCAGGCCACACCGCTGCTTATCTGGGTGTCTTCTAGATCCTGTCTTATAGCTTTGCTTCCTGGCCAAGCCCCCTATAATGTAAGCATTTCTCATTTACGTATCGATTTATGTATATCAATCAAACAGCAGAATGCGTAGCTTCCTCCTCAATTGGCTGATATGTGATTTGCATATAAGACATTCTTACACAAACTGTAATATTCAAGTATCTATCTATGTAAATAATTTGTGTGAACATTAGAAATGCTACTCCCACTTTCCCAGACTCCCAGAATATGCAGACATTTGTTCTTTATGTAGTTACTCGATCTGAAAACAGTCCAACTCTTACGAACCCAGGAATAGGAATTATACTTAGCTTGCCAAAATATAATACACATGATATGCTCATTTGAATGTTACTCTATTGTCGGTATGTTGCACTCAACTTTCAATGCACGCAAACATCCGAAAGTTAAGCGGACAATGCCTTATTATACTGTCAAGAGACCAAAAACTTGTAATATACCAGTTTTGTTTTGAATATGACTCAAGTGCCTGATCCTTTCAACAGTATAAAATACTGCTATATATCATAGACAGGCCATCAAACAATTCGGCACAGAAACTAGGAAATCAATACGCAACAAACTCAAATATGTCATAATTTTATCTTACTGAGACAAGAAACAGCTGAGAGATGAGGCATCTGTCGTTGCCAATGTCAACCTGAACACGTATCGGACCAATAATAAAAGCCCACTTACCTGTGTCAAGAAGCTCAAGCGCAATTTGATGAAAAGGAAAGCTTCCGTCAATTTGAACCCAGGTCGAGGACGGGTATTCTACAATGCAAACTGATGGACTTATCAGTCTGCCTCGAGCCAGGAATGAAAAACTGGAATATAACAGTCAAGCAAGAACTCTGCCCATTAATCCCATAAAATGCACAATCTGGCTTAGCTAAATGACAGTGCAGACTCTTCCCAAAATTCTTCAAGCTAACTTGAACAGTTTGTGCATCTCCCCTTTCAACAGCCCTCTGCGTCCTGGACTGGGCTGTCAGATTCTGTTCAGAGTCAGGAACATCAGCCCGCTCACCCAACACCGGCAACCTCCTAAACTCAGCCCCAAGCGTAACCAAGGTAGTGGCGATTTGCACATGAAGATCTCCATATTTGGCTATAGTGACATTCAACAGATCACCAACATGCTTCATCCGATCCACAAAGCTCTGCAACTGACTCATATCCTGAACCTGCACCATCGTTCTGGGAATATCCTGCGCCAAATCAAGCGCCTGTTGCAGCTCCAACACGTCAGCCCTAGACAGAGGCTTCGAAATCGGCAAATCCTGAATCACCGCCGACTTAAACCCTCGCGTCTCAAAAGTGAGAAACGGCATCGGCTGAGTGCAGTTCGGCGGCAGCTTCTTCACCAACTTAATAAGCAGCCGGTTCGGTTCAGATCCGCCGGCGCTGGCTTCGGAGTAGATTGCGACGCTACTACGCAGCGCGCGGTGGAAGAGCCCAAGGTCTACAGCGAAGGCGATACGGTCATCGTTCTGGCTGGAGATGCGATACTCATCGAAAAGAGCTTCTTTGCGGAACTGAGCGATGGACTGGACGCCGTCGGCGCTAAGGAGGTTGTGGAGGAAGAAGGTGTGGTCGCGAGTGAGATATAAATGGCAGATGCGTCCCATTTTGTCAAGCGCTGGCACAAATCGCCTCTCCAGGAGGCTCACCCCATGATCAGTCAGGTACGCCTTGAACTTCATCTTCTCTCTCCCTCTCTGCAAATCTCGTTGCGCAGCTTCGTTCGTTTTCCCGCGCAAAAATCCAAGCCCTAAACTCTGCAAAAACTCGAGTTTTTATAGATGAGGAAGTCGAAAGAGACGGGTCAAATCGTAAATATTTCAACTTCTGGGTCAAATCGTAAATATTCCAGCCTGTGTGGCCAAAACGTAAATATGCAAACTTAAAGGGTCAAAACGTAAATATGTTCAACTTGAGGGTCAGATCGTAAATATTCCAGCTCGGGTGGTCAAAACGTAAATATGTCAACTTCTAGGGTCAAAACGTAAACAGTTTAACTTCTAGGGCCATATCGTAAATATATTAACTTGTGGGGTCAAATTGTAAACAAAAAGATTCTGTCAGCCCTGTTCAATGAAATGAATATTTATAAACTGAAGACAAGACAAAAAATGTATGATAACAAGTAAATGTTGCACACTGTCTTATAGAACTTGCCAAAAACAACAAATGCGACCAAAAACGAGATAGACACCTGCAAATCTAGTAACGAAACACTGTCTTTTCGGGGAGAAAATAAGTTCAAACTCGAGCAGTTTCAATACTCCAAACCGTGCAAACCATGAATGCAAAATTTGACACAGAAACCTTAAGGCTGTATTTCAGAATCTGTCCGCTTTCCTGTAATTTGCAGGTTGGTGTTCAGCTTCATGCATAGCAGCTTGACGCTTCTTGGGACATTGTTCTTTGCAAGAATCATAATAATGACCAGCAATATTGGTCTCTATAAAACACGATTCACAGCTCCAGAATGGGCACAGCGAAACAAATCTAAATGAATTGAACGATGAGATTTTGGAGAATTGACCACATTCCTACACACCTGACCGCATCGATGGTGACAAATTCACACCCTGTAATTCGATAGTCTTTCTCTGACTTGAGGCTCTAGGGTTGCCATGCACTGTTCCCACGCTCCATTTGCAAGCATCTGAATTGTCATTTATATAAAGAATCAGAAGATTTTCACTCACTGACAATAATCCGTTATTTGCACATTTTCTAAAATTATAAAGGATGCAAGAATGTGGTAGTGCGACAAACCTGTTTATAACCATGTAACACTTGGCAAATTTCATTGTGTAGGTCTTCGCTCCTTATCTCCTGCAAAAGGCATCCGAGGTTAGTAGCACAAAACAAAGTACCTACTTTTTGTTTTATCGAGGATAGCTTAATCATACATGCCAACTTGCAATAGCTTGACATAGTAAAGCAAGAGAACTCAATGCTCCTTGTGGATTCACTCTGACCTGTCAACGCCCCGAAATAAAAAAATTAATGCTAGAGGCGGCTAACAATGCAAAGAAGTGAAAGGTAAAATATTCATATCATACCATAGCACAGAGACCTCGAAAAGCATCTTCTTTTTCAATATCATCACGAATCCTGCACATATTAACTTGTGAGAAACCAGAGAGAGGCAGTAACAGTTTATCTGAAATATTGAAATTGACGATTTTCTTGATAAAATTTGTATGGTATATTTGAGAAAAAAATCCTCATTCAAGTATGGTTTTAGTAAAGAAAAGAAGAAATTTATGTGCGCAGAGAACTACCTTGATAGAGCGGCACACCATGGTTGCATAAAATGCCCCATATGCGGAGCCACTAGCTCTGGACAGATCCAAGCAAGCCTCCCAAGAGTTATGGCACTATTTTCTATGAGTGATCTATTTAGCTCCTGTCCAATAGCATAAATTGAACTGAATACTTGAGAGAATATGGAACCGTCTGAGGCATGAACCGATCTGTTTACCAACCTCAGCATGCACAAGTATAGGGACCAAGAACGTGACAACTGTCATGACAACGGGAGAAATCTCGTGGCGAACCTGCAGTTAAAAAATATCATAGATATAATAAGGCAAATGTGAAGAGAATGATAATCTGAGGCAGTAGAACATATAATTTACCTTGACAGCTAATTCACCAATCGCCCAGCATGCATTATTTGCAGCTGAAATGCTTTCCTTTAACTTGGGAGTATCCTGCATGTACAAGACTAGCATGAATGCCAAACTGAAGAAGCTCGCACTAAAGGAAGTCTTTGAATAACCAACCACTCATCATTACCAATTGCTTGGCAGAGATCTCTAGAAATTCTGACAACCGAGGTTGCAGATGAATCGGACATACCTGAAAAATTGATAACGCCGTAATCAAAAATACAAACTGTGGAAGAGAACAGTTTGAAGTTTTTATTTGCTACTTTCCAGGGGATCGCACCATAGCCAGATTCATTACAAACGTGTATGATACTAATATTTGGTCAAGAGTAATCTCTAATTCTTATTTGAGGTGAAACAACTGCGCCGCAGAGCTTACCCTAGCTAGATCACCAAGAAGGGCAAATGCACTCTGACGGACATCTGAAGCATCATCCATGCAGCATTGCAGGAGCAAGTCTCTAAGATTGCTCTTTGAAACCTGCAGGAGAGATCATTCCGAAAAATTTACTGACGGGGCTAGTACAGATTATAACAAACAAAGATCAGTAGATGATTGTGAGTTTGACTGTGATATGTCAATTGGTCTGCGAATATCCTATATGGCCTGGGCATGCTAAAACTTCTAATTCAATAATCTTATGGGAGAAAGTAAAAATTAGAAACCCGTGCCATAAAAATAAGTAACGACGAAGTTACCAAAGTTACACAATGCTGTGTGCAAAGTTAAGCAACAGTCATGTTCATTCCCGCCAATAAAGTAATAAAAAAAAGGAAGTGTGATTAAAAGTAAAGATACTATAAAAGGGAGAAAAGAGGAGCATCATAATGAAAACAACCATCTCAAAAATTCACTTCACAATGTATATTTTGAAAATGAGCTTACCAGACTTTCTACCCCACTACCTAGGCCCTCTGCAAGACCAGAGAGCAGGTCGAGACAGCATACAACAAACTCTTTATCATACTGAACTCCAGCAGAAGCAGGATTGCTCTGCAAATGAATTTTTTATAAAAGTTAAACTGAAAATTGTGCAAGGATCACTGAATTGACAATAGTGACAAAAAAACTATTGAAACATATCGCCTAAAATAAAAACCGATCATAAACCAAACGAGTAGGAGAGAAGGAGATCAGTCAAAACAGTAGGGGCATCATAATCCAAGCAAGGTATTCGATAGATTTAGTATTCACCAGACCTTTGCTAGTTGCTGAGCCTGTATAATCAATATGCATCTCTGAAATACAGGTTCCGCAAATTGGGAGAACCCCATCCCCAGAGCCTGTAAAGTATTAAAATGTCAACGTAGAAGGTCAAAAACTATATGGTAGTCAGCAGAGGTTCTGAATATTCAGAAAATCAAATGCCCAGCAGCTGTTTTTTATTATATTAAATGGCCTTTCAATGCAAAGTTAACATATAGATGCCCATACAATCACTATTTTCTAACATTTAATCATCAGAATTAGCGAAAGGTACCTGTGCAATGGATGTGAAGCACTCCAGTAGTGGGAACAGATCTTTATCAGTATCTGACAGTGCTTGCCACTTTGAAATTAATGGTGGAATAAGTATGTCCAAGTATTTAGGCTGTAGAACAAAACAAAACTTCGCAGTCAGAATAGGATTCCTTCAACTATAAGAATTCCATGCTTAGGGTTTTCAGACGCTTGATTCATATATAACAAAAATAAGAAAAAAAGGTAAGCAAAGGAAGTAAACATTACTTGATTCAGCTCTCCACCAACAGCGTCAGCTAAGGTTCCAATTGCATCATAAACAATTCTGAGATTCCTTCTCTGGTTGATCAGAATAGAGGCATCTTTATTATATCATCAGCATATTAATTTTGCCAGTACATACTATGACATAGTTTCTATGTGCAGCCTATTACCTGGTATTTACCAAAAGCACACATCAAATGCTGTAGAATTGTTTCCAACCGAGGTGCCAACTCTTCCGCAGCCTCCTGCAACACATAACCATTATTAAAAACATGTACTTAGATCAATTGTGGAAACTGAAAAAGTGAACAGTGTGAAAGAACCTCTTCAAGAGTAGCAAAAGCTGAACAAGCAGCTTCTTGAACTCTCTTGTTGGGATCCAAGATCCTCCGAAGAAGACCCATAAGAACTTTGTCAAACTGCTCATAGCCTTTCTGATCCCCAATACACTAGAATGAAACACAGCATTTAGAATTTGTTTTTTTGTCACCATGAGTACGGTATCCAATGATGAATCTTTCTAGCAATTATTTTGATAGTTAAAATTTTAATTGTGGAAATGAATCACTGGAGCTAAATACTATGAAGTATGCCCCTCTCTGCAACAGGCAATCCCACTATTATGAAACAGGACATTACAATTCACACCTCAGTGGTCAGGATACATTTACGAGGAGACTAAATAATGCAGACAGATTTGATGCAGAACATTTCTTTCCATTTAAACTCTACTTCCTTTTCTCTGATCCAAAGTTTGAAAAATGGGTATTGTTTCCTTGTTTAGCATGTTGTTGATGGAAGTCAAGCAGACCGGAAAGAGAATTTAACCAAACAAGCAGTTACTAAAACTAAAACTGCCAGTCAGATTTTTTTCTTTGATTGCGATAACAAGGTCTTTGTTCAAAACGAAAGAGGAGAACAACAGATGTGACAATGAAACACATTAAATAAATGATGACTACATCATACGAGTAAAAGCTTGAACAGGTACACCGATTTTCAACAAAATTTTACAACAGTCATACATCAAAACAGAAATCCGATCAATCCTTACAGGAATTTATAAAGGCTGCTCTCCAAGGACTACTTTAGACTCATTTTTAGATTTATTTTACATGCATGTTCAAGAAACTAGTATATTTGAGCAAACATGGAAGACAATAAACACATCTGGTGCTGATCAGAGCAAACGAGCAACACACAAAAAAATTGGAAAATTTGCTGAATGAGAGAAGTAAAACAAATTGATTCCTTTTACCTGGATTATATACTTGCTGAAACGAGAAAGGGTCCAACACGAGATACTTCGTATGAGGGGAAACTTATCATCTAAAAGAGGGATAAGAAAAGCCACTATCTGCACCAGGAATAAAATTTATTAAATAATTGATGATGATAAGCAGAAACACAAAAGACAGCATTTAAAATATTGAATTATTCCCCATGACTATCGCTGTCATGGCAACACTTGATATACAAGAGGAAGATAATAAGTTGATGTAAATTTCAAAGCTCCCTACACATATCCCAATTGAAGTATACGAAACAAACAGAAAGATAAATTATAATAGAAGGTTGTGATGTCTAACAATAGGAACCATACTTTGCAAAATTATTATTGTACATCATATCAAAAACTGTGTCACATATGTTCAGAATCAGCGGATGGTTGTTCACTTGTTCTTACCTCTGGTAAATGTGGATAGAGACCATTGATGCACCCTTCAGCTATAGCACCAATAGCTAAAACAGCAGCCTCCCTTTCTTTCCATGTGGCATCATCATTGGTAGACAACTTTGCCTATGGCAGAAGACAAATGAGCATATGAAATAGAAGCATATACTCAAAAAGAATAGATATGACATTGTTGAACCATATAATATTCATTGGCAAGCGACGTGTGAGCATCGTTGTTTCATATAAGATACATAGATAACTCAAGCGGCTCCCAAGAACCAAACATGAGCATGAGGAACATTGATGTTAAAAATCATAGATTATGTCATTATCCATGAAATAATCGGTTTACATGCAAAGATCAACCCATCACAGGGGAACCCTGAATTACTAAATGATAATACAGTATCAGCTTAACATGCAAGGGCCTGCCAGGGGAGTGATTGACATATTATAGCATAGGACACAGGTGACAACAAAGAAGGGCACATTCAAATGCATGCACACAGTGGATAACCAAACACTCGAGATGCGGAAAGCGTTAGAGCAGAGATGACGTTTACCTGGACTACAGGCATCAAAGCTGGAAGAATCTCATCAGCAAAAACCGTAGAAAATATGTCTAATGCAGCAGCACTGCATTTTCGTAAATTCCAAACATTGACAATGTCATCATCCTACAAGTGAATCAAAACAATACTCATGAAAAGGATGTGAGGTTAATCTATTTTGATATTTCAACTAATTTAGGATGAGCTACATTTTTTTGTGTGGATAAAGTAGAAAGAAATAAGCAAGTAGTTGATCAGCATCCTTAAAGAGACTGTGATTTCATACATCATCTTCAGTGTTGTCTTCAGATCCATGAAAGCGTGAAGAATGAAAACGCGGTCTCAAATCCTGCAGCCAAGGAGTGAATTCAGTAATCTGAACGCATATCCGAGAAATTCAATGATGAAAAGATACCTGATCTCTATCTGGTAAAGATCCATCTTCCTGCAATCATACATTCTCGTCAGAGTTGCGACTAGAAAGAACAGTATCAAATCCAAAATAAAGCCAGGAGAAACTCACATCTGCATCCATAAGTGCCTCATCGTCGTCTGCGTAAACCATATTTAATAATAGAACCTTCATGGATGGTATGACACATTTAGAAGTGCTAGGAATCAACCCCAAGAGAACATACAAACTACAAAAGTTGCAAAATACTCACTGGAATCAGTCGGGGCAAGTATTCACGCAAGTTCTCGGGTGGTAACTGAGCATCACAATACGCAGACCTACAAACCATCAAGGTTGCCCGATGATAAATCAAGACCATAAATGATATGGTATAAATCAGACAAAATGGCAAAAGATATGTACGAAAACATACTAATATAAGAAATGAAAAGATGACCCCATAATCAAACAGCATACAGCACTTAAAAAGTCAAGAAAACAATTTGAATGAAAGAATATGCCTTCAAACGGCACACATAATTCCATTTAAGCAAAGATATGTTTAAAATGGATCTTTAATCTACCATCTGACAATGATCATCTCTACTACAGAGCAATAAACTGAGAGATTGAGATACTTCACTTGGCAAATGTATCAGGTGCAAAAAATTTATAGGTAAACATGCTGAAAAAGGATTAGCAACTGTCATGCTAGAGTGGAGCACAATATGTATTCAATACCAAAACTCGCAAGCTTCAAGAGACACTTCCTCATCTGGATCATTGTTCACTTGCAACATGTACTCTATGACATTCTTGAGATGTGGCTGCAATGCATTGCAAACATCAGCCTCCAAATGAGAGATTGAGGCTATTCGATGACAGTTCAAAATACTGTGGAAAGCTAAAAACTAACCTCCAGGAATGAAGGGCGAACTTCAATCAGCTGAACAAAGGCTGCACAAACCTAATAAAGGAGAAAATTAATAAAAAAGTCTGAATGAAATTTAGGATGTGAACATTCAAGCTTTCTGCTACAGTGCATCGAAGCACTGTCAGCACAAAGAAACATAAATGATGAAAAGGTGTGTCACATGTTAAGCAATTTGTAGCTGGAGGAACATTTTTGTTTCACTGTAAGGTGTGTCAGTCAATCAACTAATAATCTACTCACCAGTTTCCGCACTTCGGGAGCAGGGTCATTGGCCAGAGTGAACAAGCCTTGTAGATATTGATCCATTGATATGTATAAAGCCTTCCAACAAAAATGACACAATGCAGCTGCATGAGACAGAATTACAATAGGAACTAGAACAAGGTTGCGAAGAAATACATACCGTGGGCATCAGCATGATGTATTGGTTGACAGAATCCAACGAAAGCTTTCTAAGGGAGACATGCGGTGAATTGAACAACTGCAAATAATCAGAAAACCCCAGATATTCATTCCAATTTCTAATTAAATATGCAAGTGAGCAAAACACATTGTTGGTAAACTACCTGAAGTAGTCTAGGAAGAAGCACATTTATAGGTCGTTCATTTAGTCCAGGCACATCAGCATCCAACACTTGTGGGATGTCTTCACAGATCTGTATACATGCCAAACTTTGTGTTACAAAATATTGGAAGAGAGGTAATATGACGGATCCTAAGACCTGTCTTTGCCCAGACTACTTCTTCTCTACTGAGCTAAATACCACGCAGATAATACATTATGAAGCTAAGATGGCCTTGTAAAAGACACAGATCCACCTTGCCTTTCGTTTTATTAGTGTATTTCTTTATAGTTCATTAGTTACTGAATAGTAGAACCCCTATGGATGCATACATCAGTGGTTCCTCTGAAGAACTTAAAACTGCATTCTATCGGGATTGGCTATGCAGAGGCCTAGTGTCAACTATCCACCCTATTGTTCTTTACTACTGGCCACATACAGCCATTAACAGCACTTTGGAAAGCTCACCTTGGATAAAGCATCCATAGCACCTTCCTTGTAATTCAAGTCGCTGCCATCCAAACATGCCACAAGGGCTTTTAACAACTCTGGCCATTCAGATAGGCTTCCCAACTGAACAATAACACTTATAATGGTCCCAACAGTCGATCTAATGTGCCTATCTGATGCTCCCAAGCAAGGCAAGAGCTCTGATTTTATATACTGCTGATGGGTTGGAGGCAACAATTTAAATGAACCCCTTAGGTTGTTTTTCAGAAGAAGACCTGCAGCCTGCCGAACTTCAACTGATTTTCCCTACATAAAAAATCCAATTGGAAGAACAGTGAACTTTAAAACTTACTTTCGAACATGAACATATCTTGATTTCAAACAAAGGCCTTTTTGTTAAAGTAGTTTTTCGAAAACAACACTACATATTTAATTGCAATGTCTGCAGTTCCAAACATCATTTATCATCACACACTATTGGTAATGGAAAGCCTATCCTTCCTTGTTGTGCAGCAGAATTACACACTAATTCACTCATTCAAACAATGATGAATCTATAAAGATAATAACCATTACAAGATTTCATAAGTTCTCAGTCTCCAAGTAGTCATTTGATCATATAACTCGGTATCAGTTACAGGCATAAAATAGCAAGTAGACCTCCGATTCTGGATCTCATTTTTTCTTCAGCAAAAAACAAGTGATACTCTATGCTTCCACACTAACCAGTCTTTTCAAACCAAAAAACTCATCTGAAGAAAAAACTTACACATGTACAATTCAATCATATTTTCTAAGTCATGATTATTCTTCACAAGAAGATTCACAAACTCCCCATCAAGCTCAAAACCCTCATTCACTTCCACCCAGTAATGCTCAAGGGTCATCCAGAAATCTAATCAATCACTCCCAAACAAAAACCCTACCCATCTCCTACTTTAAACAATCAAATTCAATCACCACAAAAATCTCCAATCAACAACAAACATAACAATCGGATTTCAACCTCGGCGCGGGCTAGGATGAAAGCCAAGTAGTTGTTGAAATCCGGAAACTGCGAATAGTGCTGCAGCTGCTGCAGAATCTGAGACTTGTCAGTCGAAGTCGGGGATATGTGGCGCTCCAGCAATCCGCAGATCTCCTTGAATCCATCCTCCTGCGGCTGCCACGGCGCAGTAGCTGCAGCAGCTGCCATGGTTCCCGTTGACCGCAGATTCAGATACAGAGAAAATAACCGATGTATTCGATTCCAGCGCCGACGAGGTTCGAAGCTGAAGCGATTCCGACAGATTCGAGAGTCGGAGAAGAGCGAGAAGAATCGACGAAGACGAAGACGACGACGACAAAAAAGAAGGAGAGAAATACAACCGTAAATTCAATTTATAGCTTGTAATTATTCCGAAGAATAAATGCGAAATTGTAATTTTGGGATTTCGTAACATGAAAATGTAATTAACTTTTCTGGCTTCTTAGAATGTTTTTAGGGCTTGTTTGGCTCATGACTTTAATGTAATGATGTCTGTGATTTTATTTAAATAATATATTTACAGACTCGAATTATTAGAAACTATGATCAGCTGATGACAGCTTGGCAATGAAAATGAGGCTGCAGCTCGAGTCAAGTTTTGCTGACCTGTTTCTGAATAAGATTTTTCACTTCAGAATTTCAGAAGCCAACTGGGTCTGACAAGAACATAGGATGCAACATAAGATGATATCCCTGTCTCAAATTCATGACTCTGAAAATGAAAGCGCCTACATTTACAACATAACAAGATTCTAGCAGTCCTCCAGTTCCTGGAAAACCCACACCGGATCCGACGAATCCGATGCCTGTTCTTACCGGATTTTTCCCAGTTGAGACCATGACAGTGGCAACTGATGATGTCGGAAAAGTCTTATGCTTGCCGGAGCTTATTTGTGCAGACCCAGAAGAGTTAGCCTAAGTTTAGTAATCTGAGGTTTCATTCGTCGACGACAGTGTCTGATTCAGGTTTGGAATCTTCCAAAGGAGGGTCTTGATTCGTAGTAAATCGCCAGCTATCTCCCTCTGCTATTTCCCATTGTTTCTTCAGCTCGTAGATGGCTTTGGAGGCTGCGGCGGCGATTGCAGGATGGCTGTCTTCGGCCAGTCTCTGGTTGAGGGAAGAAAGAAATTGCGTGAATGGTTGGCAGGAGGCTAGAGGAATTTAACACGACCAAGATTCAGATCAAATGGTATGTTTTTACCTGTAGAGCTCCCATTCCAGCATTTCCCAGTGTCCACATGGATGGAGCTGCCGCCAGCGCGTTAGCGAGTGCTTTTCTGCATAGTGCCAAGAGCAGCGAAGCGACTTAATAGTGATCAGGATATTATGACATGTTAAAATTTGAAACTTACCGAGTGTTGACGTCTGGAGAGCTCGAGCACTCTGCGAGCAAAGAAACACTACTTTTCCCATCCATGGCGTCCAGATCTATAAGGGTCGTAACCAGCAACTCAAGCTGCGCCAAATAGATCAGATTCAGTGAAGGAGCAAACGAGAATGAGTGATATATTTACTTTATACACTGAACTGCGACATACATCTTCAGGGTCGGTGTAGTCAATTCCATCAGCATCGTAAAGAGCAGAAGCGATACTCCAGTACGCTTCCTGCAAAATTTTGAAATTTGGTATACGAGGTGCACGGGTTACATAAGTTCCAACACATGACTAGGAGCACTACCTCTACGGCCAAAATGCGATCAGCAGACACCTCAGTAAAATCAAGATTTATTCCGTTCTTTTCAAGCCTGATCCGTTCCATCAGATTTCCACCGGTTATTACAGAGTCCTGTTTCTCATTCAGCGGGCTATGTGCAGTAAAAATGTACTGTTTATTTATAACGTTGCTCGACAAGATAAAACAAATCATGTGATCAAAGGATTCAACTTACAAGTTGTACATCTTGCTGAGCATCATGTTGTGGATATTTTTGACAAACTACAGAAGATAAATTATGTCCTGATCAACGGATAAAGATGTATCACTTGCATACTGCCTACGGAAAAAGACTGAAGGCCAGCTTACCTCGAGGGCCATCAACGCATCTTCCATTGCACGTTGTTTAGCACGTAGGTCAGCACGACGCAGATCAGCCTACGGACAAGTAAATAAACAACTTCAAGAAGTGCACAAAAGGTCATATTATCTTTTGTCCACATGATCAGCGACATTAGATTCACACGTATTGGGAAAGTAATAACCTTTAAGGCTCCATCATTCCAATGTTTCTCGGCAACACTCTTCAGTCGAGTTTGAGCTTTTTCCTTCAATTTCTGAAAGAGGGCGATATTTATGATCCATAAGCACAATAAACAAGGCAGATACTACGATCAATCCAGCAATGACACTCCTCGGTATACATACAGTTCCAATGTGGTGGAGGCGTTCAGCTTTCTCTTTCACACCACGATCAATTTTTTCCGTGTCCTCTCTTGCACGAGCTTATACACAAAATAAGAAATACACAATTCAGCACATAAATTGTCATGTATTTTTATTTCATGATAAGATAAAACAAGCAACACGAATGATCCGTGTCCTTACCATCAATTTTCAGAAACTCTAGTCCGAGAATAGCAACATCTTGTCGTGCTCGGGCATCCCATCTTCTAATGCCACTAAATGAGACTTAAAAGTCATCAGAAAAGATTTTATAAAATGCATCAGGTTTCTGATAAAAGGGAAAAATCATTTGCAAGCAAAGATGAGAAACTGAAAGAAGCGGGGGAATAGCAAGTCCACGCATAAGTTACAGACAGTTAAAGAGATCCCTAAGCTCCGATCGAACTTATGAAAGCCAATAATAATGAATAAAAACGGTCTAAAATTTTGAGGCGATGTGGAGACATTTATTGAACAGACATTAAGGGATCGTCAAAATACATGTGTAAGTCACAATCTGACTCTAGTTAGGAACTTAAGAGATCATATTCAAGTATAATATAAAGAAAGATATCAGCCAAAACTATTTCATCGCAATCGAGGGAACTTGTACATAGTTGATAGTAAACTGAATGTATCAGGCCCGATGGAAAATAAATGTTACTAACGATTACCAGGAAAGCAAAAAGATGTCATTCCGGGCCCTCTCATTCACAAATTTCGCATCATTGTAAACAAATTTACAGGCATAGGATAACCCCACGGTTGAACAGTTGCTTTTATATGGATCATCGCCCCCTTGTCTGCTAGGTGCATAAAACACACAAAAATAACATGCGAGTAATTTCAGTATACTATAAGACCCTTCGTTCTATAATAAAACTTCTAATAATTATCTACTAAGAAAAGACAATTGTTTCGGCCATGGCATTTTAATCAACTACCAATTTCAAGATCAAGTAATATGTAACCCTCCCAAAAAAGCTTTTACTTAGCAATGACCTGAATGTTACCTATAAACACCTCGAGAGCCACTGTGGTGCCGGACAGATTCTTCAGTCTCAGTATCAGGCATTCCAGCTGAGCAACTCAGCAGAGATGATCCATGCTTGACATGGTTACCTCTAGTTCTAAATTTTTTTGATAAGCTACGGTTAGAAGGGCCCAACGTCGCAGCTAATATAGGTCTACTATTTACTCGTCGCAGCTCAGCCCGTTTATTCTTCACTTGCAGCTCAACTTGCTGTGCTGACCTGACAACTGAATTAACAACTCCACACGGGGTGATGTTCTTCCTATCAATGACCCCTCGTCCATTTGTGACACCACTCGCGGAAAGCGCCATTCGATGTATCAAGCCTCAAGCAAATCAACAAACTCGCATCAGAATTCTACAACAGATTGAAAACATACATTAGAAAACACTACAAGTCCTTAATTACCAAACACCGGCTCTCCGCCGCCACTGTGAAAACTCTTTAGATAACTCCTCGCCACGACTCAAGACTCGCATATCGATTCTCCATAAGCATAAATCATCTAAGTTGAGGTAACACACAAAGCTGGCTAAACTAACACCAGAACAAGAATTCAAACAACCTAAACTCCAAGGTCAATCGCTGAATAATCCTGGAATCAACATGTCCGGTGGTAAACCATACCTCAAATCGCCACAGTAAGATTTCCAACAAGCAAGAACCCCCAAAACCACCAACAACCCAGAAACCGTACCAAGTCGGGAAACCCTAGAAACCCAAAATTGGTGTACCACAGCACACAATGCCAGTCATTTTAAAGACCCTGGATGACGCAGATGGATAAGGGCCCATGGATAACAGTGGTGGTAAATACAATACAACCTAGACGCGTGTCGAATTCTTGTCCATCCTTTGTCGGAGCCATCCAGAATCTGTAGTAGTTCCTTCCATCCTTCCTGTGGCCCAAAATCTCTCCGCAGAAGAAATCAAAAACCCAAATTGCTGCAGTACGTATCAATCGGATTCATGCAATTAAGAATATTCATTCATTGCTTCCGGTTGGATTTGCTTGGTGTCCACTCGGTCTCATCACTTCCTTCCATCACAACAAGATTTAACAGATAAATGTCTTTTATAGATTTTTTTGAGGAACTTATAGTTTGGCGGTTAGTTCAGTTATAATCTAAATTTATTCTGAATCAATTTGGTTCGGTTTAACTTGGTTCTCTCGGCTGCGAAACCATTTTTTTAATGCAGACAGAATGTTTATGAGAGATGCTTATGATAAATTTTTTTTTTCAAGGTTTAGAGTCTTATTGGAGAAGGAGTGGAATTTGAAGTTTCGTTCGGCCTCCCTAATTGGATTGGTGGAGCTTAGGTCGAAGACTAAGCCGCAACAGTTGTTTATCGGTTTGGTCGCAGAAGTCATTAGGAAAGAGATCAAGGGACGAGGAGGGGGCGAGTAAATACTCTGGTAAATGATGTTTCTACATCGGGGAGCGATATTTGGACTAAAGTGATACCAACATCTTTCTCTGGGGTTCGTATGAATCTGACGGCGTATCGCTTGGCCCTCAAGTACCGTCCCGAGCACAACGTGTTAGCGGTTTCTCGTGCTTGTAGGACATGTAGAGGGTTTTCATACTTCTGACGCGGCTGGTGATCATGATTTCCATTGTCCGGGGTGGGAGGAAGATTCGGAGGCATAACGTGGTTAGAGATGCGTTATTCATTTTTTTGGGAGGCTAATTTGGAGCCTAGACTAGAGGTGGCTGACCTTCTCGCTGGAGGAGAGAAGCCAGCGGACAATATAGTACCTGCGTGGGATGCAGACATAGATTTTTGTGTTGAAGTGTCCATTGTCTCTCCTTTTGTGGGAGATACGCATTTTTTGGTTGGCGGAGGTGGTTAGGAGAGCAGAGGAGATGAAGATCTCTAAGTATAAGGCTGATTGTTTAATCAATAAACTTATGTTTGTGCATTTCATCATGAAATCTTTAGAAGCTTTTGGGTGAAAGCGAATTAGTTAATCAGAACGGTGGCAGCGAGATGGGTGGAGATCAGGGTATGAAGCCACCTGCAGCACTCTCTATTTTGAGACAGAAATTATATTTTTCTCCCCGAAGACTTTGACGAAAGAATTTTTATTAAAAAATAATTATAATTAGTTCGCCATTATTTCTGTTGTTTGGTCCTCATTTGTAATGGTTTTATATTAGGTAATAAGAATGAATTATATTATATCGTAATTAAGCCTATCGCCAAAGCAAGTTGAAAGCGACGTCGTTCTATACATCAGCGTTCCTGCTCCTGCTTCCTCTCCAAGTCTTCTGCAGATTGCAAAACCCTAAAACGTACCAAACCCTACAACTCAATCTCCATCGATCCTCGGATTAATGGCGTGGTGGACAGCAAAAGGTAGACTCAGAGAGTTTATCGGAAAGTACGGAAAGGTCGCCGTCGGTGTCCATTGTTCGGTGTCATTTGCATCCATCGCCGGACTGTATGTAGCCATTAAGAACAACGTTGATGTGGAATCCGTCCTTGAGAAGATCGGCGTCGTTAGTTTGTCAGCGGAGGCTGACGCTCAGCTGGTTCCGTCTCATCCGCCGCCGTCAGAAGTGGTTTTGAATGATTTCGCCACCGATGAGCGCGGTCGAGGGAGTGATGGTGATGTTAAGCCGGTGGCGAAACGGAATAGAACAGCTGAAATTGCTGCGAGTAGCGGAGGAGCTCTGGCGGCGGCGGTTTTACTAAACAAGGCTTTGTTTCCAGTTAGGGTTCCGATTACGATTGTGCTGACGCCTCAGATTGCGAGGATTCTGGCTAGGCGGAGCATCATGAAGAACAGTGTATGGTGATCCTCCCTCCTCTTAATTGTTAATATTTTGGCTCATGGTGATGATCTTTTGTTGTTGATTAAGGTTTAAAGTATGCAGATGGTGTGGTTGTTGATGATGATCACTGCAGAATATTGACTTGTGAGTTGTGATCATAAACGGTATAAAGCTTAAAAATCTTCATAGAGTTTTTCAAAATTCCAAAGTAGTTAATGTAGAATCAAATAGTTGCTTATAGAGATTTGTAAGACTTTTCGTGCTTTCTTCGGAATGTTTTTATTTGTAAGAATTCCATGCTAGGATCACAGAAGGTTTGATTGAGGATGTGTTTGTATGTGATGTGCAAATGGCAGTTACGTCAATAATCTGAGATAAGTATGGTTGGAGAACTTTTTGTTGATTATGCTCTACTGTGTGTGACCATTTGAGTGCGGGTATTGGAGTGATTGATATAGTACTAATTTTGGCGTGAGTTGATTAAGAACCTGTTTTCGACACATCTCTGACTTCCATAAGAAGAATGTGGTGAATGTAATGCATGATTTGGACTTTCCAAAGGCTATTACATACTGAATTTGTAGCATTGTTAATAACATTGGAGATTTTGTTTGCAGAGGTAGCCTTCAGAAGATGGGTACGGAGACAAATTTTCGTATGGATACAATATTAATAACAAAGAGATGGCTGACAGCGCATTCATTTTGTTTGAGGGCTGCTTGCTCTACAATTTGTTTAACCGAATCATATTAGGGTGGATGTATGGCCATTTCCGTGCGGCACTTGGGAATTTGTTGTTTTGTGTAACATCAATTATAGCTGATTTTACTTGATGGATAAATAATCATGTCAATAGTGAAATCATATATGTAATGGTGTGTTATTTTCGGATTAAATTGAAGTGAACCGAACTGGAGTTCAATTTTTGTGCTTCATGATCTGAAACACAGGTAAGCCTGCCGTGAGGATATGTGGTGAACATAGCTGCAAATATATTTAAAGTCAGTGGAAAGGATGGTGTTGGAGGTGCTCATTTATCATTCTCAGGCATGCACAAATGACGATCTCACTGCACAGGAAACCAAAGGGAACAACCAGGCCTGGCCCAAAATCCTGGAGCTTAATTTTAAACAACAGGACATGTTCATATGTTAAACCACAGTTGTACTTGTCGACCTGGAATCCGCCAAGCTCTATGCCAAAGTACTGAAACTAAGGCCGAAGAAAAATTTGAGCTAATTGGCATCATTGGAACTCATCATCATCATCATCCTCTTCAGCTATATGTTATATTGCAGACCGAGTGAAGCAAACTAGGAATGGGCACAGTTCTTTTGAAGGACAATTCGACTTACATTTGTAAGCTCAAATTATGGCCTTGATGTTTTTTCTTTTTGCATGAACACGGTCCTCTCAGGGATTTCTCCAAGGAGTATGCATACAATGATTGCCCATTTGTTGCATTGAACCCGAAAACCAAGAGCTGCAACAGGAGCTTTCGTTGATGAGAATTTTGCTTCAGAGCTGGAGCTGATCAGCAAGAAAATGGGCCGAGCTTCATATAAATTTTATTGGGCCTTGGCCCAATTCTTTCGACCAATCATATCCGGGTCAATTGCGTTCGGGTCAAATTCAATTCGGCCCAAAACCTGTCAAACCAGTGAGGATGGAATCATGGAACTAGCTAGCTAGCACCAGTTTCTAGTTGAATTTGGGGAACCAAGATAGTTTTCGTGGAGAGTGATTTTTCAAAAGACCAGGTAGGCAGGTAGAGTGTGTGTCTATCTATCTCTATCTCTGTCTCTGTCTCTGTAACTGTGTGTGTTAAAGGCTGTTTTGTTTTACTAACCTCTGCAACTTTGTCAGAGCATATTCTCATTAATCCACAAAACCCCACTGCTAATTCAACTGTAGGTTTTCCTTACTGATATGAACTCACGAGTGCAGAAATATGATGACCCAGATGCCAGAAACTTCAACACAATTCATTACTCACCTCAGGCTTCTGGTCCATGAAGATTTGATGCACTTAGAAAATTTTCCAGGTGAGAGCATTTACAATACTATAAAGCTCAGTCCACATGAGAATATGAGATAGTGATTTCACAGCTGAAAGGGCTCACTTTTTTACCTTAAATAGTCCAAAAACCTTTTACCAGAACTAGGCATCAAATCAAACCCTCCAACAGTTAAATCCAGTTAAGATCTGATTGATGCAGAGATTTACCTAGAAGTGAAAATCTATGCAAACCCCACATGGATGATGATGGATCTAATGATGTAATCTGTGCTGGTTAAATGTTGCTTTGATGGGTAGAACTTGGAAGCCAGTGACTGGTATGCAACTTTGGATTCTTAACTGCGTCATTAGTGCCACACTTACCACTGCAGGTGACATTGTAGAAAACTGACCCCATTAATGGAGGGGAGAGACAATGCTTATTGGGTTCATCAGCTTGAGACAGTCTCAGAAGCCATTAGTGCTGTTTAACCCAGCACCAAACACCAAAATGACAAAATAACTATTGTGTGTTTGAGTAGTCAACATTTTATTATATGAGTATGTGTGCTGTTTTATTATTATAGTGTTGAATTTTAAGTACTTACATTTGAGTTTGACTCCTCTTTTCTCTCACCAGTCTTGTCTTGCTCCTCTCTGCAAAAAGTTGCAGAAAGCTTTGAACTTTAAGGCAGAGAGAGGGACATATACACAGAAGACTGAGAATAAGTGAATGGCTATAGCTCTCTCTCTCTCTCTCAAATGGTGCAATACCCCAATACAGGTACACCTTATAGTATTACTTTAGTGTAAATGTATGTTATGGTGTGATTTTCATTATTGAATTCGCCAACCCACCTTGCAATTTCTGACCCTCTTTCTGTCTTGAGCCCCTACAACAATCACACACAACATCCACTGTTAAAGCCCTTGACACAGTTTTTGATCTTGCTGGTATAATCTTCAAGTTTAGCATCAAGAAGGATCACCTTGTTGTTCATGTTGTCTTCTTTTGGTGCTAATTTTTTGTAAACCTTTGATTTGCCAAAAATGAGACACAAAGACAACAGTGGCTCACTCTCACAAACCCACTAGGCCTTTTCATCCTTGTCTCTCCCTCTCTGGAATCTCACTGTGTAGCTTGCTGAAATCTTGTACGGATTGAAATGGGGTTTGGAGCTTCTTTGATACCCACTTTTCCAATGTCATCAGGAGCACTTCTCCCTTTGCCTGCACAAATGGGCATGCCTCATTCCTGTCCTCTTCCTTCTGTATACCCCTTCTCTCCAAAACCCTAATCCCCCATTAGCAAAAAGCTTCCATTTTTATGATTTATAATCTTTGGGTCTGTGGAGAGTAGACAGATTGTTGTAACTTGTAAAGATCTCACCTTTTTTCACTTCTTGTCCAAGTAGGGGGAGGAGAGATTTGACAAGGGATGGGCTGTGTAGCTTCAAAGCTTGAGCAAGAAGAAGAAGTGGTGGCCATTTTAAGAGAAAGGAAGAGCTATTTAAAGCTGGCAGTTGAAAGGAGGTATGCTTTAGCAGTAGCTCACAGCAGATACAACAAGTCTCTATTTGCTGTTTCAGCAGCTATTAAGTTGTTTGTAGCTCGCCATTCTTCCCCAACAGCTCCATTCCTCATCACCTTCCCTGTCCCAGAATCTGAGCCTTCTCAGCCTCAGCCTCAGCCTCCAGCTTTAGAAAATGTTATAAACAACCCAATGTTTTTACAGCAGACTCCCACTGAGCCTACCAAAAAGGCCATGAAAGCCATTGCTTGTGACCAAGTTGAGTCTCACTCATCTTCAGAATCATCTGGATCAGAAGATGGGTCCGAGGAGCTCAGAATGGAGAGAGATGCACACCACCACCAACTTCACCAGCATCAGTTTCAGCAAGAGCAGCACATGAATGGATACTACTATATGCAGATGCCACCACCAATGCCTATCCAATCCGCCAATGGAGATTTTGGCTGGGATTATTTCAACCCTTTTGAGGGAGTGAGGCCTGAAGTTATCAGTGAGGAGGATTTGAAGGCGGTGAGGGAGCAAGAAGGCATTCCTGAGCTTGAAGAGGAAGGAGACTCTGAGGATGACCTAACTGTAGATGATCAAGTGATAGTAGCTGAAATTGACAAGAATGAAAGAATACTGAATGTGACCGAGACTGAGGCTATGAGCAATGGTGAGGCTTGCCATGGCGAGCAGAAAGGGCTTACCTTCATTGATACACCTGAAGTTGGCCGAGAGCTATTGGACGCGTTGAGGGACATTGAGGACTATTTTCTCAGAGCTTATAACTCAGGCAAGGAGGTTTCCAAGATGCTGGAAGCCACTAGAATTCACTTGCATTCAAATTTGGACGAAATCAAAGGTACATTTTACATATCATGAATCTCTTGCATAAATGCTTTCTTAAAATCATCATAAAAGCTATTGTTTGGACTAGTTCCGAGGATCAGAACACCACACAAGTTACTGCATATTCACTCGTGTTTTGCTTCGGAGCCTGATGAAGTTAGGCACTGTAATTGTTAGGTGCCACTAGAATGCTGTTAGGTTTTGATATAGTGGCGCTTTTCCATGAGCAATCCTTGAGTGCATACATACTATGGCACGAACGAAAAGGCAGTCTAACACCAGATTTTGGGCACCTTTTATTAGATTTTTAGACCTTGCCAATTTTACTACTTTACCGAATTCTCTTGCACTTGTCCCTTTGGAGCTCTATTGTTCGAGCCAGCTTTGCTTGATGAATTTTGGGATAAGACAAGGACTGGCGAGGCTGATTGGTCCTGGTAGCTTTGGGCATGAATATGTTCCATCATGTTAGGCCGGAATTTTATCATCGTTGGCTATTTCGAGAGTCAAATCGGTCATTTGAAAGTTCTCTGTTCCTTTTTTTCATTGTTGTTTCATATATTGATTCTTCAACCATGACGATTTCAATGCAGAAAATTCAGCCAAGCTCCTCGCCATTGCTTGGCACCGGCCTTCATCTTGTCAGAGTCTCGTGTCTTCCAGTTCCAAGAGCTCTTCAGTGTGGACAGAGGCGAAGAATGACATCCTTGATAGCTACGAGGGAATGGATTCAGGAAGTCATTCTCTGACGCTAGAGAGACTGTATGCTTGGGAAAAGAAGCTCTACGAAGAAGTTAAAGTATATCGTTGCCCACCCTTATCGTCTATCAGTGTTGCCAAAATTATAGTAATCGCTACATGCCTACATCCTGGTCAGGCAACGGCTATATTTGTATCTAATGTTGCAGCTCATGGATTTGTAGGCTGGAGACAATACGCGCAAGATTTATGAAAAGAAATGCTCTCAGTTAAAACACCATGATGCTCGAGGTGATGATGTGTTGGTTACTGACAAGACGCGAGCTGCAGTAAAAGATTTATACGCTAGGATTTTGGTTGCAATTCGAAGTGCAGAATCAATCTCCCAAAGAATCGATAAATTGAGAGATGAAGAGTTGCAACCACAGATATCCGAGCTGCTTCAAGGGTTAGCAATTCAAGCATTTCTATGCCTTGTAATTTTTGTTCGATATTCGTCACAATGTAAGACTTTTTATTTAATTTTGCAGCTTAATGCGAAACTGGAAGGTTCTGCTGGAAGCTCATGAATCCCAGAACCGAGTACTGTCAGAAGTGGAAACATTTACTCGTCCGGCGTATGGGAAGTTCTGCAGCGACTCACATCGACTTGCAACACTTCAGCTTCAAATCGAGCTCCATAGTTGGCGAACATGCTTCATGGATTATGTAGCAGCAACAAGGGGATATATAGAAGCTCTCTATAACTGGCTGGCCAAATTTGTAGCTACAGAAGTTGACGTCAACACGAGTAAAAGAAGGCCATCCTCGACCCCAGTTTACCACGCCAACGGCCCTCCATTACTCCTGACATGCCATGACTGGCTCGAGTCCATGAAGGTTTTGCCTGATCAATCCGTGTCCTTGGCTATGAAAGGATTCGCCAGAGATGTCAGAGCCCTGTGGCTCAGACAAGGCGAAGAGCTTCAACAAAAGCGGAAAGTTGACAGTTTAGCCAGAGAATACGAGAGACGACTCCATTCCTCCGAGAAGCCAGTCCTGGCGATTAAACTCAGCCACGACCAGGATGACCAGCTCCAGGACCCAGATTACAATTCATCCGACAAAAATGACCAACTGGACTCTCTTCGTATCAGACTCGATTTGGAGAAAGAAAAGCATCAGAAATGCATGCAAGAGACTCAGCACATCACCTTCAGCGGCCTCCAAACCGGGTTCTGCAGCGCATTCGAGTCATTGATCCATTTCTCCCAAGCTTCACTGAAAATGTACAGCCACCTTGTCAGCAGCCTCCATGAACCCACAGAGTCCTCGGAGCAAGAAGACCTCAGGTAAGACAGGAGTTTAGTCATAGTTGTTGTACATTACGGATCTTGTCGAAGCAGCTCGCTGAGGCAGATTCAACTTGGTTTTTTCTCACCTACTTTTTCATGTTGTGGTCTTAATGTTGCTGATGTTGTTTCTGCACGTTCAACATTGTTGTTGTGAGATTTTAAGGATGTGTTTTGGGCATGTGGCGTTCTCACCGGTTCAATTGTAATTTCGTTGGGTTAATCCGAGCGGGTTACTGTAATGACGGTTCGTATCTCTTGAACCGGATAAATCTAACTAACCGTATATAACCCAAACGACGTCGTGGGACGAAGAACGGAAGAAGGTCTCGAGCTGTTTGATTTGCTTGGGCCGGTTAATAATTATATCATACAATAACGCGCACGAGAATTCAGTTCACCGAATGGAAATCCGCCACCTGGATGATTCTGATTGGTTCAAAGGTACGACGTGGTGGAGTAATGACACCAGTGCAGATGAGCGTCGTCATCGTCTTCATTTGTCCGATCCCGCAAAAACACTGCCCACCACTCTGATCTCAAATCTCTGGATTTTAGGCAATAAATACATTTATTGTATATTATTTGGCGACCGTGTTTCATCCAACAAATTTCAAGCTTCTTCGTGCTGCTCAGATCTGTTCTCACCTCCGCATCGATCATCGGACGCTGATAACTGTCGCTCGGGATCGAAAGGTACGACCTTTATCGATTTTGGTCACTGCCCAGATCCAGATTCGCTTCAGTTTTACGGTTCTGCAAATAGGTTTATCGGATTCGATAGAGTTTGTTTGTAATGTTCGACAGTTCATCGATTGATAGTTGAATTGAATTGCGTGGTTCAATTGGGAATATTTGTGGCTTTTGTCAATTAGGGTTTGTGTTGGAGTATTAGGATGATGGTGTTGGAATGGTTAAAGTAGTTGATGTTGTCCAGAACTGAAATAGCATTTTGAATGGATGTTTTGGGATTGATTATGAAATGTGATTAAATTGTTGATCATCTCTTTGAAATCACGATATGTTTTCTTTCAGTTCAAAGATGGGTACCGTGCCTAACAGCGTGGACTTGGAGGAGGGTTCTTTGGAGGTGGGGATGGGTAAGCTCGGAATGAGTACTGATATTACTTGGTGATTTAAAGATGATAGATGAGTCGAAACTTTCTAGTTTCAGCTTCAGCGTTTGAAAGAAGCTTGTGTCTTTGTGTTCTTTGCAGAATATAGGACTGTATCCGGTGTTGCCGGACCACTTGTTATTCTTGAAAAAGTCAAGGTAGGATTACACTGCTCTTGTTGCTATTCTTGTTGATCTTAATGGTTTGATATTTAGAGTGAAAGTTTTGTAATGCTTATATGATTGGTTTATCTAGGGACCTAAATATCAGGAAATTGTGAACATTCGATTGGGAGATGGAACTACTCGCCGAGGCCAAGTACTGGAAGTTGATGGAGAGAAGGCTGTGGTGCAGGTAAGCATGAAAAACAAGAGTCATGCCATCTTTCTAGCAATAAATTTGTAAGCCGTGTCTAATAAGAAATTGGAATTTATATTTTGGCAACAGGTTTTCGAAGGAACCTCTGGAATTGACAACAAATATACGACTGTCCAGTTTACTGGGGAGGTAAGAATCCATGTTGGCCTTTTGTCGTCATCAACCACTGCAAGTAAATTTTTTTCTAATGAAAATCGTAACTCTCACCCACTCTTTGCAGGTCTTGAAAACTCCAGTCTCATTGGATATGCTTGGCCGTATTTTCAATGGTTCAGGCAAACCAATCGATAACGGGCCGCCAATTTTGCCGGAGGCATACTTGGATATATCTGGTTAGATATGGCCTGCAAGTCATACTTCTTTACATTTTAATCATCTCTTTTATCATGCTACTCAGACACCTTTTCTTTGCTTAAATGTGAATTACAGGAAGTTCCATCAACCCAAGTGAGAGAACATATCCTGAAGAAATGATCCAAACTGGGATCTCTACGATTGATGTCATGAACTCGATTGCTAGAGGTCAGAAAATCCCTCTATTTTCTGCTGCAGGTCTTCCTCACAATGAAATCGCTGCACAGATTTGTCGCCAGGCTGGTCTGGTAAAACGTCTGGAGAAAACTGATAATCTGTTGGAGGTACTATTAGATTTCTATTTTATCGAGTTTTAAATCCTTACTTGGCTCTTCATTATACATGAAAAAGCCTACAATGTTATTCTTGCCACAGGCTGGAGAAGACGACAATTTTGCCATTGTTTTTGCTGCTATGGGAGTTAACATGGAAACTGCACAGTTCTTTAAACGTGATTTTGAGGAAAATGGTTCGATGGAAAGAGTGACACTCTTTCTCAATCTGGCAAGTTCTGTTGTGATTTGCATGTGCTTGACTGTAGAGTCCAGTAGCATCTTTCCAAAAGTTTTTTTTTTTTCCTTTGGCACAGGCCAATGACCCGACTATTGAGCGTATCATCACTCCGCGTATCGCCTTGACCACTGCCGAGTATCTAGCTTATGAGTGCGGCAAACATGTTCTGGTCATTCTAACAGATATGAGTTCTTATGCTGATGCTCTTCGTGAGGTAACTAATCATTTCGTGTGAACTTATTTATGTTCTATGAAGCGATAAAAGAGTGATGAGATATCTTTCTCGATCTTTAGTTAAAAATAGTTAGTGAGCACGCAATATCTGAACAGAATTATTGCAGGTGTCTGCGGCCAGAGAAGAAGTCCCTGGAAGGCGTGGTTATCCTGGGTATATGTACACCGATCTTGCCACCATTTATGAGCGTGCTGGACGTATCGAAGGACGGAAAGGCTCCATCACTCAAATTCCGATCCTCACTATGCCTAACGATGGTAATGCAAGTCTCAGTTGCATACTTTTCTTTTAACAGTAAACCAGAATTATACCTCAGCGCATTTTTTCCAATGAACCAGATATCACACATCCGACTCCTGATCTTACTGGATATATCACGGAAGGACAGGTGTATATCGACAGACAGCTCCACAACCGACAGGTATGCTTTTACTTATTTGTCTCGGCTTGATGTGGAGAAAACAGTTGATTGGCTTCGCATAATTGGGCAATGAATAAAACGTGCTCGAGGCTCACATCAGTTGTTTTGTTGGCTCCACATAATCTTGTATGTTGCTGTATTAATTTTGCTGTTTATTTTTTACAGATATATCCCCCTATCAATGTCCTCCCATCACTTTCTCGACTGATGAAGGTGACTAACATATACTCTCGAGTCAGTTACTAGATTGGGTTCAGCTTTTGTTAAAATCGCTTGTGTCTTTTTGCAGAGTGCCATCGGCGAGGGAATGACTCGCAGGGACCATTCTGATGTGTCCAACCAGGTTCGATTCATTGCTGCTGTTATTACGTAGTGGCTTGATTTTCATGTGTTTGTAATCTCCTCTCCTTTCAGCTGTATGCAAACTATGCGATTGGGAAGGATGTACAGGCCATGAAAGCTGTGGTAGGAGAAGAAGCTCTTTCTTCGGAGGACCTGGTATCCACCTCATCTTGCAAAAAAATTTCATGTGGTAATAAATTCATTGCTCAGACATTTAGCCAAGCTAACAAATTGTGCTCAACAGTTGTATTTAGAGTTCTTGGACAAATTTGAGAGAAAATTCGTTGCACAAGGAGCCTACGATACTCGCAGCATTTTCCAGTCACTTGACTTGGCGTGGACTTTGCTCCGTATCTTTCCTCGCGAGCTTCTTCACCGTATTCCAGCCAAGACCCTCGACCAGTACTACAGCCGTGATGCTGGTAATTAAATCAATCTACAGTGGCCTCCCTTACGATGATTTTATATCCATGGTGCCCCTCTTTCACACTATACCCTCCTCTCCTTGCTTCTGCTACATCTCGAATAAGGGCTGGTGCTGTTTCCAAGCCCCCATTTCAGACACTGGTCAGCTGAACTTAACCATTAAATCCTGCTGCTGTGGATTTTGTATTGTTCTTTTATTTATGCCTATGTTGTCAAAATGTGGTCTTGTTCATCAAGTTCAGAGTTGTCAAAGAACAGCAGGGATTTCCTTGAACTGTAATTTGTGATGAGAGTTTTACAATTTTTTGTCAAAATTGATGTTGGATAGTTCAGCCATGGATTCATCATATTCACACCTCAAAAACAGGTAATAAATTCATGATTCAAGTTGGTACATGAGGTTGAAATTTCATGAACTCATCCAGCTTTGGATGTTCTGGGAACAGGAGGTAAAACAAGTGAATTAAGGTCTCCTGGATAAGGAGTCCACAGACCTAAACCTGCCCTAGTCTCTTTCAAGTTGCTATTTTCCTTGTTCAGCTCTTTCAAGTCTTTGACCCATTCGATTTTGGACGAGTGCTCTCTGGTGTGGGGATGCAAGACAAATAATGAATTATACTCGCAGTTGGGGAACATGTGGAACTTGAACGCGCCGCCTAATCTGTACACTATGTATCCAAAGCTCAGCTGGTCCCTGGGCGTGAACAGATTGACCTCGTTGAACCACACGCAGCTAAATAGATTGTTTAGAGGTGTATGTTCCCGAATGATGATGGCTCCCTCCGGCACATCTGTGATGCACAAACCAGTTGTTAATATGTAAAAGCAATGCCCACTTATCAAAAACTCAATGGGTATCACTCTAGAGGGTTCAGTTATTTAGTTTCTACACAAAGAGATGTTTACCACTGGCTGTATTCTTAAGTATGCTCCAAGGTTGCATTCCCTCGTACCGGTATATTTTCATATGGAGATCAATGAGTGGTCGAGCATATCGTTTTCTTCTTTTGATAGCGTCAGCTTCCTCGTATATGCTGTGATGATGCTTGTGTTGAGCAATTGCAAAAGTATGCTTTCCACGCCACAAGTATCTGCAAGTCAGACACAAGTTTAAGGATCCCAGTCATTAAGAAGCAACTTCGTATATTCCTTTGCTGTGTCAGAAAGCTCAAGTTTAGTGGTGCCAAGAGATTAACAAAATACAAGAATGACGCATAATGGCAAAAGTAGTACTCATAAGGCAAAAGTAGTACAAACTGCTGACAATGAATCAATTAAAACAAAATCTACGAATTTCAGATGAGTCCATGAGATTAAAAAAATTCAACCTTTCTAGCATCAGCAAGGGATCAACCATCAGCTCCATTTTACCATCTATCCAAATACTGTACTGTGCTTGTGGAAACAACCTATGTGTCAAAATCTTTGGAACCTTCCCATTCCTTCTCGGTTCATCATAAGGGGGATTTTTAAGAGGAATAAGGCGCCAAATACCTACCCACAGCCCGCCGCCCTTATCTTTCTCAACAGTACCATTGCTTTTGATGAAATCCAGAGAAACCTCATCCACCACCATAAGAAAGCAAAATAGCTCCCTGGACCGCTGACTTATATTAGTGGGCTGATGAGGCACATCGTAACCATCAAAAATGCCAGATGCAACTACGAATCTGCACTTTGTGACGTAATTAATATCTTCAGGAGACATCTCCGCACCACCGCCACGGATAAATCCACAATGCACCTAAAGAGTGCAAGATTAATGAAGAAGCAAAATATTTTCTACTCTAACTATTCCTAGTAAAAAATCCACAATGCACCGGCAAACTTTGTTTACATAAGCAATGAAAGACGCTAAACAAAATTTACCTTCATGGTCTTTCTGATTTTGAAACTCTGACCTCTTTGTGCCCAGCTTTGATGTCCTCCAAATAAAGGGGTAGTCGACTCAGTACCATTATTAAGTTCCTCTTCCTCAGTATAGGACAGGTTTTCGAGAATCACATCGGGAGTTCTTTCCTTAGGAATGACTACCTTGTCTACATTATAAGCAAGCGGTATCGAACAGCCTTTTACAAAAATATCATTCCATTAGTCACAAAACTCACTGAATCACAAAATTCAAAAACCATATCGAGCACTGATGAACTTACGGTGCGGTGGCTTCGAAACAAATCCCATCGCGTCCAACATTATAAAAACCCTTCCATCTCTATTACAAATAGCTGCCACACAAACACCAAACAAAAAACATTAACACATTTCAAAACCGATAAAGTTCAACACTTTTGATTCTCAGACGTACCTGAGAAAAAAGCAAGGGACGATTGGCAAGACCATACATGAAACAACAATACCATCATAATAAGTAGCATCCATATAATGCCAGCAACTAGAACCAAACGAACAAACCCCTTCTTCCACACAATCCTCAATGGATAATTCTGAGTAAATTTCCCTGGCGAACATGATCCCCCTTCAACATCTACACACACATAGAGAGAGATAGAGAAATACACAACTAATCGCACATACACATCTTGATGATCAGCAAATTTAATCGCTGGTGCAATAGCAGGAGGTTAAACCACATCATGTCCGTACCTCTGGCCAAGTGAAAAGCAGTGTCACGGTCTCCTCTTCGAGTCAATTTTGAGGAAAACGCTCGCTGCGTTTCTTTTCCCTCCATCTAAAATTACAAACCCTAGCTTCAAAAACTCATCTATCTTCCTCAAATCAACGCACACCAAACGGGTCGCACACATGGGCGGACGCAACAAGGACATCATAGAGAAAAATAGGGATAGGATTATGTACCAGGAAGTGCCCCAAATAGTGCTTATTGCCTTGCTCAAAGACATCATAGTTGCGGATACATGCGATGAGGTACAGCCATGAATAAATTTCAAGCCTTTTCGTGCTTCTCAGATCTGTTCTTGTAAACGGAGATCGCCGGAGGTTCGCTCGGCGAGCTGAATCGCAATCGGAGAAGAAGTTTTGAGATTCAGTTTATTTCCTTTCACCAGCAGCTATTTGTCGCAAATTGAAAGAGAAGCTAGAAACGACGTCGTTGGCTATCAAACATGTTTTTACACTAAGCTAAACGCCGTCCTATGGTTAACCAGTAAGTATGATCCTCACCTCCGCATCGATCATCGGACGCTGATAACTGCCGCTCGGGATCGAAAGGTTCGAGCTTTATCGGTTTTGGTCACTGCCCAGATCCAGATTCGCTTCAGTTTTACGGTTCAATGGGGAATATTTGGGTTTAGGGTTTTGTCAATTAGGTTTTGTGTTGGAGCATTAGGATGATGGTGTTGGAATTATCAGGAGATGGTGGTTAAAGTAGTTGATGTTGTCGGTAGGATTACACTGCTCTTGTTGGCATTCTTGTTGATCTTGCAACTTTCTTGCACTTCATTCATATACAGCAAGCTCATTGCATGAGCAGCTTGTTTGTGTTCACCATTTTTTATCTTCTTTCTAAACTTGCCAAACTCTGCCCATTTGGGTCTTGCCCATTTGGTGCTGTGGTCCTCCTCTTATACATCATCCTTGCCCCTACAGTTAGGGTTTGTATATGGAGCAAGCTTGTTCTTGAAATGGCACAAAAATGAGGAGGCCCCAAGCCATGTGATCTCTCTCTCTGTCTCTCTCTCTCTCTCCCTTGCTTCTTTTGGCCATTGCTCTGCTTAATCTTGTCAGCCATTTGCAGGGCACAAACATTTCAAGTTTAGGACCAATAATGTACTCACATGGGTGTTGGGTAGCAAGCAAATCAATGGAGCTGGACCAGGAGGAAGTTGGATTCAATTTATCAACAGAGTACAGAACACATGGAGGGAGCTAAATTAACTCATCATCAAAAGCTACAAAACACACATCAATGATATGAAACAGAGAGATTGAGATTGACAGTGGAATGGAGGTGGCTCAGTTGGAGGTGGTGCTCCTGAAGGATCCTAAAGCTTTGATGGCTGCAGCTCTGAGGATGTACTGGTGATATGCAGCTGCTGCAAGTGCTCCAACAAATGGCCCAACCCAGAAAATCCACTGCCCACCAGTCACAAGCAAACTCAGAAACTAAAATGGGTCATCAAAAATGGAGTTTAGAAGATTGAGGAGGGCTCACATGGTCATCCCAGGATTTCTCCCTGTTGTAGATCACAGCAGCTCCAAAGCTCCTAGCAGGGTTGATTCCTGTCCCAGTGATGGGGATAGTGGCCAAATGCACCATGAACACTGCAAATCCAATTGGGAGTGGAGCCAAAACCTGCAACCAAACAGCTCATTCAAACAACCTCAAAACCATTCACATGTTTCATGCAAAGAAAGGGCCAATGTCTACCGGCACGTGGGAGTCACGTGCGCTCCTCTTGGGGTCAGTTGCAGAGAAGACAGTGTAGACGAGCACAAAGGTGCCGATGATCTCAGCTCCCAAAGCTGTGCCGGTGTTGTAGCCAGGCGCGACGGAGTTAGCTCCGCCGCCATGCAAGTTGTACTGATGCTTCATGAAAGCTTTCAGTAGCCCGACCCCAGAAACGGCGCCTAGGCACTGCGCCACCATGTAACCCACCGCGCGCGGCAGCGACACCTTCCTCGCCAGAAACAGCCCAAAGGTCACTGCCGGGTTGACATGACCACCTAAAAATCAAACACAGCAACAAAATTCCATTAAAATGTTGGGACTTTTCACATAGTCCAAAGGCTTGAAAGTTGAAGGTTGGTCTGATATATCTGGCAAATTCACAAGAACGGTTCCGATTCAAACCTGAGATTCCGGCAGTGCAGTAAACGAGGACGAAGATCATTCCACCGAAAGCCCAAGCAATACCCAGAAGTCCAACGCCGGCGCAGGGGTCGGTCTGGCTCTTGTGGCCGATGACAGTGGCGACAGTGACGTAGAGGAACAGAAGAGTGGCTACGAACTCAGCAATGAGCGCTCTGTAGAAGGACCAGAGCTTGAGCTCGGCAAGGTCGATCAGCGGCGCCGGCGGCGGGTCTGTGTAGTCCTTTACATTGTGGGTCTTCGCCTCCTTCGCCATTGTCGCTGAGGTTGTTGTCTCTCCTCTAACTTTGGAGAGCGTTGTGTGGGGTTTTAAAAACAGGGATGGTGAAGGGGGTGTGAAGTGGGATTTATGAATAGTTTAGGGGTGAGTTTATAAATATAAGAAGTTATAGGGTATGGACCTTAAAACACATTCCCACGTGAGAAGAGGCCTGCCCTGCAGAGGGAGGGTGGTCCCTGCTCAGACCGGCATCCAACCAGTTCCCAATCCAATCCTGCAAACCCCCGTTCAGGCCCAATACATCCCAACGGTCGGCCCAAAACTCGCAACGGTCGGAAAAATAGAATAATAACAATCGTACGATATAATTATCAGCGCATCCAAACAGGCCCTTCAAAAGAACGGTTCGTACATGTCACGACCGCTCCTCGAGACGGAACTCCATAATAATGCTGACGTGGTAACTCGCGATCGCCTAACCGCCTCACGCCACATACCCGCCACGTGTCATTCCACGTCATCAGCCAAGCGTCGCCGTATCGATTACCGAGACGTGTCCCACTACTGGTCTTGTTATTTCGATAAAAACAAAAGAGCGGATTTGGATCGACCGTGCACGGAACGGGTGTGGTGATAAAGAGGAACAGAACAGAACCGAAACAGAGGAAGGTGAAGGAACGTCATTGACTGCACCCAAGCTGCGCCTCATCGATCTCTGCGTTCACGATCCGCTTCAGCAGTTGCTTTCCTCTGTTTCACATTTACTGGGTATTGATTAATGATTGGCTTTGGATGCGGAGAAATTGGCATGGAAATGCAGATGGGTTTAGGGTTTCAAAGCGTGTAGATTGAGATTTGATTCATGGGTCAGTGTCAAGGCCATCAAATCTCCATCAGAAGGCTATGTTTTCTGAGTATCAGTCGGTTTCAATGACCAGAGAAGCAGAATAATGGTGGCAGTGAGAAATAGTTGCTCTGTTTCTTGCACTGAGAAGATGATGCTGTGCACAGATTTAAAGATCTACAGTTCTATAATGCAGTAGGTGGTGGTTTAGGGTTTAGTAGAGATCCGACTCTAAAAGAGAGAAAATTGACATGACAGGCTTGGCTCGCTGGAACCCAACAAAAAGCAGAGATCAATTTGATGGTTGGGTCATGCTAGTGGAACAGAGCCTCAATGCTGGTTTTCTTCCTGGTCTGGCAAACTGGGCAGATGTCAATCATCGAGTCACAGACTATGCATGAGCAGAGATGTCGACAGGGGAGGAACACCACGCCAAGCTCCCTAGTTTGACAAACTTTACACAGCCCTCGTTCGCCATTGAAACAGCTCTGCTGTTCATCGCAGCATGACTCTGCATCTTCAACCGCACCCGCCTTGTTGTGGTGGCGTTCTCCGCCGTACAAGGCGACGGAGTGTTGGAGTTGTGCGATGGTGTCGTTGAGGCTGATGACTTGGAGCTCGTTCTGTCTTGCTAACTGCTGCCACGTCAGATTCTCGTCTTGCAGTCTGACGAGGAGCGATTCGAGTTGGGATGTGCGGATTGCAGCTTTGGCGATTTCTACGTCTTTTTGCCTGAGCAGGAAGTTCGTTCGAGGCTCGATTTTACTAACCAGCGCTTCGAGCTCGAGCTTCCTCTGCTCCCGGAAAACCCGCCTCAACCGCTCGCTCTGTTCCTCCAAAGCCAGAATCGATTCAGCACAAAACTCCCAACCTTAAAAATCTACAAACATAAATCAAACATCATCCTGACCTGGTCGTGGATGTACCGGTCGATTTCCAGTCTCTGTTTCTCACCCTGCGTATCATCCGCAACATGATTCAAAAAATGGATAATCCTCGGATTGGGAGTCTGCGACTGAAACAGCTCAGCCAACATCTGCTGCCGCTGGCGACTCGAACACATCTCGTCACCGCCTCCTCCCCACTCCGGCACCCCATAGAGCGGAAACCCAGAATTCTCGGCGTACGTTTGCGCCTGAATCGCCATTAAAGACCAATCAACTCTCAACACACGCCCTGAAAACCTCCCCAGAAGATGAAGGACAGGATAAAATAGACGACTGACTCGGTCTGCCTCTCAGTATATATATACACGAATTGAATGCAGAGATGGAGAGAGAAAAGTCGGAGAGATTGAAGGACAGAGATGGGTGTGAATCGATATAAATAAAGCAAGCAATGAAGCTCCAGAAAATGGTGCAGAGGATGGATTCTGATGAATTTGGGGAATCAGTGGAAAGAGAGAGAAAATGCCCAACGAGTGAATGCTTCCACATTTTCACTCCCTTCAACGACCGACTCAATTTTCACCTTTTCTTTAATTTATTTTTAATTTATTTTCTTTAAATTTGTTATTTTTTGAAGTAGTTTTGGAAGTTCAAAATTTTTCAATGAATTTTAAGGGCTTCGATTGGTAATTATGATAAGAGTGTGGAATTTTAAGTTGCATAGCCTTTTATCACGTTTAGTTATTGCAAATTGAATTGGCCAAAAATAATAACTTTCTTAAAGTTATTCAGATTCGATTATATTTGATCTGAATACATTTCGCTCGCACGAATAAACTAGCATCGAAATTACCAGTATTACTCGGTTAAGACCATGAGAATCATACATTTAATTTAAATAAAATCAATGGGGTTTTGAAGGTACATTCGATTAATTAGGTCACCGTACTTTGCTTTTTTTTGTGTGCTTATTTGCTAACTTACATGTTAGTTTTATCATTAATATTGCATGAAAAAAAACTATGGGATGCCAAAGATCGTGACAAAGAGATTCCGCATTTTTATCGTAATTAAAATATTTACTGAGTCTATTGAAGAACGATAAGGTTGACGGAAATTATTATTCAGGGACATCATAAGATATATCGAGATAATCATAAATTTCGTCTCGGCAAATATCATAATAATTAAATATAATGAATCTCATTCTAAATGTGTAATGTGACGAAAGGTTAGCTGAATTAATGAGTGGTTACGTCATCACAGGCCCTTGATTTTAAGGGACAAAAACCCTAAAAGACTGCAGTGGATAGACAAGGCCAAAGTTATTGCTCGCATTACTAGTGAACTTTCTGAGCAAGTCTGCAGGAAATCAGATAGGGAAAAAACCCTAGCAATAGTGTCAAAGTTGTACCAAATGGGTAGTTGTGGCACAGAAGTGTCCGAAATGGACCATGTGAGGGCCACCAACTCAGCATCTGACCCTAGACATATCCCAAAGCTGCTACTGCTGTTGTTGGCTCTGGTTCCTAGTAGTGGCTAGGTTGTGCTGGCTCGCTGGGAGCCAAAAGTGTGGCACCAAGCTGTAGAGGTACATTGGTTCTGGTCTGGTCTGGTCTGACTCACTAATTATGAACTATAAAACTCACTGACTGGCTGGCCCATCGTCATGAAATTTACACGCAGTTTCAGCTGAGGTACCTGTGACTCATGAGTCTCTTGTTTTTTAACTTTACGTGCTTGGTGGGGCATCGATGGCCACCACCCAATGCAGGGCAGGTTGCAGAAGCGATGTAGTGAAACTTGGTGATTTGCAGTGCATGGGGTTTGTCTTTATCTTTAAAGTTGTCTTAAAGCTCCGCATGCACGTGGGTCGATCCTCTCTTCTCCATCTTCTTGTGATTAGGGTTTTTGATGGTATTTTTAGGGCTTTGAATCTTGATATTCATGATAGAGACTTAAATATTTGCAGTTCATTGGAGCCATGTGGTTCGTGTATTGCCATGGCTGCTGCAGATTAGGGTTTTGGATGATATGGGCTCGGCCAGCTAACTGCCATTTGAGAGCTGGCACTTGGATAATCAGACATGCAGAAATAGGCACGTCGCACCAGACATGAAACATCATGCTACATGGTACACCTTCCACAACCCATCCTCTACATTTTTTTTTATTCTACCACAAATCCAGCACCTCTGCTCTAACCCATCATAAATCTAACCATAATCACGTCTTTTTTTCCACCAGACCACGTCGATAGACTTTACATCACATAATAATTATAGTTTATCTAGTAATAATGAACGGACGGTTATTGACAGTTTTTTCAGTTACAACAATTTCGATTTTCCTATCACCGGCCCATATAAAATATAGGCCCAATAACCAGGCCCATATAAAATCTAGGCCCAATAACCGACATCAACACCTTAATCAAAGCACCTCCCTCTTACGCTGCAAATCCAGATATTATGCACGACACGTGGCGGGCTCTGCTGTGTTTCACCCGACAAAACCAACGGCTTAGAATCCACTAACCGCCTCTGCTTTCCCACTTTCTTTATATAGATTGGATCAGCTCACCAAACACGCTTCACAGTCTTCTTGGTTCAGCTCGATTGCTTCGTCCCAAAATATCCCAAAAGCATATTCTACTCACAAAGCAAAAACCACTGCATATTCCTGCATCTGCTTTTGCCTTCAGCTCATCGGAACCTCGCCGGGAAAAATGGGTCTTCTGGATCACTTCGACTGCGCCGGCGCCCACCACAAGAAGTACAAAAGGAACAAGCAGCTACAGGTTCGCTAGCTTGATACAAATACTTGTTAAAATCTTGCTGGGAAAAAAACATAGCTTAACAGAGTGTTTTATATATGTTGGTAAATTAGATTCGTCGAGCATAAGGCCGTGTTTGAGTAGCCTACTAGTTTCCCGATTTCGGGTTCTTAATAATTAAAAGGCGTCAAACGCGGCCTAAGCTGGATTCCGATTCTCACGTCATGTGCGTGTCACGTGACTAGTTCGTTTCGAATGAATGAATCCTGACCGTTGGATGTTTGTGAACCAGACGGTGGAGATAAAGGTGAAGATGGACTGCGAGGGTTGCGAGCGGCGCGTGCGCGGAGCGGTCGAGGGAATGAAAGGCGTGACGTCAGTCGCCATCGAGCCGAAGCAGCACAAGGTGACTGTGATCGGCTACGTCGACCCAGCCAAAGTCGTGTCTCGCATCCGGCACCGAACCGGGAAGCCCGCCGAGCTCTGGCCTTACGTCCCGTACGACGTCGTGGCGCATCCTTACGCGCCGGGTGTGTATGATAAAAAGGCGCCGTCTGGGTATGTCCGCAACGCGTACGACCCGTACGTGAACCAGCTGGCTCGGGCCAGCTCGACCGAGGTGCGGTACACCACCGCGTTCAGCGAGGAAAACCCTCAAGCTTGTGTCGTGATGTGAAACAGTGAAATGCAAATGTTTATGGCATGTAGCATGATTTTGATATAAGTTTATCTTTTAGATATTTTCATTAAAGTGTGTGTTTTATATTTTATTGCATTTTGAAATTGAAAGAGATAACGTGTAATGGTGGGGCCCATGGACAAAGTTGGCTTGTTGTGTAAATTGTCATTTTGGGTGTCCTATTTTGTAATTTAAATGATTTGATATTTGATTGGAATTAATTTCATAATAAAGGGGCCAATAATAGAGCCTTGAGATATTTTTGTAGTTGTTCAAACATCAGTATGAATATATAATTTTATTTATTATAAAATGCAAGAATTTAGTTGACTTTCATTTACTCCTAAACAAAATTGAAAATTACGATGAATATAAATATAAATAGTTTTTTAAAATTAAAACCAAAAGTACGCCCGCTGTTGGGTTATTGGGCCGCTAAGTGGGCCCTATAATCCAACACAAAAGTCCAATGGGCCCAAAGTAAGCCCATCTTCTCGGCCTTTTTTACTTTTGGCGGGAAAGAGTTCGACATGTAACCACAGCGCGCCAGGGAGAGAGAGAGAGACGGAGAGATGGCGGAAGAAGGCGAAGCTGCGGGGCCGGAGCAGGTGGAGGAAGAGTATGAGGTTTGGAAGAAGAACACGCCGTTTTTGTACGATCTGGTCATATCGAATCCACTGGAGTGGCCGTCGCTGACTGTCCAGTGGCTGCCGACGGTCCCATCGACGGTTGGATTATTCGCCGCGCACAAGTTGATGTTTGGAACGCATACGGATGGATCTCCTAACTATCTGTTGGTTGGTGACGTGTTGCTGCCTTCTGATGGGTCGACCGCCGTTCCGAATTCGGAGTCCAACATTCCCAAGGTTTTGCTTGTCGAAACCCTATCTAATTACACGACGCAGTCAACTTTTTAGTCAATAATTTGATTTAATTTTGAATATTGATCGAAGATATGAAGAAGTATACTATCTAAAATGAGACCTAGTTTGATGCATTGCAGCTGATCGATGAAATGTCTGATTGGGTATTTAAAATGTTCTTGTTACTTGACATGTTGTAATAGGTTGAGATAAAGCAGAAAATACATGTAGATGGTGAATTGAATAGAGGGAGGTGTATGCCGCAAAACCCAGCTCTTATTGCTGCAAAGACTAGTGGTGTCGAGGTGTATGTGTTTGACTGTTCAAAACATCCGGAGCAAGATGATTCTTTTAATCCTGATTTGAGATTGAGGGGTCATGACAATGAGGGATATGGATTGTCTTGGAACCCCTTTAAACAAGGGTATTTGGTTAGTGGATCTAATGATAAAAGAATTTGTTTGTGGGATGTGTCGGCTTCTCCTGGAAATGGAGTGCTCGAGCCACTGCATGTTTATGAGGTATTGGTCGGTTCTTATGACTAAATAGCATTTTCATACTTGAGATTAGTTTTATGCTCGATTTTACAGGGACACGAAAATGTGGTTGAAGATGTAGCTTGGCATTCTAAGAATGAAAACCTTTTTGGATCTGCGAGTGATGATTGTCGTTTGATGATATGGGACCTGCGCACGAATAAACCCCAGCACTCTGTGATAGTTCATGACCGAGAGGTAACTTGCTCCTGGATGTTTTATATTGAAAGGTTCTATTGGATAATATGTATGGATATAATTTAGATGATTCAGACTATTCCTTTGGTAGTTATTGCAGTAATACTATAATAATAACCAAGTGCAGTTTCATATTCATGTAATGGCACAAGATATTCAAAAATATGACAGAAATATTAGCTTTCTTAGTGTGCTTTGATGTTATGATCGATTTTGACTACCGAGACTAATGCAGGTGAATTATCTCTCGTTCAACCCTTTCAATGAATGGGTTCTTGCCACAGCCTCTTCAGACACCACCGTTGGTTTGTTCGATTTGCGGAAGCTGGCCAGTCCCTTGCATTTATTAGGCAGTCATATGTATGCTCTTTGCCCCACAAATTAAAATATTTTGCGATGCTCAGCCTATTACATTTAGTCATGTGAACTGCTCCGACAAATCCTGCCCGCCTTATTAGTGTCATCTGATAGCTAAGGGTGATATTTTTTTGCAGTTCCCTCTTATCATGTGAAGTTGGCTGGTTATCTCTCATGCATATTGTGAGATGTAGGCTGAGATTCACTGTGCAAGATGTTAAAAGTCTGTTTTCCGATCTATGCTAATTATAAATGTACCTTCTACAGAGAGGAGGTATTCCAGGTCGAGTGGGATCCTAACCATGAAACTGTGTTGGCTTCATCTGCTGATGATAGGAGATTGATGGTTTGGGACCTTAATAGGTACCCCATCCTATACTTTTGGCTATTCTTCAATTTTTTTTTTCATCATTGAAAGTATTTTACTCCACAATGCATCGGAAGATACACTTTAAAAGTTTGATATAACGTCAATTGCTGACTGTCAAAGTCGCATGTTGTGGCCTGTTGAACTTGACAGGATTGGGGAAGAGCAAATGGAAGGGGAAGCGGATGATGGCCCTCCAGAGCTTCTGTTCTCTCATGGAGGTCATAAAGCCAAGATATCGGATTTCTCCTGGAACAAGAACGAGCCATGGGTTATCTCAAGTGTAGCCGAAGACAATACACTTCAAGTGTGGCAATTGGCAGAGAGCATTTACCGCGATGATGATGATTGCATGCAAGCATAAAGACCTCAACCCACTTCAATTTAAAGCTTAGTTGGATCTAGATGCACCCTGAAAGGCCTGTTTGTCTCAGCTGCCTTGTACCTTGGTTTTATTGACATATGATACTTCTTTTGTGACATTTTTGAGGTCCACTTGTGCTTCTGAATTTAGTCTTTACAACCCATTTGAAGGCTTGTGTAAGTACCTCAAACTGGTACAAAGGACAATCCTCCAACTGTGTTTCAGATCAATGATACATCTCATTGAATGTATCCAAGGGCAGTGTCCCTTACCCTATGAGAGAAACATACATAAACCTAGTTCCCATTACACTCTACACTGAGCCATAACATTCATCCCAACTTAAGACTAGAATTCAACTTCACTAGCATTCAGGAGAACAAAAGCACGTCATGTTGGCGAAGCAAAATGTGTCAAAAACGCTCTAATTCCATGGAGGACAGGCGTTGACTCGGCGCTAAAGTTCTAGCTTCTTCCAGCACTTGCAGCTCCACCACCAACTAGCAAAAAACAAAGCAAAGCTTCAGATGGTCAGTTGAACCAGTCAAGCAGCCAGACTAGTTACAAAAATACAGAAATATGACAAGAAAGGAAAATATTTCCAATAATTTCTTGGTAAATCTAAAAATGGTGTTAAATATCCTTCATGCTATACGTCCTTTATCTATGAAGGTCAATACAATTTTTTCACCTGTATGCAATTGCAATTAAATAAACTTAAGCATCGATTAAGAAGAGCCTTAATTTATCTCCACCTGGATGAATTATAAATGAGCTATCAAACTCATATGAGAAGACTCAGAATAGCATTCGAGGAAAAACAGAAGAAGCCCAAACTCTACCTTTTCTCATGTTTGGGCCAGAAGCGAAGGCATCACCAGCAGGGAGATCAGTTGGTTCTACAGTTGGATTAGAAAAACACTGATGATCATCCAATCCATTTCCCATACTGCTTTTCTCTATTTCGCCAGGATTCGGACAATAAAGCTGATCACCGCACCGCACATTACACTGATTCATAACATACCCACCATTTATGTTCGGATTAACAGGCTTTTGATAAGGAAAACATCCAATCTTCCCATCAATCCTCCCCCTAATGTCCACCAGCAAGCACTTAAGTCTCGCAACCTCCGCCTCCAAAGCAGCCTGCCCCTGCAACCTTTTCGATAGCTGCTGGTTCACAGCCCTCAACCTCACAACCTCCTCCTCCAACGACGCAGCTCGCGCTTTCTTCTTCTCCCTATACTTCCTAACCGCTTCCCTGTTCCCTAACGGCCTTCCCTTACTCTTCTTATCTTCAGACTCAGCAGCGTCCTCTGTCACAAACTTGGTGTGCACATGCAAGCACGTATGCGTATGTTCATTGTCCGGCCCGGGCGGATTGCAAGTATGGGTATGAGTGCAAGCACGCATATTATTCATTATATCGTCAAACAAGCCGTCCATCGAGCCATTACTATTAATCTCTCCCATTATTGAATTTGAAAACACCTCTTGGTTCGAAAAATCGAGCTCACCATCATCCATCCCAAATCCAAACAACTACATCACCCAATAAGTAACCAAATCAATATCAACCTAAAGCTCAAAACATTCAGCAAAAAAAAAAAAGTCCCCAGTAACTCAATCTCCTCTAAACCTACAAACCCTAGAAATACTCAGAACACAATCGAATTCTTACAAAAACAAAACTCAACCAATTACACCCAATAAACACTCACCGGCATGAATTCTCGATTGATCACCAACTCTCCAGCCAGCGCCTGATTGAAATCAACAAAACACAACCAATTGCATCGCCAACTGAAACCCTAGAAAACAGGGTTGATGCTCCAATACTACGATTTAGACGCTAAATGCAGTGAGAATCGGAACCTTGAAAGTCACCCGATCAGCAAGTTGACAGCTTTTCTAAAATCAGTGGAGCGAAAAGAGACTCAATGGATGGATGTCGAAGCAGCTCAAACTTTCCACTGTCGATATTACAGATGCATTTGTCATACAATAAACTTCAGGGACTAATATATAATTAGAGTAGAGTTCAAACTAAATTTTCAATTCAGTCCTTTTACTATCGGTACTTATCCATCCACCCCTTTACTACTGATCCATTAGTTTACGATTTATAGAAGAAATTTATGCATGAAGACACGTTTCAGTATGTGATTGGATAAGGACTGAACTTCCCGCTGCATGAGGCTATCGGTTGTAACTGAGTTGATCACATCTCAGTGCGTTCGTCTTCTTTCCCAAAATAACCAAAAGCGAAACCCTAGCCGGCTCTCGGCTGAAGATGGAAAGGAGTCGACGGAGCGGAAGATCGTCAGAAAATGGGAGCGTAGAGCTACTGACGCGTCGAAGGTATGCTGATGCGTGGCCGAGGGACGTTGAACGACGAGAGGACATCGTGATTTTGGTTGTTGTGGCTCGACTCATGGCGGAGAGAGGAACGGGCCAGGAAGCCAAGGAGGGTGACGTAGGATGGAAGATCGTTGATTATTGATATGAAGAGGGAGCTTCTGTTCTCTGGTTCAGTTCGTTACCCTCCCAGCACTCCAGATTTAGGTATTTGTTCCTTCTATTTCTTTTTCACGCTTTTTATGTGGTAAATTTGATGGTTTGAAGCGGAAGCTCATTGCTGATGGATTGCTGAGAAGAGATTAAGGAAGAACGAATGCGATTCAGATTTACGTTTCCTGGAACATTCATGAGCAGGTGGAAGGCCAGGTTGTATATGGTTAATGTTAGAATCTCATTGTTGGTATGAGAGGGATTTGTGAGTATCTTTGAGGCTTAGTGATTCTGTTGGTGTTCATTTTTTTATAGTACAAAATTTTACTGGAAATTAGAATTTGGTGAGATTGGTCTAGCTGATCAGGCATGGCCCATTTCTTTCTTTCTTACATCTGAATTGTGTCTATGGAGATGTTGGCATATCACATTCATCTGATTGTTTTCAGAACACTTCCTTACTGGCTAAGAACAAAGAGAAGGTCAGAAGGACATCCTTTTCCATGTTTTTGTTTTGCAGTATATCATTCAAAATTGGGTGACATTGGTAACAAGCATGATGAAAAAAGAGAGGCTATGTGCATCTCAGGGTGGCCGGATTATCTTGTCTCAGGTTTGTTTGGCCTCTTATGAAGCTAATAACTTTAGTTCATTATTATTCATACTGTGTATACTCTTGGAAGTTTTAGCTTTCTGGGATACTGCACTTGTGAATCAACTGTGAATTTTATAACTACCTTACTTGGAATTGATCTTATAGACCCAGAATGAGTATAACCATTTACAGCTTTTACTTACAAGCACCTCGGAATCAGTTCTATTCAGTGGGCTGCAAAAATGGTTTGGATGACTATGGTTGCCCCCTAAGATTATTTTATCTTTCAAGCAATTCCACTTTAAATTATAGATTACAGTACCTAAAATTCCTTTTTTGTTTTGTTTTATTAATAGGTCTGCCAAGAGGACCTAAATACGGCCACCTCAAGCATCAGCATGCTGCTTTAAAATTGGCTAGGAAGCCCCTGCTTCGGGGCATTCCTAGAGTCCAAAGAGTCGCTCCTTATCTTGTGGTGAGCTAATGCAATGACTGCTATGCAACCATTAATCAAAATATAGCGAGGGAGTAAAACAGTTGAAGCTAATTTTTGTTCCTGCTATTCAGATCATTACTATTGAGAAGCCTGGAACCAGCATTTGTGCATCTTTTCTCTCGCCAACAACGATTCTATCACAGCATAGCGAGACAAAAGAACCTGCAATGGAACAAGGCGAGCCACGCCTCTTACGTACAAGACACCACTAGAATTATTTGGCTTGAACAAAGATAAATCTGACTATGCCTGGTATACAACAAGGTAATCTATCATGCTTCAGAAACTCCTCTGTTTGCCACTATTAGTTCCAACCAACAGTGAGGAATCTTGATACCCATATGAATCTTCAGTATCCTGCTTTTATCTGATATATTTATGGAAATTTACTTGCCGCTTTGAGTTGTCTGCTTTTGACTTGCAAGTCTTCGCATTGCAAATCTTGGATATGCCTTGCTTTTGTTTCAGGAGAAGTGGTATTCCGAGTTTAGCGTTTGGTGATTATATTGCTTTGTGGTTGCCTTGATGATGATGTTTGGATGCAAGTTTGTTAGATCCATTTTTGTTTTCAAGGATTCATGGAATATGTTTTTTTTTAGTTGGAGTGGTTCGAGTTTCAGGTAGCTTGGATGGACCGATTAGAAAGGAAGAAGAGTACAGTCACGGGGCGGACAGTGGCTTAATGAATGGTCTTGATTTCTCAGGTAAGTAGTATTCTGATATTGTCTCGTGCTTGGAATATGTTCATCTTTCGAATTTGGTTCAAGTGATGTTAGAAGAAATAGGTCGAGTTTGTGAAGATGTAATGTTATTGGATTCGCATGTCTTGTCTTACAGGATGGAATGTCTATGACGTACTATTTGTAATATGATTGAAATCTTTACTTGGGAAAATATATTGGCAGCAAATTATGAATGAGGAATATTTGGTGGTTGAGTGAAGCTTTTTTTTTTTTTACTGTGGAAAAAAATTTATTGTATATGGTTATGTTGTCACTATTCAGGCGTTTTACTATAGGAAAGTATATATGACTCTCATAGTGCGCTTAGTGTTATTTTCTACTTCATGTCGGTAGCCTTGTATTGCTTTAAAGAGATATTGCAGATATTTGTATATTTGTCGTCTTGGAGAGGAAGAACCTCAAAAATTCCCAAAGATAACATATGCAGACTTGTATCACGCGAGTAATCCATTGAGAGATTTTAAGTGTCTTATTATGCCTGGCATATGCAGAAAATAAAGTCCGTTCCAAGTAAATAAATGCTTAGTTTGTTTGATTTGGTTAGATTATTGACCAACTGTTGTTTGTACTAGCTTGCTGGTGTTGTTACACCACAGACTCTGTTCCAGGCAGAAAGGTATGGCATTCATGTATGCCAAGAACAGATAGCTCGTTTGTTACCATTTTTCCAATTCAGGATTATTCAAAGGTTTCCACCAAGGAAGGGCGTCATCCAGATGCAAAACACAAGGTATTTAGCACAGTGCATTTATGCTTCCGAAAGTAGAGTTTCTAGTGCTCTCTCTATACTGGAAAGTAGAGAGCATATTTAGGGAGATGGTAATTATAACAGTGAATATATGCAACTCTTCATGCATCGTGACCTGAACACAGCTATGATGATGGCCCGTGAAGTAAAGAACCTCTGAAGTTTGATAACTCTTATTTTGTGCAAGGCTACAGTTATCAGTTAGATAGACACGTTCAGCGTTAGACTTGGTTTTTGGTTATGAACTAGGCATACTATTTGATCACTAATTATGCACGACCAAGTTCCAAGGCAGGGCTGCAACCTATTCTCTCCCTCGTCCTTGATGACCCATATCAAGGGATGCGGGTGCTACATGAATGAAGGGAATGACAGGATGCCAATTCAAATCTAAACTTTGTTGAATTGTATTATTATCAATTGCATAGGAACGTGCACATAATTTCATAGCGGATCATTCTCTCCACAAGTCTATGAATAATTGCATTCGCATTCAGATTCCAGTGCTTATCTCTATTCACCTAACTTTCTTTCTTATCTTGACAGATCGCGTCAGTCAGAGCTCCAATGTTTGGTAGATGGCACAGCTGCTGCCTAATTAATCATAGATAAGTTACATGTTATGATAGCGCCAAGTCGAATTTGAACATCCTCTTTCCAGTTAACAATTCTCATTAACAACCACATGTGCAGCTGATTGACATATATGAAATGTGGAGGGATCGAGTATAATTAAGAAGGAAAAAAAATAGGAGAGAACGTAAGGTGGTAGGTAGGTAAAAAGACCCCACACCACCAGAGTCCCTTGTGTTTTTTTCCCCTAAGCACATGAATCTCCATCCATCCGCCACTATCTTACTCGATTCATGGCTGCCGCCATGTGATATAGCCACGTTGTTTTCAACGCAGCATTCACTTCAGTCTCAAGCATATATTTTGGATGAATGATTTGAATTAAGCGATTATGAGGAGTTTTGTGTTGTGAGGAGGCGGTGGTAAGTATTTGGTGAAGCAGTTTCAAAATTCAGTTCCCAGAGCCAGAGGGAGAAAGGTGGGCTTTCCTTTCCATCTAGAAAGAAATATGAAGGGAAGAAAGTGTCAGTGAGTCAAATGTGTGACAAGGAAAGGAGGTGGTTGGATGAATGAAAAAAAGGTTAGGTGAATTAATTATAGGGTACATATGACAAATCCGAGTAACATCGGAGGTCTGTTAGTTGAGAGAGATGGCAATAATATGATGAACATAGTAAATGACACAAATGGAACCCTATCCCCACCCATGAATGTCCTAAACTTCAACCACACACTAACGAGGGAGGGAGAGGTTAAAAAGGGAGAAGTGGAAGGTGAACCAAAGCCCCCACATTCAACTACCACAACTACACTCCCACTCCCATCTATCTTCCTCCTTGTTTATGTTGTTTTCACAGCTTTATTGCTCTCCGCCCTTTTCAAATCATTTTCCAATCTCACCCACCTCTTCTAGAAACCCCCCCGCCCTAAACCCAAAACTTGATTGATACCAACCACTACATTACTTTTTTCACCTCCCACGACCATCATCATGTATGCATCCGATAAAAGAAAGACCCAGTTTTCGCTCCAATCTTTTGGTTGATAATAAACTATGAATGTATAGATCTAGAAACATATGACTGGAAGAGTTGGAAAATTCAGTGACCTTTTTCGTACTAGGCCAAAAGGTCGAAATTTTAAAACAAGGAAGGAAAGAGCTGTACTTAAAACCAAGTCAAGAGCTACTCGTGTTAGTTCCAACAGCTTTCAACACAATACTTGTCATACCTTAACATGTATTCTGGCACATGGATGGGGGGTGGCTAAGATCTTAATATACTCTAAACTCCCAATCTTAGTGTATGCTTCAAGTTAAGTAAGCAGTGTAAGCATTATTACCTACCTTTGTAATTAAAAACCAGTAGAGAGGAGGGAGGGAGTTAGGGCAGACACCCACCTGAAAGTGCTATCTAAAATATTATTGATGTCCCTTTTAGTGACTCGATGATTAAAGCTGCAAGGTAATGTAATAGTAGTATTTCATTATTATATGATGATCATGAGTGATGACAAATGCCTGGGCCATGCTTTTAACCTATTCTCACCAACTCACATCTAGAAGCAATAACTATTTTTACTCTGTTTCATCTTCAAGTGCAGCTTAGAAATAATTATTAACATATATATACACAGTTAGGTACATTGTGTGTAGATAGATCTATTTAGTCAAAAGTTATATAAGACCATCCTCACTTGAAGAAGTCCTCAACAAGAAAGACCCAGCAAGCCACACACCCTTGGAGCTTCTTCACCAACAAAAGAGCAACCATCAAATCCAGAGGAAAAAAACACCCAGAAAGGAGAAACCCGAATCCCTGATCAGCAATCAAATCTAGAAGACTGATTTCTCATAATTGGCTACTGGGTTCTTGTCCAAATGGGGAGGTCACCATGTTGTGAGAAAGCTCACACTAACAAAGGGGCATGGACTAAAGAAGAAGATGATCGTTTAATATCCTACATCAGATCTCATGGGGAGGGATGTTGGAGATCCCTGCCCAAGGCTGCTGGCCTACTCCGGTGCGGCAAGAGTTGCCGCCTCAGGTGGATCAACTACCTTAGACCTGACTTAAAAAGAGGCAACTTTACAGAGGAGGAGGATGAGCTCATCATCAAACTCCACAGCCTACTTGGCAACAAGTAAACATTTTTAAAACCCAATTCTTGAGTCTTGGGTTTGGCCAAGACTTGCAATTGACAATTCTGATTCAGTTTCTCTTCTGTTATACTAATTTTAAGGATGAACTTCGTTTGATTTTCAGATGGTCACTTATAGCAGGGAGATTACCAGGAAGAACCGACAATGAAATCAAGAACTACTGGAACACGCATATAAGAAGAAAGCTATTGAACAGAGGAATAGATCCAGCAACTCACCAGGGCATCAATGATACATCCACACCAGAGCAATCCACCAACACATCCACCACCATTTCGTTTGGTGCATCCAACAAAACCATGAATGCTGCAAGCAGAGATCAAGTTGAAGATCAGAAGAGGATGGTCAGAGGTATATTCGAATGCAAGGTTGAGCAATTTCCTGTACAAGAACCACAACAAGGTATTCCAGACTTAAATCTTGAGCTTAAGATCAGCCCTCCTAGCTACTACCAGTACCAACAACACGAGGCATTATTAAAGAGTGGAAGAAATCACTCTGCAGTCTGCTTTGCTTGTAGCTTGGGGCTGAAAAACAGCAAAGACTGCAGTTGTCGTAATGGCAGTGTTAACAACAACAGTGTAGCAATTCATCATGATTTCTTAGGACTGAAAGGTGGTGTTTTGGATTACAGAAGCTTGGAGATGAAATGAATTTCTGATCAAATTGGGTTTTGGGGTATGAATCTGGAGGATATGAATTTTATTGTTGAAACTTTTAATACTCTTTGTTCTTTTGTATTGTAATTCTAAGCAGTCCAGATACTATTCCTAGTCCTAATTTCAGTTTGTATAAGCATGAACATGGCTAGCTGCTGGGCATCTCCAGCCATGATCTGCATCATCTATGAGGGAGACTATGAAATGTAGATAATAGAAACTATGTAAGAGGGTCCAAAATGGATCATTTCAAAACTGGATAAGCTAAAGAAAAGATGAGAGGAGGGAGGAGAAGGGAAAGGAGCGGATATGGTTAACCACAGACTTATCATCACTTTTCTGAACGCAGTAGCAAGTAGTTTTGAAGGAAAAGTAGTACACCAACATCAATCACAACACACACAGTATTTTCATCTGCGTGAGAGAACTAACAACTGTCTGTATAACGTTCCATAAACCCTAAACTTTCTTTCCAGTTCCCACCAACCTAACATATAATTATACCTTGATCTCATGACCCAACCAACAAACCAAACCCCACATTATTTATTATTTCGGTAGATCATCATGTGAAAAGCAAACATGGGTGGTTCTTTATTTAATGTTTCTAAATTAGGTAAATGGGTAAGCACTATCTGAGACACGTACACATGTACAGATAGATAAGTGTAGCATTTACCAAGTCATTAGATGTTAATTTATACCAGAAAGCTAAAACAGCGTGAGATGAAATTTGAATACAGATGGAGTTGGAGCTTCTTCATACCTGAGAAAAGGTGATGTAATGTTGATAGCAGAGTGCCTTTTGATCTGCTCCATCAGCTAGTATTTGACCCGAAAAGAAGGGGCTGAGAGGTGGAAGAAGATATCACAAAATTAAATGCAATACCCAACCCACCACCAAGCATTCATTCTTGGACACGTCACTGTGAGCGCCGGTCTAGTTGAAAAATGTATACCTCTAGCTAACAGTTTTGGTTGACATTTCCACTGGTTGTTGTTGGCTTCATCCCATAAACCTATATCATTTCACTCCCATTAAAAACAAACAAAAGTAGGTACACCCAAATGGCAACATCAAGTAATCCTCAAGTTGAAGTCTAGAAAGAGCTTTTTGCACATCAAAAATATGATAGGTAGTAATAAACAAATGATGTGAAAGGGATCACTTTTTCAACCTAACTCTCTTCCCTTCCCTTCCTCCTTTTATTTTTCAAATGGTGTAGGGACCACACATTAGAAGCTTCCATGGTGCCTTTATATTTAGTTATTTTCCAAGGGGGCTCCTTCACTACCACTCATATATGACTACACTTATCTGATAATGAATTCAATCTTCTCTGAAAAAAAATGGTATTTTGAAAAACTCCATTTTAGTTTGCCATGAATTGGATCACCTTCAAAATACCCCAAGCATGAGAGGCCACTCTTTGTAATGGATCATCTCAACTACATATCTTATGGAAGGTCTTCCTACCCTTTTTTTTATTTGTTCCAAATGAAACATCTTGAAAGTTGAATCCCATCAACCCTATAACAGTTGGTCAAGAGGTACTATTAACCAAAAGAACGAAGCTAAATATTAGAATAGGAAAATGAATAAACCAAGAATATGTATAGAATTCTCTTAAATAAACGTTTCATTAAGAAAATGAAAGTGAAAGGGAAGGATAACTAGAAGCTATCTATAGGTAGCTAGAATCACCACGAATGAGCAAGAAATTATTGGAACCAAAGTCTAACTTCTCAACTTGTATTCCGTAATTTTTGAAAATTAATTTATTTGACAAGCAACATTAGAATAAGGTTACTTGACAGCTAGTTACGGGCATGTTTTTTTAAATATAAGTAAACATAAATAAATATAAATAAATATAAGTAAATATAATTATTCATCATTTCTTTCATCAATCACACCATCACAACACCAACATCCACACTCAAACCACCACAACACTACAAACCAATATAAAATAATAAATAAACATAAGTACATATAAGTAAATATAAATAACATAAGTGAAGTAATAAGTATAATAAACTTTTTTCAGTACAAAATAATACACCCTTAGTGTAAAACACTGAAAAGATACAAAATATTAGTTTTTGGCTGGCTATATGGTCCTCAAAATAGGCTGCCATCTCTTAACTGTAGAACCGTTGTTTCCTTAGCACCCAAAATTGTCTGTATTACAACTTTTTTCACTGGTAATGAGGACTCACCAAGATTAAAAACTAGTTCTGTTTAGAGATAAGTAAATGCTCAACCATGTAACATCCTGAACTCATTAGTTCATGTTCAATAAGAACGTGAGAAAATTTTTAAACATAATACTTAGATGGCACATTCATATCAAATAAATAGATAGCATACCTCCGTAACTAGGAAGAAATCCATATAAACTTTCATTGCGTACCTCTTAGTAGTTTGCATATGGCTAGGCACAGTTCCTTTATTTTCAAATCATGCAATTTTCTCCTTGTGACAAATCAAGTATCTGCTAGCTCAGGAAGTTCAGGGTTTAGGTCAATATATGGCATACCTTGTCTAGTCTATCAGACTCACTTGCCAAGCATGATTCATTAAGAGCCCACTAGCCGGCTTATTAAATCAAGAGAACTTTTAGGGTTTAGTGGTTGGAATAAGAAGCTCGCTGTTATGACTGATATTTAGTTGATGCCGGCCCATTTCCTAAACTCCTGCACAAAATGCAGCCTTTTACGTTGAGCCTCCGTTCTAGCCGTTGAAGCCTTCAAGTTTCTGTAAAGACCCTTGTGAAGCTTTAGAAACTCATGTTTGTGCAACTGCCTGTCTATGAACATATTCTGTTTTTTCATGCAGTAGATGATGTCCAGCACCCGTTCGAAATAACCTCCATGAATAAAACTTGATAACAAAAACTCAAATAGATCCCTGTCAGGAAGTAAGCTTTCACTTTCTAAACTCCTCTTAATGTCACCCCACAAGATTGTCATTTCACGATACAATCCCAGAGAAGCATACCCTTGTAACAGACTTGTGAAAGTTTGGACAGTGGGTTGAATATTAATAGCTTGCATTCTCCTATATGACCGCAGTGCATCTTCAATCATTTTAGCCTTGCAGAAAAAGTATATTGACGAATTGAACTTGTAAAGTATTGAGAGGCTTGGCTTTTGCTGTTGCATTTCCCAGACCAGTAACTCGCCCAACCTTGATTTTTGCCAACTGTATTGACTATTATCATCAGTCAAACATATTGATATAAGTTTCTCATCATGAAGGTTGCAATCGAAACCAGCTTTCATCATTTGATGTATTAGACCTCTAGCCTCTCTAAGCATCTTTCTTTTACAATAGGCTGACATGAGCGACATGTATGCTTCATAAGGCAAGGGAGTTCTAGCCAGTTCCATATCATCAATGATATTATGGACTATCTCTAGCCACCCTGAAAAGAGACATGCATTTAAGACATCTGACCAGAAACTTGCTTCCTTGAACGTACTCAATTCTCTACTTATTCTAGTGACCACCTTTGACAATTCGTCAACTCTTCCAGCCTGCTTGTAGCCATAAATAAGCTTCGCTACTGCTCTGTCGCTGAGGACTAGCCTTCCATTCTTGTAACTAATAAGTTGATGTTCAGTTGCCAATTTTAAGACGGTATCCTTATGTAATATACCAGGAAGGGCTTGAATCTTTAACCCTGATCTCAGGTTTTGGGAGACTACTGGGATAAGGCAAGGCTTCTGCGGTCCCTTCTTCACTTTTATAATAGGTAGATCCTCCCACATTTTATAGACCTCAATGGCAAGATCAGAAGCAGCATCAAGATCAGCAAACTTAAAATGCAAACTTAGAAGGCTTTCATAGAAATGCTGATAATGGTTAAGTAGAGACATGGGGACTGGATGAATCCTATCTTTAAAGTTCAGCAGTTCATCCCTCTGACCACTCATCTCAAGAAGTTGAGCAATGATGACCAACGAGTGTGCATCTGCTACAACTCCTCTACGTGCCATTACCTCTATAAGTTGTTGCCCTTTAAAATAGGAATCAAACCTCGCACATGCATTGAGAACAAGGTTAAAGGTAGCTGTATCAGGTTTCCAATCCATTTTAGGTCTTGGATTATCCTCCTTCGCCTGTTCAGAGCAGTTGCAAATTTCAATCAAAAAATTGGATGCAAGAACAGTACCATCCATAGTCTTCACCAGATGTAAAACAACCAAACTCAGTACATTCTTCAAAGCTGTGTGGTCATGCATTAGTCTTAATATCATGGTGGCATGAATAGGCAATTGTGCTCTTGCTAACGACAGAGCTAGCTGGGCTAAAGCATTATGCTGGAGCAAATATGACTTATTTTTTGAAATTCCGGACACTAAATCATAGGCAGTCCGAAGCCAGCGTGACTGCACCGAATAAGACATTTCAGTAACCAATTTACACATAACTGACCGCTCAGGATAACCATACAATTTCCTGAAACCATTGAACACTACCCAAGCCTCATCAACTTGATGATCTGTCAATGCAACTTCAAGCTTCTGTAGCAGAATGTCACGAGATGAACCTTCCCAACCTACAAGTTGTTGATGAGTACAAATACAAAACCGTCTGATAAATACAATACCACGCCCTTCAGAACATGTATGCAGATTACGTAGGTAGAAATGGTCGAGTGAGCCCTTATAAACAGACTCTGAAGTAATAGATGCCCCACAAGCAACTGACAAACTACTCCTAGGAAATCCAAAACGCAGTGACATTCTCCTCATCACTGAAAAAGACATCACACACGAAGGTACCATATAAGCTTCAAATTCCATTAGTTCCACTCATATTCTGAGCCCAGCTAAGACAAATCCCATACATTGATACAGCTTATGTAGATAAATCATCGGTTAGCCATTACTTGAGTGCTCGCGAATTGGACTGAAAACATATAACATAATATTAAACATCAACAAGTAAAATTATCTCCACATATGAAGTCACTTATGTCATTTCCACGCTTCTTGGACTGTACATTAACTTTCATCTAAAACACACATCTCATAAACATCACCTCAGTTCAATAAAACTTTGATCCACTACGCATCAACTGAGAAATAAACCAATCAGAACACCAGAACAAACCTCCAAATCAAGGAAGCAGACATTCTTAAACAACAAATATTCAAACTCATTCAACTTCGTTGAGGCATTATAACAAACACGTTACCGACGAAATTCCACAATGCAAATTCAGCACAAAGAGCAGATGAGATATCAGCCGAGAATCAAGAAAATCCTTACCTTCCAGAATCCGACCTTTTCGAATCGCCAGGCGGAGTTTTGGGCAGGAAGACGACGACGAGGTCGAAACTCAAATTCAAATTCACGAGCGATCGGCAGCAACGAACGAGTGCGAGGAGGGAAAACCTTATATACATATACGCGAAGGCGCGCGTGGCTTCTTTTTTGGGCTGGGCGTCGCTAAAGGCCCAACTGAAATACTGAGCCCAATAAGGGCCCATAGTCCGGTGGTCATAATTTCCTTAGATTATTTGTTATTATTTTAATATGAAAATTAGCCATGAGAGCCAGCAAGCCTCATTTAAATTAAGCAATACAAAACTGCGTCGTTTAAAATATGCTTTTGGATAAATGTTGAGAAATTTGTTGCACTAATGGAGCAAAGTACAAGTTATATATTCATTCTTATAACTCAAAAAGAGACAGTTACAAATGAGAACTCAAAGTTAAAAGGGAAAGACGGAGCTAATCGAAGTTCTTTCTTAATAAAAATATATCTGCCGCTGTCTTCTGCGAAACAAAAGACAACTTATATAAATCCAAGTTTTCAATAATAATGAAGGTTGTGGGGTAGGTGAGACTGAGGCGATGGAGATTATTAAGATGAGCCTTTGGCTTGATGCAGAGTTATCTTGTAAGAGGTCCCCAAGCTCAAATGGGCGACCCCATATACATCAATGCAAATAATTTACCAACAAGTACCCATATCGTTAAATATAATGTTCGATAAAACTACATCGTTTTAATTCAGGAAACTAAGTTTGAGATGAACTATTGATAGTGTGACAAAAACAAAACCACGAGTGGTGTAAGGCCTTTTTAAGACATGTCATGTTCTTAGGAAGAGACATGCTAAATCTATAGAGAGCATCATTGTTGTTTCTCATATAATTTCTCCAAGTACTCATTATTAAGGGATTCTTATGAATCGAAAAGGAATTTATCTGACTTGAACGATTGAAATTATGAGTAAATATTAAGAGATTCTTATGAATCGAAAAGGAACTGATCTGAATTGAACGATTGAAACTATGAGTAAAAAAAACGTGATTCAACAACATTGTTCAACATCCCGTACATATGGACACATTTAAGCATCATCTACTATGTATACAAGGACTCATTTTTTGATGTCATACAAAATAAAATAAGAGTCAAAATCGAACCAAAATAAAAAGAACAACAAACCAAGATTAGGCCGACCGGTTCAATCAAAACGGGTTCAATTGAGTGATCACAATCGGACTCCGCACCACATGCTTCCCATCACTCCACCAAAACGAACCGTACGCAGCGCCGTTCTCGTCCACGCCGAGATTTCTGACGTCAGCCGTCACGGTCACCACAAAGCTCTGTTTCTTCGCAGCAGGGTTGAAGGCCAGCTTCGAAGGTTTGACCGAGACGTTGACTCCTTTCCACGCCCGGTCAACAGTCACTCTGTAAACAGAGCTCACATCGCCCACATTGGTCAACGTTCTGATAAACCTCTTGGTGTACGTGCCCTTCGTGTTGGTCGTAAACAGAGCCGAGATCGACGGATAGTTCAGATTCTCCGGCAACGGAGTTTTGGCAGGACACTTGACGACGCTTCTGGTGATTACTTGGATCGTCTTTGGATCGTATTTGATCGAACAGAGGAAGTTGATGTAGTCGATTTCTTCAATGTCGTAGACCAGACCGGGATCCATGGCGCGGGCGAGGTTCAGGTGGCCGGAGCCGAACGAGTACGGCGTGGCGGCCCTGCCTGTTGACTCGTCAAGCACGGCGGTGCCTCTGTTGTCAACAATGCTCGCCGTCGTCATCATCGCCGACCGGATCGCCGCCGGGCTCCAGTTTGGGTGCGCGGATTTCAACAGAGCAGCAGCGCCGCTGACGTGCGGACACGCCATAGATGTTCCGGACAAGATGTTGAACTCTGTTTTCCGCGTATCGGAATCCAGCCCGGTTGGGCCAACAGCGTCCGTCCACGCTGCGAGGATGTTGACGCCCGGAGCGATCAAATCCGGCTTGAGAATCTCCGGGTTCAACCCATTCGGACCTCTGCCGGAGAAAGAAGCGACGACCGGCGCTGGTCTGATGCCCAAAATCGTGCCTTTGAAGATGATAGTCGCGGTGGGGTTAGGGTTTAAGTTGACGTAGGTTTTCACGGAGTCGGCTTCTTTAGAGCCGACGGCGCAAGCCGGAAGAAGATGAGCATCGCCGACGAGACCTTCGCCGTTGGAGACGGCGTTCGCGAGTATCATTCCGACGCCTCCGGCTTTCTTCACGACCATCCCTTTAGCGACTCTGGCGCTGCTTCCTCTGTCGCAGATCACAATCTTACCTCCCACCAAACTCGGATCCAGCGAGTCTTCCATGCAGAGAGATGCAGAGAGCGTCCCAGACTCGCCGGGATAAACCAGAGGGTACATTTGACCATTCAGCGGCTCGCCGGCGTACAAAGAAACGCCGGAGAGCTTGAAGCCGTTGCCGAGGACGATGTCAGCTGGGAAATTTCTGTCGATTGTTCCAGCTCCGACAGTCGTCATCCATGGCGCAACGTTCGTCACCGACAAGCCTCCAGGTCCGTCGTTGCCGGCGGAGGATGAGACAAATACGCCTCGCACGGCGGCGCCATAAGCTCCGATGGCAATCGGGTCTAAGTAATAAGGGGCGGAGACACCATCTCCGCCGCCTATGGAAATTGAAATGACATCAACTCCGTCGGCAACGGCTTTATCAAAGGCTGCAAGGATGTCCGAATCGAGGCATCCAGAAGTGCGCCAGCAGACCTTGTAGACGGCAATTCTGGCTTTGGGCGCCACCCCTTTAGCGATGCCGGCGGCGTAGCCGCTCATGCCGGCGCGAAACGCGTGACGGCCTGCAGCAGTAGACGCTGTGTGAGTACCATGTCCATCGGCATCTCTAGGAGACATAAACTCAATGGTTCCATTAATCCCTCCGAATCCACCCGGTCCGGCAGCTTCATGCCCCTTCGCAAAAAACCTAGCTCCGATCACTTTCCGATTACATCCCTTGACGGTAAACTTCTCCCCAATCTGACAAACTCCCTTCCAGCGAGTCGGCACCGGGCCCAGATGCAAATCCGAGAAGCTCCGTCTCTCAGGCCAGATTCCGGTATCAAACACGCCGACAATCACATCAGATCCGTAGTCAGAATCCGACCAGAGCCCCTTCTGATTCCTCAGGCCCAGAAACTGGGGCGAGCGAGTGGTGTCAATCTGCCGCCGACGGTCTTCGAACACAGCGAGGATTGATGGGTTTTGGAGCAGGGAGGCGGCTTGGTCGGAGGTGAGGCTGGTGGAGAAGCCATGGAAGACGTTGTCGTAGACGTGGAGGATGCGGCCTGCGTCGGTGAACTGGGAGGCGTACCAGTTGAAATGGGTGGGGAAGATTGAGGGCTTGGATTCAGTGTCGACCCGGAAGATGAAGGTTTTGAGGGTTTCGGAGTTTAGGGTTTGGAGGAGGAAGCAGATGCTGAGGAGGAAGATGATAAAGCCAAGTTCCGCCATCAGAGAGTGAGTGAGTGAGCTTGAACGTTGCAGAATGATGAAGATGTAAAAGGTTGTCTTTTTCTCTATTTTAATTAATTTAATTAATCACTATTTATATGGTTTTGTCGCTAACTGTCGTACAAGTATCAGCTCAATAATATCCGTTACTAAAACGGCGACGTTTAGGATGAAGTCTTCTCGGGGAAGAAAGAATAAATTAAAGCGACTTGGGAATGATGCCAATTGCTTTACTTAAAGTCGACGACGAATATGAATATTTTTTGAATTATTTTATCGATTCAATTTAAATAAATTGGACCGTTGGCATCATGTTATTTTGAAACAGAGCTTTCTGTGTTCATCAGCTGCTGAGTTGTTTAACAGAGAAATGTCACCCCTATGCCATGATCTGATCTAAGATCAGCAACTTGTTCAAAGTCAATGCTCCAATCTATGAAATATAGCCAGTGAAGATGTACCTAAATACATGGCTTACTTACCCTGATCCATCTCCATCATCAGCAGCAGCGAAAAAGCTCCAGAAAGTCAACAACAATGGCGGCCAAAAAGTCTCTATAGATCTCTTTCTGGGTTGGGTATCGCTGTAAGTGTTTATACATGTCATGATGCCCATTGAAAAACCCTTGTGGTGATTTTGCAGGAGCGAAGATGTGAAGACAGTTGATGTGTTTACTGCAAGAGGCCTCCTGGAGGTAGGATATAAGTACTTGGATGTCAGGTAGTTCTCTGATTCTCCATGTAGTTGAAGATCTTTGAATGCAGAAATCGTCGAGTCAGCTGAGTGTCTGTTGATGTAGGACGAAGGAGGAGTTTGAGCAGAGCCATGTCGATGGTGCTGTCAATGTTCCATATTTGATATTCACGGAGCAAGGTAAGTTCTGACCAGATCATGCCTCTGTAAAAATCTTGAGATTCTGATGTTGTTTGCAACTGTCCCAGGGAGGGAGGTGAACCCTGAGTTTCTTAAGGATGTCTCTTCAGTCTGCAACAAGGAGGATCAGCTCATCCTGGTACGCGCCTTTTCCTCAGTGACTTGCCTTTTTCATGTGTTAGATTCAGGAAATTAAGTAGGCTGAATTGAACATGAATGGGCAGGCTTGCAAGGGAGGAGGGCGATCTCTGCGTGCGTGCGTTGATCTTCTGAATGCAGTGAGTTGATATCTGAAAACATGGTTGATGTTAGATTGACATAAAAGATGGAAACTGATATAGGAATTGTGTGGGCATAGGGATACGAGAACCCGACTAACATGGAAGGAGGTTACTCCACATGGCTGAGCAAGGGCCTCTCAGGTGACGTATTGGATGCCAAACTAGCCCGTGGTTGCATGTCCAGCTCCTGAAGAGGAGACCCCAAAAGGACTATCAGTTTATTGCGTTAAAATTCATTTCCATAAAGTTGTGAAATACTATGTGATGTGCGTGCAATTTCGTTTCATTTCAATAAAGTTGTGAAAACTATGTCACGTGCGTGCAATTTCTTTCACCAGAAATCTCAAATGCCGGGGACTTCAAAGAAAATATCAAGTTTACATTTCATATTATTTCTTCCCAACATCCTAACGATGCATTAAACAAAGCATGTTTGACTGTGAAACTAAGTACTGCAATTGCTATAACTTATCTCAGATCGAAAAAGAAGAACTAATCAAAGCTTTCTGTATAATACAATAATGACGAGTATATGGGGGAATTAATCAAGTAGGATGTATATGTCAACTATCTGTATCCCATTAGCTCTTCCTGAATCAGCAATTATTACTTTTTCCCAGGTTTTAAGCTGTAGTTTCGGACTCTTCAATTGCATATACAATGTCCCTGCCTCAAGTATAAATCTACCAATCCAACCCCATGAAGCCTAAGATTTAGTCAAACCAAATAGGGTTACGGTCTCAAAAAAAAAAGAAAAAACTTGCCATGTTTTGAATTGGATCCTGAATTCACCATTCAGACAACACCTAAAAAGAGGAAGTTACAAAAATCAGAGAATAGACAGGCATAAGTAGACTAGAGGCTACAACAACACCGGTTATTATAGAAAATAACAGGCAGATGCAGGGAAACGCAGAGCCAGAAGAAATGGGGGAGAGACAATGAACAAGGAAAAAGTAGAAGTAAACCTGCTTGATAATGTTTAATCTTAAAATTTCATCAAAGAAGGTATCTCCGTTAACAATATCTCCGCTTTGAACCAGAAAACCAGATGCAACTAGATGGAAAGGTGTTTCCTAAGCCTTTCCCCTTTTATCCTGCATTTGAAAAGGCCTATCAGAACTATCAAAGAACAGTTTTGCCAGACAACCATGAAATCAAATAGAAATCTATGGCAGTAATAGTTGGGTGGTTATATTTTATGAACTTGAGCACAAAGCCTTGGAATTTTTTTGCAAGGAAGGAACAAAAAACTAGCCAAACATAAATGGAATTTGTGAACAGCAAACAATGACTAACAAACCAACATAGGTTGTGAAAAAAATGGAATTTAAACCGTAAATACTAGAATACTCCTCATTAGATGGTAAGAACAAATAACACAAAATTAGAATACCTAGTCTACACTAACATACGAAGTGGCACACATGCATCTTTTCGAAAGTGTATAAATCCTAAAAGCAAGATGACTAGATAGACAGAAGTCATCACGTATAAAGCACAAACTAAGCACTCATTGTTTGACGTTTTACATGGATGGCTACATACATCAATAAAGTTACAAAGTGACGATAAGTATTCAGCTCCAAATACTTACAATTAGTAAAATGAACAACGTTTATAAACAAACCAATGAAAATTCCAATTGCAATAATTTTAGGCTCAGAATAAGGTGTCGACCAGATGATGGAGAACTATGGAACACAAATTATGAGTGTAATGGTATTAGATAATATAACAATGTACGAAGATTATTTCTTTTTTGCCCCGTTCTGTATTGGGTGTTGTATATGAAGATCCATTATAACGTACCTTGAACCACAGGAAACTGAACTGTTGGTGGTACCCTTCGAGGGAAAGTTGGAAGCAAATTGAGAAACTCATGATATTTCTCTTCCTTCAGCAGCTGTCGTATGACCATGTCGTCAATCACTTCATTCAACTTGACTCGTCGATGTGCCATCATTTGAAGAAGTTCTATTATTTTGTGTGTGTCACTGATTAGGCAAAAACCATGAATAAGTGCACCAAATGTGTATACATCTGGAGGATGACCATTTTTTTCCATATCAACAAACAACTTTTCTGCCTCAAAAAATTTCTCTGCTTTACACAGTCCATTGATGAGAATATTATATGTCGAAACATTCGGTACCACACTGTCGCTAGATAACCTATCAAATAATAATAGTGCCTTTTCTAATTTTCCAGCTTTACAAAGTCCGTCAATCAAGATATTATATGTAACGACCCCTGCTATCAAGCCCTCTCTAGGCAGTCTATCAAACAACTCCAAAGCCTTTTCAACTCTCCCTTCTTTAAGGAGTCCATCCATAAGACAGTTATATGTTCCAATGTCTGGTTTCAGCTTCCTATCACTCATTGTATAAAACAGTTTCACTGCCTCCTGAATGTAACCATTCTTGCAGAGCCCATCAACCAAAATGTTATAAGTACACATATCAGGAGTGAGATTATGAACTTCTATTTCACTTTTCAGTTCTGTCGCTTCGCGCACCATACTCTTAAGGAGCATGCCCTCTAATAAAGCATTAATAGTCATGATACTAGGTTTGACTCCCTTTTGAATCATTCGCTGATATTCTTCATTAGCTTCATGTATCATACCATGCTTGCAATACCCTTTAATCAATATACTGTAGCTGACAACATCAGGCGTTAAACCCTTTCTCTCCATGGAAACAAAAACTTCCTTCAGTTCCTCAATATTCCCTTCCCTGTAGATGCAGTCAATCAACGAGTTGTACGTACACACATTGGGCATCTGACCTCTTTGTATCATGAGTAACAGCAGCTCCTTCGCTTCTTTACCTTTTCGCATCTTCGCCAGGGCATTAATCAATACGTTGAATGTAACCACACCTGGTTCAAGACCTTGGTCCAACATTTCACGAGACATAGCTTTGGCCTTCTCCCACTCACCAGCTCTGCACAAACCGTCAATTACTATATTGTAAGTAATGACACATGGACTTAGGCCCCTTTTCTTTATTTCTAGAAACAATTCCATCGCCTTATCTATTAGCCCATCCTTACAAAGACCATCGATAAGAGTATTGTAGCATATCAGATTGAGCTGCAAGTCAGTGCCAAAAACATGAGTCCCATCAACAATCTGCTCATGCAAATTTAATGCAATTCTAGAATTACCAGTTGAACTCAATCCCTTGAGCAAAATCCCATATGCAACTATGTCAGGCGCGCAACCCAAGTGAGTCTTCATTTTCCGAAACAGCAAAGCAGCATCGTTGATCTTAAACTGCTCACACAGAGCATTCATGAGAGAAGAAATACCAATGACGTGTGGAGTATAACCCCATTTCAAAACAAGCCCTAGAACCCCAAAACCATAACCTGTACACCCAATCTTGCTATAGCTCTTCATTAACCTACTCAAACTGATCACATCTGGCAACAGCTTTCTACGACTCTGCCTTTTACGAAATCTGATATTCTCAAGATATCGCTCCTCAGGGTTTGGTTTCGGATATTCATAAATTGTATCCCTAGCTACAGCAGAGCTCGATAACAAGTGTGATGAGATTTCATTATGCTTACCGCTGCTACTTTTGAGAGTTGAAGGAAGTCGAAGTTGCTCCTTCTTCCAGCTGCGAAACAACCACCGCATTTGCGAGAAGGAAAAAAAAAGAGCCCTAATTTTGAGGTCGTTCGGGACTTAGCTTATTATGAATTGCAGTTATCACTTGTAGCTGCCTGAGCTAAAGCGACACCGTTTGGATGGAAAAAGTTATTTAGATTATTTCATCGGAATTTTCTCTTACAAATTATAATTTCCTCATTAATTTAAACTGGCAATAAATAAATAAATATATGTAACGACATCGTTTTAAGCAGCAACTCTGAAACTCCGCATTTCATTTCTTGTAGTTTGTATCTGATAGAGAAAGCGACAAGCATATCAAAAAGATAGGTAGATAACAAAACTACAAGTTACGGGGAGCCTTGGTACTGTAAGAGTGCTACCTGAAAGGTGCCGTAAAGAGAGAACTTCACGTAGGCTTCAAGGTTCGGTTGTTAATGGAAGAGAAGTCAACTATCTTTATCCCATTGGCTCTTGGGTATCTCTCCGGAATCAGCAATTATGACCTTTTTTCTGGGTTTCCCGCTGTAGGTTCCTGCTCCACCTTCTATTGCATATACAGTGTCCATACCTTGAATAACCTTGCCGAATGCTACATGCTCTCCGTCCAGCCTAAGATTTTGTAAAACTAAACAATCAAGTTTTAACGACAAGGCATAGGGTACTAATAGGTTTTTGAGGAAAAAAAATTAGTTTACCACCAGGTCTTGATTGTGGTGATGAAGAACTGAGAATTATTTGAATGGGGTCCTGAATTCACCATGGACACAACACCTAAAAGAAAATAAATATATTGAAAATGCTATGACTGTAATGGCTAAATAATAAAATGAGAGGCATAGGTACGGATATGAGAAACCAAAAAAACTGAAGGGTAAAAACATTGGGAACAAGGAAAAGTAGAAGTAGACCTGCATGTGAATGTTTTATCTTAAAATTCTCATCGCGGAAAGTATCACCATATATACAATCACTTCCTGTACCATCACCATTAACAATATCTCCACCTTGAACCATGAAACCAGATACGATGCGATGAAAAGGTGTTCCCTTGTAGTGAAGTTTTTTCCCCTTGACTCCTATTCCCTTCTCGCCTTGATTTGAAAAGGCATGTTAGAAAGTAAAAAAAAATTTTGGCCAAACAATTACAAAATCTCATAGAAGATGACTGGGTGGTTTTTATACCTGTGCATAAAGCTCTGAAATTTTCTGTAACAAGAAACAAAAATTAGCATGCCGTGTTACTTATAAGTTATAAACAGGATTTGTGAACAGAAAATGATGAGCACTAACATGGCAACATGAATAGCAAACAAGAAAAAGGAACGAAACTTAACAATAACTACACAAATGCTCAGTACTAGATGGTAAGAACCAAAGATGTTAAAATAGAAATAACAGTATAAACTAATTACAAGGAATACAAGAATCCCTTAATTGCACACTGACAAAACTGCACACATGCATCTTGTCAAAAGTGTAAAATTTGGCTGTAGCGAAATAACTAGACAGCCAGATATCACGACGTAGACACCAAAAACTAAAAAGTAGTTGGACATGAGGGGATGGCTGCATTAACCAATAAAGTTGACGACCAGGATGATTATTCAGCAATGGTTACCTACCAACAGTTACAGGAACAACCTTTCCATACAAACCAATGATGATTCTCCCTGCAAAATTTTATGTTCAAACTTCAGACATGAGAAATTGACCAGGTAAACGAGAAATATGAAACAAAAACTACAAATTTACAACAAGAGAATATTACAACAATATCAGGAGAAAAGTATTTTCTGATTCACCGTGGGAAAAAAGATTTTCTGACCCATATCTCAAACAAGATAATAAAAACACACAAAAAAAAAAAACCTACATCAATTTTACCATAATAAATTAAATGAATGTCTGAAGACATTCAAATTATCAACCTCTCATGCAGTTAACTTTACATTGTTCTTAAATGTATCAGTGGTGACCGAGTACAGTTAATTTTTCCACGGCTTGAATCATTAAAATATTAACTAAAATGTAAGGTACGCTTTGCAATCTAGCAAGATAATGACAGTGTCATTAAGATGAAGCCATTTTGGTGAAAAATGGTATTCACCTCAATCCGGCTATAACATAAACTGACCATGATCTACATAGTTGGACCAAAAAATTTCTTCTCATATACATGAACTGAAAACGACACCAGTAGCTATGATATGAGCCATACAAATAGAGAGGATAAACTTTAAGGGTTACCTAGGCGTTGGCCATCAATATCGACATCCAAGAATACCCGGTGAGTTATTTCTGGATCCTCTTCGACCTCATTTCTGAACTACAGAATAGGAAACAATGTGTATAACAGTGTCGAGTCATGAACAGAAGCTTAAGATAAAAAACAAATAAAAAGATAGCCTAAGACAAAAAGTGATGTCTTAACAGTAAAATATGAAAGATGGTTGTCAATGATAAGAGCAAGCAACCATAGCAAAGACTCGAGAGTAGTAAATCTACTGATCAACTGAAGAATTAAAAAAACAAACAGATTCCTTAAAAAACAAACAATTCCAATAATATCAAGTCAAAACTACTGAAAAACAGTCGCAATTTCCTCCCAGATACTAATTCATTTGAATCACATGTTAACCAAATCACAATTCCGGTGCCGTGTACCAATCAAACCAAGTCATTCAGCTACACTACCAGCACATTTGGAGACCTTCAGTTGAAATTAAACCATGCATCCTGAAACTAGCTGACCAATCACTTACCAAAATACCATCAACACATTAAAAACCCTAATGCTCCCTCATATCCAAACCTCAGCCACCCAAAAACAATAAGAAATGTTTCCACTATTCTTGCAGATCGACAGACGACTAAAATTTGAACTTAAATCCAACCATCTTAATTCAAATTTCATAGACGAATGCCTAAACCAGCTTCACAAATCAGGAAGCTTATTACTCTTACCTGCTGAGATACGGAAAAAGAAAAGATGATGAGAAACGACGCGGCGAGAAACACAAGTACGTGTCGACGAGTGAAAAACGCAGAGATCTCCCGACGCATATTCGTTCCTAAATGCCGCCTACCCTAACTCTAATCCCGATCTCGACTCTCTCGATCCCTCCTCATGTCACAACAGCTCGCTTACAGTATCTCCGTACACCCCTCCTTCCTACGACGCAATAAACGGCGTCAGTTAACGTGCCGGCGGGGACTTCTCCGATCGGTTTCAGGCGCAGATCACAACAGGTCGCTGTTCGTCTCTTCAACAGCCTTCAATCGTCTTTAATTATTATAAAAATAAAAAATAAAAATCGTTTTGAGATTTGCAATTTTGACTTTTCGTCATGCAAGAAGATGCAGAAACGAACGTCTAGGCCAAATTCATATGGGCCTAAGTGGCCCGTCTTAAATGGGCCATTAAAGCCCGATAAACCTGGACCCGACCCGATCAGTCTACTGGGGCGATCCTCTATCGGCCCAATTGACGAAATCTTGTGTGGGCACGGGCGACAGGGGAGGCAGCAGATTCTGGTTCAGAGCTCACCTCAAAGGCAACAACTTTAAGCACAAAATTAGGGCTCTTTAGGATCAGAAGGTCAAAAAATCAAACCAAAAGATCAGACTTGGGACCCAAAGAGTACTCTGTTGATGCCCTTTAACTCACCGTCGTCAAGAATCAAGACTTTTTAATGCAGAAAAAGCACAGACAGACGTGATGATCATCATAACCAAGAATATTGAGAAATTTTTTTCGATTTGTCCCTTCAAGAAATAAAGTTCATGAAATTCGTTATTTTTGAAAATCGTTTCTCAAATATTCCGTTAATTTTCAATTCGATTTTAATAAGTCCGAACCTCCAAAAGATACTTGATTTTGATTTTAACAAGACTGAAATCATCTGAATTCGATAACAAAGATCGCATTCAAGTCAAAACCGAATTTAAATAATTCGAAGACCAAACAGAATTGCAATGATTTCAGTCTTGCTGGCTGGAATCACAAGCTCTCAGGATTTGTACAAAGAAAATGGGCATTGGAGTTCAAGCTGAGAGTGTAAAGTAAAGGAACGCTGAAGCACAAGTGAGGATGAAATGGGCTGGTGAGAATGTGATCGACTGGGTTGAGCTGGAGCCACCCATGGCTAGCCCGGCTAGCCATGACCCATCTGGGTTTAAGCCACCACCAGTCCCAGCTGAGCCAGTCAACGCACTAGCTCCGGCCATTGGGGTCGTGACTGTGTCTGAGGTTGTCCCTGCCGGTGATGCGTCGGCGTCCCTCAACGACTTCTGACTGCATGAAAATAAAGAAAATCACTTAGTACGGGGTCAGATGGTTTAGCGACGCGATAGTATTTTTAGCGACGAAATAAGGAGTATTAGCGAGGGAAGGGTTGTAGCTAGAGGGAATGTACCTCGGCGAAGATGGGCAGAAGGTGATGGTGTAATCGGCGCCGGAGCAAGTGAAGGTGCTGGTAGCATCATCATACGCATAGCTGTACGACCTGGGACAAGCCGACTTAAACATCTCCGAGTAGACAGACGGCCGACAAGTATCCGGCGTGTTAAACGCGCCGCTGCAGCAATACTCAGGGCTCCCAAATGCCAAACACGCGCTCTTACACGCGCCTCCTCCCTCCGACCTGAGTTCCTCCGGACACTGACTGTTCAGGTCCGATAAGCATCCAGTCGACCCACATGCGCCAGACCCTCCGCTCCCTTCAACGATCATCTGCACATTGTACCCATCCACGAGGCTGACGTCATAAAAATCCATCCCTCCGGAGGTTCCGAGGGTGAACTCGGCTAGAGTGACAGGTGGGGTTGCGCCCATGTCGTTGCATTCGACCTCGCCGGAGCCGCAGTCGCCGGTGGAGCAGGCGGAGAGTGTTTGGAAAGTGGGGTCGAAGTTGCAGTCGGTGCGAGCCCAGAAGCGGCCTGACCAGGCAGTGGGGGCTTGGAAGGTGCGGGAGGTGGAAGGTGAGAGCTGGAAGCCGGTTGAGTCGAGGCGGGGGCTGCCGGCGTTGGCGAGGATTCCGGGCCAAACTGTGTAACTGCATTTGTTGGTGAAAGTGAATGTAGCTCCATTGACACCTGCAAAGAGTATAAAAGGTTAGACCTTTGGAGATTTTAGAGCCAAAGAGGAAAGGTTTCATCTTTTGAAATGTATGAACCAGCCCACATGAGATAACAACCTACCTGTAAAGATTGTGAGACTCAGGACGAGGGAGAGGATGGTGGAGGAAGCTTGGAGATCCATGAGCAGCTGCAACAATGGAGGGTAGGGTTTCAGAGGATGGTTTTGCTTGGTGGAGGATGAAGGAGAGAATTGCAGTAGGGTAGACTGTAGAGTGAGCTTGTTTATTATACCAATGGTGGGATAATTGTTTAATGTTGCTAATTTCATATAGCTGATAGGTGGGAGGAAGATGACAAAAAAGGGTCTTGATTTTGTTACATTTTGTAGATGTTGGTAGGACTAGGAGGGCATTAAAACCAGCAAAGAAAAAGATGAGACCATACTTGATTAGGGTTTTTTAAAGCATGATGTTATTAAGAGAATAGAGAATATGGAGTGTGGAATGTAAAAGTAGAAGATGAGAGAATAATGCAAGATTTCCTTGCAGCAAAGCCCTATTTTTTAAAGGAATTAAAACAGGTAGGTGGAGGAGCCTGTAAATGTTGGAAGATGGTGAGTTGCTCTGTCCAATGCCCAAGTTAAGTACCATGAACCATGAGGTTTCAAAGATTAAGGGTCTCTTCTTTAGCCATTAAATTTTCAGCATTTAAGTTAAGATAAGTTAAGTTCAGTTAAGTTCAATTAAGTTAAGGTAAGTTAAGTTAAGGTAAATTAAGTTAAGTTAAGGTAAGTTAAGTACTACCCATCACCCCAACCCACCATCACACCCCACCACCACCACTCCAACCTACCACCACCACCACCACCCCCACCCCCACCCCCACCCCCCCAACCACACCACCACCATCACAACCACACCATCCCCCACCCCCACCAGCAACACCCCAACCCACCACCCCAACCACAACACCACACCATCACCACCACCCACCCCAACCACCCCACCCCCACACCACCACCCCCACACCACCACCACTCCAACCACACCACCACCACCACCCCAACAACACCACCACACTACCACCACTCCAACCCACCACCACCACCCCCATTACCACCACCACCAACCCACCACCACAACCCCAACCCAACACCCCCACCACCACTAACACCTCCACCACCACAACCCCAACCCACCACCCCAACTATACCACCACCACCATAAAAATATGTTTGTAAAAGTACTTAAGTTAAGTTAAGTTCAGTTAAGTTAAGGTAAGTTCAATTAAATTAAGTTAAATTCAGTTAAATTAAGATAAATTAAGTTAAATTAAACATAAGTTATGGTCTAAAGAACAGGCCCTAAGAATATTGGACCACCACCATCCCCCAGTATACTTTCAGGCTTATGTCTTTACTGGGCTCATTTTGGCTTTGCTGCTTCACATGTTGAAATGGGTAAAGGTTGAGCTGAGATGGGCCTGCTATCTGATGGTTTCATCATCAGGCACCATCTGCTTTCAGCTCGGCTGTGTGCTATACTTGTGATTGTCTCCCTTCTCATTGAGAGAAAGAGGAAAGACTTGGCTGAACATCCAATAGATGAGATCTTTTCAATGGTTGAACACTGTGCTACATAAATCAGAGAACGAGATTAAAAGTTGAAATGATACCCTAAACACTTCTGAGCTTACAAGTCTCCCAAATGTATGAGAATGGCTACTCATATACTTCTGCTTCATCTTCCTAATAATGACAAATTTCCATGAATACCCAGATGTGATTTCATGATAAAAGCTTCCAAGAATCACTATTCCACTGTGAAGTAGTGTGATTGATTAACAGTAAACAACACAGAAGCTGACTCGCTGCTTCTCTTTTTGAAGCCATTTTCATGATCTATTCTTTGGCAGAACTGAGTTGAGTAGAGGCAATGCAAAAAGATGTGTTTTGGAAAATGATGAATGTTAGATGCTCATACTCATGCCTTGCCCAACCAACTCATATTCAAGGCTTCTGACTATAAAATTGATGAAGCTCTAGCAAATTCAGTGCTTTCACTTAGCCCTCATAACCAGAGTGACACAAGACAGTGACCTTACATGAAACTGGAATTCCTAGCAAACACAATTGAATGTGAGACGTTCAACTTCAACCAATATTTCTACATTACCCATCAAGGATTAGGCGTGTAATGGTGGATCAGTTGGTAATCAAAATCAATGCACATGCAAACAAATAACAAGTTGCAAGAATTTCTTCCAAATTTCACTAGCAAAACAAAGCTACCAATCCACATCAGACATGCTAAACAGCCCCATCAACATAAAGTTAACTAAACAACACAACATCATCTAGTTATGGACCACATTGAGACAAGGACACTGCACCAAGAGTTACTCCCAATAATGGAGATATTTGTTGACCATTCAAATATTAATTCCCATACTAATCCTAATCACATGATGTGCAATGTAACATCAGATAGCCTCATGCTCCCACATTTCTGTCCTCAACACCATTTCATCAAATACACACATGCATATATGCATTTTTCATACAAACAACAGCAGGTTGCATTATAAATATAGCCCACGTAACATACCCATAAAGAAGTCTGAGACATTAACAACCTCGGATAGTAATATGTTATAAATGATAGTAGCTTCTGCTCCAATGGAGAGATGCTAAATACGGGACATCAATGCATAACACAAGCAATTGAGTACAGGAAGCAAGAGAACAGACAATTTGAATGGTAAAACTAGTTTAAGGAACTCCGGAATGAAGTTGGAGTTTGAGTTGACAAGAACGCCATGATGAACTGAGAGAAAGAGGGATAACCGATGATAGATAAACTTAAGCAAAATGTAGAAGACACCAAGAAGAGGAGGAGTTCAAACCGGATAGCAGAAACCGCAAGCCAGATTAACGTCCGCCACCTCCAGAAGGGCAGTCCCTAGCGAAGTGACCAGACTCACCACAGCTGTAGCAGCTTCCTCCTCCTCCTCCTCCGCCGCCTCCGCTTCCATATCTTCCTCCGCCACCACCGCCTCCACTTCCATACCTTCCTCCGCCACCGCCTCCTCCCTGAGGACAGTCCCTAGCCATGTGCCCATTTTCCCCGCACGAGTAGCAGCCACCTCCACCACCACCTCCATATCCCCCTCTTCCTTCATATCCACCTCCACCATAACCTCCACCTCCACCTCCGCCATAACCTCGTCCACCACCGCCATTAAACCCACCTCCACCTCCACCACCACCGCCTCTTCCGCCTTGCACAGGCGCACCATCCGGCCCAGTCACATCCACAGCCTTCGTCCTTCCATCACTCCCACTCTCAACCCCAAACTCAACCGTCTCGCCCTCCGCCAGACTCCTGAATCCATCCGACTTGATCGACGATTGGTGAACAAACAAATCCTCTCCACCATCGTTTGGAGTGATGAATCCAAACCCCTTGGTGTCGTTGAACCACTTCACGGTACCCGTCTGCTTCTCTCCCATCGCCGCCTCGCTGCCAGAAATCTGCAAATCGAAACCCTAAGACGCACTTCTCTCTAGTGATATCGAAATGCTGAAGCGAGGAACATTTACGATCCTAGCTTACTTTATAAGCGACTTGAACGCGCGATCTACTGCCACGTGTCCCATAATATCTTCATACGGTATTTTTCCCCGATATGAAAAAAAAGCATATTAATCTGATAAATAGGAATTAAATAAATTACTAAAATTATAAAAAAATAAAAAATTCAAATTCATAGTTGATTTGTTACTAATTGTAATTTAATCAATTATATAATTATTTAAAAAAAGATATGTTACCGTATTTTCATGATCGTCTTTGAAAAGATTAACAAAATTGAATTTTGAAAAGAGCATTTGTTGGTTCATATTATTTATTTGTGATCAACGGCTGTGATTTGGATGATAAAAGTAATCTTACGGTTAGGGACGTTTTAGATGTTAGACTAGGATCGTAACGATCTCGTGGCATTGATTTGCAGTGACGATTCGTATTGGTGGCAGGTTGTGAAAAGACTGGTCAAACAAAGTCAACTGCGAGTCAATGGTCAACATCGTTTTCTGATTGGACCGTACTCCCGTTCTCGATTGCATGCGCAATCAGATTATTATTGGGCTGGGCTGATGAGTCAGAAATTTACTTGGCCCATCTGTTTGCGCAGAAAAATCAATGGGCCGTAGCGCGGCCCAACTTGCGTTATGGAACTTGGCTGGTGTGGGCGTCAGAAGTTGAAAACATTGAGATTTTTAGAGACCCAAAATTTTGATTATGAGAGATTATCTTGCATTTCGGGATTGGTAAAGCTCCAATCTACTCTTGGCTTCAGGAACCAACGAGTAGACAAGCTCTTCCTGGTTGAAGCTACCTTGTTTCAGTGCCCAATCCAGAACAATCAGAACTTGTTCTTGCGCGAGCTCTTGGCTGTCGGGGACGTGTAAGGCAATGTAGGATAAGAGTATCAATGCAGGTAGCTGAACAGCGTATTCGCCAAAGTAAGCTAACTGAACCAAATGTTTAAGCCCGTCAGCTTCGATGATGGACTTGGAGTGGTTGAGGTGTAAGAAGTTGTGAGTGCAGGTGAATTTTGTCAGGGCTAAGACGGCCTGAGCTGCAACTTCTGGGTCACTATCGTCGAGTAGTTTTACCAGAGTGGGGATGATTCTTGTTTCTGTAGCTCGGAAAGTTCTGGCTAAGTTCCCAAGTGCTTGAACGCAAGGGATCAGAAATTCAGAATCCGGTTGGTGAGCTATTATTCTAAGTAACTGATCTACCACGGCCGTGGCTGCAGGCGAGTTGGGCTTGAATGCAGACCGCCTGAGCTCAGAATTCTGCTCAGCAACAGCTGAAAGCTCCAGCAGGGCCATAATCGAATAATACTGAACATCATCTGTAGCTTTGTCTACCAAGATGGCCAAACACAGCAGTGCCCTGGACTCAGTTATGGTGCGAGAAATGGATAAATTACCCTTGCATAATAGGGACAGAGCCCTTGCTGCCATGGCCTTCATGGAATTCTTGGTAGCAGGATCCTCAAACTCCCTACCTTTAACACTTGTCCCAGACAAAGCAATGCAACTATTATTCACCTGCTTATGCTGGGTAGAGTTAGAATGCAGGTCACTATGCCCAACTCCAGCCTGATTAGGATTACTCCCCTGGCTCGAATTCGACAAGGTCATCAAGGCGGAATGAATGGATATCTTTTGCTTACTGGCAATGGCATACTTGCTATGCTCCTGCACAGTCTCAAATGCAAGATGGCTCACCAGCAGCCTAACCACATTGTTCTGAGCAAATGGATCTTGACATTTGGGATGATGAGTAGCAAGCTCCGATATTGCCCAAGCCACAACAGCTTGAACCTTCATATGTCCTTCTTTGAGAATTTTCGCAAACACTGAGCACGCGCCAGCGTTCACAATCTGCTCCACGCTCTCCGGATCCTTCCCCAGCAACCCAATCGCTCTCGCCGCGTTCTCCTGGCCCTCCAATTTCCCTTCCTTAGCCAACTTCAACAATGGCGCTACCCCGCCTTCTTCGATTATCAGCTTACAGTAACGATCGTTGTCCCTCGCCAAAGATACCAGCGACGCTGCCGCGTCCGATCTGGCCTCCAATGATCCGGCGTACAAAATCGCAATCTGTTCCCAAATCAAGCATAAGATCGGCTGGTTCGCCGCGATAGGAGGAAGACCTAGGTAACCGTCGTTGTCGTCGGACGAAGAGGAGACACGCAGCAGCCACGACACATCTCCGATCGAATTCTCCAGCTGCTGCGAGATTTTGCGGAACGAGGAGACTTGGATGATCGTGAAGGCGCGTTTCACGAAGCTGTTGATTCTGCACTTGAGGACGAGGCTCAACGACTTTTCCAGAACCTGCTCCGTATCATCAATAATGCGGCGCGTCGGCCTCTCGTATAGATCGTTTCTAGCTCTAGCCACTTGGCGGAGGATCCCGGCGAGCCTCTCCGTCTTCGATTTCAGCTCCTGGCATTCCTGCCGAAACGATCTCACCTCGTCGCATGCCTTAGTGACCTGGTCCGCCAGCTGAATCGGCCGTGTTAAAATCTCTTTCACGATGTCCGCCATCGATTCAGCGGGCCTTGAAACTTGGTAGCTTCTCCTTCACCTTCTCCGTCCACTTCTTCCTCGGATCAGGACTTCGCTTTCAGGCTCACTCTTTCAGTTACATCTTCATCGAAATCGGACATGCAGTCGGAATTTCAGATTGATGCGAACCTTCAACGGCGGAGATGACGGCGGCGGCGAAGCTCCCGGTCAGGTTGGTCAAACTCATTTATCTGGCTTTGGTTTTCATTTCTGAATTATTATATAATTATTATTTATTTATAGGAAATTCACTGGTTGGTTATACTGAAACTGTAACCGTCACCGTCACCGTCACCGTCACAGTCACAGTCTAATAAACAGCGTTAAGCTTTCTCATTTGCTGACGTGGAATCACATGATTCGACATTGAGGCAGTGTGTGGCCTTTCCGGTTTATGATTAAACGACGCCGTCGTAGGAGGTTCTGCAAGTCTGAACATCTTCAGAAACATCCTTAAACAGGTAAAAATTGCTCTATGCTAAAAGATACCTGTAAATGTTGTGGTTTGATAAGTTCAATGTGAATTGAGTGATATGGGTGTTGCAGATATTGCTTCAATATCACTGGTTGCTGTTCTTCGTCCTTTTTTCCATGCTTTTGTTGGTTCAAGCTTTGATGCTACTCATTTGATTTTCCAGGAACTTACATAGATAATTCCAGTTTAGGACACTACAAGTCACTGCTTGATGTCTGTACAATTGTTGTGTAGCTTTTTTCTGGCAAAACAAACTCAAATTGGAGCTATTGAGAAGCTTCCTATCAGATTTTAACATGTGCTGATTTCAGTTTTGTGACACAAGGGAGGATCTTGCAGGTTAAACAGGCTAGATTCTGAGGAAGGAAAGTCACTTGGAATTTGATAAGAAGATTTTCACACAATTTACATTATGAAACATGAATAGCACAAATCATCTCCAGCTGAGATTCTTGCCAAGGTTGTAATGGAAGACATCATCATGCCTTGCCTTCAATCCTTGCATATGTCAGCCCAACGCAGGCGTCCACAAAGTCCTCATCAATGAAATCAGTGGAGAATATTTGCAGCTTATCAGCACACCCTCTTGCAAAACATTGAGTGATAAAAAGCCTAGCATATCCACGGATGCGTCCGGTAACCGGCCGGACACATAGCACCGGGTTATCGGGCTTCGGCGTGACTGTATTCTCCACCCTGTAGAAAAAGTTCCTGGATGAAACTGGATGCTGCTCACTCAAATGCCTCAGATTGCTCTCAAATTTAGTACATGGCAAGTCTGTATCAATCCAGTTGTCTTTCAGGTACCCAGAGCCCCATAATGGCCCTCCATTTTTAGGCTGAGGCGCCTTCCTCGGCTTCCAGACACAGATGACTCTCCTGGGAAGCAGCTCAGCTATGGTCTTTTGAAACACATGATCATCTTGATGGATCAGAAGCTCCTCACCCAGTTGATCCTCTAAGTACTTTTCAAACTCTGGTGGATCCTCATGCCCAAATTCAGTCCTGATCTCAAGAATGATTATCTCTGACTCAGTTTCGTTCAAGAACTTCTTTACATCATTTATCACAACATCTATATTGTAAGTCACCAGAATCCCATGACAGACTTTCTTGTTCTCCTGGACACGGATATCGACAACTCTTGTCCCTCTCACCAGCTGGTTGTATATAGAGAGGTTCTGGCATTGAGCAAATGGCCTAGTGATGCCCGGAACGCCAATCTTGTTGGTTGCGGAATCGTGGGTTCCTGGCCAGACAATCTGGCTTATGTGCAGCTTTTCAGGGTTTAGGCCGGCCATCCAGTTTTTTCTATCTGGTGGGTGGTAATCTGAGCCTGGAAAATCTTGGCCACAGTTTTCATGAAGGTCGCACAGAGCTTTCTTCTCAGTTGAAATCGTCTTTCGCTTCTCAACCTGTTTTGTCACCTGGGCACCCATTTGCAGAGTCTGATCAACAGAAGATGATGATGATGATGATTGTACCCAGTCTTGCACAATGTGAAGCCAGCCTTAGCTTGGAAATAATGGAGGTTTGCGACGTGGGAAGGTCCATGTTTTGTTTTTTAATGTTGTGGGCCGCCATGAAAGCGTCGTTGGTGCAATTCTGTCTGTCATCTGTTAATCCAACTGTATGGCTGTTGAAGATTGATGAATGGATTTTAATGATTGTCTTGCCCCAGCTACATTAAAACGACGTAGTTTTCGTTCGAAATTATATATGTTCAGAAGATGAAATCAAAGGTCATGAGTCATAACAATGGCGGACCTGCCCAGCACCAACCATGTGCTGGCAGGACATTTAGCCCTGATTTACATGCTCAGAAACTTCATCAACATACCTTTAAGAATTAAGATCTGGGCAAGGCCTTATCATTGGTTTTCATAATCATCTAGACACTTATTTAGTCTTATAATCCTCATCTTTTGGAAGTTATCCTAAAGCATTTGATCCTCCACTATCCATCATTTCAGTGTTATATTCGGCTCTTTTACATTATGTGCTAGAAGTTTCGATAACATGACACGTGTTAAATATCAATCACCATCTTAACACTCGATCACGCCCAAAAAACAGTAACTTTTTTTTTTAGTTCTCCAAACCACTCGAACAATAAGATCCTCTATTCGTCTCATTAGGCCACCAAACATGGACCTTCTCGAGACTCTTTGACTAATGTTCTAGTCACTTTTTATTCTTGTTTTTTTTTCTTCTCTAAATTTAATTATCAAATTTATCGAACCAAAACATTTATCGGATATTATCACCATTACGAAAATATGCTCCACTTCAACTTCTGTCGATAAAACATTTAAATACCCAAATTCGATAAACAAGCATATAATATTATAAATATTGGAACAACGTTTTTCGTAACAGAACCATAAGTAACATAAGTAGACGTGACGCTCAAACAGACGTAGGTACAGTAATACTCATCTTAGTGAATAATTGTGACGTTGTACATGACAATGGCATCTCCGGTGGCCTTATCGAACCAATGCGTATGAGCCAAAGCATACCCACGAGCCATCCGGAACTTGCCCGTCCCGGTCACGACGGGCATCTCCCTGACCGGGTTCATGGCCTGGTTCAGCCCCAAAATACTAAACGAGCTCCCTTTAAACTCCCCATCAATGAACTGATAGTTCATAGCCATGATCAACCCCAACTCGGATTGGCAAGCTGATCCATACAGCCCTTGCGCACGTCCCACCATCTTCGACTTCGGGTCAGGTCCTTCGGTCAGCGGGTCATCGGCCATCAAAACAGCTCCGAATAGCGTCTTTGAGTTACCGGTCACCGGAGCTTGCGCTATGCGCACTGCTGATGGGGAATTCCCGCTCAACGTGTCGTGGAAGTAGAATTTGAGGTTCGTCGTCGTCGTATCTTTACCGGTCTTGATGCTTGTAGCCCATCGGGGAGTCGGTGCCGATGCGGAAATGCTGACCTCAGCAACCAAGATGGTAATAGCGAGAGCGTAAAGAGCTTGGCTAGCCATCATGCTCTTCTTGCTCCTCTTCTTTGCTCTGTTTTCTTCTTTGGATTATGAATTTTAGGGGGTTGAAGAGTGAGTATTTATAGATGGAGGACCTTTTTGTAGTTTTCAAAAGAGGTTCACCTACATGTTGCGAAGGTTATAAAATATTATGAAAATTGCGTTTTGGTCCCACGTGTTAACAAAATTGAAATTTGACCACCAACTTTTTAAGAATATGACAAATGCCCCACATTCAAATTTCGTCCTAGTCTGCCCACATTTGAAATTTGTTGAGGAAGAGAGATATCTAGGGTTTGTGTTGCTTGATCCGCCGTAACAATCATCGTCTCAGCCTCCGAAAAGGTACATCAAGCTTTGAATTTCACTTCATTAATTGAGATCGGAGACTGAAACAGGCTACATGCCATTTGGAAAGTAAGGTTTAGGGTTTTGTGGATCTGGAGTTCGCAATGTTAAATTGTCAAGTATTTATTTGAACCTGAATTATCGATACGAACAATCTCAAGGTAGCTAAAAAGGACAGGAAAGAAGAAAATGGCAAAGTGAACTATGTCATTTTTGGTTTACCAGTCATTGAGGTTCTTAGGACTAACCTTACCGAAAATAATAGCTCCATCAATCCTCAGTTTCTCCACAAGTCCTGCATCTCTTGGAGCTTCTGAAATCGGTACATGATATGATTCTATGTCATTGATCCTGCTGAACTTTATCATTATGTTATCACCTACTGATTTCCTGGTTTTCACATGTTAAAGATATTTACTTGGATTGCCAGGTCGCTAAGGTAGAAAGAAGTATGGAAGTTTATATGAATTCCAGTGACAAAATTTTTAAAAAGTTCAGATCATGTTTGGAAGTGTATATGAATGGTGACAGTACAACTCAGCTTTATTATGTCCACAAGATGGAACCATGATGAAGTTTTGAGAGTACAGATTACAGTTGAAATTGTGAAAGGTCACCACAGTTTGATCTTTTAGAAAATGGTGGCCTCCTGACTGAGGTGGCTTGCTCAAACCCATAAGCTATTTCAATCAGCTTTGGTTCTGACCCTCTTAATCCTCCGAAGCAGATTCCAAATGGCATTCCATTGCTCCTATATCCAGCTGGGACAGATATCCCAGGGTAACCGCCAATGGCCAGCACTGTGGCAACACCTGGGCCTAATGTCACAATTGCATCCAGTTTGTTCTCCTTCATCAGCTTCTCCAATCCCTCTTCGCACAATCCCCTCATAGCGTCAACGGCCTGGCTCACTTCAGTTTCTGATACTTCCATCATTTCAGCTGCCAAAAAGGTATCCTGGCCATACTCCTCTAGCTTCTCCTGCATTGATCAATTTGTCCAAGTTGAGTTGATATGTGAAGTTTCCAAGAGTTAATGTCACCATATTTAACCAAAGATTAATTTTTTTGATGCAGGGATGCTAACCAGAACTGGGTTATTCACATTGAAGGCAATGATATCAGCCAGTGACCTCACAGGAGAGCTGATGAGATCTTTCAGATATTTATTGAACAAAGGCTTAAACTCAGACACCAGAGAAACGGCTTCACCACTCCTATATGGGTTCAGGATCACATCAACATTCTGTATCTCCAAATGATCCACAATTACAGCGCCCTGCAGCCTGAGGGACGCAGGTAACTAATTAGCCCTGAATTTGCTTACAGTCTACTCAAGATATCATATAATCACAGGCATACCTTAGAGTGCTTATATGTTTCTCAAATGCAGGAACTGTGAAGGAATCATTGATGTAAGGATTTATAAACGGATTCCTGACAATGCCCAATCTTTTTCCTCTGAGTCCATCTTTTTTAAGGAACTGCCTATACCCACCTTGCGGTATGAACTTAGCAGCCTCTGCCGTGGCCTCCGGATCTCTTGGATCATACCCAACTATGGCATCTAACACATGGACAGCATCTGAGACAGTCCTGCAAATAGGCCTTTTGAAGGTCCCGGAAAAGGCACAACAGATAACCATCTTACAATATTTAGTAAGCCATGTTACTCAACATCACCAAGTTCAGCTCAGGAAAAGGAAGATATATGAAGCATGGTAAGTTGTCAGAAACTAACCCAACAGTGTCCATTCGAGCTGAAAGTGGCACCACCCCGGCACGGCTAGTGAGTCCAACAGTAGGCTTGATCCCCACAACAGAGTTCCTGTCAGCTGGGAGTATGATAGAGCCATCTGTCTCGGTCCCCAGCGACACTGCCACCATATTCGCAGCCACGGATATAGCTGATCCACTACTAGACCCGCCAGGATTGCCCATTTCAACATAAGGATTCTACACATTAGGAGCAAGATTGTCAGGATTCAAGATTCGAAAGCAAGTCAGTCAGCAAGTTGCAGCATCACTCACCACTCCTTGTCCGCTCCTGGCACACCATCCATCAGGGATCTTCTCCAACGACCGGAACTGATACCATTCAGTCTGACTAGCCTTGCCCAGGATCACAGCTCCAGCACTCCTCAGCTTCTCCACAACCATGGCGTCCCTAGGAACCACAGACCCCAGCAAAGCATAAGATCCAGCAGTAGTATTCATCTTGTCTTTCGTCCCTATACTGTCCTTGAGCAGCACTGGAATCCCATGCAGCGACCCAACTCCCTGACGCCTTGTTTTCTTGCACCTCCATTGCTCATCAGCCTCCTCGGCTTGCTGCTGTGCTTCTGGGTTGACTTCAATGACTGCGCGTAAAGTGGGGTTCAGGGTTTGGATCTGGTGGAGGTAGAGGTCAGTTAGCTGCTTGGATGTGAGCTGGGACTCGGCGTAGGCCCGGTGGATTTGCTCTATGGTGGCTTCATGAATGCTGAAGTGGGAATTGCTAATTGAGTTTGATGTGAAGAAGCAGCAGAACACTTGAAGCAGAAAGATCAACTGAAAGTAAGGTTTGTGATTCTCTCTACCCATTTTTGAACTGAGAATTAGCTCATGAAACATTTAAGTTATTAAAACTCTAACCATGACCACATACAGTACAGTTTTTAATTATTTAACAGCAACATGGTGAGCAAGTGACCAGATTCAAAACGTTATAACTATTATATTAACCATGTGTGAAAATAGTTAATAAATTTACTTATCAAGTTGGTAAGAAACAAGGACATATTACAAGTAAAAAATTCTTTATAATGCCACTGGAAAAATTCTTTAACATGTATATACCTCTTCCTTTGGGCATTGCAGTTGTTGTCAGAATCAGAGATGCTGAGGTTATGATTTTGGTATGTTAGTATTGTTTCAGTTCATATAAAGAGATTTAAGTAGCAAAAGACAGCAGTGAAGTTCAAATAGGGGAGTTCTAAAAAAAAAACAGAATTACCAAATTGTGAAGTTTCTAAATGTTGAAGAGTTCCTAATTGGTAGATGATCAAGTATCTTGAGTTACTTAAGTTTCTATATTGAATCTCAAGTCTGAGTTGGAGAATCTGGGTATGCATTTTTTTTCTAAAACCCCAATTCTGGAAAAGTGAGAATGTGTTTTTAATAAAAAGTAAGACTTTGATCTTTTGTAATAGAGAGAGTTGTATGGACATGAGATTTTAGTAACAAAAAAGAAGTAATTTATTTGTCATCATATGATAGCCTGATGATTCATACTACACTCAATATTTATAGCAACACATATGGGCATATGGCTGAGGCTGTGTGATTGGATTTGATCACTTGCAGGGTGTAAGCTTGCAGGGGATTTTTCCATATCCGCTATTGGCTCTTTTGAATTTCAGAGCTGTAAGGAGAGCCAGTCTTGGCGAACCCAACACAGCTTCATTTGTGCGCTGGACAACTGACACCGCATTGTATGGGAACTGGAGGCTGTTGAAGGCGTTGAGGTAGGCGGTTGTTGCTTCCCTCAGGAGAGTTTTGTATGTGTCTCCTCTGCCGTGGAGGCCTTGCCAGAGGGAGATATTGGTTCCATATTTCTTGGCTGCTACTGGTCCGAAGGCCACAGCCACCTTGGTGTCCGGGTTTATTGCTCTCCAGTAGCATTTATATTGCGCATTTGTCCAATACCTGCGACCACCACAAGTATCAGATTTGTCATAGCATCATCTGGGATTAACCATAGAGTTGAGGATAGCTTACTGGTCAGGGCAGGCTGTGGCCTCAATGAAGGGCAGCGGAGGAGCTGAAGGTAGCCGGGGCAATGGTGGAAGTCTAATAGCTAGTGTTGCGGCCCTGGCCCTCACTCCAGCCGGGGCTGATGAGTTTGAGCAAGCTGAGGCAGGCTGAGCAGGCTGAGCTAGTAAAGAGTCCACAGTGTACATCCCCATATTGAACAGCTTGAATGCAAGTTTAACCCTCTGAGCAGGTCCAGAGGCCAAGCCACAAGCTCTTGCACCCTGCTGACTGTTGTTACTGGAAAGTTGAACTGAGCAGTTGCTCAAGTCAGGCGTTCCATCAAACCTCATCATGTAGTTTCCCAGCAGATTAGTAGTTCCTTCCCTCGTCAGGGAGGGTTGCCCGTCTGGGCCTACGCAGGTAACAGTGATGTTTGATCCTGCAAAAGGGTTAAAAGTTGTCCTTAAAGCTCCTCATATTATTTCTCATGCAGGACGACACAAGGAAGGAACTATCACCTGCAAGAGGATAATCTATGGCTGCTGAGAGTTTCCCATCTCTGCACCGATCGCAGAACACTGTGCCGGTCACTGTGGTTTGTGCTTGGGCTCCATGAATGGCTGCAGCAATAATCAGTAGGAGAGCTGTGAACAAGGTCCTGCGCGCAGAATCCATGATGCTTGCTTGAAACCTGGTGAGGTAGTAATGCTATTGCTGAGAAACACTGAAGATATATATATATATACAAGGAGCTAAGTAAGTGTTGCAGGGAATGTGAATGGTGTATAGAAAGTCATCATCTCTGCCCCCCAAGGAAGAAGAAAGGGTAAGCCGTAAGCCATGCCTGTGTGATTACACAACTTCCAACTGTGTCCATTTATGAGTTTTGAGGAAAGTTCTGCATTCGGAATTCATTGAGAAGCTCCTTAGAATTGGTCCAGATGTTGTTCCTCTCCACTGAATTTATGAGGCAGTTTTCTTATGTTGTGGTGTGATTCAGAGACCTCAAGGCAGGTTCAATCCTGAGTCAGAAAAGGAGTTAATAGAAGAGACATAGGTTGGTGTGTCAAGGAGATAGAATTGAACAAGATAACTGGTAACTAACTCATAATGGCTGGGGAGCCATTTTGTCAACAATGGTGATAATGTCACAGAATCCAGGATTAACTTCTGCTGCTGCTGCTTTTAGCTGCAAAGACTAGAGAAACTTGGTCTTTGATGATGATCAAATTGGCCGGCTACCAGTTGCATTTGTAATCATGGAACTTCAGCTATAAATGGTGCCATTTGGGAGTAGCAAACGTACCAGTTTTATAAGTTAAACTACAAAACTTGTCCTTGGAATGTTTAGTGCTACAACAGTAGTAGCATTTTAACAAGTCAAAACCATGGAAGTACAGAAAAAGTAACGAATTCATGAATACAAAACTTCAATATCGACTTCTTTTGCTGCGGGTATTCTTGGGTGTTCTTCAGGTAAAACAATAGGTCCTGGGGCAGTGGCCTCTTTACTTCTCTTCTGAGTTTCCGTTTTCCTCAATCTTTTCAGTGGGCTTGTCAGCACTATATCACAGAAAGTTAAGTGTCAGTGCAACCAGTCCGAATCTTAGAATAACCAATAAACCAAAGCCATAGCACAAACAAAAGAATTCAATCTTTCCACTGGATTTAACATAGTATATATATGCTTCAAGAGATGTGACAGTAACTCAAAATATCAAAAGATAGCAAGCCCGCGGCAACAGCCAGATTATTCCAACAAACCAAGAAAACCACCTTGCAACTTAAATCTCGCTTATAGTAGTTAAACACAAGCACAGAACAAATTAAAATAATAGAAGATGGAAGGAGAAGAAATCTATGCCATCTCAATGTGAGCATCATACATTGGCACAGTACCTACTCAACCAGTAAATTAACACTCCATGACTCAATTGACCTATCAGGCTTTAGTTTATCTAATCAGAAAAAAAGTTATGACAAGTGAAGAAATATCTCAGCACAACAGTTGAGCGAGGGCATAATTAGTTGCAAAAATCACAACCAGGTTGCATACTTCGTATGCCACACAACCCATCCATAAAATATTACAAAATTTCATAATATCATATGCTTTCACTTCAAGGCTTGCGAGTTGTTACATAAACAGATTACAAAGAAGGAAAAACATAATATATTTGCTATTTCACAATGCCAGATACCAAGAATGTATACCTATAATCCTCGATCCACAAAATCAATAGCAGACATTTTTGACAGTAACAAGTAGTGTGTTATCCAGAACTATCATGTGCGAACGGGAAATGACAAACTCAACGCAACCAGTATACAGTTGCATTCGCTCTAAAAGACTATAAACAAAAACAATGTAACTAGTCACACAAACCTTGTAGGACGAGCGTCCTCCAAAGACTCGGGCTTCCTCCAGGTTCTCTCAGTTTTCTCCTCCTCCACACTCCCTCTCCTGCCCCAGCTTCCAACTACTTTTTTAGCCGAACCAGGCCGATCATTTCCCTCAGCCCCAACAGATCCAATCTCCTTAATCTTCAAAGTTTCAAGCTGCTCATCAATCTTCTTCCAATCCTGTCCCTTCTCAGCCAAAACTTCTTCTCTTGGCCTAGCCTCCCCAAAAGGATTGAAAGACCTAGGCTTCACCACCATTTCAGGACTCTGCGGGTTCACCACCACATCAGGACTTTGTGGCTTCACAACCACATTAGGACTCTGCGGCCTCTCAGTGCTCACAGGCAACGTCCTTGGTTGCAAATTCAGCTTCGGCCGACCACCAATCGACCCCACATGCCCATTCTCACCCTCATTCACAACTCTCTCCTCCCTCTTCCTCCCCCATGTATCAGACTCTACTCCTCCCGCATTGCCGGTAAACGGCTCGTAGCTCCTCCTTTCCCTCTCAAATCCAGACGACCCGAATCTCCTCTGAGGCTCAGAAGGCGTGAAGCTCTTCTTCGAAACCCAACTATCAGACTCATCAGCTTTGGAATCCGATCCAAAGAACCCTCCACCAGTCCTCTCCCTCCTCTCAAACCCTCCACCATTCCCAGCCACAACCGACTTCTTCCCCGCCGCCCAATTATCAATCTCGTCAGCCCTACTCGGCCCCAACGGCTCCCTCGATTCCCTCCTCGGCTCATCCGACCCCCGATTCGCTCCCCATCTGTCCCCATCCCCGCCGCCAGACCTCCCCATCCCATACGACCTAAACCCTCCCCCCATCCTCGACCCATCCATCTCTTCCGCAGTCCGCTCCCTCGGCCCAGTCGGCAGCCTCATCAAGTCGTCCTGGGTCAATCCCCTTCCCTGATTCGCCTGCGGCGCCTTGTAAGAACTAAATTCAGCCAACGACAGAGTCTGTCCCTTCTTCTTCTTCCCCTTGGTCGCCACCGCGGCCGACAGCGACGGGAAATCCGCCGTGGCGGTTGCTGCAGCGGCGGCCTTCGATTCGTCCATGGCTTTGCGCTGCTGCTGTAGCTCTTCCTCGTGCTCCTCGGCGTCCAACGCCCACGCGCCTGGCTTCGCACCCCACGCTGATACGGTTGCCGCCATTCTCAATCGTCAATCAACCTCTCTCCCTCTCGATTCGCTTTATCTCTCTTGCTAGGTTTACGTTTGCGAAACGATCGAGCACGACGGAGATGGAGATTTATATACGGTGGAAAATCCATCAAGTTGATCCAACGGCTCAGAATGATTCTCCGTGTTTCCAACTTTCTCATTCTTTTTATTTAAATATTTTTGTATGACAATTGACAGATCGGATATTTTAAGAAACTTATTTTTATATTATACGAAAATAAAAAAGAGCCTTATCAAATCCATCCATCTCGTTTTAAAAATTGAAGTAATAACTTTCATAAAATAATATTAGAAACTATTTCATACTTTTTTGCTTGCATTTATTTAATATAAGTAAAAATATTGAAAGAGAAAAAAAGAATCAACTGGCGACAACCTATGACTGGTGGCCTTGGCCAAGTGGATGTACTTGGATGAGGCCTCTATTCTAGTTTAGATTCACTCAAACATGTATGTATGTATGTATGTATGCATTATGTACAGAACTGGGATTGTGGGAGTCCTCCTACAAAGCTACATTCTGAAGAAGAAAACTGGTGAGGGGAAAAACCTGAGTGGTGGGTGATTTTGATGCAGCATTACGGCTCTGGGAATCATCCTGTGTTGGGTTCAATAATCGGAGCTGTGTAAGGAGATGTAATGTTCGTTGTTGTCATCTTTACTCGAATCCTCCTCGGACAATGTTCCATTTCCTGCATTGGCTTGGCTTTAGATAGATATATGAGTAATGTGGAGATTTATGCGATGCTAGAGGTATTTTGTTACCTGTAGATGCGCTTTCGCGTTCTCTTGTAGCGTGCAATATGACTGTTCCTGAGAGGACTGTGATGAATCCGCATAACTCAGAGGCAATGGAGCTCGCATCCTGCCCTGACCAGTCCTGAGAGTTTTTGTACACAAGCCGATTATTTTCCTTTTTGCAGACTCTAATTGTGTATGGTAAAGTGGAGTGGCAGCAAAATCTACCTTGAACATTATTGCGCTGGCGGCGATGGTCAGAGTGGTGAACATAACATAGTATATGGGAGAAACAATGGCGGCCTTAAATGTGTCCAGTGCCTGGAGAGAAATATATTATGACAATTTTCCTTGAGCTTCAAAAAGTAACAAATATGTACTGAGGATTTCACTATTTACCTTGTTCAGATAATTCAGCTGGGTGACCACGCAGACAACTGCAACCGTAAAAAAGAACCAAGTTTGAGGGTAGGCGAGTTGATTGATCCCTTCCAAAGTGAGCTTTATGGCGATTCCGATTGCCTTGACGCTCATAACCTACAGCAAAGGCCTCTTCATGAGGAAAATTATTTTCATTGGAAAAGAAACTGCTGCTGTAATACAGCTATTTAGTTACCGTAAGTGCACCCATCAAGGAGCATATTCCCAAGTAAATCAATACATTTGTTTGCCCATAACGAGCTTCGAAGTACATCACCAGAGCCAGCACTATGGACACAGTAGCTGCTACGTATATCAGAAATGCTGGAAAAAGCCATGTGGAAGTTAGCCTTTTGACAGCAGAGAGATCAGTTAAAATCAGGTTATGTAAAGACTAACAATCGGTGCAAACCTGGTTGGGTGGCCAGTGACCATATCTCTTGAACAGAATTAGGAATATGCTCCTGTGGGGCATGAATCACGATGACAACAGATCCCACAATACAGGAAACACACCCCAGAACGCCTAGTTTTGGCAGTTTTTCCTTCAATAGGAAGTGTGCCAAAATAGCACTACTCACAGTTATCAGAATCATCCTAACTTTAATAAAATGGGAACGAAACGTCACCAATCACCACTGAGGATACTTACCTAATTATTATACTGAGTGCACCAAGAGGAGTAACTAAAACTGCAGGAGCGTAGACATACGCGATAAAATTTGCAGTCTCACCAACAACCACTGCGGCAATACAATTCAACACTGTTAAAGGAGAGATTGGGATGGTATTGATCGACGACATGTTCCAAATATATACAGGTTCAAAAAAAGCTGGAGCTTTCAAAGTGCATATTCACTTACTCATCACCATGCCAGTCCACCAAAGAGGCTGGAGCAGGTATGCATAACCTCCAACACCTACCATAGTGAGAAAAAAAAAACAGTTCGTTAAAAAACACAGCTTACTTGATACGAGATCAGTTTCTGAAAAGAGTCACTGAGCTCAAGTGAAGGCATTCGAGCTAACAATAATTGACCAGTATAACACTCATCAAACAGTGTTCATTACATTGTCAGCATTATCACACTATCAGTTAATAGGATATCCTGTTAGTGCATTGGTGTATCCAATTTTTTTTGGTAAGTCCAAGCATATTAGTTTACCAGTGTTCAGATAACCAGGGCACAGAGGACAATGTTGCGTGATATAGCAGCCTTGTAATAGTTCTCTACTGAAACAAACAAATGAAAATCCTTCAATAAAAGAAAACAAGCACCTGTCATCCAAGAATGATCGTTTATGTTAAAATTCCCACAAACCCTTATAAGTTATTAGCAAAAGTGGCACATATTTATAAGAAGAAAGGCAGCTTCATTTCGTAGCAATCTACTCTAATCAGCAAAAACACACTGCTGAAAATTCGCTTACTAACTTTTTTACCTTTCCTGTTTATTCTCGTACGCAAATAGAGGACCTTGATGTCTTTTGTAGATATGAAAGAGAATACTGCCCAACTAGCACACTTTAACTCATAAGGAAAAGAAACTTCTATTATAGCGTAGAAGCCAAGTATTCCAGCCGGGTCTTACCAAATCAGTATCATCATACGGAGCTCTCATGTTCGAAAAGCCAGGTCTCAAACTTAAACCATCAGCAGAATTGGAAAACAAAAATCTTCATAGGGTACAAAAATGAGAAATTTAAACTGCTCATATGTGCAGCCATCAACTACATATATGCCCAAACATAAAAAACTTTCCACAAAAAAAGCAGCCCTAAAACTAGTCCAAAGTATTCCATTTTCAATCACTCACAAAGCCATTCCAACATTTCGTTACTACTAACAAAGCTAGGAATATTGTTACAATCTTCTGCATTTATCAAAGAACCATCCAGTTGAAACTAATCGACACTAAGAAGCTTTACTGCCTTACTAGCTCCCAATATCTTTCAATAAGCTTCTTCCTATCTTATAAACTACACTAATTTGAAACCTTTGATTAATATCCAAGGATGTGATAACAAGACAAATTTTCAATGTCTGATCATCACTCACTCAAATGCAAACTTAAACTCATTAAACATCTACTAAGTTCACAAAGTGTGCAATCAAGAGCATCAAAGAATGTCACCTGCACGAGTTCCAGCAGCGGCAGCACGCTTCAAGCCTTTCTTCTTCAAAATAAAACTCGTACCTATGAACGCACTCGAAATGACCGCCAGTGTCAGCCCCTTCGCGTTGTCCGACACCACCATCTCAATTCCGAGTTTCTCGGACCTCCTCGATCACAAAACCGAACGTCCAAACTCGAAATCCTCCCCGGAAATCGGAACCACAGTTGCAATCGTTAGAGAGTTGACGATGAGGAAGAAGAAGATGAAAAAGATTTAGAGTTCGAAGACGAACGAGCTTTCGCCAGTTGGCTGGCGCTACGGTCGCCGTCGTCGTCGTCTTGTCAGAAACTTCCCGCTCCATCGTGCATCACACACCACATGTAAAACCTAACGGTTCCCATATCGCCACGTGTCGCTCATCCAGTCCCCTACCCCGCTGCCTAATAAATTCTTCACCAAAATCGACGAGTAACATTGCACATGTTTGTTAAAACTTGGGCCTCTCTACATCTTTCGGATCCAACTACCCGGCCCATATCACCACAGGCACATTAATGGTCAACTATTTGGCCCATTACACAGGCCGCTATGTTTTGTCGTTATTCAAACACGTGGAGCCCACAGCTTAGAACAGAGTGCTGCCAGTCCTGCGCGGCTCAGAGCAAATCTTTATCTCGAAATAGGGTTTCGGGCATTGATAATTTGAATGATTTGGGCGTTGCGGGTGATCAGATCTTAAGAATTAGACCAGATGCAAAAAACGAAGAACAATTGTAAACCGCAAGATCAAGGGTCTAAATTATTAATGGTGATGAAATACGACATAGAAGGTAGTGATGAGAAGAAGGGTCTAGAGATTGATAGATTGATCTGACAGAAGATCAGATCGGAAGAGGTGATGGAGATAGTTTCTAAGAGAGTTGACCGCAGTCAGAGACAACCACAGGCTTGGAGGTCCTGCCAGATCCAGATCCGACCTTCTCAATCGCCCTGACGACGTCCAGGCCTTCAATGACTTTACCAAAGACCACATGCTTACCGTCCAGCCATTCGGTCTTCTCGGTGCAGATGAAGAACTGAGAACCGTTCGTTCCAGGTCCGGCGTTAGCCATGGAGAGGATTCCAGGGCCTGTATGCTTCTTGATGAAGTTTTCATCGGCGAACTTGGCGCCGTAGATCGATTCACCTCCAGTTCCGTTCCCGGCGGTGAAGTCGCCGCCCTGGCACATGAAACCAGGGATCACGCGATGGAAGGATGAGCCTTTGTAGTGGAGTGGTTTGCCGGATCTGCCGACGCCTTTCTCGCCGGTGCAGAGGGCGCGAAAGTTCTCGGCGGTGCGAGGAGTGGTGTCGGCGTAGAGCTCCATCACGATGCGGCCGGCTGAAGCGCCGCCGACCGACATGTCGAAGAAAACCTTGGGGTTCACCATTATCTCGATCTGATTTACTTAGGGAGGAAGTAGCAGACGAAAATGCAAGTGGCAGTGTGCAGTGAGGCAAGGAAGCGATGAATTTATAGCTAGGAGTACTGAGGATATTTTTGGAAAGATAAATCCAGACCGTTTAATGAGGACGCGTGGCGTGATCTGAGAAAGTGGGAAAAGGGACATGCGCAGCTGACTAGGGTTCGGGAAAAGTGGGGTAACTAGGGTTAGGTCAGTCGCAGCCCGAGGCCGATTCCAGGCGTATATGCTCGTCTTTATCCTCTTTATATGTAAAGTTGAGACGACGCCGTTTTGCTTTTACAAAACTCGTTTATAACGCTTGGTCTCTTCGAACTGCATATAAAATATACCTGAATAGATATGATACAATGTTTACGCTGATGGGAATACATTAGTTATGCAGAAGCCATTTAAGCGAGAAGTTCAGAAGAGTTGCAAGTAGCTTTCAGACTGGAGGACTTCAGGATAGGCTAAGGAGATGATCTGCTTCAACGACTTGATAGATGTGTTCAGGAAAGAATGATCCTGGGCCGCTGCGAGAACAATGTACAAATAATAAATAACAAGGGGCGGAGTTCTGTAAATGATGAGGGGCATGTTGAAACTGAAATTACCTTTGAGAAGTGATTTGATTTCCTTGGAGAAATCCTCGACACGGCCTAGCACGGGTTTAATTCCGCAGATCTGCGAGACGCATAGTTCCAAATATAAGGCCATTTCCATTATTTGTAGGAGAAGAAGGCATAGGCTCCGGGCATCGGTTGGGAATTGGTTTGGCTCGTTGCTCTTGCAAAGTTCGGTTAAGATGGCAATTGCTTGATCCTGGCATAGAAAAGTTGTAACATTACACAGTTGTAGGAACCAAAACGGTTTTAACATAGCAAAAAAAGAACACACGAGGCACAACTGAAGGTATATGTGTACCTGGAGTCCGTGTAAGATGTTTGGCATTGGAAGCTCGGGAAAATGAGCAAGATCGACATAGCCCATTTCCTCTGCTCTTTTAGCTGCACTTTCTGCTTGTAAGCACAAAAACTTTAAGACATGAAATGCAATTCTGTACAATTGAATTGCAGTCATGTCAGAGAACCGTGTCTGATCAAATGTGTTGGTACTTCCAGTTGACTGGTCTTTGACAGCAAGAGCTGCTGAGCTGTTTGAGGTAATATTGGGCAGAGATCTTGAAACGCAACCAACAGGGCATATGGCAAACCATCCGTTTCTGCTCTTGATAAATGATGGCTTGTTGTAAAGATCAACCTCATCTTTAGAGATGGGTGGACATAAAAGAGGCGGAATTCTACCAGCTGATTCTCCCACTCTTTGAGTACCCCTGCTAATGTAGGCCAGAAGATGTATACTTTTCTCCCGTAGATCTGAGTTCACATCCTTCATAACTTTGGCCCAAGAGCGCCAGTGTTTCACCAGCGCACACATGAGTAATAAAGTTTGCTCCGTGTCCTGCAGACAGGCTAGTGAAACTGGCATTCTTTGCGCTCGAGCCCTTTTCTTGTCATGATCATCTGAAGGAAAATCTGGTGCTCTTAGATTATTCGTGATGATATGAAGTTTCTCAGAAAAGAGATTACACATCACATTCTCCAAAAGATCAAACTGGGAAGAATCATCTCCGAAAGAGCAGATACTTGCTGTCAGAACTGCCATACCAAGTCCCCATATGCTGTAAGGCTGCTTCAACTTATTAAATGACTTTGACAAGCTCTTTTCTGTCCTTGGAAAAGGCTTCCCATCAGACAAGTCACCAAACAATGTTCTGAACGAAGAAAAAAATCCAACAGTGAGAAGCATTTCAGCACCACCTCTTGTCCGTGCTAAGGTCAGTAGAAATTTCAGTATAACTGGTACAGAATCTGGGGAGTTTTTATTGAATAATATGGTCATAACTTGGGGAAGGTGTAGCTCCTTTTTCAAAATCGGAAACCATGTTCTGGGAGTAAGGAAATATCTCAGCACTATATCCATAGTGGCCAGTGAAAGGATACAACTGTCAGCCGACTCGATGCATTTACACAGGACAGGCAGCAGAGGCAAGCAGGCATGAGACACATCAGAAAATTCTTCAACTGGAGCAGCATCGGAATTTTCTACATAGCTTGAATTTTGACAGGAGAACTCTACTGATGTTAGAACCAACATTAGTAAGAGATTTTTCACTCTGTCAGAATCAGCAACCCTTAAATCGTTCAGAAATTTGAGGCCGGCAGAAGATGTCTTGATAAGCTTAACACACTCTATTGGAGGCAGTTTTCGTGGTACATATCTGATGAGAACTAACAACAGTTCAATTAGGGCACCCAGAAAATCTAGGATATCTGCTCGAGCATGAAGAACAGGATCAATTGAGTCCAAAGTGCTCTGGAAACATTGACAGATGTGATATATGCAGGAAAGTGCGACTTCCTCAGAGATTAGCCCAGTTGTTGGTGTCGTCTTTTCAGCACACTAGACAAGCAGGTAGACTGAAATCAGTACATTAGGTCTCATGGTTCACAAAAAATTAAAGGAGGTAATCAAGTATGACGTTATTTTTTTCTTTTGTCAAATGCAGTAATGTATCAAATACTTTATGGAGATCCAATCGAAGAAAAGTGATTTGAAAATGCAGAGGCGAGAACTAGAATGTTCAATTATATTATCATTAATTTTCTCATACCAAAAGCTTTTGACATCTCCAAAACATGTTAAATCAGGCATCTTATTAGATAAATATGGACTGTCAAAACTTACAGTTTCTTTGTACATAGCCAACACACTTTGCAATCCTTTCAAGGTAGATATCCTGGAGGCAGCCAGTAAAACCATCGAGTTTGCTTCTTGAAGATAAGACAACATTTTCTCTGCAATCGATTTGCTAGCCTTCCATGTTGACTGATCCCACGCATCTAGCCCTAAATGTGCTTTTAAACGTGCAATGTCGACCAATGGTAAATCTTTGGCATACAATTTCACCTCTTCATCATTTGTATGCTGGTGGTAACTTGGCAAAAAGTTTGAATCAAGTAAAAATTCTGAAAGCTCCTTGAATGGCCCAGAACTAATTTTACGACCCTCTAGTTCTCCTTGAAGTTGATGATACAGATCACAGAAAATTAGACAGCTCAACTCCTTTCCTTCACTAAATCAAGTAAGAAAATGGAGAGTTTTGTTTAAGAAGATGCAGCATTAACGAAACAGATATTTAGTAAAAAGCATCATGAGTAAATTAGACCTGAATTGGATGCAATACATATGATCAAGTCTGCCATCAATAATTGTCATGCTCAGTGAATTCATGTTCAATCAATTAACAGAATCATGATGAACAACTATAAATGGTTAGCTACTCTAATTTCATTTAGAATATTCACGGTTACCACAAGCATGATTCTGTTACTGAGACTGAGAAAACTTAGGATGTGATGAAATCAGTACCTGTAATGATGCTTTGAATACTGAGTTAATAGGTCGTGAAAAGCAGGCAGGCTACTTAGCTGCAGCACAAAATCAGGAGACATCATGACAAATCTATAGAACATAGATGTGGAATTTGCAGTCTTGAATTTGAAGCTTAAAAGAGTCATTGTCAAAGGTTAACTGTACAACTTTGTCAACAAAATAAAATTTTGATCTGAGATAACAAACAAATATTTGCTATCAACTAATTGGATAGCACCTCTACCTTTTTGTGAATCATTCTGATCTTCTCAATTAATGACACAGCCAAACTTCCAGAGTCTCCACGTTCCAAATTTGCCATCACATGAACACAAAATAAGCTAGCAGCAACCTGTGGCATGCACAATTCAATATATCAATGCCTTGGATAAAAATGCCCTATCGGAGATGAGTTATGTTTATGTTAGCAAAAAATTTGATTATTCTTTTGTGAGAACTAAGAGGCCGATCGAGTTATAATCCCTACAAGAATACTTAATTTTGAGTTGTCCATCATCTTGTACCTATATATCAAAATTTATTGTCGAGCATGGCATATTATTTCTCCTAAACAGACATATGGGCACGAATATATGGCTTAAGTTAGTTTCCAAAATGAACTGCCACCTTGGTCCTGCAAACAGCCCATGATACTTTTGCACAGCCCTAGATATTCATACAGGATGCTTGTTTCATAATTAAACCATCTTACCTATTATTATACACATACTTATTCGCACAACAGGTTTAACTGGAAGAGAATAGAGAGAGGATGTGTGGAGCACCTTAGCACGGGCATATATTGGGTGTTTGTATTCACAAGAGGCTGATGACTTGATCAGATTCCCCAAGGTTGAGCTCTCAGGCAAACTCAACAGAATATCGATAATGCCACTAGAATTTTCAAACTTCGTTGATGACTCAGACGTTAGTTTCAAAGTTTGAGCTGCAAGCAACTTCTTTTGCAGGAACATTTCCCATGCCATTATTTCCATGACAACACATTGACACTGATACTTGTATGCCATTAGGGCACCCAAATTGGCATGGTGATCATCTTTTCCAGAGCTAACAAGTGAAAAGCAGCCGCTTAGATGCTTCCAAAATTTTGTTGATTTTTTAACCGACTGTAGAATGCCTGCATACTGAACAGCTCCCCGCCACAACTCTCTCAGGAAGTTCAATACAATCAGCAGTGTTCTGGGTTCACTGAAGAAATCCACTAGTCAGTGAAAGAGGATAATGTCAGCAAACGAATAAAAAACTTTCTGCCAAATGATTACACAAACCGATTCAAAAGGTCATCAGATTTCTCAATATACTGCACAAGTCCATCAATCATAGCTCTTTTGGTGGCACAAAAGTCACTCAAATGTGCATCATCACTCTCTTTATCAGAGACCACAGATAAAAGAAATCCCGGCTGCAACAAAGGATTATTCTAGCAAGTTAACGGATGCAGGAAAAAGAAACCCATTAAGCAATCAAGCACTGATTTTCCAACAGAGAAATGGTTCTTAGCTGTATGCTTGGTCAGCAGGCAAGATGGCTTTGTACTTGGGTTGGCTAGTGAAGAATACTCATACAAAAATGAAGCTAAAAAACTATAACTCGAACGTCTAGCAAACTTGCAATGACATGCGATACAACTTGACATGATGGTTATGCTCATTTTCACTTCATTTTAGAGGCAATCAAGTCTGCTTTAATATTTCTTCACTACATCAGTGGAGTGTCCTAACAAGGCTAGTTACATACTTACATCAAGTTTCACAGTAGCAAAAATATTACAGAATTTTAAGTTCCTACTTGTCTAAATAGGGATGTGGCTCATTTTATAACGGTTAAGTCCGAAAGGAACTGACTTGATGCATATTAAAGGATATTGCATACGTTCAAGTTCAGTAGGGAGAGAACATAAACCTGATAACATGCTGCAGAAGTCAGAGCTCCAATGAGAGATATGAACAGAGATTCGTTCCATACTGTTTCCTTCCACAAAATTTTGTTCATTGAACGCCTAAACATGTTCATCTGAATCATGGGTGATTTAGTTACACAAGCATTATCTTGAAACTGGATATCAAATTAACAAGCAAATTTGAAAGAGCAGAACCTGCTTATCATCAAACTCAAAACATGAATGCCCCGGAAAGTACTGTGGAGAATAATCTGCTGCACTGAATAAAACACTTAGTACTCTGGCAGCAGCCACTTGTATTGCCTACAACAAAAGGCTCACAAGTCAGAGAACATACCAATTAATACCATAGGTGAACAGAGATGGACATAAGATTACTAATGCATAAAATAAAATGCAAGTATTCTTTCAAGCACAGATCTACTTTCTTTCATTGCCTGCTTTGAGTGACAAATAGCGTCACATGTTTGAAAAAAGTGATATGACAATGCACTGCATGTACATGTGCAGGGTCACCAGAAAATTGTTTCTTTAACAAGTACTATCTTTGGGCATTCACTGCAGGCTACTAATGAGCACAACATCGGTGCCGATAAAGCAAACTAAGTTTAGACTACTTTAGTTGGAAAGACAGTGGCTTGAGAGGAAAAAAATCCATCAGATTCGTAGGCCCCATATAGCAGCTAAGAACGATTGTTTTTTTTAATTGAGTTTCAGGAGGATTGCCTCACTTTCAGAATGTTAGTGTTTTCTCTAAAAATAATTATCATTGTATTCTCTGAAGTTGTGAATATTTGCATGTAAATCATTGTTAGCCTACTTACTCCGGCAAAAATGAAGGCAACCATTTAAACTACAAATCAATAGCTGAGAGTAATTCAGATGAATTTCTTACAGTTTTGCGAAAATAAGAGACCAAGGAAATCACAGCTGTAACAACAGGGACAGGTTTGACTGTTGATGACAGCAATACTTGGCAAAATACCAGAGTTCTAGATGACAGATCCTGGAAATTAAGCGAGAAAAACAGTTTTAAAATACAGCAAAGCACAGTGTCTTTAGAAGGAATGGAATGTGAACACAATTTACATCAGAACATACAAATTGGATAAACGTGAGTGGAAATTAAAAAGGAGACCAAAGGGAACCAAAATCTTTAACAATGACAAGACAGAACACGCAGGGTCATCATTATGTGGGAAAATGCTTTGCGTAGTTAAGTTATACCTCTGAGTATCCGGAGAGAATGATGAAAATGATGTCCAAAACAGAAGATATAGCAAGCTCCAAACCCTCAATCTCAGCAATGTCGTATAAACGACTGGTATAGAGGTTCTGATGCAAACGAAATGCATATTTTCTAAAACAAAAACTTACAGACAAGATTACTAGAAACAAACAAAAAGTAGTGCAAATATAAAAAGTGGACACGACATAATGAAATACCTCCAAGGTTTCCGGAGAAGTGCAAATAATTTCCAGAAGTGTTTTACGGATGGAAGAGTCGTGTAGCACCATATCCTCAACAGCCTCACTAATCTTTCTATTTTGTGGAGACAAAACTAAGCATTTCTTAATAATTTCAAGTACCTGAGAATCAAAAAAGCCATCCAAGAGACAGATGACTAGATTAGCTTAAGAATAAATGTCTTCCTGCAATCGTATAAAGTGGGAAGTATATATCTAAAGGGGAGCTCAATGTATGAGATTGAGATTCGCCATGTAATTCAAGCACAAGGATAAACTCTTATTTGGAGAGAAAATATAATGTTCACTGTGTAAAATCAAATGCAGATACGTTGAAACTGACACAAGTGCTAGCGATCAACAAAGCATAGCTATAACGAATGTAGGTCTAACTCCTTGACAAAAAGATTAGCAGTGTCAAAACACTTGTTTTTGGGCAAGGGTGATCAATCGATAAAAGAGTCATGCGTCACATACACATATTTTTCAGTTCAGAAGTTGACACAAAATATATGTAGCTTTTAAGCTCAAGTATTTAAAATAAGCAGGTGGAACTATTAAAAAAAAAAGGATGCTTGAAATGGCCTACATAAGTTTTACCATGTCAGCTTCCATGAGATCCTTACCTTCAGGGTCACAGTCCACTGAACATGCTTGACTTTGTATTTCCAATGCACATGGTTCAAAAACACGTATTGAAGAGAAAAAACAACTAGGGATTGAAGAACTTCACACTCTAAGCCGGTATCTAGAAGCTCCAATGTGAGGTCCAGCACTACAACATGAAATTAAAGTCCTTAGCAGTAAGTTCCACAAATTAGGCACCTCGGTGAATCACGCTACAACCAGCACAAGAGCAATATACCACAAGTTACATGCATTTAAATCATGAGAAGAACATACATAGAGAAGATAACGAGAACGTAGCAGAAAACCTTAACACAATTAAGAAGGTAAAGATCATAAATGTAGCACCAGATTAACCTAAATAAAAATAAGCGATATTAATTTCATGGAGACTTCAGTGACATGTTTATACATACCAGAAATGGTCAAGGAGCACAGATTATCATTCTGCTCACTTTCAAGTAGAAGCATCTTTGCGAGCTTTCCAGAGAGTAACCATGGCTCCCTGAGAACACGGTACAAGTAAATGATCTGTAAGCACAAGAGGCAACGTCACCTAAAACATATATGAATTCTACGAATAGTTTGACCTCCTTACCACTGTCCTTAAAGTGAAATTCTCTTAGATGAAATAACATAAACGAATAAAAAACAAACATATACTTTGGGTCTAAGGCTTACCTTGATGATCCATGAAATTCCACATCATGTGTGCCATTTGTGAAGGATATGTCAAAAATACTTGCCTTTAGAGCGACTGCGGTCACGTGAGCAGGTGAACTATCATGGAAAAATGAAAGCAGATCCAATCAGTAGTAATAAGACGATATAAAATATATTAGCCGCTATGATACGAAAAACAAACAATAACATACATTTGCAGTGTTATGACCATAAAAAGTGAGCCATAAATATCAAAACTAAAAGATGCAAAATATATATACTAAATTTTTATGGAGTGAACTCCCAATCATCTACAAAAGTGGGAAGAATAGAGGCCAGTTTTTAGGGGGCATCATCTAACACTTATTAGTAGGTATGTATAACCAGTGTCCACGTAAAGAACTTCAAATAGGCAGGAAAATCAGTGGTAAAATGCTTAGTTCAAATCTTAAATGTTTTAATAGGTGTAACAAGGCTAGGAATATCAATTCCCTGCCTTAAGTGAACTTCGTGTTTACTTCAATCAATTTTACTCTATAAAAAAAAAAAAAAAACCAGTGTCTTTCCGGGAAAGGCTACTAGTATACAAATTTAGATTCAGGTCTTATAAATGGTGAGCGGCGACCCGCATTCAATAGATAGAAGATGAATAAATGAATGAATAACTCATCGTGAGAAATTACTATCAACCAAAATCCTAAATAAGCTGTATAATGATAACTTATCAAGTCCACAAAAATACACAGATTGAAATAGGCAGAAACTAAAACATACTTGAACACTAATCATTACCATCTCATCATTTTTGCTAAAATGTTGATACTCAGTGCCATCATTCGAACACTGCTTAAACTAAGAGGCAAATTTCTATGCAGATTGCAAATTATCTCCACAAAATCTATTTGATACCTACAATGATCAAAGATTATAATCAGATATAAAAAAGATGATTAAAATATTTGAAACATTGGATACCGAAACACTCGACTGCTGGTTTACCAGACATCGTTTTCTGCATGCCCATCCATAAATGTGGACTGAATATGCATAGAGTTCCCAATATTCATCAATGCATAGCTTACACCCTACACAAAATATTTAAGAAATATCAGAGGAGATCCAGGAATTTATTGGTCTATTCATATAATCGTTTGTTTAGGTAAAGCCTAATGCACATGAATAAGCAAAGGGCTCGGAAAGCAAAAGAAAAGTTGAAAATTGCAGTCAATATGTTGCGGGAACAGTGATACTTACAGGTTACATGTCAATTTGGTTCATGGATTGAAGATCGAGCGTTTGTGGTGTAAAAAAAATTTATAAAGAAAAAAGTTAGAAACATCGAGATCCTAGTGAATGATAGATACTTGTATTTTCAATGTTACCTTGGCTCCAAATAAAACTGGATAGTAAAGTAATGTAGCCAGCCTTTTCCAAAATTTATTAATAAAATAAACCGCATCACAATATTCCTATTAGCATGCACTCTCAAGAAGGGAATAAATCAAGCAAACAAAATGTTCAGTACCAGAACAATCGGAAATTAAACATGTGTCCCATCTGTTTTATTGTAATAATTCAAGGGTGTGGAAGATACCAGTTCTTTTGCATTTTTTGAAACCATTGACATTTCACTTTGCGCAGGAAAATCTACCGCAGTTTTGTTTGCAATTTAAGTGGGAAAGACGGTGATGAAGTAACGGCCAATGTTCTTTACCACTCCACCCATCTGTCTGTATTTCTATAGTATACTAGGCAGAAAGCATATACATATTTCCCTATTATGTATTAGGGTGAGAAGAGTACTATACATACACACGGTACCTTGTTAAATGTTGTCAGACGACATAGTAAATCAAGAATAGCAAACACTTCTTCACTGTTTTCCTTATACATCTCTTGAGCCAGGCGCAGAACTAAGACAAACACCCCTGACTGTTCATACTGCCAAATTTTTTTCAGAGTACAAGTTAGTGAGGAACACCAATATAAATATGATCATATCAATGTCACTCCAAACATTAGGATACACGGAATTTTTTTTTAAAGGGAAACATCTTTTTAAGTGTGTGAATGTGGGTAACTCCAATTTGTTCACAGTTATTCAAGATTGCGCTATAGCACATAACTGAGTCAGCATCCTTAATCTACTTGAAGCATAACCAAAACCTTATAGAGATCAATAAAATTCATATTGAGATACCTCCCAACGAACAAGAGCCTTATTCCCGTCAATCATTTTCAATATGTGACCCCTTGTATTTTTCGGCACACACAAGCCTTCAATGCCAGGAACATCCAAAGTGTTTTGTGTTTCAACTATCTGAAGAACGCTATTCGCCACGGTACCATTATTTATTTCAAACAGCGTTGATATACCGACGGTCTTGTCAAGGAAATTATACCTATTCATAACAGGAAAATGAAACGTTATAAAGCAAAAACAGAAACCACATTCCGCCAAATAGATGTCATAAATAAACAGTCAAGTCTAGAGTTATTATAGAGGCCAACCTGAATGTGTTCAACTGCTTCAGTTTTACTAAAGAAAGGCATGTAATATTCAAGTGTCTAAAATGAAATGTCAACGCCAAGGATAACATTATAAATTCTGGTTTAAGGTTAGGCATTATACTCTACAGTGCTTTTGTAACCCCTTAATCATAATAGTAAATACATTTCTAATTTTTAATAGTTTAAGGATCAGATAAAGGTCGCTTATAGATCAATAATTGTGAATTTCCTCGTGCCTATTTCCATAGTTCGAAATATAGACCAACATTCAAACATGTGGGCCATAGTAAGAGGTCCAACGGAAGATAAAGCTGTTCCTGTTCTTTCTGAACAAGAAAAATAAGCAAGTCAAACAAAGAACTCATGTTTGGAAATGGAGTGCTGCTGATGTAGATAAGTCATATGGCTAACAAAGATCAATGATTACCAGACCACAAAAACAAACAAAAATACAGAAGCACACAAAATCCTGATCTATAATAAGATAACCATTTTTTACCAAGTGAGAAATATGATCAACTTTATTTCTTTTTCATGGAAATGAAAGATGACTGACTTACACACACTCCGCGGGCCAGGCACCTTCTGAAAGTGATGATAATAAACGAACAAGTTCGACAATCTTGAACGGAAATTCACCCTCTAGGTTGCACAGGAGACACCTAACTGGCCCATCAACAATACTGTTCCTATCCCAGAACTGATTACAAAGGGATTCCTGGATCCAGCATGTGAGAAAATACATTTATGATTGACAAGAGGATATGATATTAATTAATGTAGAATTCACTTCACATACCTCTCCTCGATAGACACTGCAGAGAATATTAAGTATCAGCTGAAGAGTATTGTCCTCTAGCTGCAACCCGATAAAAACAAAATCGAATTATGCAAGAAATAACTTTTTTAATTGAGCAAACAAAAATAACGTACCTCAAGATTAATCTCATAACATGCTATAAAGGCTGAAACTAATGTTCTCAAGACACTTCGATATCCATCAACAAGTCCCTGAAGCAAATTCAAAAGATCACAATAAACTAGAAGATATAAAGAGTAAAAAACATGCATGTAAACATCATAAATACAAAAATAAACACAGCATAATCAAAGCTTACATCTGAATTCCTTAATATGTCACTTTGGAGTGCTTCAAGAAAATATTCCAGTGATCCAACTTCAATTGCTTGATGAACATAACCAACATGATCAATTTCCTAAAAGAATTTGTACGGAGCATACATTATTAACATACAAACTGTAGGAAAATAATTCACTATGAAAAGATAATAAATGTTCTTGCCAATTGATCAGTCTCTTTTAACCCTGGGAGGGATAAAACTAAACAGAGAAACACTGCCCATGTCAGATACAAGGGACCAGCTTCTTTTATGTCATACGCACTGAAGCTTAAGATCAAAATATCCATCTCTTGGATATCAGTCAACGAGAAAGAAGACGAGTCCTGCCTGACAGACAACACAACAGGTTATGTAGCCAATAACATTCAACTAAGCTATGAAGTAATTGGGGAAAGGAGGCCATCAATATTTCCAGAACAGCAATTGTAACATATCCCAGCTAAGCTATATCAATTTCAGTGGTACTAAAGAAATAATTATAATGTTTTAAAGTTAGAATAAACTAGGATAAAGAAAAGAAATAACCTGAAAAGCTTCTCATCATGAACCATTTGCAATAGATTTTCTAGATTCAATGTTTCAATAAGGATCAGAATCAGCTGGAATTTGGCATAACCAATGGAACCAGCAGCTTCAGTTGACACTGCTAGCCTCCCCAAATTATAGGAACCTGATATTACCTCCTGCACATTGTATCCTCCAATGGTATGATACATATTCTCCATGAAGAAAGCAAACAAATCGGTATCCAAAAGAATGCGTACCTTATAAAGGGAGCAAAACTTTATCCACTTTTCACTGGTAATTTTACAAAGTGATTCATAATATGCGCAGAAAAGAGTGTCCAGAACCAAGTTGGCCTCTAGCAGCATCTCCTCGGCCCATAAATTGAATAAGTCAACATCCTAAAATTGAGTCATGTGCCATACAACTGATTTAGCAAACATTTATAGCATAATTGTAGTGAATAAAATTTACAAGTTGAAACGAAGTAAAATTTCTTTTTCCAAAAATACGTTCAACTATGAGTGAAGGATAAAAAATGGAAATTATATTGCATACTTTAATCAACAGTCTGGAACGGAGTATAATTTTTGAACGACGCTTACAAGCATCCAGCAAAATAATTTCACAGTGACTGTGTAAATCAACACTCACATCGAAAGGTCTCAAGTTCTATTTTTACTCCTTTTTCTTTAAATTCATCAGTATAAAGCTATAAACTACATCAACAGACATAGACACACCGACGAAACCATTCAAAAAGTAAGAATAAGCTCAAATAAAGCGATTAAGCATCTTAGAATTCAAGCTGCAATATCATATCTCTATTCACTAATCCCATTATACTGTTGGCGACAGGGTAGTGGGCTGTATGACTTCTGGATTTATATGGGAAAAGATTCTGATTTGCAGCATGATATCCCATAATAGTTCTACATAGTGGTTGGGTTCATAAGTGGATTGACTTTCACAGCATGATGCAAGAGAAACTTTATTTTATGGATAGTAAGTATGAATTTTGAAAAAATAAAATAAAATCTGAGTGCTTATCCATTGAACATACCAAGTTCTCAGGATAATTACAAGACATAAGATGCTGCAGGATGGACAGATATTTGTTTTCCAGTCCATCGGATATAAACCTCTGAGCCTCCATCTTAATACAATTAGCATTATTTAAGTCAAGTCCAGCATACACTGCAGGGTAACAAAAATACAATCAGCCGCTAAAGAAACCAGGCATAAAATCATGATCAAGACAATTTATAAGTTGAGATGCAAAATTAATTGCCGACATGCATTATCCAAGAATCATCAATTGCCTGTCTTACGTTCATTTTGAGTAGACCACGAGTAAAGCACTGTGGTATTAAATAATTATGATACAGCTACCAATAAGAAGAGCCAAAACTGCCGTAACTTCTTTCTAAGCAACACTCGATAAGATGAACTAAGAAACCAAGTCTTGAAGCTGACAAATAAACCATCAGAAGTTGATGTATAATAAAAATTATCCTGACTGAGATATACAGCCCGGAGGTTGAATATAATTAATTTTTACACATAAAAAGAATATGATATTAGTGAAAATTTGAGAAGTCGAATTCTCGCATTATCAATCGCTTTATTCTTGATAGATTTTGATATTTTTCATCTTTTTTGATGTCATTGAACCTTTGTTTTGATGTTTCAGGACCTAATATGCTTTCCATTGGTTCGGAGCCCTCTAAACGTAGGGTTTAGAGCCAACATAGAGTTGAGGAATGAAGTGGCTCGACTGAGTTGCCTTGCAACTCGGCCTAGCTCAGGCGAGCCACCTATGGCTCAACTGAGCCCTGAAAGGCTCGAAACTCTCAGCAAATGACTCGGGCAAGCCATCATTGACTTGCCCTGGCTAGATCGGTCTTCCGTTAAACTCACTGTCATGCTAATCTCAACCGAGCCACTAATAAAAATTCAACTTTTGATTTGCATGGATTAAAAGAACCCGAAGGAGAAAGAGCTAGATTTAGAGTGAGAAAGTGCCCAAGGGCTGAAGGAGTGGATTCACCATAGTTTGATCTCCCTCTAGTATTTTCATATTCTATGAACCTAAACTACTTGTATTTATCTATGAGTAGTGAGTAGTCTTTTAGTGTTCTAGGGTCCTCATTGGTGTAATGACTTCTCATTTATGATGAATCTATGCTATGATATGACTTTTTGATTTTTGTGGTTTACTTGAATTGAATGCTTCATCTATGCACTCTAGGTGTTTGAGAAAATACCTAGATGAATAGTTATATTTAACCCTAGGCTAAGGACTCGAGAGAGTGATACCGATGGCTCTAGAAAATAACTAGAGTCACCCTTGCATGGTGGTGATCATGAGGGTGACCCATCATTGTATTGAGCGAGGCTAGGTTTACAATAATTCACACATCTTGATCATTCGAGAGGGTTGGTGATTGAGAGGTGAGAGTCTGACACAAGTTAACATGTCAAGGGGTTGAAACTCGCATATACAAGGCCTACTTTTCTCGAACCAAAGAAGTATCGAGAGTTGAACTTGGTGGCCATAATCTAATCATCTAAGCTTGGAGTCGTAAACACTAATGATTGAAATAGTACCCTAGGATGTGCCTTTAGTATTGATTTAAATCTCCGTCTTTGTCTACTAAGATAACTTAGCATTAAACAATTAACATAACCAACTTTATTTACAAGGAATAGCTACATTTAATCATAATTACGGTAGTGCTCCTTTGGTTCGACCCGATTTTACGAGTCATAAATTGTTTTAGACAAGTATATCATTCTTTAGTTTAATAATTAAAGAGGTGCAAAACTATGAACGTCAAAATTAAGATGTAATGAAGCTTAGATATATCACATAAATGGTGCCTCAATTAGTTGTTTAAGCCCTAGTCGGTGAGTGATCTAAGAAAGTAGGCATTGGTGATTCAAGAGTCTTTTTGACATGAAGAAAATAAATGATGCTTAAATATCCTCTTTAAGTTCATCCACACTATCATCTACTACAATATGTGCTTGATACGTTGTTCGATGTAAACTACTAACAAAGTAGAAACATCATAACACACTTGTCGGGGAAATAATGAAATTGAAAACAAAAGACGGCCATAGTAGAACGAAAACAAAACAAGAAAATCACCACGACAGTCATTTATTCTTAAACTTTGAAATGAAAGCACTTACTTCATAAATACAAACCGGATATGGAACTAAATGAATGGGCAAACAATTTATGATAAGTGATAAACCAGAGAGTGAATAGCTTGGTAGAAACTTACATGAATGAAAGAGAATCTGCCGCACACATTTCAGCAAGCACTGACGCTCCGTGTAATACTGAAGCAGCACCTTTTGACCAGAATCATGAATAAAAGTCAGAGGAGTAATTGTGTACTCGGAAATGCAAGTGGGCCCTAGATATGTGAGGTAATTATCCGATGCATTTCTACAGTAATGTAATCAGGAAAACTGAAAGGCCGCAATCTTAAGCAACAAAAAACTGAATAAGATTGATGAGGTAAAACATATCTTAATGCAGGAATGCACAACAATAAAATTATACAAATTTGGCACAGCTGAGTATGATTGATAGTGTATCAATGGACAGGGCATGGTGTGTCATGTCGTGCACATGTAACGCTTATGAAAGACACCGTGCCCTGAAAGAGTAGGAAGGAGTGAAGTACTTACAAGGTGTATGAATTCTTCACCAACAGAATAAACAGATCCATTGCCTTGCTCAGCAGATCTCTTAACAAGAATGTAAGATTGCACCTCATCAAGGCACTGAAACCACAAGAAAAAATTACTTATAAGTTGCCATGATTGGTTTGGATGGTAGTCCGAGTAATAAGAACCACAAGCTGACAGAGAATATCTCTAGGAAAGCAGACCCAAACACATATTGTATAGAACATTAACTAACACAAACCATAAGCAGGAGATCTCCACCCTAGCGCATATACCCTTCCAAATTAGTACTGAGAAATTAAAGTTTTAATCCACATAAGTTCCCACTACACAGCAACTCAGCACATAAACATTCTACAAGCCAACAACAAATAAGTACATGATAATGTTTTGTAAATCTGCCATATTTGCGACATACAATTCATCCTGCTAAACCACAGGAATGCCTTAGCTGAAATGCATTACTATTAAAGTCACCTAAAACACATCAACCAGCCCAGAAACACATATTAAAACCACACACTAATGCCAAAAATAAACTCACCAACAATTCACTTATTTGAAAAGCTGTATCTCTTAATTCAGGCTGCACTTTCAACTCATGTGATCCAATCTTCACTTTCTGCGCCTTCAAAGCTTCCTTAGAACTCTGGCTAGGAGGCACGAACCGTGTCACCGTGTCCAGAAACCATCCATGATTCTCTTTCACCTTCTCGCCCTACAAAAAGAGAGAGAGAGAGAGAGAGAGAAATTCAGATACATATACTCAATTCGCGTATCAATTGCGCGGGTCGAAGAAAATTACAAGCTTAGGCGGGAGGTCTTCCGTGAGAGGAACATTTTCGAGCTCGGAAAGCAGCAGCGCGAAGGAGTCCCACCAAAGAGTACAGTCGACGCTTTTGGAGCTTACTTCAGGGGGCGGTGCGGGCGTCGCCATTGCGACGGGTTTCTTCACACTCGACAACGGACAGGACCGGAGAGCGAGAGATAATCTTGCAACCCTAGGTCAAGAAGCGGGAAGCTTCGCGAGAAGAGGAGAGAGCTTCAATGGCTGGGATTTAGGGTTTAGGGCGAGTTTGACTGGAACGGCGACTCGGGCCTGAGATTTAAAGAAGATATATTTATGCCACAAGGCATGCATTTTCCCGCTAACCCCTCAATTATTTTTATTTTTAATAATAATTTCGCAGAAGGAGATCTGTGGCTGGGTTTAGGGTTTGGATCTGCAGATCTCTTGCTGCCGTGGATTGCTGTAAAGCATTCTGCTTGCTGGCTCGATTTTGAGGATATGCGCCAGGGTTTGCTGGTAGCAGTAAGTGAAGGAGGTTTTGGTTGTTTGGTCGGGCAGAAGGAAAGAAGATCTCTAAGTAAGGTGGTGGTTGTTCAGTCAATGAGTTTAGGTTTGTACCTTAACCGTGACGACGAGATGAGTTGATGCTAGGAGTATGAAGCCACTGGCAGCTCTCTATTTTGAAGCATAAATTGTGATGGCTTATCTCTCTATCTTGAAGTATAAGTTGTCTCGCAGAACACTTTAGCAGACGGATTCCTATTAAGAGATGATTATCCTTAACTTCTGCGTTGAAATAATATATATTAGCATTTTAGCGATTTCTTATTTATAATTTCTATTGAATCATAAGAAGTAATTATTTTTTACATAAAAATTATTGACAAAGAAGTTTGAAACTGAATAAGGTGCAAGATAAGATTCCTGATTTTTTTTTTTTACTTTTTGGAATCTCTATAATGGAAAGATATAAAATGAGGGTACAAAAAGGGTTTCTAGATTGAACCAGGACATAGTACTTCTTTCCGCAACTGATTCTAGAGTCGATTTATAAATAACCTCTAAGTGTTGAGCCAAAATGATCCAGAGGTTCCCAGCGGCCCGGAGCTTCAACTCTTGCTAATCTATTTCTTCTTCTTTAACTTGCTGGACAGTGATTGAGTATATGCAGTTCCCTGGGGCGACAAAAGGAAAATGTCAATGCGCTTCTTTCATGAGTAAGTGTTGATTCGAAGTGATGTTTTAAGTCCCATGTGTGTTGGTTGACACCGACTTGGTAATATTAAAAGTATACCTGCAGCCACTCATCCAATGAAGCATCCCTTGTAGCAGTTCCAACTTCCACCTTTGAAGACGATGCCCTCTTTGATTTCTAGTGGTCATGAAAGTGAAGACGAGTTAAGAAACGTTTAAATGACTATCGAGATAGTAGACTCATCATGCGTCAATAATTCCCGTGTAGGGATCCAATAGAAGCAAAAGGAAAAAAGATCAAGAATTTGGAAATTGACACAAAGGTACTGCCATGAGTTTGCAACATAAAGAAACATAAGTAGCAGGCTATAGAACTGTGAAACAAATTCACATGCAAAAAACTACCTTTGATAAATTTTGTACTTGACCGCGCACCCAAAGTCCAAGAAAGACAATAAGGGCAACTCCAAGGGTAACTAGGAAGATAGATTCAATACTGAGGCCAGCACCAGCTTCAACTACCTCAATGGTACCATTATAAAATGTACTTTGGTAAGGAGTCTGATCAATCTCGTAAATAACAGTTGCCACAAGGTCGAAGGCTCCAGACTGTGAAAACAAAGTACATGGCACAGACCATTTGCGTCAAACTATAGAAAAGGATTTGATGGAACTATAACTGAGTTGGTTGCAACATGTAATAATATAGAAGCCACTTGCATTGGTAATGCGTTTACCTGCAAGTACTTGCTGACAGCAAATACATAAGGGTAAGTGGCTGTAACTGAAGTTGGAACAGTCGCTTTGTTGAAGGTCTGAAATTTAAATAAAAGGTTACAAATTTAGCCGCTGATACTTAAAAACCAAGTGACTTCCCCAAAATGAATAAGATGCAAATAAATAGCAGAAAAGATGCAATGAGAAAATGTGCAAATTGTATAGATCAATCTACTTATTTCAAGCATAATGAGACTTCATAATTCTTAAAGAGAAGTACATACACTTGAACCAAAAGGAATTGATTATTAAAAAGTACTATGCATAACCAACAAGACACCATTCAACAACCAAAAAACAATTTATCTTCAAAATATAAATATCTAAAAGTGAACCCAAGGTTGTATTCCTTGCCTGCACAGTAAGATTTTGTACTAGGTAGCTATGGTCATAGGGAAGATGAATGCTGGACTTGATAGCCACAATGTTCAATGCCGACTCTCCTGTTGTTTGAGAAAACAAGTTGAGAATTATGTGGAATCATTACAATTTGCAATATATCCAGGCGTCGATAAAAGCATGAACGTTTATATGATTACAAGTACTGTTACCATACCATTATTTTTTATTCCAGCCAATAGTTCCGTTTCTTCTCCAGCCTTCACCACTGGAAAATTAATTCACAAAAAAGTACAACATCAAACCAATATTGGATAACATTACACAAACATTAATTCAAAAACAACAAGTTAGTAATCAGACTCACGTCTATCACTGTTTTTGGAGAAAACATAAGTTGTTTCCACCCCAGTGGCCGAACTAAAGGTCTCGCCTCCAAAACCTTGGGCATCTTCCCCGACAATTCCAATGTCACCTCCATCATCAACAGATTCAGCGAAATCCACATCTGACTGGCACTTGCCAACTGTTCAACAGAAAAACAAACCAACGAAGATGATTTCACAATGCCACACAAAAATCCATACATTTACTCTACAAACATTCATCCACAATCCAACACATATGCGACATTAAACCCTAATCCTCATTAAATCCAAAGACAACAAAGTTCATACTCGCGAATGAAATCAACCAATCCACCAGCATGCAAACACATAACACGAATCCACCTATCCAAAAACAAGCCCCGGATAACTACAATCAAATCCCCGTTGACAGAATCGAAGTAATGGAGCCGCTGTAGAATCGAATGGAGACGCGCCGATCGGATATCGAAAGTAAAGACGAACCTTTGAAGAACGTCGAAGCGAGGAGGAAGAGTGCGAGAAGGAAAACCCTAAGGCTGATCGTCGACATCGCCGCCGGAGATAGAGACGTCCGGATTGAGAGAGCGCAGGAGAATTTTGTAATCCGACGCTCAGAGTCTCTCAGATGGTATGAAATGAAGATTTTATAATTATTTTTTCACACTAATATATATATAAATGACGTCAAATTATATGTCAGCGATTATCGTTTCATTCTATACGACGCCGTTAAATAGAAAATAAATAAATAAAAGTTACATTTAAAAATTCAAATACATTTATAATCATATTTGTATCATATAGTTGAAGTATTATAATTGAATACTTAATTTTAACAACTGAAACTAAATAAACTGAACCAGATAACAATTTAGATTCAAAAGAACCGACCCTAATTCAACCTTAAATAAAATTGGCATGTTTTCAATATGTTATCGAGCAATAAAAGGTTGTCTCTGTGTTATAATCAAAATTCGATAAAGATGTAAACAAAAATGTGGAAACAACACAAGGATGCTCTGAACAACATTACAGCTGCTGAAGACGACCGATATCATGTGAGTTTGAAACAACTAAAAGTCTGCCCTATGATAGAGGATGGAGCAAGATCAAAAGGCTTGACGCCATCTTGGGCAGTCTCAGTGGTATAATGTGGTTGTGGCTGAGGGGTGAAAAAGTGAATGACTTGTTCCTCCGACGACTTCTGCAGAGGGGTGTTGATCAATCGCCGTGTATGGTATAACGCTCCCATTTTCTTGTTGGATCGTATATCTGTGAAATTTGGTGGATAAGGAGTTGAGAACGAGAAGCAACTAATTCAATAAAAAAAATTGAACATCAAATGTAAGATGAAAGTAGACGCCAATAAGAGTAAGGTTAAGGATGCGGGCATACCTCCCATCTGGAAGCTGGGAATATATGCTTGTTCTTCTCATACCAGTGCCTTTCAACAACTTTTCCAGCATGAGACTGTTAAGATAATAAAACACTACAACGTCAAAAATGGCTCCCAAAAACATAAACAGGACTATGGTCTGGTTCGTTGAACTTGAAAGTACCTCATCCTTCTCTATTGTTGCGTCGGCTGTTGTCCTAACATCCTCGTGCACATCAAAATGGAAAAGCTGTTGCATAACATGTGACAATTAGAATATGGGGAATGAAACAATAAATTTGGTATCTGTTACTCTTGGCCAGTAACAAGCATTTAGATTACCGGTCCACTTTTTCCTCTGGCCTTGTTGACAATTAAATCGTAAAAGCTGTGTTGCTGAACTCAAAAAAAAAAAAAAAAACCCATGTGTAAAAAACGTTAGATTCCTGTGGCACAAAGATGCAGCGATAAACTACAAGATAAAGCTTAAACAAGTACTCACATGTGGAATTATCAAATCTTCTTTTACATACAGCAGATTCTCTACTGAGGTTGTTCTAACTTCCCTGAACTCTGGTGCTAGTTGCTGCTGTACAGCTCGAAGAAATTCCCCAATTCTGTCACCTTTTCGAACCTGATAAATCAATAAAGCTTTTACTGATGCGTGAAGGTGACAAACTCTCAATACGACAGGCACCTTAAGCAAACCTGTATCGCACGTCTATGACCAGTTCCATCCCAGTAGCTGTAAGTGATTTCAAGAGGTTCATCTGGAAAATATGGTACGAAGATCAGTAAGGTCACATGTTTTGACTACATTGAATTCTATTTGAAGAACAATAGAAGAGGGATTACTTTTGATCTGTTCTTGCTCAATAACCCACTGTCGACGCAGCCTTTCACGCTCAGCTTGTTCTTCTGCCTCCCGCTCGCTGCAAAAATACTATTAGCACCAGCAAGCTTGAATATATGACTCAATATACAATAACATTGACTTAAATAGGCAGATGTTGCACCTGTCAGGTAGAAAACTAGTTTCAACTGTGGGATCTTTGCCAAGTTTTCCACGATTCAGTTTCAAACCTTCACCTTCTACATGGAGTAAATCGCCGATATATTAATACAACAACTTTAACAGTCAACTGAGCTTACTAAGTTAGGGAGTCCAACAATATGTATTAACTAAATCATGGAGTTTCCACAACCCCTCCCCCCATACGGCATTCACATTGACCATAAGCATGAAAAATGTACCGAACTCTGAGCCCTACATTGAACCAACTCAAAAGTGGAACCTTAATATGACAAAAGGTCTTGCTAGCACGAGAATATTGTGCATATGTAATTGCCAATTGTTATTACTTCCCAACTTCTATAGATGCCGAACCACAAAAAGTATAAGGACTTACCATCTTCGCCATCTTCATCTTCGCTTCCATTGTCAATATCATCAGCGAAAGATAATCTGGAACCTCCTTTGATCTTCCTCTTTTTACGTTTCTGCTGTTGAAGTTCGTCTTCCCTATAATCAAAGAGAATGGGGCTTCCAATAAGAAACTGAAACGAAGGATCACATACGACACCAAATCAATTCATCCTATAACGTCAAATAGAATTACTCTTGTTGAATCTTTAACTGTTTCTCCTTTTCTTCTTCCTCAAACTTATTGCGGATATTAACCCTCTACACAAAAAAAAATTAACAACATCAGCAAAAACCGCCATCCCTGAAACTCAAAATCTGATTCTTTTCTTGCTGCGACACATCCAACAATACCTTCTCAACATATTGCTCTCTCGTAACCAACCCAACTGTTTCCTTCTTGAATGCCGTCTCAAGAATCTGACAAGCAGCTCCACAAAGACAACCACAAAGTCAATTGACCAATATAACCATTTCCTAATCTCTCAAAGACTACAGCTAACTAGCACACATAGCCTACAGATTACACAGCTCCAAAATCCACACACATTCACTCAATAGAGAATATAAAAATAAAAAACGAGTTTCTGCTACTAAATAATTGCATTAGAGTTTACAGTACACATAAACCCTAAAATCTTGATAGACGATTACGAGGCAATCAAACCACCAAACCCTAGCAATTGAATCGAAATCAAATCATCGCATACCTCGGAAGTGCTGGATCCAAATTGTAGGAGCCCAGGTTGTCCCTGCGTTGACGCCGACTTGCTCTTCAGCTCCTGAATCTTCTTCCGCTCCGCCTCCCTCTGCTTCTCCAGCCTCCGTATCCTCACTGCGTCCTGGGCCGTGCCCACGTAACCATCCCCCATGCCCGACATCGCGCCAAAAAGCTTCTCTCGAGAATCGCTTCACTTTCCGACCGGCGACCGAAGCCGATGAAATCAAATCAAAACTCGATAATGTGAAGCGCTTCATCGTCTTCTTGTGTTCGTACCTAAGTTTCTTAAAATACAATTACATCCCTAAACTAACATAAATATAACATTTGCTCCCCCAAACTTTCTGCAGTTATGACGCCGTTAAATTTAACGGCGAGACAATGCACGTGATGAATAAGATGGGCCGGCCGCACGTCCACACACACTCACCAAACCCACAAAAGCCACCCGATCAATATCTCCCACCTTCTCACCAGATCACGCCACGTGTCACCTACCACCAACGAAACCTCGCGATCAAACCATACGACGCCGTTTCATAATCTCACATTGAACGACAGCTCAACAACTGCTAAAACCTCCACGCGCGCGTGGACCTCACGCGCTCTCTGAAGAGCCCTGCGCGACTCACCTACCCATATCCAGTTGCGATAAACCCCAATTCGACTCCGACCGCTCGAAGATTCACAGAACGAGTTACTTGATCGACAAACCCACTGACAGTTGACAAGCTGAGCTGATTACTTTGTTGCAGCAATGTCTCTGTCTCTGTCTTCATCTCAGCTCGCCGGCCCTAAGCCCTACGCCGGCCTCCGATCATCGTCGCTGTTCGATCACTCTCCGTCATCGGTGTCTCTGGTTCAGCACGTGCAGTCGGGTATTCGACTGGCGTCTTCGCGGAAGGGGTGTAGAGGAGTGGTGGCCATGGCCGGCACTGGAAAGGTCGGACCTTTATGTATGTTGTTGATGTATTTTGAATGCAGATCTGAGCTTATGTTAACCTAATCGACATGCTTTGTGATGGGTTTGTTTTGCTTTTTTGAATGGCTGTTTGGATTTGGGAGATTGGATGTGGTTTGAGATTTTAAGGTTGTCTGGTTTTTGTTCTTCAGTGCTGTCCTATGTGTTAAAAAAACTGGGAATTTGTCAGAAACTACTTGCAGTTTGTACTTAAATTGAACTGTCCCAGGAGGCAATTTGATCTATAGATTTTGATGGATGAAGTGGATCAATGTTGGCCATCCTATCATGGTGTTGTGTACTTGTGTTTCTGTGTTATGTTTCCTTTTCAACGTTGCAATCTGGGCAAAGCTCATATGATCCATTGCTAGTGGTATCTTAGCTCTTTTTCGGCGTAACTTTTGTCTATTATTCTCTTCATTTTGCCTTCCTTACCTTCGTATTTGTTGATAGTTTTTGTTATATGGTTGCAGTTGTTTGTTGTTTTAATTGTCCCCCGATGGGCCGCTAGTGCTATCTTTGCTCCTTTTCAGTGTGAAAATTGTCTACTGCTCGGTCATTTTGCCTTCCCGCCTTCCTTTTTGTTGACAGTGTTTCTCGTTTTGTCGTTGCAGTTCTTTGTAGGTGGGAACTGGAAGTGTGTAAGTATTTCTCCCTATTCTTTTCCGGGATTGCCTGGTTTTTTGAAACCGCTCTCTAGCACAGCCCCATCTTGACACCCGTAATCATCCCAAAAAAAGAATTGACACGAATGATCCTTTGAAGCACGGATAACCTCGAATTCGATAAATCTTATAACTTTGGGTTTCTTTATGTTAGTTAAAATAATTTTTGTATTCAGAATGGGACTAAAGACTCCATTAAGAAGCTGGTGTCCGACTTAAACAATGCAACGTTGGAGCCTGATGTCGGTAAGACAGATTCAAAGTTTATACCCAATGCTCGTGTGCGTGGCCTTAAGCAGCTGTGCTTCATCTTGTCATGTGATTGTAACAAGCGCAAGTATTCAGTAGCTGTTTTTTGTTGACAGATGTTGTCGTGGCTCCTCCGTTCGTTTATCTTGACTTGGTGAAGAACTCTCTAACTGACCGAGTTGAGGTCGCTGCTCAGAATTCATGGGTCGGTAAAGGTGGAGCATTTACGGGAGAAATCAGGTACTCGTAGTCTCTATTAAAGTCAGCAACGCTGAGGTTGTAAAATCGGTCTTTTTTGTTCTCTACTTAGCATCCTTGTTTGCAAAATGTAGCGTGGAGCAATTGAATGACATTGGTGTCCAGTGGGTGATTCTCGGCCATTCTGAGAGGAGGCATGTCATTGGTGAAAAAGACGAGGTACATTTGCGACACTTTTTTCGGGAATACAATCAACATTATGAACTTTCTGTGATAAATCAATTCATATTGGTTTCTACAGTTCATAGGAGAGAAAGCTGCGTATGCGTTGAGCGAGGGCCTCAAAGTCATCGCCTGCATTGGAGAACTCTTGGAAGAAAGAGAGGCTGGCAAAACATTCGATGTTTGCTTCCGGCAGCTGAAAGCTTATGCAGGCATGATTCGCTCCTCGTTTTCCTTCTCGGATTTCAGTCAGTTACTTCACAACTATTTTACTAACCTTGATAGCCATCCGCAGACTTCGTACCCAGTTGGGATGATATAGTGATTGCATACGAGCCCGTGTGGGCTATCGGGACCGGTAAAGTAGCCAGCCCCGAACAAGCTCAAGAAGTTCATGTAGCTCTCCGCGACTGGCTCAAGAAGAACGTCTCAGCAGAAGTTGCTTCAAAAACACGGATCATATATGGAGGTAAAGACTCGAATTCTCCCCCTTTTCTGTGCCATCAATATTATAACTTTTTTCCCTCGACGACGCTGAAGATTCCAAATTTTTTCTCTTCGTTTTCGCAGGATCTGTAAACGGTGCCAACTCGTCCGAGCTTGCAAAGAAAGAAGACATTGATGGATTTCTCGTCGGAGGTGCTTCCCTGAAGGTACATTCGCAAACATTGTAACTGATGATATTTTTAACTTGGTTCGAGTCCTGTCAAAAACATGTTTCAAAATGCTCATTCGTGATTTGCCAATTGCCGCAGGCCCCTGAATTCGCAACAATCGTCAACTCGGTAACAGCAAAGAAAGTCGTCGCCGCTTGATTCTGCATATGCCTTCCCATCATGAAATAAAGCGTCAAGAGAAGCTTATCAGTTATCAGCTCCGACATCAAACTGTGATGAATCCTATAAGCAGCTCGACTTTGAGATCATTGTTTTTATCCCCAAGTTTTCTTGTCCTTTTTTTTCCTAAGACAGAAGTCACTGTCGGTCTTCAAGCGTCTGTTTCTTGGAGTTCAAGTTAGGTCTATTCGACAGTTTCTTTACTTGCAAGTCAAGTTATTTACTACAGACATATGAACACACAAAGAACATATGCTGACGTACTTTTGATCCTTAAAACTGATGAAAATCTCACTGTCTGTAAAATTGGAAAAAAACCATGGACTCCCTCGACACCGATGGCCGTGGTCCTCGAAGGGCGAGCCGGACCTCGGCCGCCGTCTCCGGCCCACCGCCGCTCCAAATGATCACCATTTTCGGCATAGTCCTTGTCTTGCTCTCATTCTCACATTACACCAGCTACAAGGCTCAGTTGGAGCAGAACTTGATCAGTTTCCAGCTGCTCCTTTTCTCTATACCTCTAGCCCTCATTTTGGGCATCACATGTTTGTCCGCCACCAGAGCCCGGCTCTCAACTGCCGCCCAGGGCCTCGTCCGAGGCCTTCCCGGTAGAGATCCCTCGCCGTGGGAGTAATCTCCTCCACCATCTCCTGGTTCCTGCCGTAAATCGAGAGGGTTCAAGTTCGGTTTTTTAAATTATTTATCAGCTCAAACCGAGTTTGATTTGCTTAATTTTCACCTCCTTAATATATCTCGTACAATTCAACTCGAATAGAATTGGAAAAAATTAGTCCGAAATTTTCGATTCAGTTCAATTCAATTTATTTGAAGTGGAGTATTTTCATTTGATTATATAATTCTAAATGCTAAGGTGAGCCATCCACTATACTTAAAGGTCACCCAAAGAACACAATCATAAATTCCACGCTTCAAGAGATTGATAGCATATTCTATGCCTCTCATGTTCCTAAAACTAAGACAACTTCGATTATATAATTTGAGTTTAAGGGCATGTTGGTACCCTACAATAGATGGTCAATTTTCAAATGACACTCAATCAAGTACCTTTCCCTTTATAAGGGGTACAAATTAGATTTGGCTCATATTCAAATCGAAATATCTCAAATATCCCGTCTGATGAAAAACTTTATGAAATACGCTTTTTTTAATGAAATATGTCTTAATAAGAACAGTCTCTTTAATTTTTTTTAAGAGAACGATCTTGTCAAGATCGATGTCTTGATTTTTTTTAAGAGACCAGTCATATTAACTTTGCATCATAGACAATTTTGTCCCTCAGCATTATAAGTTCATATTGCCACAGTCGGATCTAATTTTACCTAAATTAAAGATACCAATCTTGTTAACACCGGTCTCATTAAAAAAATAACGTTTAACTGAAATTTCTTAAAAAAATTCTTAACACACCATAAATTTTAGTATTTAAATTTCATAAACATCATCGGAATTTGATATGATAGATAAATGCACTTTTTTTAAAAAAAAATTTATTTATTTTTCTTATTCTACCCAAATCCCACCAGAGCCCCTGCTCTGGAGCCATCAGGAAAAGAACCCTAGTTGCTGAAATGTTTGACGTCCTTTTACCACTATACCACGCCAAGATGGGCTAGATAAAACGAAAGTAAATAAAATTTTGAAAAAGGGAAAAAATTACGAAAAAGAGAAAAAAAAATAATGGAAAAGGGAAAAAAATAATGGAAAATGTGGGGAGGGTGAAGAAGGCGAAAGAGTGCAAGTGAGCTTGAGCTGTGATGGATCGTACAGGCACTAGGAGGTCAGCGCACACGTGCAGAAACGGACACAGTTGTGAATTATCCTGCGAAAAATCGAAACAATTGAGGGCCAACGATCCGACTCCGTCCGTCCCTTCCTACCTACCAACCCTAATCATCTTTGATTGCATTATTATTGATTATTGGTATGATGACGCCATCGCTCACAGGTATAGCTTGGCTGTATTTCAGCGAAAGTGACCGACTCCCAATGCTCTTATTCCAACTCTAATCTCATGACCCAACTCACAGTTTTCACCACACTCCAACTCTGGATCTCAAATCACTAACCTATCGTTCGTGATTCGAAGAGGGTGTGTGAAAGATAGTGGCGTTGGATTGTGATTCTTTCTGGGATTCGGAGACTGAAGAGAGAGACCTAGTTAGGGATCTGGTAATTTGAGGTGCATTGGGAGTGACTTGATTGGTTTCTTGGTTGTAAATTTGTCGCTTTTAACTGTTTGGTGAGATTTGGTTCTTGCACGCCATGTGTTTGTTGAATTGCTGTAGTGAAAATTCTTGAGGCTGCTTTGGTGGTGTTGCTTAGGGTTTGATGGTGGGATTAATTGTGTTATTCAGCTAGGGCTTCTGGCTTTGGTCTGAAGTGATGGTGATTGATTGATTGGGGTTTTTGTTCATTTGTGCCGTGGTCTGTAGATTCTTGCTGATAAATGATACCCTTGTTTACCAATAGCTTTAACTTCGTTTCCTCAAGGTGAATGAATTATTGTTGATTGCACAATATTCCGCATAGCCATTTCAACCATGATGCATCTATGTTCATCTCTACTATAATTGGAACTCGACCTTCATATGCTTATCAGATTCAGCAAGTTGGATGGATTGATGTAATTGAATTGTCTGTATAGGAATCAGTTGGTTTTTTGGTGGTCCGAACTCATCCTGATTCTTTTGCTTAGCATATGTGAGATATGCACATGCCGATACATACATGGTTTGTGTTTTTCACACGCTCTTTAAGTGCAGGTATCTGAACTGGTGATCTCCAGCAACCCTTTGCTGAGTGAGCTACTTTATTGTCGATAAGAAATGTCTGCTCCTTCAGTAGAGCAAAATGGAAACGCAAATGGTGATGTGCTGCATTCCTTGTTTGAGATCGATGACGCTGATTTCTCAAGATTGTTAGACAGACCCAGCAGGCCATTAAATGTGGACAGAGACAGACAGAGATCATTCGATGAACGGTCTTTCAGTGACTTGTCCATTGGGATCTCACCTCGCCACACCCTGAGGACTTCTGATAATAACTTCCGGATTATGGACCACCTTGAACCTGTTTATTCTCCAGGCAGAAGGTCTGGTTTTAGTACTCCTCGGTCACAAGCTGGATATGAAACTCATCCCATGATTGGTGAGGCTTGGGAAGCCATGAGAAGATCATTGGTTTACTTTCGTGGTCAACCTGTTGGAACGATCGCAGCGTTAGATAACTCTGATGAAGGGCTTAATTATGATCAGGTGAACTCTTTACTTATTGTTTATCATTCAGTATCAACATCAAAATATTTCCTGCTATTCAACACTCGGTGATTGTCGACAGACAGCCATCCATGTATAGCCCTGCAGAGGAGTGTTAATTTACTATGGAGCCTTAATACCGGCATATCCTACAATTCTGTATCTAACTTATTAGCTTTTAGATCTGGAAAGAAAATAGGGCCTTTTGACTATAAGAGCTTTTACTGCCGAGCGTTTTTAGGAATCATCTTATCCTTGTACTGAGAACAATCTCAACTCCTGAATTTTGCCAGTCTTGCGATTGTTTTTGTTTTTTCTGGGACATTTATTAGCTTAATATTTTTGTCTGTTCAATTAGGTGTTTGTGAGGGACTTTGTACCAAGTGCATTAGCCTTTTTGATGAACGGAGAGCCTGAAATAGTCAAGAACTTCTTATTGAAGACTCTCCGTCTTCAATCATGGGAGAAAAAAATTGACCAATTTAAATTAGGAGAAGGAGTGATGCCTGCTAGCTTTAAAGTGCTTCATGATCCAGTGAGGAATTATGAAACTCTGATTGCCGATTTTGGTGAAAGTGCAATAGGAAGAGTGGCTCCTGTTGATTCTGGATTTTGGTGGATCATATTACTTCGTGCATATACAAAATCCACTGGAGACGTTACACTCGCAGAAAAACCAGAATGCCAAAAGGGCATGCGCCTTATTCTCAGTTTATGTCTCTCTGAAGGATTTGATACATTCCCGACGCTTCTGTGCGCTGATGGCTGCTGTATGATTGATCGGAGGATGGTGAGTATTTCCAAGCCTATTGCTTTTTTATTATGGGTACTGGCGGTTAAGATTTATATACTCTCTTGGTTGTCTGATTTCAATATGATTTTCCATAGGGCGTTTATGGATATCCGATTGAGATACAAGCACTGTTCTTCATGGCTTTGCGAGCTGCTTTAACTTTGCTAAAGCATGACCTTGAAGGGAAAGAATTTGTGGAACGAATTGTTAAGCGCCTTCATGCTTTGAGCTTTCACATGAGAAGTTATTTTTGGCTGGATCTGAAACAGCTTAATGACATCTATAGATACAAAACGGAGGAATACTCGCACACTGCCGTCAACAAGTTCAATGTAATTCCAGATTCTCTTCCGGACTGGGTCTTCGACTTCATGCCAAACCAAGGTGGCTATTTCATTGGAAATGTTAGCCCAGCTAGAATGGATTTCCGTTGGTTTGCCTTGGGAAATTGTATGGCGATTCTCTCGTCCTTAGCCACTCCCGAACAGTCCACTGCAATCATGGATCTTATAGAGTCAAGATGGGAAGAATTGGTGGGTGAAATGCCAATTAAAGCCTGCTATCCGGCCATTGAAAGTCATGAGTGGAGAATTGTAACAGGATGTGATCCTAAAAATACTCGATGGAGTTATCACAACGGAGGCTCTTGGCCAGGTATTTTATCTTCCTAAATCCATCATCCTCAAATTATACTAGTCTACATTTTTCCATAACTGGTTTGTTGATGAAAAAAACTTGTGAAGGTATTTTATCTTCCTAAATCCATCATTCTCAAATTAGTAGTCTACATTTTGCCATAACTGTTTTGTTGATGAAAAAAACTTGTGAAGGTATTTTATCTTCCTAAATCCATCATCCTCAAATTATACTAGTCTACATTTTGCCATAACTGTTTTGTTGATGAAAAAAACTTGCGATACGTCTAAAAAATGTGATCAAGCTTAGATATATTAGGGTTTTATACATGTTCATGGGATTTCATCCTGGTATCTTATTGATGATTTAAAAGTTGTGAACTGTGTGAATTGTCTGATGAGAATAAGGTTTAATAGGCTGAACTGAGATATCTTACTGTGATGAAAATGCAGTGCTGCTATGGCTCCTCACGGCCGCTTGCATAAAGACAGGAAGACCCCAGATAGCCAGGCGAGCCATCGAGCTGGCAGAATCCAGACTATCAAAAGACAGCTGGCCTGAATACTACGACGGGAAGCTTGGACGCTACGTTGGCAAGCAAGCACGCAAGTTCCAGACCTGGTCAGTAGCCGGATACTTGGTGGCTAAAATGATGTTGGAGGACCCATCCCATCTGGGCATGGTTGCTTTGGAGGAAGACAAGCGGATGAAACCTGTGATGAAGAGATCAGCTTCCTGGACATGCTGAGCTCTCTGCTGCAACCTCTCTCAGATTCACTTCTCAGCAGTACATTTTCAGCTTCATTTTATCATCAGTTTGAAGATTATGATTCTTGAATCTCCTCCATTAACGAAGGTGTTGTTATGCAGACTTTTAGCCTCGTCCAATATTCATTCAAAATTTCAGTAAATAAATTAAATGAAATAAATTTAAATTTATATAATTAAATATTTAAATTAAGTATTGAAGTATAAATTGTGTTTGAGTGTGCTATTAAATTCATTTAAACGGCGTAGTTTTGCTTGCATCACGAAACGGCGTAGTTTTTCTTTGTAGTGTCAACAGCAAAAAGTGGAGTGGAGGCATTGATTTATGTTTTTTAATCAGGAGAATTTTTAAAGCATAAATAATTTTCTAGAATAAGCGAAGCGAAAATCCGAGGACGCTTTTCTCACTTGACGATCCCCAAAACCCTCGAATCGATCCGAATCTCGATTCGACGCTTTCGGAATCTTGCGATCATGCGGGCGACTAAGAGACCGATCCACACCGTGACGACATGGGTCCGAAGGCAGCCGCCGAAGGTCAAGGCCTTTTTGGCGGTGGTATCCGGGATGGCGGCTTTGGTATTGCTGCGATTTGTGGTTCATGATCATGACAACCTGTTTGTTGCTGCCGAGGCTGTTCATTCGATTGGGATTGGAGTGCTGATATATAAGCTGATGAAGGAGAAAACTTGTGCTGGTATGTTGTTTAGCAAGCTTGGTTTTTTACTTCTTAGGGTTTTGAATTTTTTATTAGCTTTAGCTGTTGGTGGTGGCTAGGGTTTCGGATTTGAAATGGGGGTTTTGATTATTTGATTGTAATGTTGTGTTAAGAGCTGGAGAGTTGCTGGATTGAGCAGAAATAGGAGTAGTCTGTGGTTAAGAAAATCTTTGGGAACTTTGTTCCATCATTAGTTTTGAACGAGCAGCAGCATAAGTGATTGACTGTTTCCTGTGTGTATTCGGGGTTGTTGAGCTTGCTGTATGCTGACTTGGAGGATCAACACGTAAAGAAATCCTTAGATTAGACTGACTTGTGATTAAATCGAAACGACTTGCAAAGCATGGTCATTTGAGTTATCAATTATAATGGTGAATTGGTCTTTTGACTCTTAGGACCTTGTATTCTATAGGTATGTCAATTTCCGGTTATATATATAGATTAGGAAACATATTAGCAGAAGTTTCTCAATCTTGAGGTCTTAATTTGAGAGTATCTCAGAATGGAAAAAATGCCATCTGTTTACCATGGGTTGAAAGCTAATGTTGTCTTTTTGAATATGCTTTTTGCAGGACTTTCACTCAAAACCCAGGAATTAACTGCTATCTTTTTAGCAGCGAGGCTGTACTGCAGTTTTGTTATGGAGTATGATATACACACACTGCTTGATATGGCTACATTATGTGCGACGCTTTGGGTTATTTATATGATCAGATTTAACTTAAGATCGAGTTACATGGAAGAGAAAGACAACTTTGCGATATATCATGTGGTTAGTTCTATTGTCTGGTAACATTTACAATTGTTTCTTGTTTGGGGACTGCAATGATTCAGTTGATATCGTTTCTCTTGGTATGTTAAAGTGTACTTCCAGAGTCTAGAAAGTTTAAGCATTCTTTTAAACACGTTTGTCTTATCTCTGCTCTTCAGCGTTCCTTCGTCCATTGAGCATTTGTATTTGCTATAAGTCCTTCGTAGTTAATTGCTGCGATGTTGGTTAATGGTTAAGGCCATCAATCACCTGATCTCCAGAAGCAAAGGAGGTGGTGGGTTAATGTATTTAAGGTCTTAGTCTCCTTCTTCTCATCATTTGATCATAATGTATTGGCTACCAGGTTTGTTCCTTAAAATACGAGATTCGACAATTCAGTGCAATTTATCCATAGTTAAGGCTGTCCATTGTATGGCCTTACAATGAGATGTAGAACACTTGCTTAGGCTGTAGAAATTTCTGTATGCTTTGCTGGTAGTATACATTGGATTCTTGCGGTGATGTAGTTTTGCACTCCCATATCTTGATGTTGAAGCTTCAAAATTTTATTTAATTTCCAGTTTTATTACAGGTGGGACCTTGTTTGGGTTTGGCTTTGTTGATTCATCCATCAACCTCGCATCACATTGTAAACAGAATATGCTGGGCCTTTTGTGTTTATCTAGAAGCTGTATCAGTGCTGCCTCAGCTACGGGTCATGCAGAATACCAAGGTTATCTCCAATGAGACATAACTATTACTCGTAGCTTGATTTTTATCAATCTCTCCAGTCACCTATCTTATACCTTCCTATCTATACAGATTGTTGAACCATTTACAGCCCATTATGTCTTTGCATTGGGAGTTGCAAGGTTCTTGAGCTGTGCCCATTGGGTTCTTCAGGTGTTATTCACAGTTATTGCCTTAGAATTTCATGTTTTTGGTATTCTGCAGCTTCATTTTCTATAACTTTATGTTGATTGTTTGTCATCTAAATTGCCGCAGGTATTGGACACCAAAGGACACTTGCTGGTAGCTCTTGGCTATGGATTGTGGCCTTCAATGGTTCTGATCTCTGAAATCGTCCAGACATTCATCTTAGCTGACTTCTGCTACTATTATGTCAAAAGGTTGGATATCAGTTCCACAACTGATATGTCCTCTTTGCTTATATATGCATCGTCACCTAAACCTTAATTATATTTTGATCTGCAGTGTGTTTGGAGGTCAACTTGTGCTGCGACTTCCCTCAGGGGTGGTGTAATGTAACTTTTGAAAGGCAACAACTTGATCGGACATATGCTGACAGGTGACACGCTGTTGGACACTGAACACTTCTCAATAGGGTCTACGAATGCTTTCTCCACTCAATGTTGTCTGAAATCTGTTTTCTCTCGCTACATTTACATAAATCCCATAGGATTGGATGCAAAGGGTGGTGGCTGGGGGATGCATATATTTCTTCTATATCATCTGAGCTATTATTGATATTATTTGAGCAAATTTAACATGTATACATTTATGGCATCCTAGATCAGCTGCGTGCGACTGGGTCAATCTTGCTCGGCTGCTCCAGCAGTTTGTGCCTGGGATGGCAATATTGGTCAGAAGCTCCAGTTGATGACATTTAGTAGTCAATCAAGGCACACACTTCTGATCATCCATCTGGAAGATGACTCGGTCTGTTCCTCTGCGACTTTGTGAAACTGTGTTGAGAAAACTGGCCATGGCTGGCGGCACCCAACCCTTATATGGCAGATTTTCAGCTTTCGATGGTCTAGAAACTCGCCTTGTGATGGAGAAAGATCATGTAAAGCTTGAGATCATTGGCAAGCATCTCAGGCTGGTTTACAACTTCAGAGAAGCACAGAGGAGTTTGAGGAATCAAGCCATAGATAGAATTCACAGGAAAGCATGTTGGATTCGCTCAAGATATACCATGCTTTTGTACGACGTCGTTTCAGGAAACCGTGGCCGCCTGGTCTCATTTATACGACGTCGTTTCTTGAAATGTGTGTGAAGCTTATTAGAATGTTTATTACATGTTTCTGTAAATAACTTCTTTTTTTTATTATTACCAAAGATGTTTCTTCATCTCTGACATAAATTTGAGTCACACAGGTCAAGTAAAGTCCATCAGAGTCCCAGAACCAGACCCCTCCTGACCTTAAAATTAATAACAATCCAACAACCTAAACAACTTGTTCAATCAATTTCACCACTCCTATAACCTTCTGATCCAACTTTGAAGGCCATTAAATGTGTAGGACACTAAACAAGTCCTCAACCAGTCACAATAATCCCTAATCCTACAACCACATATGGGAACAAGGTCGTTCGAACAAATATTTTTACAAAAAAAATACTGAAACAAACAGTTCTTCATGTCATCGTGGCGCTGATGCGTCAAGTTACTAACGATCAATCAGCAACTTGAAAACAGTTTTTAAAAGACAAAATGTTGACTGTAAATAAAAATTACTTGAAAAACAAGCTTAAGAAAAAATGACTAATAGTAAATTGGGTGGTAGTTGACCAAGACACATGCAGAAGTCTGAGACTGTTACTTGGTATTAATGTCTGTCCGCTACCAGAAAGGAAGATACTTGTCAATGCTTTGTTTCAGGTCTGTGTTTATATATCATATATGCGTGTGACTTGAGCCATAACTACTAGGAGTAAAGCTGGTGTAGGGATGAATGCTGGATATGGGGATGAGGAAGCTCAGCATGGTGTCAATGGAGACCAGCACTTTGCACCCATGTGAGTACATTGAGCTACAAGAAATCAAAAACAATGATAAAAACAATGTCATCAGGTTTTAGGGTTTCTTGTAAATTTGCAGGTCTGAGAAGAGGCTGATTGAGGAGCAGAGGAGGCCAGGGAAGGATGGCAGCCTGGGGAAGAAGCTGGGTTTTGATGAGCTCTTCTCCTTCAAGGTTAGTTTGAATAGCTATTGTAAAATCAGACCCCATGCGGTGAGTCCGATATCATGTTGAAATTATTAGATATTTCGGTTTATGTTCCTATATAACATAAAAGTTTTGATTCAGGAGTTAATGACGATGTAATTCCGGTTTACATACCTATATAATTCAAAAGTCTTGGCTCATGAGTTAATGATAATAAAATTCAATATATGCTAGCATCTCTTTTGAGTTATGAACGAACAAATTCTGAACTACTTATACACAACAGTTATGGAGAGCTTCATTTGGGGAGCTGGTTGGGACAGCTGCCTTAGTCTTCATGCTGGACACCATTGTGATATCCATCTTCCAGATCGAAACACAGCACCCAACTCTCCTAATGTCAGTTCTGATCGCGGCGGCGGTGGCGGTGCTGGTCCTCTGCACCATGCCGATCTCCGGCGGCCACATTAGTCCGGTGGTGTCCCTCTCTGCAGCTCTTGTAGGACTCATCTCCCTCACAAGGGCTTTAGTGTACACTCTGGCTCAGTGCGTCGGAGCCACTTTGGGTGCACTTGCGGTCAGAGCTGTGATCAGCTCCGCCACAGAGGACTTGTTCTCACTCTGCGGCTGCACCGTCACTGTCCTTGTCCCCACCCCCACCGGCCCTCTGGCCGTAGGACTAGGCACAACCCGAGCCCTCTGGCTTGAAATCATCTGCACGTTCTTGTTCCTAGTTGTCTCCATCTGGACCGCTTTTGACCTCCGGCGCGACAAGAGGCTCAGCCCATTGATCATATGCTCCATTATTGGAGCTGTGGTTGGGCTCTTACTGTTTGTATCCACCACCTTGACCGGAAAGAGAGGCTATTCCGGCGTTGGGATGAACCCGGCCAGGTGCTTGGGCCCAGCCCTTGTCCGTGGGGGTCATCTGTGGCACGGCCACTGGGTCTTCTGGGTCGGCCCTGCCATTGCTACTGCTGCATTTTATCTGTATATGAAGATCATTCCTAAGGAGCATTTTCATGCTGCCGAGTACAAATATGCTCTTCTGTAACCCTTCAATGTAAAATCTTGAACAGGCTGAAATTGCTGGTAACAAGTGAATTTCAATGTCAAACAACAACAACTCTTATCTTCCTGAAACCCTAACTTCAGATCCTGTTATCAAATTCTTGAGAAACTGCTGCGAATCCAGAGATGTGAAATGCATCAAGAAGCTTCACAGCCGCTTGATCACTACTGGGCTGTTCTTCATTCGTCAGAATCTCATCGCAAAGCTTGCCCAGTCATACGCTGCCTGCATCGGCGAAAACGGATTTCGAGCACTTTCGCGTCTGTTCAACAGCATGAATCCGACCAACCCTATTCCGTTCAATGCGATCGCGTCTGGGCTCTGTCAAAACGGGCTGCCCTTGTTTGCGCTGAGGACGTTTTGTTTCATGCATGGAAACGGCGTTCCGCTGGATACTTACGCGTTTTGTAGTTCGGTGAAAGCTTCGTGCTCTGCGGAGGGGATTGGGTTTGGCGAGCAGCTGCATTGTCTGGTGCTGAAGTCAGGTTGGTTGTGTAGTGTTTTTCTGGGGAGTGGTTTGGTTGATTTGTATGGGAAGAATGGTAGGGTTTGCAGTGCAGAGAAGGTGTTTGATGAAATTCCTCTGAAGAATATTGTGTGTGTGAATGCGCTTTTATCTGCGTATGGTGAGGCCAAATTGTGGGTGGAAGTACTTGAACTGGTGAAAGCTCTTCCTAAGTTGGATTTGGTCCCTGATAACTTCACATTGTCTGCAACTTTACGGGCATGTGCTGCGCTCTCCGCCGCTAGTTTAGGTAAACAGGTACATGGGTATGCATTAGGCAGTTCTTGTCCGATGGAAACTGATGTATATTTGAAGAGTTGTCTGATCGAAATGTATGGAAAGTGTGGCTTGGTTGAATCAGCGCGACATGTCTTCAATCTAGGTGGGATCAAACAAGCAGAAAACAGCGGCAGAGATCTGGTTTTGTGGACCTCAATGCTTGGAGTATATGGAAAAAATGGTTGCCACGAAGAAGTCATTTCTTCATTCAGCAGGATGCTACAAGAAGGAATCAGACCAGACGACATTGTGTTCCTCACTGTAATCTCAGCTTGCGGCCACACAGGCCAAGTCGAAACAGGTGTCCAATATTTCAACTCCATGTCAACCGACTTTGGACTGCAGCCTAAACCGGAGCACTACAGTTGCCTAGCTGACTTGCTATGCAGGGCTGGCGAGCTGGACAAGGCATGGAAGTTAGTGTCTGAGATGCCTAATGAAGGTACAAGCACTAACTGCAGCGTGCAACTCTGGGGAGCTCTCCTTAGTGCATGTTTAGAGCATGGCAACCTGGATATTGGGATCCTAGCTGCTCGAAAGGCTATTGAACTCAGTCCTGAAAACTTCGGATTGTATCTCAAGCTGTCAAACCTGTACGTTAAGTTTGAAATGTGGGATGAAATTAACCAACTGAGGAAGTTTATCCAAGCTAAGGAGTTGGTTAAAGGCACCGGACACAGCTGGATAAAGTTTTGAGCAGAGAAATGCAATAATGAAAGATAAAAGAATCATCTTTTGGAGCTGATTCATTCACAAGCTTGTCTGAGCTCCACCTGCAGAACTGAAACATGAAAACTACAGGGGTAGTATTTACCTTCCACCGAACCCCTTACTCAGACTCAGATCTTCCAAATCATTTTCGATGAATCTGGTTACTAAAACCTGTTGTGGTGGAGTCCTATGATGACATTTTTTCTCTGAGCCTTCCGGTAGTTTTCTTGCTCGTATACAATCTCATCCTTCTCTGATTGTCCAAGACTGCCTCCTGGATTCACATTGCCTCCTCCTGGTAATCTGGTATCATTTCAACCGTATCCTATTTTACATTTATGTTGGTTATTTCTACGTCAATGATAAATAATGCCTTCATCTTTCAACTTCAGTTGGTCTTCCACAGCAAAATATGAAGAGATGAATTCTATTCAGATAGGAGAATATATAAATTATAACATGACTACAAGAGTTTATATAGTCGACTGAAATCCTAACTCTAATCAAAGTAGTCAAAATACGAACATTAGACAGCGTACACAACAAAACCCACGTACCGAAGTCAAGATACCTAACACGATTGATCTCATTGATTGATCCTTTCTGAAAGTGCAAGGATTCACTCGATGGTGCCTTTTTAATATGCAATTCTTTCTGCACTTGCTTCCTGTTTGTCCTGACATTTTTGCACACTGATAGGAAACTGTATATTAGTTAAGACTGGAGACATACAGAAAGAATTGGATCAGACATGTTTTTGTGGCTTAAGAGGAAACCTTGTTATTTTAACTTAATATGTCCATGGAATTACAAGATTCAGAGTGCTCTTAGTAGCAGTATCTTTACATCACTAGCGCCACATAATGCTTTGTTTTCAACCATGTTGTTTGGTTCTTCTTACAGGAACATAATCTTCAGATGACTACCAATGGCACAAGTACTTGGTAAGTCTGGTTCTTCTAAGCATACATCCGTATAGTTCTGCCAATAGTCCTTAGTCAACTCTGATTACATATGCCGTGAGCTTCACATGTTTCACCTGTAACTTAAGTTTGTACCATGGGGCCTCTCATGTTTATTTGCTCCTTATTTAGGACTTTGAAGCTGCTATAAATGCTCGCTGTAGTCTGTAAGTGTGTCATGCATGAATCGGTTTGTAACTTGCTTGCTGCATTTATCATAAGTAGTCAGAAAATCAGGTGTTTGAAATTTGAAGTTGTCTAGTTGCCAGCCTTGGGTGGCTGTCATAAGTCTGAATATGGCTGCAAAGCACCTTAACCTTTGGCAAGCCATAATTCTTGCACTTGCATGATTCTGGTCTCAAGTAAATTTCAGGCCAAAAGTAGACAAAGCCGAGGAAATGGGCAATGACAGTTACTGTTAAAACAAGCTCTGCAGGTTTGGCTGGAAGGATCCTCCCTGGGAATTATCTTCTCCAGGCCTTGAACACAGACAAAAGTAACATGGCCTGCATGTGCCAAATCAAGGTCAGTGTCTGCATCACATCTAATCTTAATAGAGAAAAAAATTCCTTCTGTAAACCTCTTTTATGCCGAGTCATTGGTAAGGATGGTGGCCTCTCTCTTGCTTTTCTCTCAACCATTCTCATTCACAGAACATGCATCTGCTCTTACCAGAGACAAAGACCTGCAGCCATTCACTGTCTTGTTCTTTTCAGTAGAAGCTGTAAGATTTATTAGATAGAATTGGAGTAATGTTAACATCCCTTGTTAGGGATCCAGTTTGGATGGATCATGGAGGGCTCCTGAAATGGCTTTAATGAGATTAAGCAGTAAGCAGTAGATATGTGGATAGAAGCTCTCAAGAGTTGGCATTACAGATACCTGTGAGCATCTACAGGCCTTAGTCGTTGATAGTACAGGAGCCAAGGATGTAGCCATATCTGCGCATTTAAGCCTTTCTCTGCTTTTTTGTGCTATTAGGATCCTTTTGAGTATAGGACCATGGAGGAACAATAACTCATCCCATGGACCAAAACTTTAACAGATATTGATGACTGTTTTCAGTGGTTGAAAAGCTGATTATGGTTTTCTCTAATCTGGTGGTGCTGGTTTTTTCTTCTCTTGTGCTTAGCTGCAGGACCACTAGGAAAAGGAAGCCCGAGTAAGTAACTCAGAAAAATTATAACCGATTTGGTCTGCTTGCATTTTCTACGCAGAATATCTGTAAATCTTATGGTCTGTCTGTCTCCAATCTGCATTGTGAAACATGTCTGCTGGTTTTTTTCTTTGCCTAAGAAATTATATCCATATAAAGAACAGCTTAGCTTCTATTGATTGGCTAATTTCAGTACTATTAACTAACAGGGTCCCTTCTGTACTCAGGTGCATCCCAGCCATCAGATTTTCAGGTCAGTCTACCTCATGAACACCTCAACATGTTCTTACTACATGGGCCGAGGTTTTCTCATTTGATAATGTTGTTTAGTTTATCCTTGCTGATCAGACATTACTGTTGCAGAATACAGAAATGCAGATGTATCAACCAGTTTCAAACATGGCGCAAAGTTAGTATTATTAGCCCAACTGAGGGCAATAGGGTATGTTCTCCAGACACAGGTAGACAAGGTTTGATCATACATATAATGGTGTTTTGCGCCTACTTGTGCATATAACATAAACATCTGAAGTAGTAAAGTTAAGGGACTTATTGTCGTATTGGTCAAGTATTTTAGTGGCAATGTACTTGCAATACGGCTTACTGAAGAGATTTACTGTCTTTGATTTTCCAGGACACTTGATTGTGACAGAACTAAGCTAAGGGAGGCTACACATGTGGAGTTAGTTAGAGCAGAAAGGACACACCACCTGTGGTGTCCAGTGAAGGGCTTGATATGATTTGAATGAGCAACAGACAAAGTGGGATCTAAGGCACCACTGGCGGGTCTTGCTGGCCCTCTCATAGACACCAAGGTCCCAAAACTGTCCCTTACACCACATCCTTAAATACCCTTATCATACCCTCCATCCAAACCTCACCAATCACCATTTACCACTACCTCATCTACACCTTCTCCATACTCCCAATTCCTCCAGCCTGATACAAAAAAAAATGTCGCAGAGAAGATCAAGCAAGCTCTCTCAATCCGCAGTGATCAAGCAGATACTCAAGAGATGTTCCAGCCTTGGGAGGAAAAGTAACTACAATGATGAAAATGGGCTTCCTCTAGACGTGCCCAAGGGTCACTTTGTGGTGTATGTTGGCCAGAAGAGATCAAGATACATAGTGCCGATTTCTTTCCTGGGTCATTATGAGTTCCAGTGCTTGCTCAGGCAAGCTGAGGAAGAATTTGGCTTTGATCACGACATGGGTCTCACTATCCCTTGCGACGAAATGGTCTTCCTCTCCTTGACATCCTCCATAATGCTAAGATGCTGAGTCACAAGTTCAGCTCTAAAGAACGGACCAGATTAAGCCCTCCCTTATTTTTCTTCGCCTTTTTTCTAATGTCACAGAAGAAGATGTGTGCATGAGATGGAGCATCATCAGCCTGCTCCACTTGTTTTTTTCGCATCTTCTCCCACCAGGTTTCCCTGATCCACCATCGTTTTTTCTGAAGTAGTGATTGGAATGGGAGGAGGGTTTTTGAGGTCTTGATCGATAAGTCTGTCGACCCAAGACCAGTTAGCAATGCAGCAAGTGAAGAATAAGAAGATAATGAAGAAGAAGAAGATTGCCAATGTATCAATTGGTGCATGATTTTTAGATCTGTGTAAAGATTTCAGCAGATTTGATCCTTCCTGACAGTGTCAAGTAATGTAATGTTTTTTTGATGCATCCTATGTGATGATGAACTCATGTTTAATGAAGCCTCTTGTTTTCTCTACATTCAAATCTCTTCTATCTATCATGGTCATCATCTTCATGAGCTTGAATTGTCTCCCTATAATAATATTATTTATCATTTTAATATTAAAACAACGGTATTCTAAGATCGTTGTATTTGACTGCACCGAATGTCTATCTACGTTATAAAAAACATTATAAAATTTTAAAAAATGTTACTTTCTATTTAAAATATATTTTCATTCTTAATTTCGACCGATAAAATTATATCGTTTCATTATCGGAATCTTTCATCTTTTGGTAGATTTTGGAGTTGGAAGAATGAAGTAATGGGGTTGATGGATGTGAACTCATCCTACTTTTTTCACCAAATTTTGTTACTCATTTATGTTGTAAAAAACAAAAACATGAAAAGCCATAATTCAAGGTAGGGGTGGTTGGACAATGTAATGGACAATCTTTGACTCTTGTTGTGCTCCTCTTTTCACCCCTCTTCACTAATAAATTGTAATAAGCCAAGCATATGTGTCCAAAAGAAGGCATGTAGATAACCCTATTGATCCCTTTGTTTTGGAAATGGACACTTGTAAGATGATAACTAGGAGTCTTTCTGTCAACTCCTACAAGAAGACATTTTTTCTCCATACACATGTTCTTAGGACTACTTATAAAGAGCATGTTCTTAGGAGAGATGTCTTGAAATCCACCACATCATCATCATCAAGATATGAACTATATATACACATATATGCATGTAAGTGTGAATGTATATTGAAATTGGAAGTGTGCAATGTCATTGGACCAAGTATGCATAGCATATGGCAGGTTGTGAGTGGCTTGCTAAGGTACCCTACCCTACACTTGCTCTTGTCTTGTTTGATCAAGTTAAGTCCTCTTGAAAATGTTTTGTCTTGATCCATTTTATGGGTGTTTGTGTTGAGCTAGAACAACCACATGAGTGTCCCAAGTGTGGCAAAAATCAGAACTACAACTTCTTCTACACCTTCCCTTATTTTTAAGGGCAAGCTACCCTAATGGAGGAACTCCAACATCAAATAAAGCCAGTGCAGCTACATGGATCCATTGCTTATCAAGTGTGACAATAATTAAAGGGTCTTATGAATTATCTCTATTAAGGGACCCTTTATCCAAACATTAGCAAGTGCAGCTACATCAATCCAGTGCAATTAAGGTCAGTTGTAGGTCTTATGAATGATCTCCATTAAGGGTCCCTTTATTCAAAAATTTCAATATCCTTGGAGACAAAAGTAACATGTACATTTGCACCAATACAATCAAGAATACTAACATAATACTGATATGAAACACCTTGATAATACGCCATCTAACTAATTGCTGACTGTCAGACATCTAAATTCCAAATTCCAAACCCTAAATCCTAATCGTATAAACTGTATTTTTAGATTATATATTGAAATTGATACAGAACATATCATGTGCATGGTTATCTAGACAACTATACTAGAATGACATCTTATACAATGTTATGAATATTCATTGGATGAAGAATTATATAAATAAAATGTTGAGTGTGATGATGACATATCCTATTGTTGTCAATGTGTCTCTTCTAATTGAATAGGTAGTTATTAGGATTGGCCAAAGTAGATAGCCAGTTTGGTGTGGAGTTGAGGACCTTGGTTGCCCTAGTATTGTAGGGAATGTCATGTTTGGTTGTCCCTCCATAAAGACATTTAATCAAATACCACCCCACTGCAGTACAAGTTGAGGAACAAATTTTGCTACAAAGTACTATCAAAAGAACACACACAGTAGCAAAAGGATAGGAAATTATGTGTCCAAGAATTGTTCTTTACAGTGAATATGAATCTGATGAATTGACATTTCTGTTGTGTTCTTTCTCTTTTAAGTGCCCCAAGAGAATTTCAGAGGCCAAAAGCCCTTGAGATGATATGATGAGGTAGCAAAAAGAAAAAGCAAAAAAAAGAGAGAGATAATTGAGTAGCAAGTGGGAGAAGAGGACCAGAAAGTTTGAAGGGAGTCTCAAACTTGGAGGGTACAAATATGTGTACTGGAGGGTACCCATATGTGCACCTTGTGGTCCAATTTCATATGCACTAGTGTGATGAGAATGAGCACATGCATGATGCTCAAAGTGACTGTTGAATGTTGATACATGAAACTGAGGTGGATCTTATATGAACCCTAATTGCAACAGCAATCATGCCCTGCTATAATCCTCAGCAGTCAAAATTTGTTGAATTTCATTAGTCCATTGAGCAAGAATTTTGCAGGAAAAAAAAAAGGTCCCAGATTGCTGCAATCAAGAATTTTTGTCAGATGAACATAAAAAATTGGGTGAAAACAGTAAGAAAAGCTACCAACTGGTTTCTGCAGAAGGATGTGCAATGTGCGACACGATGCATGTTATTTGTCAGGTGGCATGGACTTGGTTGAACTAGATGTAACCTGAGCTTTAGTGATGCGCTGCAGCATCGGCTACCTTGCAAGATTTGGCTGATGCCTGAGGAAACAAGTGACAGAAATTGGAGTGAATGGGTGCTATTCTCTTGTAGCTAAGTTATGTGCTCAGTCATAAATATTAGTAGAAAAAATTAACATCAAATTGCATCTGTAAGGCAAGAAAATAACATTCATGTAATCAATGGGGATTATGATCCGCTTAAGAATCTGGTACAAGTATGATTTGCAGAACTAAATGAGCGCTAAGATGAGGCCTCTACTGTTGTTCAAATCCAAGATGATATGCGGCAAAGCCAGTACAGATGACTAATTCTAACTTATATCTTTATTTTCTACCACAATCACAGCAAGGGAATTTCACTTTCACTGTTAGAATTGGCATTGACCTACTATACGCATTCAAGCGATCTGAAAATCATTGTAAATAAGTAATCTCGTTACCCCTATAACCAGTAAATTGTTTAGAATTATAAGAAAAAATCTTCTGTATACCATTCTCTTCACCTAAACCCACCATCCTTCGGAACTTCCTGGAATTACATGGAGCCTAAAGCTATTCAACTTGAAAACACACACAAATATTTAAAGATAACAGATAAGTTAGAACTACATACACAAATATTTACAGAATTATTTTGTTATCATTCCAAAACATGCCAGCCAAACCGACTGCGAAAGCTATCCTTACCCATATATTCCACTCACTAATATCAACAAAACACCTAACTCCCCACTGTTACTTTCTTCAACAAATGGTTGTGGTCACATTGACCAAACTGAACCTAACTCTACAATCTTAGTTGTACATTCAGTTAAATACAAAGTCACCACAATGGCTTAACCATCTTCATCACAAAGTTTGGATCTTAACAATGAAACTGAACAACATTGTCAAATGCACGGAGCATATCATAACAACAAGATCACTATCCTACACTACTACAGTGACTCATCAAACCCAAATGCACAATTTGAGATTCTACAACACAGTGAAGCTGAACAACAGAAAAGCAGCCAGTGTAAAAGTACCTTGAGATACTTGAGCTTCATGTTTCCATACACAAGACCAAATGCAACAGCAGATACACGACCCACCTGTAATTTACGAATCAGCATACAACATCAACTGATCGGCACAACACCGCCGACTCTCGATTCAGCAAGCAATTGCTACGTTTTACATAGGGTAGATACACTAAACACAAAGTAAACGAACCAAAGCTAGCGTGTTCTTGCCGGAATACGGCCCGGGAGGCGGCGCCATTTTGAAGAATCGGGTAGCGGATGAAGAAGACGACAAACCCTAGAATCACCAAAATCGACGACCAATTAGGAATTTGGAGGCTGAGAGAAACCCTAGAATCACCAAAGTCGACGACAAAACATGAAACGACGTCGTCGCAAGAAAACCCTCCAGCAGACACGTGTCAGCATTTAAAAGAAGCCGTGAGCCTTTTATATCACCTACTGTTGTTTCAAATTTGAAACAAAAACCTAGACTTTCGCATCTCTGTTCTTCTTCAACTTGATCCGCCACCGTCGTCAGCCTCCGGAGCAGCTCTGATTGCTTCCATGGCGGCCACACGCCTCGCCTCATTCACCTCCGTCACGAAAAAATCACACCTTTTCACAGCAGCCCCATCCCAATCCCTAGTTTATTTAAACCCTAAAACCCTCTCAAAACCCTCAATCGATCAATTCCCATCAATCTCCCACACCCGCAAAACCCCTTTCATACTTTCCTCCAGAAACCCTATTTCCGACGTGATTCGATCCGACCAAGATCCCTATTTCGCCGATTCGGCCGACTACGATGACGATAAACCTAGGGAAGAGTGCGGCGTGGTGGGGATTTACGGCGATCCAGAAGCCTCGCGCCTGTGCTATCTAGCGCTCCACGCTTTGCAGCATCGAGGTCAGGAAGGTGCTGGAATCGTCTCGGTGGAGAATCGAGTTTTGAAATCGGTGACAGGGATGGGGCTGGTGTCTGAAGTGTTTGATGAATCGAAGCTGATGCAGCTTTCTGGGAGCTGCGCTATCGGGCACGTTAGGTATTCCACTGCTGGCTCGTCTATGTTGAAAAATGTTCAGCCTTTTGTTGCAGGGTATAAGTTTGGATCAGTAGGTGTGGCGCATAATGGGAATTTAGTGAATTATAGAGCGTTGAGAGCTGAGTTGGAAGGAAATGGTTCGATTTTTAATACATCGTCGGATACTGAGGTTGTGTTGCATTTGATGGCGATATCGAAGCAAAGGCCGTTGTTTTTGAGGATTGTGGAGGCTTGTGAGAAGATTAAGGGTGCTTATTCGATGGTGTTTGTGACGGAGGATAAGCTTGTTGCAGTTAGGGATCCGCATGGATTTAGGCCGTTGGTGATGGGGAGGAAGAGTAACGGGGCGGTGGTGTTTGCGTCTGAGACTTGTGCGCTTGATTTGATTGAGGCAAAGTATGAGAGGGAGGTGGAGCCGGGGGAGGTGTTGGTCGTGGATGGTGAAGGGGTTCAGTCGTTTTGTTTGATGGAGCATCATCCTCAGCCGAAGTCGTGCATCTTTGAGCATATTTACTTTGCCTTGCCAAGTTCGGTGGTGTTTGGGAGATCTGTTTATGAGTCTAGGAGGGCTATAGGGGAGATTTTAGCTACTGAGGCGCCGGTGGAGTGTGATGTGGTGATCGCTGTGCCTGACTCCGGGGTTGTGGCTGCAATTGGGTATGCTGCGAAAGCTGGTGTCCCGTTCCAGCAGGGGTTGATTAGATCACATTATGTGGGAAGGACTTTTATTGAGCCATCACAGAAAATTAGGGACTTTGGGGTGAAGCTCAAGCTTGCTCCAGTGAAGGCAGTTTTGGAAGGCAAGAGGGTCGTGGTTGTGGACGACTCAATTGTTAGAGGAACAACTTCCACCAAAATTGTTAGGCTGTTAAGGGACGCTGGGGCCAAAGAAGTTCACATGAGAATCGGAAGCCCCCCAATTATAGGGTCATGCTTCTACGGCGTGGACACACCTAGCAAAAATGAACTGATATCTTCTAGTAAGCAAGTGGATGAAGTTTGCAAGTACATTGGCGCTGACTCCCTTGCTTTCTTGCCCTTGGAAAGTTTACACAAGATGTTGGGTAAAGATTCTCCCAACTTTTGTTATGCTTGCTTCTCGGGGAATTACCCGGTTGAGCCGGTGGATGAAACTGACAAAATTAAAACAGTTGGAGACTTAGATATCATCAATGGCGGCTGGGTTAGCACTGGAAAGGCAGCTTTGGCAGATGCGGCCAACCCCTTCTAGTCTCAAAATTTTGTCCACAAAACTTGGTAGTTTAGTTTAATTGTTACTTTCATGCAAACCCTCTTCTATCTAATTGGTTTTTACTGTTTCCCAACAGCATTTTTCTTCTTCTGTGAAATGAGTCCTTAAATCCACTCCCTCTACAAGGTCCAGTAACTTATAATAAATTTTTTATAGACTGAATCAGTGAGCAAGTTTGTACACTACAAGGTTCACCAACATGTATAACAACAAATGAACAAATAATGAGGTAAGCAACCCTGTTAAACTTGACATTCCACACACATATCTTGTGCAGCCTCACCCCTGGGCTAAGACCAAGCATATCTTGAATACCAGGAATCCACAGAGTGAAAGAGATTGCTGCATACATCACCATGGAAACTTAGTCCTCCTTCATGATTGAGCAGTTTTGTGTTTGGAATCTGGGATTTGGAGCTTTTTAAAATGGGTAATGTCTTTTGAGGAAGGAGAGTTCAGTCCTAGCTGCTGTGTAGTTAGCTTCAATGTTTGAACCTCGCCATGTAACGTTTCATTTAGAGCTGGAAAATTTCAACCAAATGATGAGAATTCGATATGCATCAAACACGAAAAGGTTTATAGCTATGGAACAAAAAAGGGGGGAAAAGGGAATATTCATAGCCAAATCCAATTTAAAATCACATTCTTGGAAATATATTCACTGTAGTGGCAATGGGATGCATATGGGGTGGATGCTCTAGGACATATGGGGCGAATAAAAATTCGAGCATGAGATGAGGGTAGTACCATTGCGGAGTTGTGCTTGCTGCTCCATGGCTTGGAGACGAAACCTTAACTCGTTATTTTGGCTGGTCAGTACAGCAGAATCTTGCTGAATGACAAACACAAAAAAATATGAGTCTTTTTTGGGTAGTGGAGGAAAAGGATGCATGAGAATGAAAAACTTACTTGTAATTGTGTAAACCGGGCAGATAAAGTAGAAACTTCTGATTGGAGGGTTTGAACCTTGTGTTCTAACTCGGAAATATAATGCATCTTTCGTTCTTTGGAGCGGGCTGCTGACTGGCGATTAGCCAAAATTCTGTAAAATGTTGGACCTTTAGAATAGACATTTGATATCTCATAAGTGGAGGTTTAACCTATAGAGCTTTAAATCATACCTCTTGACGCGCTTGGGATCCACTAAAGCCATATCAGCAAGCTTATCATTGGCCATGATTTTCTTCAGCTCCTCCCCGCTAAACTCTCCATTCCCAAACTCCAAGCTGAAAGTATTTGAGTTCTTCTTTGCAGATGTACTAGGTGAGAGTTTCAGAGGTCGAGGACAAGGTGAGGGTGTAAGCTTTAGGGACTCTTCGCTAAAATCCATACTTTCCATAAAACTATCCATTGAAATACTTCTATGGTGGTGAGTAGCAGGGGTGATATCTTGTGTCGCACCCCGTTTCATACCCTCTTTTTTCACTACAACCATACTTGCTCCTTGGGTTGCCATTCTGTTGCCAGTTTCATGTATACTGTCCTCGGTCTCATTATCACTGGTGTCAACTCCATGAACAATTCCAAGTTTATCATTGCTCTCAGTAGATATCACTGTCTCGACACTGCCCAAGTTCATACACCCAGAGAATAATTCATCTATAACTTCACCCTCCAACTTCCTCTCACTCGTCCTTTCACCATTTTTATGACTGTCACTGTTCCATACAGATCCAAACTCTGCATTAGTGACACCAACATTTTCTTTGCCGTGTGCAGGTATCAAATCATTGAGTTGGCTAAGAGACAATGAACTTTCCATCAACGCAGAAAATCCAAATGCATTGTCACTAACAGACCGTCCATGAGTTTTGTGAGGAGGTAAGGTCTCCCCAGCATGAAATCCATAGTCCGCACCCATAAATGTTGAGTTGGCTAATGTATTCTGAGCGCTCCTTTCCAAATTCCCCATAGTGACATCCGTAGCAACCTGAGCAGACAAATTTGAAGACGACTCGCGATATGGAGATGGACTTAAAGGTGGAAGTAAATCAAGGTTTATAAATGAAGGCTGGGGCAAAGACCAGGAATGTGACGGAACCTGACCAAAATTCTGAAAACTCAATGCTCGAGAAGGCTGGCCTGAATTAGGTATATGTGAATAAGGCGAAAAGGGTGGAATCTGGCTTGGGTGAGATGGCGGCATAGCAACTCTTTTACCACAATGCTGCACAGTTTCATTACCACGAGAATTACTCAAATGACTCACATCATGCTGCTGACTGGAAGCCAAAGGCTGCTCCACAGCTGAACAAGACGAAGCCCCAAATGAGGAGTGAAGCCTCTGCATCGTATCATTGCGCGCTCTCTCAGTCTCACCCATCAAATCTTTACAATCCCCAATTCACAAACCCTAATTCCAAAACCTCCGAAATCAAGCCCCAGCAAACCCTAATTCCCAAATTAAACAAAATCTCAAAATTCAACAATAGGGCATCAAAATGCTGCACAAATTGCTAATGCAAAGAATCTACAAAATCACTGTCAACTTAAAAAGCAACGATACCTTGTCAAGAAATCGGTCTCTTTGTCGGCAATGGCCGTCCTCTGCACACGTTGTCGAAAAAACAGCTCGATGAGATCTTCACCGAATCATGACGCAGCCGACTTTTTCGAGAGTGGATGACCATGAAGACGGCGACTACTGCTTGTTCTACTGATCCACAACTACATCAATCTCGATATGACGTCATTTGCCTTTCCGCGTCGATTCAAATTCAATAGAAGAGTTCATTCGGTTGACTTTACATTTCGAGCGAATTCCAATCACATTTGGTCAACGCCAACGCTAAAGGTGGCTGGTTCCGTCGCTGAAGCGAAATAGTTCGTTGCTGAAGACCGAGTGAAAGTAATCTCACCAAATTAGATATCGCTACGTGGAAGCGCGAAGCTGGCAAAGTTTAAATAAGACCGTATGGTTGAGATCAAGGACATCGGACGGCCCAGTTTCAATCTAGAGATCCAACTCTTTGCTTGATAAATTAGGGTTCTTGATGGATCTTAGAACTGAAATTTGATCCTAGTTAAGAGCTAAATTCTGAACAAAATGTCTAAAATTAAACTATGCTGCAGAATCGAAATGTTATATACTCAGTTAAGAGCTATATAATTATCTCATATTAAATTATAAGAATAAATATATTTCATTAAATGTTTCGCTCTACGATAAAAAAAGAGTTTTAGTTCGATTTAATTCTCTTAAAATGAGTTCAACTGAAAACATAATAAATAGTGGGCAGATTAAGGAAGCAGTTTGAAGCCATGAAACCGATTCTAAGTTTCTGGAACACATTTTTGGAATAAAAAGTTGATGCGTAAGGTCAGGAACAGAGCAGTATGCGAGGAGTTCCATGCATGCGGGTGCTCTATGCGTAGAGATCAATGCCCCAGAACTTGGCGGGTTGGTTGGTTCTGTATTTTCTATCAAGGGATTGAATCAGGTTCATGTCTTCTTTTTTAAGCTCAAAATCGAAACTTTGGAAATTCTCTTGCAGTCTTTCCAGCTTTGAGGTCTTTGGGATGACGACAGTGTTGCGTTGGAGACCCCACTTTAAGACGATCTGAGCTGGAGTTTTCTTATACTCCTCGCCCAATTTCTGCAAAAAAGAATAGCATGACATGTTCAGTCATTTTCTTAACAATGTCAGCATTCAGTTGGTGGAAGTTATAAAGAGAAACTTACTTTGATAACCGGATCATCCAAGCATGATTCTGTACCAAACCATTCAGTGTTGGCTGCAGCACCCCCAAGAGGAGTGTGGGCTGTGACACAAATACCGTGTTTCTGGCAGAATTTCACAAGCGAGTCGCGCTGGAAAAAAGGGTGAGTTTCGATCTGATTTACTGCAGGTTTCACCTTGGAATAGGCTAAACAATCTCTTGTAAGAAAGATGTCATAGTTGCTGCAAAATGCAAATATTGTTTTATGAATAAGACGGTTAATGATAAACCTGATTCAGAGTGACGAAATTATCTGAATAAATTTCATTTATTTCCACCTATTTTCAATTGGACATTACGACCAGTAACAGGGACTACTTTGGTCTACTTTTCTCTTACAGTATATTCGTAACTTGTGAAAGACACAATTAGCACACAGAAGTTGAAGAGCAGTTTCTTCACTTCAGTAATGAGCCAACAAGACCACATCAAAAAGTGAACTGGTCAGGAAGACACTTGCAACTAGTTTGACATTCATCTTAAAAATCACCTGATACCAATGCTGCGAGTTAAACCCAATGAAACAAGATCTTCCATGGCATGCCAAGTAGTCTCCAAAGATATGGTTGTGTCTATCTCAAGTACCCCATCCTCATCCAGCGCACTACCAGTTGAACCCACCCCTATCAAAAGAGCACAGTAAGACTCACAGCTTCGTAGTCAGCAGTTCAGCAATCAAACTCCAACTAGAAATGTTCAACAACCGTGTCATAACTTGGACACTCAATGCTAAAACAGTCCCATACTGTCAGTTTATAATTGGGTCACATTTCTCTGCCCATCTGCTGCTCAATACTGAATCCCTTACTCTAATAGTTGACTTTCTTTACTCAAAAGTCAAAACTCAAGTTGCATATATCACATTAAGAAGAATCTAATAAGCACATAAATGAGTTAATCTGAAAGATGAGAACTACAACTTCATGTACCAGTGTGCTTTGTGGCAATAGGAAAGTGAACAAGGTAAAGATCCAGGTAATCCAGCCGTAGCTTTTTCAAGCTGTCTTTACAAGCCTCAATGACATGCCCATGGTCTGAGTTCCATAGCTGCAGCACACATCCATAAACCCATCACTACCAAATCTTATAAAAAATTCATCAACACCCAAAAATCAACACCACTAAACACTTATAACTCAAATTTAACTAGCCTTGGTGGTGATAAAGAGATCCTCTCTCTTGACCAGCCCAGTCTCGAAAACTTCCGCGAGCGCCGTTCCAACCTCCTCTTCATTCTTATAATCAGCTGCACACATAACAAACTGACCTAATCAGAATCTCCACATCACATCATATCATATCACAACTATTTCAAAGCACAGCAATCTCTCTTAAAACCAGATATTCTACTCAATGAGTAACCACGCACACCTCGTCAGCCCTACAAATCATCTAACCACTATCAGCTACTCCCAATTCCAAGATAATACAGAAAATGGAACTAGGTCACCGATCAGTGAGCAATCCGTAACAACAAGATGCAAAATTTACCGGCACAGTCGAAGTGGCGGTAGCCGATTTTTATGGCGTTGGAGATGAGATCGCGGATCAGCTCCGGCTCCATGCGCCACACTCCCAATCCGACGATCGGCATCTTGTAGCCATTGTTCAACTTTATCTCCATCTCCGCCAGACCTTCTGCTTCACTTCGTTTCAGCTCCTTGTCTTTGTTGAGATGCTTTTTTCCAAATCGACGTCGCTTCAGTGCAGACGACGATCACGTGCATCGCATGTGCCTGCGCTGCGCCAACAAGATTGAACCGGTTCGTTCTTCAAATTGGACCGACTCCATTGGCTTCATAACTAGGCCTTGTATTGGGCTTTCAAAAGGAGTTGCGATCGGCGAGTCAGATAGTGACGTGGCAGTTAGCGTGACGTGAGTAAACCCAACCAGCGTATCTTAGCAGATCAATTTTCTAAGGTTTCCAGATTCGTCTTCCTCATAGCATTTTGATCTTCGTCTTCCTCATCCGCGAGGTTGGTTTGATTTTCTACAACTCTACCATCTATAATTACTTTGATTGTACGTGCCCTGCTATTTTTGTTATTGATCTTGTTGCGATTCCAGATCTAGGGGCGGCGGATGGTTGTTGATTTCATCTGATGACACTCCGCTGGTTCTTTTGAACTTCTTTAGATTCCCAATCGATCTTATATTAGTCTGAATTCGATTAAAATGTTGAGTTCAACTATGTGTAACTGTTAGGGTTTCTTGGTTGTGATCCTAAGAAACATCTGGGCTTGGTTGGAGAAAATAGAAGATTTATTTTGTTTTTCTGGTAGGGTTTGTGTCGAAATTCAATTAAATAGAGTGAAAGATTGAATCTTGTAAAAAAAATTGTTGAGTGTTGATTGCCCGATGTTTGTGTTTCTTGCAGGAAGCCTGACATTATAAGATTCCAATTGGGTAGCTTTGAGATTATAGAAGATGGTGAGTTTTGGATTGTTGATTATTTTAATGTTGGGCATTATGCTGATAGAGTTCGCTGAGTTGAGGACTGATTGGCTTAGTACCATGGAACATCGTCATACATTTGAATATATGGTTGTTGTTGACAGTTAGCCATGGATCATATAATGGTTTCTATGATTTTGCTTGCTGCAGTTTTTTGATAGATATGCGTACCATGGAACATCGTTTGAGCAGACATATAGATGCTACCCAGCGTCCTTCATTGAAAAGGTATGCAAGTTGTGTATGTTTATTTCTTTTGTTGATGTTTCATTGTGGTACTTTGAAGTTGTTTTAAGCGTAAGCTTAGTTGTATGAGTTATCTGATATTATGTGACTGTATAACCCCACATGATACTGATTGCGCTTCTTGCATTTTGTCTGTCAGCCACAACTTGAGAGCGGTGATAAAAGTAAGCTGATAAACATAATGTTTGATACTGTTTTTTTTTTTAAAAGTATACAGCATTTCATTTAGTTCTCCTAATTCTGTTATTTGGTTCTCAGTCATTATGCCGCCATCAGCTCTGGACCGCCTAGGTTAGTTGCTTCCACTTACTTATTCAAGTTTTCTTTCTTGACATGTTGTTATAGCACGCATACTTATTAGGAAACCTGGTTACGCCATATTATTACTTGTCAAATCATTGAGGGTACTGATAGAACAAATGCTTACCAGCATCCTTGCATATTGATTATCCAATGTTGTTTGAGCTTCAAAATGTTGCCGCGGAGCGTGTCTCTCATTGTGGAGTGCTGGAGTTCATTGCTGAAGAAGGCATGATTTACATGCCTTATTGGGTAGGCCTTCTGAGTTTCTCTTAACTCATGGTCCCTCCCCAAGTAATTGGCATGCGAACCTTAATAATTAACGAGCATTTATAAGCAAATATGAATAATTTGTATAGATGATGGAGAATATGCTCCTGCAAGAGGGGGACATAGTGCGAGTGAAGAATGCAACCCTGCCGAAGGGCACATATGTTAAGTTGCAGCCTCACACAATGGACTTTTTGGACATCTCTAATCCTAAAGCTATGTAAGTTTTATGTAGTAAATTTTCTGAGTTGGAACATCATAATTCTCTGTTCCTTATTTGTGAAGCATCGAGTGAGTTGCAATTAGGAGAAAGTAACGGCCATAAAGTGCAATTTTATTATTGATCTTCTTTGTCCTTCAATTAACTTTATGCAGATTGGAGACAACACTGAGAAACTTTTCTTGCTTGACGACTGGTGATAGTATCATGGTGGCTTACAACAACAAAAAATATTATATTGATATTGTAGAAACAAAGCCTTCACATGCTATCAGTATCATTGAAACGGACTGTGAAGTGGATTTTGCACCTCCATTAGATTACAAGGAACCAGAGAGGCCTTCAGCACCTGTTGCCGCTAGCCAGGCCACAGCTAAAGGTGATACTCCTAATTTTTCTTTACGAATGCACACAAGACATGTTCAATATTGACTTCTTTAAAAAATTTTAGTTGTAAAGAATAATTTTTCATATCATTTCATCTCGTTTAGATTTCAAGTTGTACATGATTTTCTAAAATTGGACTCAGATGTACTCGGTTCTTTTTATGCATGCAGTTGAGGAGCCTGCAGTTGAAGAACCAAAATTTAACGCCTTCACTGGAGTAGGCAGAAGGTTAGATGGTAAGTCCATGAAGAGTGAGCCTCAACAAAACTCTTCATCCGGTTCTAAAGACAAGCAACCTCATGCTAGCAATGGAGGCGGGCAGGCTTCAGCAACAGCATCTCAAGCTGCTGCCAATCGTCAGACACAGGGAAAGCTTGTATTTGGCTCCAATTCTAGCCGAGCTGCTCCCAAAGATAAAGAAGTAAAAGTAATGAACTCTACACTCTTCAAATTTCCATTGTGTAATCAGCCCTGATCATTTTATTCTTGTTTAGGAACCTGCAAACAAGCCGAAGCCTGATCCTGAGAAGAAAGAAGATCCCAAGTTCCAACCCTTCTCTGGAAAAAAGTACTCATTGAAGGGTTAATAAATATCTGTACCAAATCACACACTCTGTATAATTCGTTGCCTGTGTGGCAATGTTCTCATTTCAAATTAATAACATTAGAAAAGTGACTCGTTTATTTTTCTTCAAGGGGAACACAACCCATTTATTTCTGTAGTGTCACAATGGACCTCAATGCGTCCCTAATGTTGGGGTACCTGAATTTGAAACCCAGCTCCGTTGCCCTAACAGGAATGACCTTCTGCCCCTCCAAAACCTGCAAACAGGTTTTGACCATTAAGTTACTTTCCATAAAAAAAAAATTGTACCAGAGCAAAAATAAGAGAGGCTCACCACAGAAGCTCCTTCTCCTAGAACAGCCTTTAAAGCAAAATCTGGAACCGGAAGCCAGGAGGGTCTGCCCATCACCTTCCCTAATTGATCACACATCTCCGACAGACGCACCGGGTTTGGGGCTGTTCCATTGATCACACCTTGACAGTTTAACAGAACAAGTTATATATATTTTCTTCCAAGGCATACGTACATTCAGATGCACAATTTTTACCGTCATAGGATGGATTGCGAATAGCCTCGTATATCAAGTTCACAATGTCATCCACGTGAATCCATGAGAACCTCCACCATCAACAGAAGCCTCTATAAATCTTTCTGGTTAAGACAAGCTTGCAGTACAACTGAATTCTTAGTTTCTTACCATTGTTTCCCAGAGCCTAAAGGTCCACCAGCAAACATCATAAACAGAGGTATCATTTTAGCTGCACAAGGCCGATATTTGTTGAGTGACTGTTTAAGCTTTTCGATTCTGACACACTCAGAAATTTTTTGGACCATAAGATTTTATAATGTCACACTTGGTCTCCTTGTTAGATTAAAATGGAAAAAATTACTACCTAGAGCACCCCCTTCTTTCCCAAGAACCACACCAATTCGAATAAGTGCTAATCTGACATCCTTGTTTACTTTTAGAGCCGCCCCTTCCCATTCTCTGCAAACCTGAAAAATGAATTGATTTCAAATATGGGTTTGCACACAATGGCAGAATATCAACAATGTCCGAACATAATTAAGTACCTCAGCCAAGTAATCTTTTCCTGATGGGCTTCGCTCATCAAAGACGTGAATTTCACTAGTGCCTGATGAGTAGTAGTTAGATGAATATAATACTGAGGACAGAAGTACAGCATTGTGAATCAGCCGAGTACTGAAAAATGAATGTGAGAGACCAACCGTAATAACCAACAGCTGTTGCGCTGACCAAAACTGAAGGACGAACAGCTTCTGGTGAGCTGTTAATTAGATTCACAACCTTCACAATCAACGGATAAAATCAATCAGCCTCATATAGAGCGCTGATTGTTGGCATATATAAATATTTAACAACAATAGTAAGGAATGTTCGCTTCATGGCAGCCTAGTTTGATGGATCATGGTACTAAGTTTACTAACCTTTGACGTGACTTGAAGTCTGCTTTGCTTAATTTCCTTTTTAATCTGCAGTAGCAAGAACATGTTATACATTTATAAAAAACTGCAATGGTACAGATGATAGAGAGACTGTGCAAGTAATGCCAACCTCAGAAGACCATCTTGTACTTATAGGTAGTCCAGCCAAGTTGACAACAGCATTTGAAGCTTGTATGCATTCTTTCCATTCCTTTTCTTCCGCAACTATGACTCCCGGGTATTCTTTGGCTAAACGAAAAAAACAGATTTATCAATAAATTTGCATACACATCCCCAAGGAAATCAAGTGAGGGAACATTAACATATGCAACTTCAAGGCTCCTGCAAAGATTGGAAACCATATATCATTAATGAAATGATTGCATACCTTCTTACCAGGAAATATTACAAGGGCCTTGGATCTCGTACGGGTCAGTACTCGAACCTGGTGATCATCTGCAAAACAGTCCACAGTAAGTTCAAAACCTATTTATACCAATAGGTTCAACTGAGTAAAATCTTCTTTTCGAAGCACATTATCATCCAACCTGCTTGCAGTCTCTTAACAAGATGCTGACCGATAAAGCCAGTTGCTCCGGTTATCGAAACAGTCAGCTGACACCCCCACAAAAGAAACTAGAAATGAGTAAACATAGATGGCACAGACAAGAGATTCAAAATAAATGTCATAGATGAAGATTGCATAACCAGCATTATGTGAACCTACTCGTCTAAAAACAAAAGCACAACGCAATAAACCTCAAAGAATCGTTAATCCAATTACCCTTAATGAAAATGGGTCATCCAAATAACACTCTTTACCAATGAACCGATTAAGAGAAGCAAGTTCAAGTTACCAAGCCTCACCTTATCGGGGCTGCTCGCTTTGCAGACAACAAGCACCCTAAATCTCTTGTTCTCACACACCTAAACACCAATTTTACATTCCAACATTAAGCTCAATGTAACCCCAAATAATAAATACAGTAAGCATGAATTCAGTATTCAATGTTGGAATAAATGAGCGAAGAAAATTGGGGTGCGCCTCAATTCAGTATCCAACTAAGTTCGATCAGCAAGGTTTCTGCGCACTTTTGCTTCAAGTAATTTTTGAAGTCTTTCCACCCTGGAGGCAACTTCTCAATAACTGCAGCTACTCGGAATGATTCACTCATCTGCATATTCATGGACGCTTAGCTGCAGCTCTTGCACCTGCATTGCTGCTTCCTCGAATTCCAGATGGTGGATTCAAAAACAGTGGCAACACAAGTGCAAGAGGTGCAGTTAATCATCCATGAGATACATGCTGAGGCAATGCACATAAGTAGATCATTCTAAGTAGCTGAAGTTATTGAGAAGCTGCCTCCAAGGTGGAATGACTTCAAGAATGACTTTTTACTTTCTTTAGTTCTCTGCTCTGTTTTATATGGAAAACAAAGCAGTTGCAGTTCCGCCTACTCTCACAGAAGTCTCCAACTTCCCCACTAATTCAGGGACTGACCACGAAGTCAGGGAACTAACTTGACCAAAATCTGTTTTGGTCATAAATTGAGGCGCACCCAATTTTCTTCACTCATTTATTCCAACATTCAAAACCCTGAAATTTCAGCTAGTACCAAATCAGTTCATTCTAACCTGCATCTGCTGATTACCGCGAAGTGACGTCGAAATGGCATTCGTCCACGCAAATGCAGTACCTCTGCACAAATCCATCGTCGCTATCTGCAACCCCAAGAATCTCAAAATCAACCTTCAAGCCAAAAAATCCCCAATTCACTCTCTGCTCAAGAACTGAGAAATTTAGGATGAGGCATCCATCACAACCTCCTTCCGCTATGCCAGCTCATCCCTTCGTGTTCCATTTACCGCCACAAAAACCGAACTCCGTAACCCGGCCCATTTAATAGCCGGCCTAATTAAAAGCCGTCAAAACTCTCGGCCTGATTAAGGCCCAGTTTTACTATCGGTTCAACCAGGCCCAATTAGAGGGCCTTGTTGATCGTTTCGGCCCATTAAGGGCCCAAGAACTGATGAGGAGGAACGAGGACGAGCCGACGAGGGAGAGGAGCCGAGCCGAGCCGAGCCGAGATGGCGACGTTTATGAAGCAGATGTGCAGCGCGGGGACGAGGAGGATGATGAAGATCGCTCTGACGTCGTCACCGGAGTGTACCGCTGCGTCAGCGCCGGTTATGTGCGGCAGAGGAGACAAGAGGACGAAAAAGGGGAATAGGTTCAAGGGATCGTACGGTAATTCGAGGCCGAAGAAGGATAAAATGATTGAGCGAATCAAGGATAGGGTTGAGGTACCTAGGTCTACTCCATGGCCTCTACCTTTCAAGCTCATTTGATTCATTATGGATTTTGAGATGCTGAATTTGGTGTTTCTGGGTTTATGAAAAAATTAGGGTTTTCGGTTTTTGGGTGCTGATGTATTTGATGGTAAGTGCATTTGATGATGAATTTGGAGAACGGATTTTCTGGATGAGGCTTGAATAATAATACTCTGTGATTCGATTTTCAAAGGTTGCTGTTTTAAGATAGATCATGGTGGTTACATCTGCTGCAGAGTCAAGCTTTAAGTTAAATGTATGTTTTCAGAAGCTGATCAAGTCGCTGGTTGGTAGATTTCATTTTACTGTAAGATCCTTTTGTTGATTAGATTTCTAGCTCCACCACTATGATCAATGCATGATAAACCAGGTGATTAATCTGGTTATGGCTAAGACGAATACTATCGAGTATGTTAGATGTCAACCTTATTTCATGGTTTGGGATTTCCTCATTTATTGACTGTCCCCTGAGCTCGTGTTCATATTAAAGTAGTGGCATTGAAATGTTGTCATTGGGCCGCAAGAGTGTCGTGGATCAGTTCAGAGATTTGTTTTTACCCCAATTTTGCTGTTTGATTGTTTAGCGAACTTGGGAATGAGATCATGGCAATTAGAATGGAACTGGGTGAATATCTTTAGGCATTATGTTGGGGTATGTTATGCCTTTTAGATTGAGCTTTTACGGTTTCTATTGTTGTCGCCTCTCTTTATCCGAAGCAACCTGAACCTGGAACACTACCGCTATCCAGAGCGATGAAAGGGAATGAATAGTCATTTGTCGGAGTGGAGATTGCTCTGGAAATTACAAGTCTTACGGGTCATTACGCTGAGTCACTCAGGTAATTACAGTATAAGGAATGATGTTCAAAGTTGCTATTTAAGCTTTGGAGCTTGCTAACTGCTGCCTAATATGTGTATCAGCTCCAAACTCTACAAGATGCATCAGAGTTGATAGCTCTTGTGATAATTCTTTGGCTATGGCGATTCCATTGAGGAGCAAGGTAATGCCAAATGCCATAGTGATGATACCAACTATTAAAGCTATATTGTCATCTTTGCTGTCTCTTGGTCCATTGACAAGCATGGTGTAACCCATATAAACAGTCCAGAGTAGAATCGGAAGTGTTACACACATCACAAAAATCCGGATGAAGATTCTGCATATTGTTTTACTTCTTAATATGCCTCTTCTGGTCACACAGACAGGATCTGCAGGCAGTCAAGGATCGCATTGTTAATGATCCGCAGAATGTGATGAATTTTGAATTTCCTTTTGTCAAGTAAACAATCCTTACCTCTAGGGCTGTCAGCGTCCTCCTCTTCTAGCATTTCATGTGGCACCCCAAGTGTGGAATCTACAACCATGGCCAGGCCAAGAAATGGAAGAAAAATGGTGCAAACGGCCAAGGTAACAGGAGGAAATATTCGTAACATCTGGAGGTATTTCAGGCTGATAGACAGGATCACAAAACGTGGATCAACACCAGTAAACTGGTGGTACTCTTGAGCCCTTTGCTATTTAAAAAAAAGTGTCACTCATTTGTTTGGTGTTGATAGGTACTGATAGATAGATCACAACATTTTTGTGCAGGTTGTTGAGAACACCAACTCTGAAAGCTATTCCTTTGTTAGCATTGGACCTGTTGAACTAGGTCGCTCTTTGTTGCTTGCTTATGTGGGTATCCCAAATTGATGGTTGGTTGTTGCAGATCCTGAACATAGGCAGTCAAGGGTCAAAATAATTTGACAGTTTGCCAAGTGTTGTGTGGTTTCTTTCTTCTTCATCATAATCAATCAGCATCTGTGCTCTGAACATGAAATCTGAACAATGAAAATGAGGGCATGTCTGAAAAACTTGAAATAAAAATGTCAATATAGATTAGAAATTTCACACAGGTGTAGAGCTTGTGCATACAGTTAAGGTTGCTAGCTATTTGGGTTACAAAATAATCACACTGAGGCTCTGCTGTTTTTCCAGCCAAAAGAAGATCTTCGCCTAGGCCGAGGGGATGAGGAGAAGCTGAGGCCGAATGTGGCTTTGATGGCTTGGCCCTGCTCTGAGAACTTGATCAGCCTGGCGATGATGTCAGCGCTTTCTGCAATGTGCTGAGAATCATTGGTGTTGGTCCATATGGAGTTAACCAGTTGAAGCCTCCTTTTCTTTGAGTCTAGTCCGATGCCCCATTTCTGGAAGAGCATGTTTCTTTCTTGGTCAGTGTATCTTTTTCGCATCAGCTTGGTTAACATTTTTCTCTCCCGGCGAAGGGCCTTGGCGCTGCACAGGAATGTTAGAACATGTTATGTATAGTTGAGAAGGAGCTGCTGAGGATGATTTATAGAGTACCTTGAAGCCATGATGTGAGAACGATCGTCTTCAAGAAGTTGAAGTTGATCTTTGTCCGAACATGTCTGCTTGAGGAATGTAAGTCTTCTCAGTTCCACTTCAAGGTAAATTGAATCTGTAGGATCACCTTTGAAGAGGAGGAAGAAGTAGGTTCTGTGCACAAGCGAAACATTACAGCTTTGCCAAAGATTGAAAATGGCTTTCTGCAGCCTCTCAAACTCTTGAGACCAATTTGAAGAAGCGTCAGAGTACTCTGATCCAACATCCCTTGCAAGCTTCTCATGCAAAGGAGTCTCCTGAAAGTTATCATCTCATTATTCGAATTCTGAAGTGTTAAATTCAGTAAGCAGGCGGAGTGATTGTTTACCTGGTCGTTGAGTTGTTTGTCAAACTGAAGATGAGCTTCTTTTAGCCCCTTAACAAATGTCTGTATGCTGGGAATACCATCCTCTTGCAAAGCTCTCAAATTCTGGATCTGTGGGTTTACATATGCACTTTCAGTAGAGGACTGAGAATTATTCCTGGAAAGCGAGGGAGAATGGCCATCAAAATGCAATGGCATAAGCTTCTTTTGTAAAGGTTCTGGTTTTCCAGGGACTCCTTTCTCAAGAGTAGTAAATGGGTGGCTCCCGTTTTGCTCCGCCTTCTCTAGGCGGGATGTTGACGAGCCTGTAACAAATGTCCGGCAACTTTGACCTTTCCTTGGCTTCGAGAGTATGTGACCTGATGTCTCTTGGCTCGAGCTCACCTGAGGTAACTCATCTTGGCTCTCTGTAACTAGATAATCAATTGTCCTCTGCAGGCCATGCATTCTCTGACCCAATCTGCTGTTTGTATAATGACTTTCACTATAGTTTCTTGCCGTTGGAAGGGTTTCTAGACTGATTAAAGGTGTCGTTGTATCAGTGTCCAGATACGAAGGATCCTCAACTTCATTCATAGCAGCATTACCCTCTTGGCTGGAATCGTATGGGTCAACGCATCTAACAACCTTGCAGCTGCCATTACTGTCATTTTCGGAGTTCTTTAGATATCCAACATGAGGTGCAGCTGAATGATTCCGACAGGTATCACCATCGCCATCGTGTACCCATTCTTCATTGTGTTTGTCCTACAGACAGTTCAAAAATAAACATGTCAAATACCATCTGAGAACAACAAGTAATCAACAAACAAATGTGCACTTGCAGACCCGCCCACCATTTTCTCTGATGATTGAAGATTTTGAATAACCAATAGCAAATCCTCAACTCGAGATTCAGCAAGATCCCGCTGCTTAGAAATTTCTCGAATATCCTTCTCCATCTACATGATAGATAAAAATCATGTACATGTTATAATAAGGCATGCTTCATATGTCTATCGACGGTGTCATTTTTTCTCAATGGCATGAACTGAAATGAAACCTTTTCAATTTGGAGATCCTTCTTCCGTAGCAGTGCAGCATGGTCATGATTGCCATTGGTTATAGCAGGAGTTCTCAATTCACTTTCCAATCTAGCTAGCTCTTTCTGCAAATGTTTAACCAAAGCCTTATCTGACATAACGACATTGACCCTTGCATTTGTAGATACCTCCTTCGCACAACTAGCAAACAGGAGTGTATTCCTAGATTGTTCCACATGACTTCTTGCAGGACTCAAAGTGCAGATGATGGCAGTTCGAGCATTGCCTCCAAGCGAGGATTGGAGAATGCGTGTCAATTTTGAGTCTCTATAGTTGATGTGTCCTTGCTTTTCCTTGCTGCTTAGAAAAACAGCAGATCATGCTTTATTTGTCAGTCACTATCTCCAATCATGAAGAAAATAAAGAGTTAACGGAACAGCTTACCTGAGCTTGCGAATGACTGTTCCCAGAGTCAGAAGACTACGGTTTATATGGCAACCTTCTTTCAACCTTGACCCAGCTGACATTGCTTGAGAAGCCCGCTCACTGCCAGCCAAGTCCACAAAATTCTATCCATGATTCAAACAAAATCACCAAGTTACTAGTGAGTGCGGACGAATTGATGATAAAGTGTTAACTTTTCCTCTATCAAGATATCTATGCAACAAGACCCAAGCTGTATCAAGACGAGGCAATGTATTTACCACACTAGCAGACAGCTTCGTTGACTTGTCCTTGCCAATAAATTCCCGAGCAGAACTCTCTATTGTCTGCATTAAGTATCATTTCAATAGAAACTCTACAGATTTTATGTATAGCTGATAAAATTTCGAGAAAGCCATACCAATCTCAAGATCTGATGTGACCTAGAGCTAGTTTCATTCAAAGACGTCTCTCCAGTTCGTCGAAGTGCTGAACAAGATATCATGTATGAGCATTTGTCAATTTTATTTCAGTTATTCCTGAAACTTTGATGACATGTATCTACCTTCACATATTGACAAAAGCTGTTTTAGATGATTCCAATCCCTTAGAACTTCCTCTGTTAGCTTCTCAACAATTGTGCCTTTCTGGTTAAGATATGAACAAACGATACATGAGTATTTTCATCAGTCCCACACAAAACTAAGGTGAACATCAGGATTTACCTCTGGATCATCCAAAACACGGAGAGGTAGACTGTCTGTACTGAGAAGATCCCTGACAGCTTCATTATAAATTTCAATTGCGGAGAACTTGAGAACAAAAGCCCTTTCTTCATGCTAAAAATGGTATACATATGAGATGATTTTAATTAAAGGAAGGTCATTGCAAAATTATATGAAAATGTACTACGTAATATGTTCTCACTCTGCACATGTAGTCGTAAATATCTGCAACTGTATATTCTGTTATTCCATTCATAGTGTAAGTCTTTCCGCTGCTTGTTTGCCCATATGCAAAAATGGTAGCTGACAAAAATGTTTATTGACATCAGCAACTATTAATATAACCACGATACCATGCTACAAAATCAAACAATTATCTTGTCATTATCTCGTCATAGTATAAATATCGTCATCTAAACTTACAGTTGATGCCGCTAACAACTGACAAAGCGATTGCTTTTGCGCCTTCCTCATAAACTTCCTTTGTGCTATTGTCTCCTCGAAATACTCTATCTACCCCGAAGAAATCCAAGTCATAAACAAGGAAATAACATTTACAAAAGATTACTCGTCAGTGGTTTATCAAGAATCCGACAGAAAGTGAGAGCATGCACTTTCAAACAATGCTCTAAGAGCCAAGAGCCCAAGACATTTGTCAATGAATAAAATTGTTTTCCTCAAGATGGTACATTTGTTAACAATTTTGATATAGTTGGTCCGTTAATAAAGTATCGACCAACAGTTTAAAAGAATTCCAAAGGTACGGTCAGGTATCTACGGCACAATTTTGATGATGCGAAGGAAACATTTAACAAACATATTTTTGAAAAACATTGAAGGTGGGAAAATTTTGAGAAAGGAGGAACAAAAGGTGATGCAGTCGCATTGAGCAATGAACCAACCAACACCTAAATACATACACCCAAAATAGGATCCCACAAACAAGAAGTGGCAGATAGTTGACAGACATTTGAATAATTGCCTTACCATATGTATATGCTGTTGGAAATCCAGAGCGCTCTTGTAGGCTGTTCCTATACAAAATAGTAGTGTCATTGATGCATTCCCAATCTGCAACCTCATTTTTTGCAGCCTCCTTCTCACTCAAAGGCCTCAGTCTAACTAAAACAAGAATCTTCTCCTCTTGAGCATCCATATTCGCTTGTGTCTTCTCCAACCGTGTAAGCTCTTCTCCACTTATTGCTCCCATTTCTCAAAACTTCTGATCCCTTCATCATGACCCCGCGACATCATAACAAGTAAGATACAACCACAAATATATATCCTTTTTAGATACAGCACCAAACGCAAGAGCTGAGGAATCAGCTTTTCATTTATGACAATTTGGGAGACAGAATGAATGTTGCCAAAGGCATCGTTGCTGAGCTTACCAGACCAAATAGGGCCAGAACTATTGAAACTTCATTTTCTGCAACAACAACAAGCTGACCCATTTCATTATATACGTAATAAACAATTAGTAGCAATCATAACAAATGAAGTCACGATTTAAAAATAGTTGCTTAAACTTCACTATATGACTGTAGCAACATCAACAGAGCAGCATGCTTCTGACTTGCAACTTTAACTCTAATCACTTTACAGATAGCTTTCCTTAATCGCAACCCGGCTACTTAGAGAGGAAGCAACTATTACCCCATCTCCTTTTCCAATCCATCATTTTACTAGTATTAATTGACGGAAAAGGTTCCCAACATGGTCCCAGCGCGCTAACATAATCTTACAAACTGATTAAATTAAACACCACCAAGTCAAGTCCCACCTCCCAAAATCTCATCCTCATTCCCACAACAAATTTCAATGTAGATCAGACTACACCATTAATCCTAGTTCAAGCTCTGTAACAAAACAGTGATTATCAACAAGATAGCTGCAGATCCTCAGATAACACCATGGTCTCTGATAAGCTCAAAATCAGATTTCAGATAGATCCTTTATTTCAGTAGTCCGAACCTCCTGATGTGAAAATGCTACAACGGAAAACACACACAAAACGAAACCCTAATTTATCCACTCAGCAGAACACAATGAACTCAAGCTACTCAAACCTCCACAAAACCCGCCAGCAACTGCTTCAAACTCCTCAACACTAAAACCACTCCCAATGCCTCACGACAGCCGATTAAACCACAGCCCAGCCTCCGATCTACACTAAACCACTCTCAAACAACATCACAGCGGCCGGAAACCAATTCAAACTCCCTAACAACGCAAATACCTGCAGCAACCACTCCACTCACCTCCTCCGCATCTTCCGCAACCAAACCAACACAAAACACCAACACTCCAAAACCAAAAAGCCCCGCCTTCGGACAGCAATATTGTCTTACAATGTTCAAACAACACTCACTGTTCAAAACCTCGTCGCTTCCGCTGTCGCCATTGTTGCGTTTCTCAGCTTCCCGTTAAAGCGTCCGCTTCGTTCTTCGTCGTCAGATTGACGACGTCCTAACCTTTGTTCCCTTTGTTGAAAACTGAGAATCTAATATGACGCAATTACCCTCGTAAAGTAGTGGAATTTACGAAAATGCCCCCTCCGAATTGACCGAGGTCACGTGATGCGGCGGTTGTGGGTTTTCATCATCTACCGCTACACGTGGCAGCTTCAAATCTAGGGACCGTGCGACTCCTATGCTTTCAACTTTTGATCTGAGCCGTTGGATTGAAGCCGCAGTTAAGGCTCATTGATCTTGTACTTAGATACTAAATGAAACTTTATTTAATTTAAATATTTAGTTTAACATAAACATTTAATTTAACTTTATTTATATACTGAAAAAAATAATTCAAAGACTTCAGTAGAAAATTCAATTAAAAGAACGGCCTCAAGTATAAACCTCTTCAGTACTTCAGTAAAAAAAATTCAATTCAAAAGAACGGCCTCTGAGTATAGAGCCCTTCATGAAACAGTTTGTAATGAAATTCATAGTGTCCGACTCTATCGCGCCAGAATGAACAGAAAAACCTCGCAGAACGTCTGAAGTCCGAGAAGCTCTCTACATGTCAATCCTTAGGCAAAGTGCTTGTACCTGCGAGACAGGAGCGACCGGATCAGAGCCATAAATGTGTCACTTTATAAGTTAGCCTCTGATAAACAACAAACCTGAAGTAAAGACGACACTTTCAATATGTATGGAAAACGAGCTCACTCACCCTGTAGTTGTACCCCCAAAAAAAAAACACCAAACACACGAGTAGATAGGATAAACCATTATTTCATCATACTAGCACTACATGGTGTGCGAAAAGGAGGAGATCAAAAGCTATTCCAGAAAGAAGAAAAAACGTCACACCTTGTAGATGACTTTCATATTAACATGCGAAAAAAAAAGAACCAAGAGATCTGAAAAAAAAGGGAAATATTTCTTCAGCCATGAAATTGATGCAGAGACAGATCAGCAATGCTGGCAACAAGATTGTCTAGGGATTCATCTTTAATTTCTTTCCATTTAGCGAAAGTCACATCATCACCACTTTGAGGTAATGTTCCATAAGGAGCTTCCGTGGAGTTGAAGTCTGACGGTGAGGGCCTAACGGATTTAAGTGCCTTGTTTAACTGAGTGACAAAATCATCTTCCTCCGAAGGTGACTCCAGTTCCCATACTTTAAAAATCTCATAAACCGAAGGCTCAGTCTCATCTTTGTCAAGAACAAATCCCAAGTTATCTCCCTCTTCAAACGGAAACTCATTCACATTATCACCAATTTTATCTTTCTCTTTTTCCAAATCCTTTTCGACACGCCCACTGACCTCTTCATCTGCATGTTGCACTGGTTGTTCTAAATCAACACTAGGCGACCGAGGTGCCCCGGAATCAGAAGACTCGAAATGAGTAATAGGCTGTGAACTGAGGACATCTAGCAAGGCATCTCTCAGAGAGTCCCAACAGCCTTCAGGCATGTCAGAATCCGGAATAAGGCAGGAATTCACCCAAGCCAAGTCTTCAGATGAGAGAGCTTGTTCCTTCTCATTAAACTCCAATGAACTATGAAGCGCCGTAGATAAGGCTCCTTCCATCAAGACATCGTCCCCTTCTGCATCCATTTTTACTACTCTGCCAATGCGATAATCAACACAGAACAGTACCTTACCTGCTTACCAAATACCAACCAAGTGAATGAAAAACAATTTCAAAACATGCATTAACAACAACACTGAAAAATAGGCAACAACACACATTAAAATAGGCAACATAAAATCAGAAAGCGGTTGATCTTGACCACTCAATTCCAGCTCAAGGCTCGAGTTACACAGCTAATTGTAACCACGGAGCATTTCGGAAACCGTAGTGGGTTCAAGAAGGTGACTTCTCTAATTTTGGAAGAAAAAAACTGAGACGAGAATTAGGTTTCAAAAAATCGGAAATTCAAGATGTGGAAGATTCAACGGAAACGATGCTACAAAGAGGAGCGGAATAAAGAAACCCTAATTTCAAACCGATGTGTGAGTAAGTGCGTACCTTGCTCGGCTCGCGTCGTCTCCGATGGTTGATTTCCAGAATTCGGGGCTGAGAATTTCTGTAGTCGAAGAAGTCGATGCGGCGACTGAAAATATTAACCAATACGATGTCGTTTAAAAGACGAATAAGGTAAAAATTCCGTTGCCGGGACTTGAACCCGGGTCTCTCGGGTGAGAGCCGAGTATCCTAACCAACTAGACTACAACGGATTGCTTGATGATCGAACAGCCAAATGGTAAAAATAGTCAACAAAGCTGGACAATTTGCTTTTGCTTTCTTCTGAGATTCGAAAAAACCAGAAGCCACCGATCAACAAATCGAAACCCTAATTCGGAAGCGGAGGAAATCGGAAATGGGAGCGTCTTCGTCTGTTGCAGCAGCGTCTGCGATTCCGACAAATAGGGAGTTTCGGCGTGGGAAGCTGGCCTGCCGGTTCCTTATGATCTCAAACTGCGGCTTGGCAGGTTTGATGAAATCGTTGTGGCCTTCAATTGATTGTAGCTGTGAATAGATGAAGCAGCGTTGAATTTTGATTGATGGAGTTTTGCAGTTTACATCATAACACGGCCGAGGAATAGGGAGCGGATTAAGGGAGGGACTGCGGGCGCTCCTCCAGCTCCGGATGAAGCTCCTCGCAACGCGCAGCAGCAGCAGCAGATATCTGATCTGGCTGGAGCTGAAGTCCGCATAGAAGAGCATTGATCAGATACTATTCTTGTCGTCATTCATTGAACTGAATTTACACTCCTGCTCGTTGATCAATTTTGGCATCCGTTGAAATGAATTTCTTTTGGGCATTTGTTGTTGCTGCACTTGTCTTTGTGAACAACTTCTAATCTGATGAAACCAGCCCAGCTGCCAACTTGGGAACTAGAGGCCATGCCCGGTAAGGTTTTGTGTATAGTATATCTATACGTTTGTTGAAATTTCAATTAGTGTTCTTCTTTGCTCTCTTCCATACTATAACAGTGCCGTCAGAATCGGACGAGGCTAGTAAGTTTTAGCCGTGGTTCCAAGAAAGGTCGATGACTGTAGAGACGTGAGCCTGCAGTGAGGAAATTTTAACTGGATTAGGATGGATGGAGGTTTGGAATAATGACGGTGATATATTTTGATCGAAGAAGGAAATGGAACTTTGTTCGACCTGAAGCTTGTTGACACATGTACGCTTGGGTCGAGTTAGATCATAGAAGTAAACATTTCCATCTTCACTCCCAGAAACTGCCAGTGAATGAAAAGCAGTGTAAGCAGCATAACAAGATATGTAGGATACATATATATTTTCTCTAAATCAAGCTCATCAAACACTAGTAGGAATATATAATGCGGAATTTTAAAGTCCAAATGATTTTGAATCATTGGCAAAACATATATAACAATTTCTTTTTCACTAGTTCCACCATTAGGAACAACTTAGATTTTGTGTAGGTTAGTCGGCCAATATATGGAACCAGAGCCGGCTCATCAATGAGGTCAATGAAGCCAAGGCTTTACGCCTCACCTCAAATTTTATAAAATACACATACAAAGTCCATTTTAGCAACAAAAAAAAGTACAAAATTTAGGTAAAAATGGCCATTTAGAAAAAACTTAGGTAGAAATGTTTAAAAAAAAGTACCAAAAGGCCTATGTTTTGATCCCAGATCGATTCACTGATCTATGTATTCTCCTCTCTCCAAAGATAGTAAGGGACAGAAAGATGCCCGAATGCGGTGGATTCTAGAAGATAGTTTCAGTGACCAACGAAGAGTCAGATAACTTTGAATTTCCAAAGCCACTCTACAGAAACACAAAAAAGTTTGCAATTGTATGAGCATTAATCGGATCACGTATAAAAATTTAAGGACTAAAAATCCATGATTGAGCTACTCATGCCTGAAGAAAGAGAAACTTCTGTCTTGTGTACATGTCAACAGCACAAGGCCTCCTACAGGCATAGAGAAACTTCGGTATTGCACAGTGGTAACTGCAGATTTGGTTTTGTTACTGCTGCGATGGCGATGAGAACGGGACAAGTTTCCACTGCGAGAATCCATACTTACTGCGTATATACTTCCCTGCACAATTTTCTCCTCGATGATACAGAAATACAGATAATGATAAATATGGGCAAGTGTCGTCTAGAGACAGTACCAATGAATCCCCACAAAAAATGAGTTGGCCGGTGTGATCCCGATCCATTGAGGTAATCTGGCCATCTAGCATGAGTTTATTTATAACTCGTCCATTGCTAAAATTAAATAACTGCAAAATGAGAAAAGAAGGAATTAGAAAAGTTACTCTCAAGTATTTCTAGGGAGTATAAACTTTTGAGACGTAGAAAACAGCGTGGAGCAATACTTACTATTAAGTCTTTATTTGCATTGCCAACTGACTGAAAGTTGTTTTTTTTTTTCGAAAAGGAATTTGTATTAAGATGACTGAAACTTTAAGAACAAACAACTAACTAAACTAAACTCTCTCTAAAAGCCCCTAATATGGCCAGCATTAACAACAGACAATCTAGCCCCAAAAGAAAGCATTTACAATATCTTCATCTCTTTCAACCATTGAACATCCTGATTGTATTTTTCCAATTTGTCCAACGCTGACATTTTTGTTTTGAGAGTCCATATGATATTTCCGACGATTTCATCAGCTCCCTGTGACTCATGTTTGAAAATCTTACGATTTCTGAGTTGCCATATCGCATCAACAGTTATTGTCAAGGCATTCCACGGATCCATAAAACAAATGCCCTGTGACTGAAAGTTGTTATTCACCTACGTTATGCATAAAACAAACACAATTCATAAATAATCCGCCCATAGGGTATTTGACCACGGATCCACCTTCCAGACTGTAACATAAAGAGGCTATTTGATTCAGTTATTCTTAGATGATGTGACCACTATTTCACTAACAAACTACATGATCAATTTCTTAATTGCCCTGAGCTTTACTTACACCCGATTAAAGAGAGGAGTTATCATTTTCAATGCCATCAAACAGTGTGCTCTAACTAGGAGTGACAACCGTCACTAGTAAATATACAAGCACCAGAGGTACTATTAAGAGTTGCCACTCACAGGGCACCATAGATTACACGAACACAAATGCCCTTCTTTATGTACCACACTCTGACAGTTTTATCCATTGATGAAGATGCAATATACTGATTGTTGGAAGAGAAATCAAAATCTGTAAAAGGAACAAAAAGAGAACCAACGATAAAGCAGACCCAATTTCAAAAACTGCAGACAAAATGATGACCTCCAATGCATACAATTAATCAGTTGAATTAAACAAACAAGTGAGTAAGCACAGTCCTGCGAAAATAGAATTCATATATTCCAGAAGAAGTTATTCCTCAAACAGAGATCAATTAGTAAACAAATAAAAATGCAAGCCACTTGGCAGACTCCATCATTGATGGGAGCATACTGAAAGTGGAAAAATTGCATTTGCTACCGGCAAATATGTTGAGATGCTTGCTCACTTCACTGTATATTAAAAGTTAAAAAAAAAAGTATGAAAACAAATTATTTTAATTCAACCTGTGACGTCTTTCAAATGCCCTCTCTGGATGACTGAAGGGGCTGAGAGATGGTGCACACTGTCAAGCTTCCATCTGATGCCCCATAAGCAAGCAGCTCAGAACTCATATGCCCAGACTTTAGGACTGTAACTGCAAGTAATTGAGTTCAGCTGTGAATTTTTCCAAAGCTGTACTAATTTACTTATGTAAGCAAGTATTCCGGCAGCTTTGCCTTGGTCGAATATGCAATGCATTCCAACAAAAGAATAAGCAGGTTCAGCCTTTCGATGGGGACGGTCGTTGTCACCTAAGCTTGAAACTTGCTCTCCCAATAGTTTGATTGTTACTTTGCCTGTCCTACGAGTAAGACAACAGCATGCTATAATGAATGAGAAGGGTCATATCATATGCCAGACTCAGACCAAAAAGTAATGCATAGTTTTTCCATCTTCGTAGTCAAGAAATAAACAGAAGACTAAAAAAACCATGTGCCATCTTGGGTAAACCCTATAGAACTATCCCCACTGTACTTGCAAAATACTTTGACGGACAGGATCCAACTACTCAACTTCACAGCACCACATTTCATTATATTTATACAGAAAACACACAGTGGGCTTGTTCTAATGAAAAGAAAGGTCTAGTACTAAATTCAATGATGATTGCTTATAGAACGGAACTGCAAATTTACAGCACACCGTACATTTGTGGTACACTGAAGTGTGAAGACTGAGCTTCTGATTCAGGATTCAGTCAGCCACTAATGCAAGACCTTAAAGTTACATTACGGTCGACTTAAACCCACGTATGTCTGATTCAGATTATTAACTGACAAAATTCTTAAGAACTTGAGATGGCCAAAAATGCTGTAAATTAAATCTGAATCAGCTGCTTACCCTGCTGGATCTCAAGCTTTCAACATCAAGAAACAGGGAGAGCACCAATGGAGATGGAGCCCAGCGCCCACTGATGCATCAAGCAGTAAATTATCCTGATGTCAGCATCGTGCGGAAACTTAAATTCAAATTGAGAACATTTATTGAACTTGCAATGAGACAATAAACGAGTTTTAACATTGCAACCTTTGTCCAGGAGTACTTGGGCAAGTACAAAGTCTCCCAGTTCTTAGGTCTTTTAATAAAATTGCGGTGAGCAGAATAACCCTTCCCGTTGCATCTCCAGTCCTTGCAAAGAAAATATCAGTTCAGTCAGCCATGCACTTAAAAGTTCAAACAAATAAACTTTCCTAAAGGGTTATTGTAACTCTTTTACCTATCAAAAACAGTATAAAAGGGAAAAATGCTGGTCACCAGATGTTGCGCATAATCAATACAGCCATTTGCTCATACATGTATCACAATTATATACACTATATAGAGATAGCATGCTAACAGAGTTAAAGCACTCGCTTTCAAATTACTACATGTTTGCAGTAATATAGCCAACTAACAACAACTAGCAAAAAGCATTAAAGAGAGTCGTACTTTTCTCCCGCAGGCACCTGCCTGTTCCTTCCGGGATAGCAGAAGTCGCCGAACGCCGACATACTCTCCGTCGGCATCTGAAATTGACGGTTGAAGCAGACAGCTAAACAGCTCCGGATCAAAAACATCTTCTCCGTATTCTTCCTTCTTCTTCTTCTCCTCCTACTATGAGGTCCTCCGATCAACGACTTGCTCCTCCATCAGAAATCCTCCCATGGATCACTTATCGGAGAAATCATAATTAACTACCAGAATTTCGATTCCGAAGAGCTCCCGTGACGTCAGATCGCCTGCGAGCGATTGGGTTGGAAATCTGATTCGCTGCTGAATGGTCTCTCGATTTCAGTCTGGAGCCATTTTTGATCTCTGAAACTCAACAGCAATTTTATTACATGGTATTTACACTTTTTACCCTGAACTTCAGTAAAAATACACAAGCACCCAATAGAATTTAAGTATTTACATTCACATCTTTAATTACTAGTTCATATTGTATAATATAATTAAATTCTATAATAATAAAAAAGCTAAAATTTATAAGTATGTTACGGAAAGTGTGGTGTGAATGGGGAAGCTTGATCTGTACAAAAGCTGCATTCATGCTCACATCAACTTCTCCTCGTTCGGTATTCCATTAAGATTCCATACAATCAAATTATTCAGTACTAGAATATCAATAATGCATTATTTCTTATAATTCAATATAAAATAATTACAAATGAGAGAACGTCAAAACAATATTACATATAGCTTTCTGCAAGACAAATCACAACTTCTGTATCAAGATATAAAATATGATGAGATGATTAAAATGGTAACGGACATAGTACTCAACTTTTTGTCACCCATGTACTAAATAATTGCGTGATTGTTGAATGGAAGAATTAAGGAAGGACAAGAGACACCCATGTGAACCCAATCTGGAAGTGATACATTTTTAATCACAGCACAAACTTTTATAATGTACAACACATAAAACCCCACATGCATACTTATCCAATCTCACCTTATTCCCTCGTATAATCCAATTAACTAATCTCCAAGGAGATCTCCTCCACTAACCCAAATCGCCACCCACTCCCTCCAAAAAGCGTCTTTTTGTCCTCTACTGAACCCTTCAAAACGTACCAATAATTTTCCATTATTTTTTTGAAATTATAAAATATACGAAGAGGATGACAGTTGTTGAAAAGTTAAGTTTTGGTGTATTATGTAGCAAGCGAGTTAGATAACTACGAAGCTGGCGTATAATATTGAATGGTTGAAGAAGCTCAAAATACGTGCATAAATACGAGTAAGGAATTGCTTACCGGTTGAGTAGTTTCATCTCCATCTCGAGGTTTGGATTTCCAGTGCTGTGATTTTGAGTTGACGAGGATTCGAGAGATGAAGATCCGATGCGATGTGTGCGAGAGAGAAGACGCGGTGGTGTTCTGTTCAGCGGACGAAGCGGCGCTGTGCGAAACGTGCGATAACCGAGTGCACAGCGTCAACAAGGTAGCGGAGAGGCACCGACGCTTCTCGCTCGTGCATCCTTCCTCTTCCGTTGATTCGCCGCTCTGCGACATTTGCCAGGTCTGTATTTTGGATTCTGATGCGAATTTGGTCGATCGAGTTGAGTGAGTACTGAGTAGTGAGATTGAATTGTGTAGGAACGGCAAGCGTTGTTGTTCTGCAAGGAGGACCGAGCGATTCTCTGCCGAGAGTGCGATTATCCGATCCACACGGCGAACGAGCTGACGCGGAAGCATTGCAGGTTTGTGTTGACGGGAGTGAAGCTCGCGCCGGTCTCGTCTCCTGATCAGCTCTCGCCGGAGCAAGAACAGTGTGGTTCGGTTTCAACCGAGACGCAGACAACGATGAGGAAAAGGCGCGTTGACCAGCGAATCGAGAGTGAAACTACGTCGTTTGAGGAGCATACGAGTAGCATATCGGAGTATTTAGGGACGCTGCCAGGGTGGCACGTGGAGGAGTTTTTTGACCACTTGCACGATCTTTATTGAAACTTATAAAACAGTGGTAATAATTTCAAGTGGAAGTTTGTATTGCATTTTACCATCAACAAACCTCACGAGTTGTAAAGTTGGTTGAAAAGAGTCATAATAATTCAATTGGAAAATGGATCCATATAAATAAGTTAATTTCAAAACGGTGTAATTTCAATGATAAACGGCTTATTTTGAAATAGATAAAACTAACAAACTACGTAATTTGTAAAACAAGAAATTAAAAAAACGTCACATTATAATCGACTGTAATTTACTGCGCTGAGTTGCTCAATTAAGGAACTTTTAAGTGTTAATTCACGGCTCCAGGTTCAATTCTGAGGTAGAGCCGTAGAGATTCCAGTAGTTTGGGATATATGTATATAGGGAGGATCAAAGTTTTAGAAGTATTATTTTACAGACGGAATGGGGCAGAGGAGTGTTCAATTTACCTGTGGGGAAAGACTAGAATTGCACAGAGTATTTAAAGAATACCACCGGATTGATTTGCTTTAAATAGGAATTACCGGCAAACAACAACAGGAGCCCTGCAAGGATGCTGACAAGACCGAAACGGAGATGCCTGATTTGCGGGCATATTGTGAATGAGTGTCGCCAATCTGTTTTGCTAGACCTTAATTTTCAGGAAGGCATGGATTGGTGTCTTCAAGAGAAAGCAAAGAGCCTGTCTGAAATCTTTGAGCGACAAATGGGACACTCGGAGCATGCTAGAGAACATGATTTACATACTGCAGTTTGGGAACGCGGGGTGTCAGGATATATGTAAGATATGAACAAACAGAATTATAGAGAGGAGGGAAACCAACTCACAACAAAAATGCCGGCAAGGGAGGAGAATTGCAGCTGTTGGCGACTCAAAGCATACTTTACAAAGATGGGAGTTCATGTCTCCATTTCCATAGGTTTTGAGCTCCTTCTCTTTTGTATCACTATTTGCATTGCTTTTTAGATCTTTCTCCTTCACATCTACATTTCCTATGCTCTTTACTTCTCTATCTTTTATATCCACATTTGCTTGGGCTTTGAGCTCCTTTGCCTTCATCTCCTGCATTCGAGCCTGAAAAAATAGATATGGTCACACCTTGAATATACAAATATCATGATCAATGCCTACCCCTAATGTAGACTAACTTAAGACATCATACTGATGTCCAGCTTTTCAAGTTGGACAAAACAAAATGATACACAATATAAGCAATAAGGAAATAATTCAAACTGTGATAAAATGAGAAACATTTAATCTAGAATTTCAATCACTCTAGGTAGATCTTACTTTTAGGCGATCAATCAGAGATTCTTCTTTGGGCTCATCCGGGAGATGATTCGGAGCAGGTTTTGGTACTACCATGATCTCCCTTTCTCTCAAAGAAGAATCTGTGATGTCATTTGATTTTGAAACACTCAACTGGCTTGATCCATCGGGATTTCTTACATCATTATATGTTTGCGGCATTACTACTGCTGCCTCTTTCTTCAATTTGGCAACAAGCACCCACATATTCGCTAAGTCACCCTCCAAAGTCTTCTCTCTTTTCTTTAAGTCTTCAATCTTTTTCGTATATTCATTTTCTATGAGTTCTTTCTCAGCTAAGGCAGCTTGCAAATTCTTCTCTTTCTGTTTCCTTGCCTGTAGTTCCATAATCAGATCATCTTGATCAAGATTCCATAAGTCAAAGTCATCAGATTCATTTTCTGGAAAGTCACACGCTCTGTTGGAGAGTCGTCCTCTTGCACCAGGTTTTGTGTTTTCATTGTGCCTCCGATTAAATCCATTAGCAGAGTGGATATGGGCAGCTCTGGAAGCCATTAATTCCTTTTCTAGCTTTGCACTTTGTAATGAAAGCTTGGTGACTTCACCAGCTAGATTCTTCAGTTCAACAGCGGCAGCAGAAGCCAACTCCTTAGCATACGATGCTTCTTCAGCTAATTTCTGGTTCTGGACACGCAGACCGCTGTTTTCTTCTACATACTGAATGCGTTCTAGCCTCATTTTCTCATTTTCATTTACCTGTTAGTATACAAATGAAATTGCATGATGAAGTAACAAGCTACTCGTTAGATAATTATTAATACTTCAGCGCATGTGTAATTGATCAAACATTTAAAAGACTTTATTTAGCTGGTATGTTAGACATAAGAAACACAGAGTAATAAATAATAATTACCTTGAGTTGCAGTTTCCTTTTCACCTCATTTAATTCTCGAACAGGCACCAAATCTTCTGACTGTGACTTAAACTTGTCTACAACAGAAACTAGCTGCTGCTGCAGGGCATTCACTTTCTCTTGCAACTCCTTGTTTTCCGAATTCTGTGATTGGCAACAGACAAAAAAATATAACAACTAGGTATAAGGTTACTTAACCTAAATTCAGCAAGACAGTAAAGTAATATCAGATGGGTCACTGCATATATAGAAAACTGAACAGAATTCAACCTTGCAAAAAAAAATTTTTTTGGCAAAAAACAAAACAAAAAATAGCACATGTCATTTGTCTTAACCTTGTTATGTAGTTGTTCTTGGAGAATGTAATTGTCTGCTGTCCTCAACTGTATAGATGAAGTCATCAAAATTAGTTCAAACTAAAATTATGATTATGCCATTTTGAAATCTGGAAAATACAAGATATCTCTATGCAGAAAGTATGCATTTTAACTCATTAGTCTTCAATGGAGCAGCTAATAATTTCCCATAATGATGGTAATGTTTCAAAACTACCACCTCTAGCTCAAAGCTCTTTTCGTCACATTGCGCCGTCAGTCTTGTAATTGTCTGCAAGAAAAGAAAGATCAGTTAGTAACAGGGAAAAATTACTTAGGTTGGTAAAATATTGGCAATTGTACTACAAATAAAGTACATGACTTGGTACTTCAATGGCCTTGTCATGAAGGAGAATTATCCCTTATCCTTTTAATTAGGAGGATGAATGAACTAAAAAGAGTAAGAATGTAATATACCTGTTGCATTTCAACCAGTGATGCCTTCACCACAGAAGCTTCACCACTCTCATTAATAATCTGTTCCAGAGTTTGCACGCGCCGTTTCTTTTCTTCTATTTCAGCTTCCAAATTCTGAATCTGCAAGCAAGATCATACAACTAAGATGTAAGGCTTGTATGGTTCATCACTCACTTCAGAGCTTTTGGAAGCAGAATAGACTGATAACTAGAATAAGATCTGGAGAAAATAGTTCAATTCGATTGATAGGAATTTTTTTTTTTAAAAAAAAAAAACTATCAGGACGTACGCTTCTATTAAATCAAACAACATATTCATGGTGATGGCCAAACACTTTATGGAAACAAAAGAACATACTTGAATTTTTAAGCTACCAGGATCATTGACAGACTGTTCCACCATACGCTTTAAGGTACTGCTGCTGAGTGCAATATCTTCTGTGAGCAGTTTAACTTGCTCAACATAGAGGTCCACCTTGTCAGCCATGGTCACCTCACCCTACAGATTAACATCTGTTATTAAGTTCTGTCTTTCAACTCAAATTTGAAAAGCTACACTTTTGCATTAATTCATATATTCCTAGCTGAATTTTTGCCAAATTGTGCACTTCGTTGATGTATCTTTATACGGGCCGTCTGGTTCTGAGTATAATTATTTATTTTTGAACTTATTAGCCTTAACAGATGATAGATGTATTTTCTATGCATAATCTGCACAAGGAACCAATTTTTCTGATACCTATTAAAATAATGTCAAATGAAACTATACCTCTGGCAAATCCAAACCACTAATAAGTTCTGTTGGAACTGATTCAATGATTTTGGCACTGGTTGGTGATGTTTCTCCATTGCAGTTACTGGAGGAATCAGTTTGAGAAGGATCTGATAACACTTCAGTGAGAGAGCATGGATTTTCTCCTTTATCACATCCTATAAGCAAAGAACCCTGTACACAGATCAACATAAGAAAACTAGATCAAACAATGAACGTCATACAGACCAACACACTCATCATGCAATATGTCAGTTACTGTATAGAAGTTCAACTAGCAGCTTCTTGTGTGAAGTTCACTTACACCATCCTCACTAATAGAATTGCTATGGCGATGTGTACGCATGTCATTTGGAAGTGCTGGAGTTACATTTTTTGAAGAAATAAGTATCAGCTTAGTTAGCCTCTGGATTCTACTCATTAGAGCAGCCTTAGCATCCTCCTCCTCCTCCAATCTTGACTGCATTTTAACCTGACCTTGTTCCAGCTGTAAAATATTTACAGTGTCAGCAAAAAATGGAAGAAAAAAGATGATGTCGCTAACAACACTTGTGCCTATCAAAACCAAATCGATGAGAAGTCATTAACCTGTTGCTTTAACGTTAGCAGTTGTTCATGATTGACACCAACAAGCATTCCCCTCTTCAGTTGCTCCATTTCTTGTTTAAGGTTTGCAATCTCTCTTTGATATTTTTTAATAAGTGATTTTTCATCAATTATCTGAAAACAAGTTTTGTTCATGAACCATAAATATTAGTTGTCAAATTCACATTGATAACTTCACGTACGACTCATTTATGATAAGATTTCTACTGAAAATATAACCCACCATATTTCGGGAGGCAAAGATTTCGATACGTTTTGCCCTGCTAGCAAACTTTAATGTGTTGTGGGTTTCTTCCATATTACTAGAGGCTGGAGTAATTGTGCAAATCAGCTGCAAAACAATTAAGAGTTTGAAGCTCACATCAACTGCTCTAAAACCAAATAACAGGAAAATAAGAATTACATTCAAGTGCAAACTACAATATTACAATATTTATAAAAATAAAAAAGCTTGATCAACCTACCAATAATAGTGTTATTAGTTGTGGATCCTTACTTACCGACACATGTCCATGTCCACTCAATGAAGACTGCAGAAGACGAGTAAGCTTTGAATCTCGATAAGGAACATGTGTTGCCCTTCCTTCACTTAATTTTCCTATTACCTGGATATACAACAATTATGGATGCAATATATGATGTGATCTTGCCAAAAGACCATAAAGACATCATTAATGGTTAGGATGTGATTTCGCTCATACCCTGTGGATTATATTACTATTAGGTATCCAAAAGTAAGACCTTTTGTCAACAAAGTCAAATGCAGTGAAACTGGATAAGAAAATTATATGCCGATAGTATAATTAAATATAAGGCAAAAAAAAGAAGTTTCATACTCATATTTAGGTGACTAAAACCACTGGATATAAGTATTCTGATACGTGCAAAAACAAAAACCAATAATGAAAGATGATATGCACACAAACTAAGAGAGCAAGACATCAAAGTGCATTTCCATAAAAAAGCATTATTACAAAAAACTTACAGTTCCAAGAGTTAGAAGACTCTTATTTATGTATGATCCTTCCTTTCTCCTTAGTCCTGTAGTTTCTGTTTTTGAGCTCTCAGATCCAGCCAAGTCAATTAAATTCTATTGAGCATAGATGAAATACCATGAGAATGAATAATTGTATAAAATTGACAAAATTAGCTACTGGTGCAAAACTAGACGTGTTCGTCATATGTTTTGAGTAAAATGTAAAGCAGGCAAATGAGAATCAGACATACAAGTTGGGAGAAGACTACTCCGTCATATTCCTCCCCTGTAGCACTACTTTCAATCATCTGAAGAAGCATTAACAAGAGATTTCAAGCAAAGCAACTTACGAGACACCAAAAGATGAGACGAGGAATCATAGAAGAACATATAATAAGCAAATCAGAAAGTTATTGATTGTAATATCGAGCTAATAGAATTGTATGAGATCGGATTTCATAGACAATATGCAATACTTGAATAGTTACGTCTACTGCTTACTTGCATGTTCTAATAATAAGTCAATTCTCTATGGTTGATGTTTCTTTTTGGCAATTTAACCATAATTAGCACAGAGCGGGGGATATTTGCGTATACCATCATTTTTTTTAAGAGGACCCTAGGAAGGAAAGAGAGAGAGAGAGAGCAGTGAATTATCTTTAAACAAACTCACAAGTGTAAATATTGTGTGGCTTCTGCTACTTAAAAGGTTAAAATTGTTTGAGCCCACGTGACGATGCTCTGCCAATAAAAAAGGAAGAAAAAGAAAATATGACACAGTTAGAGATGCAATTATAACATAATGAGTAAGCAATCCCATATTCTGGATATACCTTCCCCAGCAGCGATAAAAGAAAGAGCATGCCCAGGCGATAAAACCACCTCTTCTTTTATACCCTCAACATATGTACCCTGATCATCGTCACAATAAGGAGATATATGTAATATTTCAAATTTCTATATGGAATTTACTCAATTTATAAAAGAACCACTGCTAATATACTTGAAATGTTGATTCAAGAGCAACAAACAAAATAACACAAACAAAAATCAAGAAACCATAGTTCTACCAAAAATAATTCTGACATCTTTAAGACTGAAGAACAAACCTGTGCATCTTCTCGAACACGTAGATTCTGACCAGTTGGGTCAAGCAAGTCATTTATCACCTATCATATGAAACATAGTAAAAATTTCAAACCGCATTATTGTAGGCCAAATTCTAGTCATTAATTGAGCCACCAAAAATACAGTGTTTATTTGCCATGACTTCGGAAAAAAAATATTGAGCATCAAACTAACTAAAGACACCTAACTCATTACTCATTATGTTACTTACCTCGTTGTAGATCTCAAGATATGATACACGGAGTAGAAACTCTCTGCCTGGAGTCTGAAAAGGAAAATGAAGTTAAAACAATCGAAACTCTGTCATATCAGAAGGAAAGTATTACGTATTTCAGGACAATTACGTTAAATTAAGTACAAAGGCAAATGCAAGAAAAACAAAACATGATGATTGAAGAAATGATCTGGCAGAGCTTCAGCCAGATGTCTCTGAGACAGATAAATAATGTTTGGTGGCATCAAACATTAAAAATGAATGTAAAATAGTGGACATAATCAGCGGTAAGAAAACAGAGACACTACAAGATTAATTATAAACACTTGAGATTTATGACATAGAGAAAAGTAATTGAAAGATAATCCTGTTAGCCAACAAAAAAAAAAAAATTAATACAAATATGTCTGGCTTACTTCTTGAATAATGCTGAAAACATCTTTTATGGCCAAAGGTATGATACCTGGAGAATAATGATCTCCCTGATCGAATAGCCAAAAAAACAGGTAAGTTCGAATAAAAAAATTGAGGCATTCATATGGTGAACTCAGCACAAATGCCTACGTGATAAAGCAACATGTAAAATAGGCATATATATATGCACCATGAATGTAAACATAGTGGAAATGTCAAATGCATGAACTCGTTATGAAATGCATACGACCCTCTATTACTACACTATAACCTGGGACATTTATTATGGACTTGACCTATGTCCCATATGCAATGCAACTTCCAAAGAAAAGGTAGATTAAGTTGATGTTTCATGTTTTGATATATGCATATAGTTTAACAAGTAGGCAACCTGAGTTCTAAATAAATAAAAAGCAAGGCGAACTGTGATCATACAAAGATGAATTAAACACACAAGCAATTATGTTGCTGCAGGTGTCGAAACACACTATACATACATGCATTGTGTGTGTGTTAATTGACAGGGATTAGTGAAACTATAAATTAAAAATGCAAGAAAGGAAGGGCCAAAACACACTATACATACATGCATTGTGTGCGTTTTACCACTACTTGTGACTCCATAGGCAAAAACAGTTCCTGCATTGGCACAAATAGTTTAAGATGCTGCACAATTAAAATGGCAGCATTCCATATCCACTAGAATAGTTCCCTAATAAATAAAAAAGTCACTACATAGCCATACTAAATGGAGATGTACCTAAATATTTAATAACTTCTGTATGCATACATGTTTTTATAATTACCTGTGACACCATCCATGGCGGCCTTAACCACGGGCTTAGCTGCTACTTCATAAACTTCAGGGGTGTTGGTATCAGGTCCAAAAACTTTATCTGGAGCAAAGAGAAAATGACATGTTAACTAACCATTACCAGCATTATTGTTACTAAGAGGTTGCTAGAACATGATAATGATTCATAACAAGCCATATGATACCATCATGACAGGTAAACATGTCACATTTTCATAATTAATTTAGTGTTGTCATCAATGCTGAAAACACTTTAAACAAATACCAATCATAATATCTACCCAGGTCAATGCTATTGCTCTGAAGTTATTAGGTGTCTCGGGATAGCACGAAAATACAGCAATTTTGGTACATCTCAAGCTGATCAGACTACTGATTCAGGCATTAGAGACATGAACTGCAATCATGATTGCCAATTTGCCATCATGCACATTATCACTATTCTTATAAATATATGCAAAAAGTCCATTCTTATTGTAATAATCATCTTACCAAATGCGTAAGCAGTAGCTGGATTGTACTCATTCCTAACAATCTTATCTCCGTCAGGATACCAGCAGACCTCATCCCCTCTTTGGAACTCCCTGTCACTGTAAATCCTCATTTACAAGAGTATCAGCAACACTAACACAAACATTCGACCAACAACCAGAACTATTTAGATCTGATTACAGCAGCATCACCTCAATGGCCTAAAACGAATCGTAACCGAAATACTATCCCCAGCCCTAGGCACATCAATCGGCTCCGAAAGAAGCTCGCCCGATCCCAACCCGCTCTGCATCTGCCCTCCATACCCTCCGGGACCAATGTCAATCGATTCGGACTGACTCCTGCTCAAACTCATGGATCTGGACCCCATTCCCCCGCCTAGATTCTGAATCGACGACGCCGAAGACGACGACGGCCGCGCCGCGTTCATTCCAGTGATCACCGACGAAGTCGACGACGATGCGGACGAGTGCGGACTCGCTGGCCTACCTGTTGGCGAGCTACTCCGTCCTCGCGTTGACGACGACTCCATCGATCGAATGACTGATGATTCTCCTAGCACCGCCGATCGGAGAATAAACGTGTAGAACAATACAGCCAAGGAGTCGGAAGGTTGAAGTAGAGAATGTGTCAGAGCTCACATGCCCTCCCTACACCACCACAAGTACAAAAATCTATTACAAACAAATTTAAAAAAAATCCCAAAAATTACCTCAACACTCCACCGCCATTTTCGACGCTTTAACAAAGCTTCACATTCACATCATACGCACCTCGTTCAGCGCATGAATCTAGAGAGAGAAAGCTCCATCTTCGTCTTCTTCCTCAACCGAGTGAGTTACAGAGCGAGCCCCGAGAACGATGGATGGCGATATTTCGATTTCAAATTTCGATTTTTTCCTATTATTCAAAATCGAATGTGTAATAAATAAATGCAAGGACGATAGAAAGAGTTATTAATTAGCTGTCTGGAGAGGTCAGTGATGACGTGTCACTATCTGATTGGTTTAACGTTACGCAGTAGTGAAGTCCGTGCGGTTTAAAATTACAAAAGTGAGTTTAATGTTTGAAAAAGTTTGATTGAGCGGGAATTACAGCGTTGCGGTTCGAGTGTTGAGACGGTAAAAAGTAATTATTTTTTATTTAGTTCATTACACTTTTCTTACAAATAAATTCAAAACTGAGTGTCGGCTTTATTTACTGTGAAAATCAAATAAGTGTGTCATTACATTAATTCAAGCATAATTGCGTAACTAACAAGCAGCGTGTCATACTTAATTGAAGACAAAATTGAATTTATTTATGTTTATCGAAATAAAAGTTATTTCATCTTTTCAATAACTTGGTAATGTAGATGGCCATTTGATAGTTTTCAAGTGCATATGCGATTATAGCGTCCAGCAGAACGTGATCTGGTAATAAAAGAGATATCAACATCTTAGTGACTACGGTTCGATTACTTGATGGTTCAAAAACAGGAACTATAATGGAAGATTTTATTGAACTCAACCCCTAAAAATTACTGCTAATTTTATAAATTTTTTTCCATTTCCTCTTGATAATTATTATTTGATGCGTCATATGCTTTATTTTTTCCGAGATATGAACCAATAATTGATTTATGACGTCATATTGTAATTTGTCCTTTAATGTGACGTTTCCATGTTTGTAAGACTAATAGTCTTTTGGAGGACAATACCATATTGATGTGCCCTTGTCATGATTCCTTTAGGGCAAATGCTCGAAGAGAAAGCATTACAACTCTTTAAATAAGTTAAGTTTGGCAATTTTTATAATATCATTATCAAATGAGTTGGAAATATTCGCTTACAATTCTCAATCATATTGATAGTTACACATAATAGTTAATAAATAAATTACATTTAGTTATATTAAGTGTATTTAAGTATATAAGCCCACCTTTACTGCTATCGCCCCTCCATTTGTGGTGGTCACGAGCGTTTCAATATCATTGTAGCGCGAGCAGATTAACTGATCAGGATCGTGACGACGAGATAGGCTGAGGTTTGGAGTATGAAGCTACTGACAGCTTTATCTCTTTCTATCTTGAGACAGAAGTTGTCATTTTTCTCACAGAAGCCTCTAGCGAACGAATTCCTATTAAGGAATGATTACATTTAGCTTATGTGTCAAAATAGATATATATCGGCGATCTCTCATTTGTGATTGTCTCATATTGAGTTATAAAAAGTAACCATCACTTTGTGGTGATCTGAAAACGGATGACGACGGTCCGGCCATGACGGTGGTCACCCGATCACACATGATTTAAAATTAAGTACTTAGGGTTAAGTTCAGATAAATAAATAATTTCATATCAAAATACACACGTTAGTCACATGTCGATTTATAAATGTTATGAACCTGATCTCCAATTCAGAGATAATTTTAGCGGTAAAAAAACATCAACTATCCATTTCTATATTTATATTTAAATTTAAAATAAATTGTATAAAATTTCGCACTGACGTTTATTTGGATTTCCACTCTCTCTCACTAAAACTATCCGAGTAAAGCTTGCTCCAGATTTCATGCTCACAGAAACGCGCATCGAAATCTCCGATCCAGTCTCCGATCGCATCCTTCGCGCCTCTCCGACCAGGGACGATCTCCGTCGCTGTTGAGTTCGATAAGATTTCAGTTTTTATAATTTTGATTTTTTTGAGGGATCGGAATCGGGAGAATGGGGAGTTTGGGAGCGATACTGAAGCATCCGGATGATTTCATCCCGCTGTTGAAGCTCAAGATGGCGGCGAATCGAGCCGAGAAGCAGATCCCGTCGGAGCCGCATTGGGCGTTTTGCTACACTATGTTGCATAAGGTTTCCAGGAGCTTCGCGATCGTTATTCAGCAGCTCGGACCGGAGCTACGCGATGCGGTGAGTTTAGGTGCAGGCGGTGGTTAGAATTTAAGGAGATTTTTGGTTTTGTTGGAAGTGAACGTATCATGCAGCTGGCGTTGGGAATTTGATTGATGCATTTGATGCTGTTGACTTTGAATTCAATTGATTTGGTTAGAGGTTGTGGTTGATTGAATCTGATTTGACAGATATGGTTGATTTTATGATATGGACACTGGACAGGTTACATACTGTTCCATTACTTAGATGCTTTGTAGGCATTAATAACATATTTATTTCCTGGTTCCAATTTGCAGGTTTGCATCTTTTATCTGGTGCTCAGAGCCCTAGACACAGTTGGTTAGTTTCTCTTTATATTGCATATTTATTCATAAAGTTGAGATGTGTGTATTTGACGAACTTTTAGAAAACTGGGATGCATTACTGTTTGAGAATTTACTGTAACAATAGTATATCCATCGCCTTATATAAATATATATTAATTGCTATCAGACATTCAGACTGAAAGGAATTTCTAGTTGTTGTAGCTTTAGCTCTGTCTATAAGGAAGAATGCGTGAATATTGATTGTGCTGGTATATATATATACTAGAAGTACATTTAATGAATTATGGACATTTTCGGAAGATACATTGTCATAGTTAGGGGAGATGTATATTACATGTGTGCATTTGCCCCTGATGTCCAGTGCTAGGCTTCAAATACCGCAAGCCAGTCCCCAAGTCACAGTGAAACACTTCGGAGATGAACTGTTGAGATTATTCAATAGTCATAGGATTTTTAAATCTGTAGGTATCATGTGTTCATAAAATGAGCACGTAATGCAGTTCCTCTATCTGTAATATGAGCTTTTACACACCTTTCAACTTTCTACTGTCTAATTCCTAATACTTGCATTTTTTTTTTTTTTTTTTTACTGCAGAGGATGACACAAGTATACCAACAGATGTCAAGGTGCCTATCTTGATAGCTTTTCACCAACATGTGTATGACCGTGACTGGCATTTTGCATGTAAGATTGGCAATTCATATCCTTTCTATAAAAACAGTGTTTTTAGGCAAATTCAACAGTTCTTGGATCATATTACATACTAATACACTTTTTTATGTGACTTCTCTACGTTATATTAGTTGCTCGTTATGTGTCAAAACATCATAAAAGTAGTTTCTGACTTCATTTAGTTATCAGTAAGTTACGACCCAAGCTTTTCTTTTCCTTTTGACAAGGTGGGACGAATCACTACAAAGTCCTCATGGATGAATTTCATCAAGTTTCAACTGCTTTCTCGGAGCTTGGAAGGGGGTTAGTTTTCCTACACTCTTCACTTCAACTAATTTTAGTAATACCTTATTTTTTCAAATGATTTTTACAGTTTCTGTTGAACATATATACTGCAATAAAGTTGAATTAGAATATATCTCTTGAAGTCAGAGTTCAGATTCTAACATGCCTAGCATTCTGCCTAATGCTTACTGCTTTGAAGTTCATGAAAATTGTTTTTTCTGTATAAGATTAACATTAACTGCATGAAGATATGAAGGATATGAAGATAATGTAAAGGCTTTCTTTTGGGTTAAATCGTCTGACTATATATTCTTGAGACATTATCTGAGTTAAGAATGCTATGTAAAGTTTTTAGTTAGTTTAGCCTCGTGTTAGGGGCTTTTGGAGATAGCTTGGTGTAGTTGTTCTGTTCCTATATTCATTCCCATTAGTATATTATCGTTTCCAAGAAAACATTAACTATATCCACTCTGCAGGTATCAGAAAGCAATAGAGGACATCACTATGAGGATGGGTGCAGGAATGGCCAAGTTTATCTGCAAAGAGGTTGGCGTTCATGTTCGATGTAATAGACTTAACGAGGGCGATGTTGTTTCATTATAGATATGGACAAGAAGATAGCCACTTAGTTTATTATCTCATCACATAAGGTAACAACATGTGTGCTACACTAGTGTTAGGGTACAGGATTATGTTCCATGATGCAGTTCAAGTTCTCTTTCCTTTGGGAGTGGGAGTATAAGTGGTTCGATACTATCATCCAAACATACATGCGATGAGAGTTGATGCTCTTGTAGCCTGTTCTGTCCATTTTAGTGTCTCATTGCTGCATATTGGACTCAGGCGGATGTAAAAACCAGTCTGTGAATGTAAATAACTTTCTCATATTTGCAGGTAGAGACAACTGATGATTATGATGAATATTGCCACTATGTGGCAGGACTTGTTGGACTTGGTTTATCCAAGCTATTTCATGCTGCTAAGTTGGAAGACTTGGCTTTAGACTCTTTATCCAATTCAATGGGTTTATTTCTTCAGGTATCACCGTTGAATTGTCAGATAGCACATTCATCCTCAATCAGAATTATCTTTAGTTATTTTCAGCACTTTACATTTTCCTATCTGGTAATGATAGAAAACCAATATAATTCGGGACTATCTGGAGGATATAAATGAAATACCCAAGTCACGCATGTTTTGGCCTCGTGAGATTTGGAGCAAATATGTCAACAAGCTTGAGGTTTGTTACATCAATAGCAGTTCTTCAATCTTCTTTATTACTGATAATTGATGGTGATTTGTCTCTTCAATGGATATTCATTATTACTAATATTGCTCGTGGTTTGTCACAGCATTCATATTTTATCAGTCGTTCAGTCGTTATTCTCGATGTATACAAAGGCATACATTATTCCATTAGGTTTTATGTTAGGTTAAATTTGTGTGATTTTTACCCTTAGCTTTTGTGTGCGCAGGACTTAAAATATGAGGAAAACTCAGCTAAGGCTGTGGAGTGCCTTAATGACATGGTCACCAATGCTTTATTACATGCTGAAGATTGTTTGCAATACATGTCTAATCTGCGAGATTCAGCCATATTTCGGTTTTGTGCTATTCCTCAGGTATGCAACATCAGTTTTGTGAGCGGCTTTATTATATTCATTGATGCTTGGACTTTTTTCTGTCAATATTAGTTTATCATGTATCTACATTATCCATACTTGGTGTTGTGCGCTATAAATCATATGTGCCATGATGCTTGTATCAGATAATGGCAATTGGAACTCTAGCTTTATGTTACAACAACGTCCAAGTTTTCAGAGGTGTTGTGAAAATGAGACGCGGTAAGATAAGCCTCTTATTAAGCCCAAAGGTCTGGTGGCACAAAGATGAAAACAATTGTTTCTGCTTTTCTATGTCTATTATGTTTTAACACTATTTTCAGATTCTTGTTCATTATCTTAATCTGACTAAATTGTTTCTACCATTATCATTAGGTCTCACTGCCAAGGTTATTGACAGAACTAAGTCCATGTCTGATGTTTATGGTGCTTTCTATGATTTCTCCTGCATGCTGAAGGCCAAGGTAAAATAGAATGGGCATCACAGTTAGTTTCTTAAATCCACATCTGAAGTTTATAGTTAAAATATTGGTTTTAGCAATAGATCCACTAAAAACAAAGTTACTCAAAAATTGGTTTATAAATATGAGCCTCAATTTCTTGTATGACACTAGGCTAATTAAAAGCTTCATATCATAATAGCGTACTCAGTATTTTCAAACTCGCAGCCTTACCTCGATCCTCCCAGATGGTTGCTGCCCCATCAATATATTAGAACGACATAGCTAAAGCTTAAAGTATACTTACTTTTAACTTTGGTTGCCATTTTATATCATAGTCTGGATAGTTTCTGAAGTTCATCTCACCGGCTGTTGTAGGTTGAAACACATGATCCCAATGCCACAGACACATTGAGCCGGATAGAAGCAATACACAAGGCTTGCAGGGATTCGGGAACCCTGAACAGGTCCAGATGTGTCAGATGCCGCTAGTTTTGTCATTATTTTAAGTGTCCTTAATCCTAATACCCATTCTTAATCCTAATACCAACTTCTTAATCTGCACCAGGAGATCCAACATAGTCAATGAGTCAAAATCAAATTCCGTATTGGTAAGCCATAATTTTGGGTAATGGATAAACGGTGGTTGAAGAGATACTAAATTAGCGGAAACCTTTGCTGCAGATCTACATACTGCTGGTCATGGTGTCAGTCATAATAGCGTATCTATTAGCCAAACGCAGCATAACTTTTTACTGTAAGTACATCTAATCTAATTAAATGACTTTTTTGTATCATTGCCTTGTGCAGTTTAAGCAAGACTGATTTTTTTTGTTGTTTGTTGAATGCAGAGATGGCTTGGATTACAAAAGCAGCAAACTTCTCCTTTCAAGTGTGTGAGAATCAAATGGCGAGGACTGTGAATCAATCAAAATTTATACTAGCATCAGTCCAGCAGCATTTACCAGTGACATACTGTACCGCTTGAATTCCATGTTGTTCCCAGGATAAGAAAAACTACATTTGAACATGTTTTGCCATTAAGAAAAACATCTGAGCAGTATTCAGGACCATGGTCTCATTTCTATCAAAATACGAAGAGAAAAAAATGACCTCAAATGTTTTTCTCGATGATACATAAAAGTCCAGGCAGGCAGGGATCATTTCTATGCATGGAAACCACAAAAAGAAGAGCGTTGAATTTGGAAAGATACATCACACACACTAGTAGGAACATGTTAACAAACTGATTCTCTAATTCTCCTGTTCAGAAATTACCCAAATTCAATATGACCACAAAACTGTGATAAATGGTTGACGAGATTTAGAATACTTCTGCTATTTTGCTTGCCAGGACACGATCTCGTCTTTCGATGTACCCGTATGGAAACCAGCCTGCTTTCCCTTTGCATTCACCTTCAGCCCAACCACTGTTAGACACCTGTTCAAGTAATAAGTGGGATCACATTTTACATCACAATGCCGATGCAATATCCAAAAGATGAGTAAGATAGCTTACTTTTCGGACTACGATATAGTCACCAACGTTCAAATTCAGCTCTATATCAGATACGGCTTGATACTGATACATAACCTGGAACCAATTATTTTGTAAACAGCTTAAGAAACAGAATATAAGGAGAGAATTCGTAGATTAGATGGATTAATGGTTAAGATAAGAGTACCTCTCCTAAGAAGTAACCCATTGCATCTGTCGATCCATTGTTTGAATGGGAAGAAAATACGCCATTAACTTCTTCATACGAGGGAGGTGGAGGCATTGAACTTTCGATACTTGGACTAGGAGGTGCTTCAATTCTCTGCCGCTCAGATACCATCTGAGGATGACAATGCCAACAAACAGTAAATATGGGTACGATAAGGCCAGATTCTAGAAGCATGATAATTGGTGAAAACAGTAAGCGAGAATTTATAAAAAGGAATTGAAAAGAGACAACATAATGCACGCATATGCCTGTACATCCATTGATACCTATTCCAGCTCTAGGTAAATATAATTAAAATTGATGGTGTAAGCAGGTTCAAACATGCTCTGATGAATTACCTCGCCTTCAAGCTGTTCAAGTATTTGGAGAACTTTCTGATGATATGCACGCTCTGATTCAACCTTTATTGCAAAATGGAGAGTAGGTAAAACTCATATCATGGATTCACTTTATAATAGTTACGGAAAGGTCCTGCGGTTTCGCTAGATAAATGGCCGTACCATAGTTATTAGTCTAAGAAGTGTCAGCCTTTGTTGTTGGGCTTCAACTGCTGCCATGGCAGCAGCAGCTTCCTTCCCCAGAGTTGTTGTATTGGATTTCAAATCATGAAGTTTTGCTTCAGCAGCTTCCAGTTTCATAGCCAACTCAGTGTTATCTGAAAAATCCCTCATTTTTGCCCGGCGTTTGGCAACTTCAGATGCCTGTATAATAAGTATAGGACGAGCTTTATATGACCTCAACTCAATATATACACTATTAACATCATTGAAGTCCAGCAGAAATAATTTTAAATAAATTATAAGAAGCATAAAGAATAAAAAATCATTTAAGCGAGGTATGGGATACCTGAGCTTCGGCTTCTTGCCTCATTCTGTCGTATCGTTGAGCAAGATGCCGAGCATCTTCTAGTGGCGCTCCCAGAACCATTGATTTCAAAGGTTCCGCCACCTGAGATTTAATTGGAAACAGCCCACTGATTTTTTATAACGTAGAAAATTAGCCTAGCTGAATGCACCTGCATTTGTCACAATGATATGATCCAACTCACCTGCGTACCAAGTGCTTTCAACAGACTTGTACGTTCCTTTTCCATTTGAGCACGAGCTTGACTAAATCGTGTTGCCGCTTTAGATAATGTGCTACCACTAGTACAAGTATTTTCAACACCATATTTCCTACTGTCTTCAGACAATTTTGTTCCTGTTACATGTATTTCAATTGTTAGATATTAAACAGTACCAATAAATAAAATCATTCAGAACAGTATTGCCAATACATTTCATCACCTATTTCAGTTTGCTTGGTGCCAGTCACGATGTACCCTTCTACACCACGAACAATATCCCTTTGAAAATGCTGAGAATCACAAGAAACTTCAATCCGAACGAATCATCAAAGATTCAAGAAGATACAAACATTCAGGGGCTATCTAACCTTGGCAGTACGGGTGGATACGTACAGCCTTTCGAGTCTTTGATGCAGCTGATTGTCAGCATCATCGGTGACTGAGCCTCCATATCCACCAGCTCCAAATTGTTTAAACACGGCCTGCAAAAGACTGCATATAATCAGTCTCAACGGAAGATGATTCCAGAATAAAGCAACTAACAAAAAAAAAGGTGTAACAACTAACAGGTAGAAGATATTTCTATACTGACACAAGATTTCTCAAAAAAGTAAATTATTACTTGAATTTTCAGCTCAAAATCCAAATCACTCGATTCCACGTTTCCGCTCCTACACATTCCCATAGAACAGTCCACACTTACAACAATCAATTCAATAATTCACTATCATTTCACAGGATCCATCACTTTTGTTGACCTCCAATATTCCTTTGAAAACAAAACCTTAAGATCCAATCACAGATCGGTAACCTCATCACCTAGAAAACATCATCAGATCCAGAAACTAAATCCTCCCCCAATTCCCTAACTTCATTCCCCAATACAACAAATCAAGCATCGACTTCGCTCAAATAGAATAAGATATCGATCTAAATATCTACACAGCTATCAACAATTCAATATGAAAAAATTCAATTAGGGTTCAAAAGTCCAAAAACGATACCTGCTTCGCGACTTGTTCTCGAAGCTTCGACGCCTGCTTCCGTATCGCTTCCATTTACATCAACGCAGCAAGCTCCTCAGCTCGAGTCGATTCAGATCGGATCGAATTCTCCTCGTCGCGAATTTGACCCTCCGGCGACCCAAATCGAGAAATCCAACTGTTTTCCTGCAGATGAGAAATGGATAGAGAATTTAATTTCTTCTTTCGAAAATCTGCTTATAAATAATTATAGATAAGTAAGAAAATTAAATCAAATGAACGTACCTGAACGATGTCGTTTGGTCTAAAAACTATCAAATCCGGCCTGAATCGGGTTCAGTAAATCGATGGCGAAAAGGCAAAACCGAACCGAAACCGGTCCAACCAATTGAGTCTCATTTAGTTTTAGAGCGACGTGCACTCCAACAGTCGTAGGAAGTTGTTGGAGGCGAGGAAAGAGCAGGCTGCTGATTGATCAGTTCGGTTTGATTTGGTTGGACCGGTAAGATATTGGTTCGGTAAATCAGTGCTGTCTGCAGGGTTACACAGATGGTTTTAGATGGTACAAAAACTATCCCTGCTTTGTCGAAAAAAGTACCCTTGAACAAATTTCAAACGAGTAATTTTGGGTACAAGATATCCTCCCAGGAGATGAATCAGATACACTGAGCCCTGTGTGGCGAAAATCCTCGCCAAGTTCAAACTCGGAAAGATGTGATGATCAGCTACAAGCCGACTTTGATCACTCAGTACTTGACTGCCTCCAACTGGGCTCTCAAAGCATGAATTTCCTGAAGCAAATATATTTAAGGTTATTTGTTTCGGATCTCTGATTAGCCAACTCATCGCGAATACTGCTGCATCAGATTGTAGCTTGGATAACATAAATAAAGTAAAGAAGCATATTGATGTTGTTAATGAAACAAAAACATGAAAAACGTAGGGACACTGGGAAGGAGATACGGCAACTGTCAGCGCCCGTACCCTCTTACCTCTTTTGAGATTTCAATCCAAGCGTTGACTAGCTTTTACCTTATCAATCTCATACCTTCGAAAAAGATTGAAGGTTGTGTAAGAATAAAACATAATGAAGAGAAACGAGAAAATCTTAATGAAGTTGGGAGACTAGCTGACCTAAGTTCACTCCTCATTCTATATATACTCACCATGGAGTTTCTCGTCTTGGATTGCAAAATGGAGATATGATGCTCCTGCAATGAAATGGAGCGAAACATAACACAAAGTGCATTGAAATGAGAAATCCTGAAAATGATACAGAAAACAGCAGATGCATTCTTTACGCAAAATTACAGGATGGTATACATTTCAGTTAAAACTACCTGGAGAAATAAGCAATTATGAAGTGAAACTTAATTCATGAAGCTAATATCTAACCAAACTAATTCCCGAATGTTATCCACTTTTTCAACCTAATGTTCGCATATTGGCGCCCAAGACAATTAAGCGCAGGTCATTTCTAACATTAATAAAAAGTACTAGTAGTCCTAAAAATGTGGTGTCAACCATTGTTACGAAGGGCAACGGTTAATAATTTATACCTGTGAGCTTTTCACCTCTGATTTAAATGTTGACATATTTAGCCTCTGCGTATCAGTCAGCATGACCTCAAGAAAACAAAAATAAACTATCTAACAAGATCATAACCACCATGATCACATTACCAGCATTACCACAACGAATGCACAATATTGAAACACACGATTGCGACACATTTCCGCCATCATTTAAAACTTCTACGATTGCCAACTTGATTGCCTCGGCTTGCTTTGGAGGAACACCTTGTGCTTTCAAACTCTTAACCTGAACACCAAAATGAAATCAATATAAATAAAAAATCAAACCCTAATTCATACAAAAATCAAAACCTAATCCCAAGTTCAATTAACCAATAATACAAGCGTAAACTTCTTGATCAAGCAACCAATCCCGAGACCGAAACATACAAGCGTCCAAGAAACATCGAGAAAAGCTTGATCGCCACTAGATTCGACTCAGCGGATTTGAACAACAAACAGAACTGAACCCTGCAAAGCTTGGATCCCCGAAGTGGCGCCAATCCGAAATACTTCCCAACATGACGTCATTGAACGAATCGCCAGACTTGCGCTGCCATCAAAATCCCAACTTGGGACAATCACCAGCAGCGCCCTCGTTAACCCTAATTAAATTTCCATTTTATTTAATTACTAAATTATATAAAAGGCTTATATAAATAATTACAAATGGAATCGAATACATCCAAAACGACGACGTCTTAAAACTTATAATTAACATTAATCGAGGAGAAGAAATAAATAAAATGAAAAAAGGCAAAAACTTTGATGGGCTTTCAAGTGGGCCCAATATGGATGATCAAGTGGGCCAGGCCGATGTCAGTACTGACGTCAGTAATAAATGAGTCCTGATCGATCTACGCCCCCATTTTCCTCCCTCCCCGATTTTAATTTAAGAATAAAAAAGGACCAATCACTGATCGACATCTGTCCCACTCACTGGTGCATTTTTTCCTTACTTCCATGCTAACTGCAGAGCATAAACCCTAAGACGATGTTCGGCTTAATTTTCAATTTAATATTTAATATGGATCGGATCCAATGGATATAAAATTATCGGCAATTCTTTTTATCTTGAGACAAAAATTATTCTTTCTTTTACAGAAGATTTTATAGATGGATTCATATAAGGGATGATTATATTTAACTTATGCGGTAGAGTAGATATGTATCAATTATTTGACGATGTCTCAATTATAATTGTCTCATATTAATTTATGAAAAACAATATTATTTAATATTTAAAAATGGTGCGTCGTTTAGCTAAATTATTTCATTTTTATAATATTAAATTTGAATATAAATTTGTTGAATCGATTTAAACTGGACCGTCGGTCGCCAAGCCTGTTGGATTTTTAGATTTTTATCACCAGACGTACTCGCAATGTTAGATTTTCGCAGTTCGCTTATTTCACGGATCCCCAGGTTTTTTTGAATAATTGTCAACATGTTAGCCAATCAGATGGCGACACGTCCCCTACTGTCAGCGTCAGAAACTACAGCTTTCGTTTATTTCAAGGTAAGTCCTCGTACTTTCTCACCAGGACACACGTCACCCTTTGCTCACGCAATGTCTTCAAAATGTTAAGCGTTTTCAAACAGGGAAGTATTTAAGTTAAATGATAAGTATTTAAGTTAAATAAAATTGTTACAAACAAATTGTGATTTAAAACTACAATTGAATACGTGGGCTCGAAATTAGCGTGTGGTTAATGTGGTTGATATGAGAATTTGGTGATATTGGTAGATGAGGGAGTTGTAGCTATCACACATGAGTTAGGACAGTGTAAGAACCCATCTTGAAAAATCCAATCTTTTCATCACATGTAGATGAAATTGAATCACACAAAAGAACCCATTATGCAAAACTGCACCATAAGAAATGGGTTTGCTTTATTTTTATGTTTTGGTGGTCCATGAAGTCATCCTCTTACACATAGAAATCAACCAAAAGAGATAGAAAATGACCCATTTGGCCATTCAAGGCAAAATCAAAGTAAAACATCATCATCATCATCAAGAACAACAACATATGCAATAGGAGCAACTAGCAGGAGTAGCAGCCCAGATAACATGAGCATTGAATATGAAATGTTGAATACTGATAATTGTTAGCTATGAAAAGTTAAGCATGGGTTACATTTATCTTACTTTTTTCTAAGCATTATGTTTGGAAAGGTTTGCTCTTTGGGGAAAATGTACTGCAGTTTCATCATAGACCCACTTTTGTGAATGTGTGTAACAATGAAGCCGTGTACTGCAATTCCAAACCTGAAATGGTGACCCAAATTGAGTCTCAGAACTTCAAGGCTGTGTGCTTCAAATTGTGTGTGTGTTATAGGCATTGTTGTTTAGCTTATGAAGCTTTTTTATAGTTAAAGAAACCATGACTTCAGAAGGAATTGGCACAATCTAAATTCCAGTCTTCAAGTGTTGAAAAGTCTCAAAAGTGATGAAATTGTCAAGCTTCAAAGATGATTCAACATGTAATTGTAGAAGATGGAAGATCTGAATTGAAAACTCTATTTTAGAAAAACCCAGAAAAATTGGAGGCAGGAAAAAGACAAGAACAGTGATTTGGGCACCAAATGGTGCGCCTTTAACAAATGAAAAAGAGAGAGAGAAACAGTGCTTTGTGTTAATGTTTACAAGTACTTGTTGTAAATGAGTATACAGTGAGAAAAAAGGTTGTATGGTGGAAATTGCAGGAGACCCATAAAAGAGAGAGAGAGAGACAGAGAGAACCCCACCCTTGCTAATGACATAAATCAGGTCTTGTAGAGAAGAAAAAGAGAAGAGGGTTTAAGCTGTCTGCAACTGCAACTGCTGCTGGTGCTTAAGGTTTTGGTTTGTTCAAGATTAGGTTTGTTCACCAACTGGTAGTTGCTGTTGTTGTTGTTGATGATGATGTTGTCTTTGTTGTTGTTAGTAAGAAGATGATGTCTGATAGATGAGCTTGAACCACACCTCAAGGCTCAAAGCAGCAACTTCAAGCAGGTGTCTGCAGATGAGAAGATTAAGAGGCTAAATGATTGATGGAAAAAAGGGTTTTGGGGGTTTGATTATCACCTTTGGATTTGTGTGTTTCTTGGATGTTGTTGTTCCCCAGAGCACACACAGTGATTTTTTTTTGCAGAAATTAAGGTAAATTATTGGGCTGTGTATTCCAGGATTCTGATCTGTTGGCTCTGTCTGGGGTTGATTTTACTTCTGTGTGGTGTACTTTGCTTATCGTCTTGATGATTTGCAACACATATGGAGCTTCTGGAGATTGTGAGTTGTGGAGTATGACATAGCAGTTTAGAACAGTCATAAAATTCTCTCTGCATGTTGTGTCTTTTTATTATCCCATGGATGATTCCATAAGTCTCATGTCTGGTTCTTGTTTTTGAAATGTTCCGACTTAAACCTGAATGACACCTTGAATTGTTGTTGAGCTTTCTGGTTTTTGATGTGGACTAGGTTGTAGTCTGAGGCTGTGGGATAAGATGGCTACATATTACCCGACAACCAGCGCGCAGAGAGACGCTGCGACGATGCTGTACTTGAAGGAGAACTACCCTGGATCATATCAGGAGGCTCAAGGAAGCATGATGATCATGAATTATCCTTCATCTTATGGTGCTTATTCGGACGCATTGGGTTCAAATGCTCAGGCTCAAAATGATAATGAGATTTCAGAGTCCAGCCAGCATTCTCAGCAGGAAATTTTGTCCAATTTGGGGGAGTGGAGAGGGGATGGGAGGAATGAGATGATGCTTATGTATCATCCAATCGGGTCAGGTTTGCATGGCCAAGGATTGTCCCTCAGTCTTGGGACTCAAATTCCAGTTGGAATCCAGGTTCCTCCGGTTCAGTTCAGGAATCTCAACCCGGGTTTTGCTTCGTTTTCGAGGCCTGGGTCGATCAGAGAAGACGAGAACTCGCTGGATAAGGCGGAGAATAATCAATCTGCATTTGGCACTTGTAGCATCTCTGGACCCATTTCAAATTCCAGGTACTTGAAGGTTGCGCAGGAATTGCTTGACGAGGTTGTCAATGTAAAAAAAGCTCTGAAGCAGCCAGATTTCGAGAAGAGCCATAATAAGGATGGGGCGTCGAATGAGCATTCTGCTGGAGAGGCTCCGGAGCGTCAAGAATCAGCAGGGAAGAATGTAAATGAGCTCTCACCAGCTGAAAGAAACGATTTTCAGAACAAGTTGACTAAACTGCTGTCCATGTTAGATGAGGTAAGTAAAGCTCCTCAAGCTCTCAATTTCCGTCAGACTTCATTCTTGGCGATTTATATATGTTGTCTCTGACTGACTCTTCTGCAGATCGATAGAAGGTACAAGCAATATTACCACCAGATGCAGATTGTAGTTTCATCGTTTGACACGGTGGCAGGAAATGGAGCCTCGAAGCCATACACAGCTCTGGCGCTGCAGACAATCTCTAGACATTTCCGGTGTTTGCGTGATGCAATCACTGATCAAATCCAAGCGACGAGGAGAAGCCTTGGGGGGGATCAGGATGCTGTAGGGAGCAGTAAAGGCGTAGGGATTTCACGGCTCAGATTCGTTGATCAGCAACTCAGGCAGCAAAGAGCACTTCAGCAACTGGGCGTGATGCAGCAGCATACATGGAGGCCGCAAAGAGGGCTTCCTGAAAGCTCTGTCTCAGTTCTGCGAGCTTGGTTGTTCGAGCATTTTCTTCATCCGTAAGTCCCAAGAAATTCTAAACAGTTTTTTTTACTCGCTTCATTTTTGTAGTCCATTAAGTGCTGTGGTTTTTGTTGTGATGCTCGCCAGATACCCGAAGGACTCGGATAAAATTATGCTGGCCAGGCAGACAGGGTTGACTAGAGGCCAGGTAAATATTAGAGACTCTCTTGAGCAAAGGTTGTCAATATGTGCGCGCTGATAACAATACCATGTTGATCATGTTTTTCCAGGTGTCCAACTGGTTTATAAATGCGCGTGTGCGACTGTGGAAGCCAATGGTGGAGGAAATGTACAAAGAAGAGGCTGGAGAACCTGAAATAGATACAAACTCTACTTCAGACCGAGTTAGAAGAGGAATAAATAAAGATGACGTTATGAATTCAGACAGCGGACCAGAGGAGGATTTACCACTGCAATCTGGAGACATTGTTGGGTCCTCACAGGTTGGAGGAGCTATGTTCCAGAACGTGTCTCAGGCAGAAACAGTCAACACTTCGAGGGTAATTCAACCAGGAGATAGGTTTATGGATGGATCAGCAGCGGCAGCTTACCATCATATGTCTCAACTGGGGAGTTTTGCGAATAGCGGTGGGGTGTCGCTCACTTTAGGATTGCAAAACTATGAAGGTGGAGTGCTCCCCATGTCCAGTGAATCCCAAAGGAACTTCAATACAATGAGTTCCAGGGAAATGTATAACCCCGCCGTCGCGACGAATTCCATGCAGCCAGAGGCAGCAGATTGTGAGCAGCACAGATTTAGCTCTTCCCATCTGTTGCATGATTTTGTAGCCTGAAAATGTCTACCCCCAGAGCTCGGCATGGGCTAATTTTGACCCATTTCTGGCAGAATTGCTGGAGAGCTTTTTGGCCTTCTGCAGCCTGTGGTAATCAACTTGGGCATAAAGGATCATCATGTCAGTATATATTGAATATTTTGGAGAAACACATTTGTAATATAAACAAAGGCAATGATGCCTAAAGTTGTCTTTAATTATAAGAAAACATTTTGAAATTCTTAAACCAGGCACAAACAGGGTGTAGCTAAAATCTCAGGTATCTTTCAAGAACTCTAAAGTTGTAACTTAGCATAAGAGCATTTACAAGCAAACAACAAGCCATGCTTGCTTCTGTAGACAAGGAAACATAGTATAAACAGACATGGAATGCATACTAGACAATCCAGAAGGTGAGCACTGAACACTTCAACCCATGTTCAGATAATTTACCTGATACACAATTGTACAGGGCATGTTAGAAGGTGATAAAATGTACAATCTTTTGAAATAAACATGACAGAGAGCAGGAGATGGATAAAAGAAGTTAGTGTGTGCTGATACTGACCTCTTGTATAGTGCCTTAACATCAGCATGGATGTGTGGGCTCTCTAGAATGTCGTCTCCACAATCATCCACATCAACCTGTTTTAATTCCAAATCACTGATCCTGCAGTGCATGTTCCATTCGAACCACATCTTTGATATAAGCTCCTTTCTGAAGCAGGTGTTGTGGTCTTCCTCTTCTGGGGATTCAGCTGCTATTAATCTGTAAACATACACTTTCTTCTTCTGGCCAGGTCTGAATGCACGGCCTACTGCTTGACGGCTAACAGATGGGTTGAGGTGAACATCCAGTATAATTATGCGTGATGCGCCTACTAGTGAGATGCCCTCTCCACAAGCTTTGATGGAACCAAAAAACACTCTAGCACTTGCTGAATTATTGAACTGGTTCATGGACATTTCCCGCATCTCAGCACTTGAATCACCACTAATCATAAAAATCTCTCGACCAAGGCTCCAGTTCATCACTTCAACTGTCAATCTCTCTAAGAACTTTAGAGGCAGGAGGTATTGACTAAAAACTAGCAACTTTTCACCCGTAATTTCACACAGTCTGAGGACACTCAGGAAGAAATTTGCTTTCACCCCTTCTTTTATGTCAACCTGTTTAATCAGCCCATCAATTGTCGCATCTTTGTACGCTGTTTGTTTATCCCTATTACCTCGAACATTCTCCAAATATTTTTTCAAGTCTGGATGTAGATAGATTGCACTCCCAACTGAAATTCTCTTGAAAACTGATCCATAAATTTTCAACTTTTTGGTCTCAGTTTTCTGCCTCTTATTCAGATTGAGTATCACAGTAAAATCTTCCAATCCGGGCAAATCATCCAAGAAATCACCCTTGTAATAGTGAAGGATGTCCTTTGTCATCTCACGTAAATCGTTAATCACATGTAGTTTAATATTCAGGTCATGGCTCTGCAGGGTTCGCTCAACCAAATCATATAAAGAAGCAACATTCCCTTTGCTAGTTCTCTTCACACCTCCCATGGCGACTCTACTCATGATTCGTTTGGCAACCGTTCTGGAAATATCTGACTTAAGGAAGTTTGGCTGGACAAGGTCCAAGATGTTGAACACCTCCTGCACATGGTTTTGATAAAGAGTCCCAGAAAGCACAACTTTTCGACGAGTTTCTACTCTTGATATGGAGTTTACAAGTTCTGTGCCCTTGTTTCTGGGAGTATGCCCTTCATCGAGTATAAGAAGTGATGGTACACTGGACAATATTTTCTGACACAAAGCTGCAGCTTCACTGTTTCCACCTCCACTCACAATAGAAGAGAACTGCACGTATCCCAAAAAGAGGATACTCCTTTCCTTGACCCACTTTCTTAGCACTTCCAACTGCTGACTCCTACTTTCAGTTCCAGAAGAGTAAAGATCATATAGAGGCATATTTTGAATTTGCCATTTTACAAACTCTGTTTTCCAGATAGCCAAGATACCCTTCGGGAGAACAATAAGAGGCCTCGCATCAAGATATGTTGCCATGAAACTTTGAATGAAGCTGATTACCATAAAAGTCTTTCCCGATCCAGGCGCATGAGCCAAGATACACCCACTTGGTTTATCAGAAATTAGGTTCCTAGCTAAGAAATTGAAACCCTCAACTTGGTGCGGTCTCATCTGTTTTGCATGCAGAGGATGAGCTGAGAAAACAGGTATAACCTTGTTTCCAGGCAACTCTATATCATCTGGACTGAATTCGAAAGGTTCCTTGTATCCTTTAGATCTTGGCTCATATTTGTACGTTCGTGTAGACCTTGGAGTCTGAAAAAGAATAAGAGTGAAGGAAAAAAAAAGGTTATAACTTAAAGTCACAAACACCAGGCTATAAATTGTTTCCAATTATGACATGATATATATACTTCTGTTAGATCCAATGTAAAGCAGTTCATATTCATGTATATATGCCCAACAAAACCTTTCCTTTAGCCTCAGAATAAACTTCCTTGGACAATGAGCTGCTAGCCTTCACCAATAACAGTGGGCACCCCGATGTATGCAAAAGTATTTAGTATTACATTGGTAAAAATGTTAATGTTATATTTGAGAGATGCTGACCCTGCTATGGATATCTAATGAGGCAACATAATTACATCAGCGACTAACGTCTATTTCTTCAAGCACTTCAAAAGTACCACTAGTAGTGCAAGATCATGTGAAGTTCATCGTAGATACTTGTATTAGAAATAAGTCCACCAAGAGTTCAAAGCTTCCATTATAGCACTAACAAGGATATATAAACTAATCCCACATCCATTCTGATTTTATATTCAAGTACAATCAAGCGTAGAATATAAAAAGTTTTATCTAGTTTGTAGAAACATTTATGACAAAGGAGAAAGAATAACCCTTACCTTATATTGAAATTCAAATATATCCTGAATGTCCTTCTGAACTATTCCGCATATACGGCATACATGACCGATATCATCTCTTAGGATGAGCGAATGCTCACACTCTTCAGTTGGCTCTTTATTTAAGTAGTTATCAGAGTTGTCAAAATCAGCAGTTCCCTGACAGAGATCAAGAGTAGCACCATATAATTATATTACTATTTAGAATTTAAATTAAATGACTAAATCCAGGATAATGGGAGGTCATGGCAGTCTATCCCTTATGTAGTGGCATCCCTAAATATTAGACACCTTTTGCTTTATGAAATAACTTCATAAGTTCAATCAAATAAAACAAACTGAACAAACAGAGCGAGGATCCTCCCTATGCTAATAAAAGCACGCATTCTTGTTGCTAAGCAGCACTAATGATTTTAATAACATATATATGGCCTCACATTATTAAATTTTATGTAATATTTACCTTCTCTTTTGTTCTCTAAGCCTCTACATCAGATAATAATATGCTTTAGGTCATGTAAAGCAATGACTTATTATGCATAGATAACAGCTATTGAACATCAGTTCCAAGCTAAGACCTCCAGTAATGAAAACAAATGAATGAAACTGGGCAAACCTTGCAATTTTCAATTGCCAGTCCCAACTCTTTCCATATGTCATCGAGTTCATCATTTTCCGAATTTGTCTCACCATCAAATGCAATATCATCACATACGGTAGTGCTTTTTCCCACAATTAAGTTTCTTTGTGACTCATCTTCCACTTGATTCTCCACATAACACTCTTCAATGGTTTCAGGTCTTTTTTCATTAACATCATTTTTTTGACCACCGTCTTCATGCGTCTCGTCGTCATAGCGGCAGTTTTCACTCCCTTTGCAATCATCCAGAACTTGTGATCTAGTATCATCCATTTTTACATGAATGGCACTCCTCCTGCTCATTTTAGATTCTCTTCTCTCAGATTTGATTATTCTGTTCACAGGAACAGAAGTCGCATTTCCTTTCGGAGGACAACCACTGTCTATAATTTCAACCTAGGAATTAGAACAAGTTTGATTATGGCGATGAATTAACATGTGAGAGGCAAAAAGATAACAAATTAAGAGCATAGTTTTGTTCACCAATTAACAGTGAATGCAGAGTCAGTCCCAAGGAAACAAGTATACAGTAGATATTTTCCTACAGAAGCAATACCAGTGGTGCGTCTATTTTAGTAAATTACAAAAATGATCCTCATATTGTTCAAAGTTCTAATTGATACTTAGTTGACTCAATATTTCGTACCAAGCAGAAATGCCATTGAAACTGATTAAAATTATGGAATGAATGTAAACCATGCAGCCCCAATTAGAAACCTTAAGAATGAATACTTGTAATGCTGTTCCTAAAGAGTTATTACCTCCCTTAGAAGATTACACTCCGCCATATAATCAATAAAATAGTAAGATCTATCTAAGTATGTATAATGGTATAGGATTCTCAATAGTTGGCATACTAAAGTGATGGGAATGTAATGGCACACAGATAAAAGAGATTTACTTCAGTCAAAACTAGCTCAGCTGGTTCCTCCGCAACTGGTTTCCGATGGGCATAGGTTTGACTCTGTGGTTTGACATCTTCATCATCTGAATCTAAAACTATTATAGGAACAGATTTTGTAACTGGACCATTGCTTGTTAGGCTTTCAGAGACAAAATTACTTTGGTTGTAATTGGATGATATGTCTTCCAATTTTGCAATCGCTGTATGTTGCTTCATCGTGTCAACTGCAGTTGAAAGTTTAATAGGAGGAACTGCATTGAGTATTTCCGTTCTACGTAAGTTGATTTCTTTTAATGGCTTCTGTGACACTTCCATATTGACTATAATCTGCATCTATAAATAGACCATGAGAATCATTACCTTGAAAGAGCATCCTTTTCTTCGGGTTGCTGTTCTCATTTTCCTCCCCCGTAATCTTATGGCCTGTAAATATAATTAACATGAAACAAAATAAAAATGTAAAGTCAACAGCTTGACCACAAAGTGAGAAAAATCACAAAACAGGATAACTAATTTACTTATTGATGACTTTGAAAAACATAAAAACAAATCCCTGATACTAACCTGTAGCAGGTTATGATAACAAATGCATACAAAATACAACCAGAACTCATTTGTCTAGCGGTCTTAAGCGAAGCGATATGAAAGTTTATAAAGGTGTTAATTCCGTTAAGATATGGAGACATATGATCACAGCATACCAACTGCAAAGCCTTAATATCATGATTAGAAAACCATTTCTATTCTTCAAACGATAAATTCCACATGTAACTGATTCCATACAAAGAAATGCATCTTCGGCAAATTCACCATCCATCTTAAACAACCACTAGTTTCAGCCATTACAAGCAGACAACACCCATCCCATGTCCCTCCAAGTCAACTCACTTCCCACCTCAAATTACTCATTTACAAAACTCCAAGACAGCTCATCATTTTCCTGTAATTAATCAACTCTATAAACCAACAGCCTCTCGGCACAAATACACCAATAAACATTCAAAGAAACAAAGTGTCCACCAAAACCTGCTTTAGGGGCACATTTTCAAAACCCATCAAACTCGTGATAAACAAAAACACAATAAACAAATCAGAGCAATGATTTTGAATAGCAGGGACAATTATCGTACCGGGAGGACTATTCGTCGTACTCTGAGAATCTTCCACATCTCGCTTCATCTGCAAACCAGAAACCCGCGAAACTAAATCAACTCCAAAAAAAATCAAACAGTCGACAAAAACAACAAACCCTCAAAAACCAATCCCAAAACGACACCCGAGCTGACCACGTCGCACACAATCGCCGCTCGAAATCAACGCAACGACGGAGAAAAGCTAGGGCACAATGCGAGTAAAGTAAAAATCTCCAACGAACACCATTTTCTCGATAACAAAAAAAAAATTCCAATCACTACAAAAACCAAATTCGTCACCTTGCGGACCGCAACCAGAACGCTACGCCGATTCTCAGATCGTCGGCGAGGCAGGAGCAGCTGCAGCTCTGCTTTTCTGTAAACGCTCTGCCGTCTGCAACAAGAAGCGAGCTTGCTATTTATATCCTCAATGCAGATTTAAATGACGAGCGTCTCGCGTTTCCATATCGCGCTGCTACATTCAATGCGATGCCGCCACGTGTCCCCCATGCTGACGTCAGCGTTGAGGCTGCGTAGTCGTGAAATGGGGATGGTTTCATCGATGTGGCCAAACGCGGCACTACGTGAGAAGAACTCGGCGCGGTCGACGTCTCCGACTGGGATTTTTCAGGCTGTCGAGGATTCAGAATCATCTGCCGGTTCTGTCGCCGATGTTTCTTGCTTCGGATTTATGGTGTGAAGATTTTCTCTCTACTAATTTTTGAGCTGTTGTGACTTTGAGCAGGTTGAGTTTTGATTGAAGACATTGATGTGGAGATCACTGGTTTAGACGAAGTGAGATCTTCAGCACTGGAATTTGTAAGTGTAGCTGTTCTTAGATTTTGCTGTGATTGTAATCTTAAGACATTTAGTGTTGAATTGATGAGAATTTGTTGCTGGTTTTATCATACGAATGGTGCATTTGTAGCAGATTGTAGTACTTATCAAAAATGGTGATGTTGCCCTAAAGTGTAAGAGGATGAAGTTCTTGTTCTTCATTAAAAGAAGCTGTACATTGGCCTCCCAAGTTTTATATCTTGCTTGTCTTCAAGCTCCACGGAACCAAGTTGTTTCCCCAAATCCACAGCTCACACTTGAATTTTGTGGATCCTCCATTTGGCATTCTTGTGACATTTTTACTGGTTCAGATAAATCCTCATAGCTTCATGTTGTTATCATCGCTAGCACATTTCTTCTAAAAAAATTAATGAAGTCTATCAAGCGTCCAAGCTTATTAAGTTGAGCGGGAAAATGTACGAACTGATGTAAATGAAATTTTAATGTTAACTATCCTCCTAATAAACTAACACACTCATGAACCATTCGCGAACATATTCCGTCAAAACTTATTCTTATTTTTGAGCTCGTTGATAAATCCATAAAAATTCAGGTAAATCTCGATCAAACCTTATTTTTGAGTTTGATTTAGGTATTTTATATGAATATTTTTAGTTAGAAAAATAATGTAAATTAGAGCTTGAACCATCTAAGCAGCTCGACTCACTGGTTTGGAGGCCTTAACGACTCTCCCTACTTGTATTTTTCTAGCGCCATTTTTCAAATTACGATTGGAGCTTCAATGGAGGACGAAGGAGAGAGGTCCAGCTTCGTGGTCGGTTTGATTGAGAACAGAGCTAAGGAGGTAAACGCCGACTGGTCATCATCTTCTATCCAACTCATACCCTAATTTCGACTTCCCATGCTTGTTGAGCTCGGTTTCGGCGCGTCCAACGTCCGCCACGATCTACCTTTACTTTTCATTATTTGATCTCTTCTCTAGTTTGATTATCGTCGATTCTTTAATTTCAACAGAGAATGTCAGTGCATTTGGGAAATTGATTTTAATGTTTCACTTGATTGACATGAATTTACTTCCGGTAGTTTTGATCTGAATTTTTTGTTTTGTTTATCCTGTTCGCCCGAGGATGTGAGAAAATAATCTGGAAAAAGATGTATACACTATAGTTGCTGCTTTCTGGTTTTATTGTACTATAAAATGTTGCTTGATGCTTTTGGTGAGTGACTAATTTAGATTTTAAGAGGTTTCACTTCCATGGAATCAGGACATATACAATGTAAGTTACTACATGATTTGTCCTATTCGCCAGGTGTAAATACACAAGTGCTAATGTTCAAGGTTATGACATATTTCCTGTCGTTGTGTAGTATGTTCTAATACTTGGTATTTTGAAGCTCTCACAATCTATGTAGACACCTTACACGAGTCTTGATACACTTTGGAGAATGTTACAAATTCCTAGTTCAGTTTACTGTTTTTCTTTGTGCTTTTTGCTTCCTGCTTTTCTATCTCTTTGTATGTCAGTTATAGCTTTTATTTGAAAACAAGTAACGATTTGTAGGAGTTGCACCCATTTCATGTCAGTTATAACTCTGCTTCTTTACATTGGAACTAAACACTAGTCAATGACCAGGTAGGAGTTGCAGCTTTTGACTTAAGATCTGCTTCGTTACATCTTTCACAGTATATAGAAACCAGCAGCTCATACCAAAACACGAAAACTTTGTTAAATTTGTATGATCCAAATGTCATAATTGTTCCTCCCAACAAGCTTGCACCTGATGGCATGGTTGGAGTTTCTGAACTGGTTGACAAGTTCTTTCCCTTAGTCAGGAAGGTATGTGTTTCAGAGTTCACAGAGAGTGCATCAGTTAACTGTTCACAGATGTATAGGGTGGATATTTCATTGCCTTTTTAAATACAAGCATCATGCCTTTTTATGCAGGCTTTAATGGCTCGTGGTTGCTTTGATGACACTAAGGTTGCATTTCAAATTACCTTCATTAATTTATAGTTCTCTTGTTGATGGATCTCTTTCGCTACCAGGGGACTGTGTTGACAAAAAATTTAGCAGCTAAGGATCTTTCAGTGCTGGGATTGGATACATATTATAAGCAGTATTATCTGTGCTTAGCTGCTGCTGCGGCTACTATCAAGTGGTACTCAACTCTATCATGGCTATTGAGTGAATACATCTTTTAAAGGCATCAATATGCTATGCAAAATGCTGAAACATATTACCGCGTCAAGTAGGTAAAGTAGAACTATCTCAGTGACTTTGACTATCATAAAACCATTAATTGTAAGCCACAATTGTTGGGACAACCAACATGTAACATTGAGGGGGATTAAGATATACGGAATACAAGATTCAGTATAAAACAACATCTGAGCTCTGGACAATTAGTTTCCATATATTGGTAGCACATAAGGAATATAAAACACATTTAAAATGTCTGCTATATGTTTTTTTGTTGAAGATTTGTATATTGAGTGGTCTCCTGAACTGTACAAAAACAAAGCAGCACCCTAGATGGCACCAAAATAATGTACAGACATAGTGACACAAACAAAAACATCAGTAGCCTGACTTATCCTGTTAAAACTATCTGAGGCCAGGAAAAATCATCAGCAAAAGAGCCAGTTCAGACACTAATAACTAGACTATGCCTGAACTACACCAAATAGTTAGTTAAAAAATGCTCATGTCCTTTAACCATTGCTCATCGTGCTTGTATAACTCTGTTTTTGTAACGCATACGTCTTTAACTTGAGATTCTGTCTTCAAAGTTACAATTAGACAATTTCAAGCTAATAGCTTGACTTTACATTGATTTACAATAATTTGATTTGAACTTGTACTTTTGAGACCGAACTTTGCAATTGCTTAGTCCTCTGAGTTCAATTTTGTTTATGAATTTTGATATATTCAGGACAGAAGCAGAAAAAGGGGTCATTGTGACCAACCACTCATTGTCGGTATGTGTTTATTGGCATTTGTTGTTTTGTGTTAATGACCCAGCTCCTCAACCACATTGATATTTATGTGCTCCTAATTGCTACACTATGTAAAAGAGTTCATAGTTAAGATTGTGAAGCATTGGTTAACCTGGCTGAAGCAGCTGGGTTATCTGGCCATTCAACTTTTCTGATTCTGTTTTACTTTGACATGATCAGATATACTATATTGCTAGGCAAACCTATCTCACTGCTTCCTTCTCACAGGTTACATTTAATGGTTCATTGGACCACGTGAATATTGATGCAACAAGGTACGCTACTTCTTGATCATTCTCAACAATTCTATCTAGAGGCAACTGCACCCAAATTCTAAGAAACCTCTTTGATAAGTGTCCCTGTAATTGATTATTACATGCTTCCAGCGTTCAAAACCTTGAAATCATTGATACTCTTCATTCGAATCTGTTGGGCACAAACAACAAAAAGAAAAGTTTATTCTACATGCTTAAGACAACAAAGACCATTGGAGGGTACGTATGTCCAGAAACTTGCTAATTGATATTCCTCTTTCCACGCCTTCATGTATTGGTTAGTGTATTTATTTTTTCTCTTTTCTTTCTGATAGTCACCATATATCTGTAATTTAAAATATCAGAAGGCAGTCAGCATAGCACTTCCTTATCTAGCATTATACATCCTTTACAACTTATTAAAAGGGTGTAGATTGATTTTCTTAGTTGACTTCACAAAACTATTTGCTCACAACATTTAATAGAAATAATCTGTTCAGATTTAACTCCATTTCAAAAGGTTTCAAGGAAATGTTTCACCTACAGCAGCTGATATGCTAGTCTAGGGAAGGTTTAGGATTCAAATAATAATTAGTTTAACTTGTTAGTGCACACTGCATAGAGAATAGTTCTTTCAATCCAATGTATTTTGTTTCACAGGACCAGACTTCTTCGCGCAAACCTCTTACAACCTTTGAAGGACATTGAAACAATCAAGGCTCGGCTTGACTGTTTGGTCAGTCATTTTCCTAAACATCATTACAATAACCAGATTAGGGTCCAGCTGTTTTGACAAAAACTTGGAGGCACCGGTCAAGCATGTCAATATACTTGGGATTTCAACTTTGATTGGTCATGCTAATAACATTTGCCCAAATTTTATCCTAGATTCTTTTCAGCAGTTTCTGCATTAACTAGTATGTTTTTCCTCATGCAAACATTCCTCGTTTAGTTATGCGGTAATCATTTCACCAATTAATGAAAATCTATAGGATGAGCTGATGAGCAATGAGCAGCTGTTTTTTGGACTGGGTCAAGTGCTTCGCAAGTTTCCAAAAGAAACAGGTTAGCAACTCTGTCTTTCACATTGTTGTATGTAATTGAAATGGTAGGTTGGGTTAGTGAATTTAGAACTTTCTCCAGTTATGCTTCTCATGCAGATAGAGTACTTTGCCACTTTTGTTTCAAGCCTAAGAAAGTTCCAAATGAGGTCCTTAGTGACGATCATTCCAAAAAAAGTCAAGTTCTAGTTGCAAGCATTATTCTTCTAAAAACTGCTCTAGATGCCTTGCCCCTACTATCAAAGGTTGTTAGATGAAAAGCATAACATTTGATGTTTTATGTACTCTGTCATTTATCTGAATTTTTATGCTGATATATCTAGGTCCTGAAAGATGCAAAGAGCTTTCTTTTTGCAAATATTTACCACTCTGTATGTGTAAGTGAGAAATATGATTCTATAAGAAAGAGGTATTGACAGAATTCTGCATCTTTATTTGCATCTGATTACTGTCATCATACAGTTATATATGGCTACATCATTCATAAAGACATAAAAGCTGACATCTGCTTGGATATGAATTTATTTCAGAATTGGTGAGGTGATCGACGAAGATGTCCTGCATGCAAGGGCCCCTTTTGTTGCTCGTACTCAGCAGTGCTTTGCTATCAAGGCTGGAATAGATGGATTTCTGGACGTGGCAAGGAGATCATTCTGTGATACAAGTGAAGGTTTACCAATCTTACAGGCCATGCTGTTCAAATTTTGTTTCAGGCCACTTTTCCTTCTGTTGTCTATGGTATCTTAATTTTTTCTAATGAACAGCGATACATAACCTTGCTAACAAGTATCGTGAAGAACTCAAGATACCCAATCTGAAACTACCGTTCAACAACAGGCAAGGGTTTTACATCCGCATTCCGCACAAGGATGTCCAGGGGAAGCTCCCGAGTAAATTCATTCAGGTTCTTTGCATAAAGTTCATCATTTGGTTTTGCGAAAGTACTACCAGCCTTTGATAGAATAATTTATCGTCTGCTCACTGAAGGTAGTAAAGCATGGAAACAATTTACACTGTTCTACCTTGGAACTTGCATCTGTGAGTATTTTATAACTTCACCGACATCAAATGATATTTTCACATTGTCTTTCTATGAAACATTAAGAGGAAGCTGACTAATGTTAGCTGCTGGACTGTAACTTAAGTCCGATATCAATAAGACAAGGTCAGCTATAGAGCCGCAAATTAGTTTCACAGTGGAACTTGGTGGGTCTTGTGTATTAACAAAATGTTATTAGACACTTTAAACAGGCCCTAACTTGAGCAATACTTAGTTCCGCGGATCACATGCACATTTTCCGAGCTAGTAGTTTAGGATGTATTTTGTTTCAGTTACTACTTATTGGTACTATGCCTACATCTTGCATATCCAGACCATGGAATATCTTTTCTTCCTCTGACTAAGTGTGTGGTATTACAGCTGAATGTTAGAAATAAGTCTGCTGCGGGAGAATGCTATGCACGAACAGCAATGTGTCTTGAAGGTTGTGGTGATCACTTGAACATTCAGTATATGTTTTTATAATATACTTAAATATGTGGTACTTCTGTGTGTTTATGTGGTGCACCGGATACATTGGTACTATAAATGTGAATTATGATGAAAACACTTACGCCCATAAGATACTAATAATCCTCTGTAGAGTTTTGACTGAAAAAATTGCATTTGGAAGGTTGCAAACATCATTTGAACTTTGTTACCTGCATTATGAAACGGGCATTCCCATATCCGTTGTAAAATACAAAGGAATTAGTACACCAGTGTGTCAGTCACAAGTCAAAACCATCTTGAACTTGAAGCATACGAGAAAGGTTATTCAGATGTAATTTTCAGTCAGCAAATTTACTGTCTAATGGAAGGACGAGCGACCATATGCTCTCTTTCTCACATAGCTCAGTAATGTCATCCATGCCTCTTATTCAACTGTCTATCCTTTCATATTGTTTGCAAATGTGCCAGCCTTGCTTACAAGTTCCAGATTTTGTATGCAGCACTAATGGATGCCGTACGAAAGGATGTTGGTATGCTCACATTGCTAGCGGAGGTTTTGTGCATGTTGGATATGATTGTTAACTCATTTGCTCATATGGTATCCACAAAGCCAGTGGACAGATACACTAGACCAGAGTTTACGAGTACGCAGTTCAGAAGAAGACATATGTAAACTTGGCCTAGAATATAAAAGTATTTGATCGTTTTACCTATGGTCATCTGTAGGTGATGGTCCATTAGCGATTGATGCTGGAAGACACCCTGTCTTGGAAAGTATACATAGTGATTTTGTTGTACGTCCCTCAGCTCCTATAAATATAATCCCCACCCTTATGATTTTTTTTTTTCACTCATTCCATCTCAATCCTCTAGATCTAGCTTACAATCATTGATCCATTCATCTTTTGATACACTTGGTTATTGGCTCTTGTACTTCGTTGACTGGTGGTAGTAAATTGAATGTTGCTTTCAAGTACATCCAGTTAATTGTGTTCTTTGACATCTAGTGCAAGTTTAACTTTCAGGCCAACAATGTATTTCTCTCAGAAGCATCAAATATGGTGATCGTCACTGGTCCAAACATGTAAGTTTTAATTGGTTTGTTGATATTGTTAGATTCAGTGATGCATGGTAAAATTTATGTTCAATAAGCTGACAATTTCTTATTTTTCATCCTGCGCCAGACTTTTGTGATTTTTTGTTTATTATTTTGATATAGTCAGACTACATTCTGTGCATTTTTCAGGAGTGGAAAGAGCACTTATCTTCAACAAGTTTGCCTAACAGTCATTCTTGCTCAAATTGGCTGTTACGTTCCTGCCCGGTTTGCTACTCTTAGAGTAGTTGATCGGATATTTACAAGAATGAATGCTCCAGACAGTCTTGAATCAAATTCCAGTACGGTAATTAGCTGCTTACAAATTGCATTTTGTGTGTCGTTTAAGAAGCATGTACATGCATATATCACGCAAAAGCCCTGTGCTAACTATACATTTTCTGTAGCAGAGGGAATATAAGAGTGTGAGTGTTATAGTTTCTTCCCACAGATGAGGAGGATGAAAATTGTAGGTTATATTTTATTTGAAATATGCAGTTCATGACAGAGATGAGGGAAACAGCTTTCACCATGCAGAATGTCTCTGCGAGGTAAACACCCAGATTCACTATTTTGTACTGCAGCTGATGTATCATTTTTTAACCGGTTATTTCATTCTCTGTAAACAGGAGTCTAATCGTCATGGATGAGCTCGGGAGGGCAACCTCTTCCTCTGATGGATTTGCAATCGCTTGGAGCTGCTGCGAGCATCTCCTGTCACATAAAGCGTAACTCTTTTATTGATTAAATTTAGAACAATCCATCAAATAAATTCGCATGGTCTTCCTGATACAACCTCTCATTGAGTCAGCTGGTAGATGTCACATATCAGGCATATAACTGAAAGTGACCTTAATTACTGTTCAATAGGTATACTGTATTTGCTACGCACATGGAGAACCTAGTTGAACTAGCAACCATCTACCCAAATGTCAAAATTCTTCACTTTTATGTTGATGTCCAGAACAAACACTTGGATTTCAAGGTAAAATCTTTAATGCAGACTTTAATATGGTTCCTACTTTTCAACTCTAAGAAATGTTTCAGTCAGCTATATTCATTCCACGTTCCTTTCCTAGTTTCAACTCAAGGATGGGCCAAGACATGTCCTTCATTATGGCCTCTTACTGGCAGAAGTAGCAGGTTTACCAAGCTCTGTGATCACTACAGCAAGAAGCATCACAGCAAAGATCACACATAAGGTGATTGATGTATATGACCTCAAACAAGCTTTTGCAAATTGTCCTCGTCACCTAACCAATCTTAGACTCTCTTTGAAATCCTCAGGAAGTAAAGAGAATGCAAGTTAACTGTGTGCAACACCAGCCAATTCAAGCTGTCTATGGCGTGGCTCAAAGATTGATTTGCTTGAAATACTCCAGCCAAAAAGAGGACATGATCCGTCTGGCACTGCAAAACCTCCAGGAGAGTTATGCTGAGGGAAGAGTTTAACTCTTTTTTTTTAATCATTTCCTGACGCTGAATGCTGAAAGCTGTATGGTCATAGTAAAGGCCACTATGGCTGGCTTTTGTACGACAGCAAAATCAAGGGATTGAATATGTTAAACTTAGGACGTGTTTTTTAGACTTTAAATTTTCAGTAATTAAATAAAGTTAAGGTAAATTCAGTTAAATTAACTTAAGTTCAATTAAATTAAGTTAAATTCAGTTAAGTTAAGATAAATTAAGTAAAATTAAGATAAGTTAAATTATGTACTGAAAAAATAAACACCCCACCACACCGCTTCAACCCACCACACCATCCCCCAATCCACCACACCACCACCTCATCCCAACACCACCACCACCACCATCCCAACCACACCCCACCACCACCACCCCAACCACACCACTCACCACCACCAACCCACCACCACCACCACCCTAAACACACCACGACCACCCCAACCACACCACCATCCCACCACCACCACCACCCCAACCCACCACCACCACCCAAACAACACCACCACCCCAACCACACCACGACCACCCCAACCCACCACCCCAACCACACCACCACCCCCCCAACAACACCACCACTCCAACCCACCACCACCACCCAAACCACACCACCACCATCCCAACCCACCACCACAACCCTAACTACACCACCACCACCACCATATACTTTAAGGCTAAAAATATTTTTGTAAAAGTACTTAAGTTAAATTCAGTTAAGTTAAATTAATAAGTTAAATATAAGTTCAACTCTAAAGAACAGACCTTTAGTCGCATTCTTAAATTTATAGTAATACAACATTTCAAAGTATTTCCCAACTGAAAATTTGAGTAGCATATCTTTCAAACAAAATCAATACAGCGCAAGTATTTTCTCTATATTCAACAGTAAAATTGTATCTCGAATGTGTCGCTTTTCTTAAAAAATACACTTTTCTTGATTGATCATCTATTTATACTCATGAAAACTCACAACTTTCTTTTTGATGGAAAATGAAACAAAACACAGCAGTCTAACCAGACAACAAAAGGCTAAGACATATAGAGGGAGAATCATCTCCCCTTAACATGAAAACTCCACTTAGGGGTTGCTTATAAATTATGTCAACACATTTCTGACTTTTCACTTCGGGTATTTATTCATACAACTAAAACTAATCTGATGTCTTTAATCACGATAACCGAGTAATGACCTGATACTTGCACCACCGAGTACACCAACTAGCCACTCACAATTAAATGCTAGAGAGACCTACCAGGTTAGCTTCTCACCCGGAAAAGAGACCACTACATGAATTACCTACCCAATTAGCTTATAGGGTCCCGTTATGATTTAAAATTCAAGTTTATAAGTTATGATTCTATAATCTAATATAAATTAGTATATTCCAACTTCACCAAGTGCATATCCCAACAATCACCCCTCACTTTTGGAAATTGTGCATACTCCCCTTAATCAATGGTAGATTAGTAGTTGTGCTATGTTTTGTGATTCCCCATCTTATTAGCGGATAACTCACTTCATTAGGATCCAAAACACGAACCTTCGTTGTCCGCAAACTTCCGGTGGTCTAGTCAGACTTGATCTACAACTTCAGTAGGAAATTATTGGCCAGTCCCACATACCACAAATTGGGTCCAGATCGAACTAGATACCGAACTCGCTAACTTAACTGGAGTATAGTATCATTCTACCTAAAAATAAACTTATGAAACATGATTCTCTAATATAAGATAGTTTATTACAGCTTCACAAATTAATATGAAACAATTTAATCAAGTGCATATAACAATTAGAAATGGAAAGCAACTAATGAAAAGCATGCACGTGATCAAAATTGAAGAACCACCAAAGAAATCAGACTAGACAATGAAACAAGCATCTAGTAATAGAGGACAAACAGCAAGAAAGGACAAGTCAGACCAGCGAGAATCGTTCAAACCACCTCTCCCGTACATCATCCCCTTCCTCGACAAAGGCTGATCTGAGGTATGACTTTCTTGACAAAACAGCACAAGAAGATGCTATAACACTCCTTGAAGATCGTAGCTGGAGCACAATTTAAAGATTGATAAAACAACAACAAAGTACAGCGACAAGCACACGAAAGTACTATAGCAATATGTGGACCACAAAAGCTGAGGCAAGCTACGCAAAAGACAAATGACAGAAACTGTTATAGCAACCCGTGGTGATTTGAAGCTAGAGCAAAATGGTCGATCATCTTGGAGCTGCACGGAGAGCGTCCAAAGAGGTGTTGTCGGCATCGCAAAGGTTCAAGGAACATTGCAAACGTCCTCAAGTGCTCAGCAAACGTCATCACGCGGTCGGAAGTATTCAAGAAAGATAAGGTTTCTAAATTCTGATTTTGGAAACCAAATCTCAACAACTTGCAAGAATCTAGGAGAAGATTTGGGAGTCATAATGGAATTAGGATTTCTAAGTTTATTCAGAATGATATATGGGAGTGCAACACTCTACAAATATCGAAGACAAAATACACACAATGAGATACAATTGCAGAAGGCTGAATTGTAGAGTTGTGTTGAGCGCACAGAGAGATCAGAAATTGCTGAGTTTGATCGAGCATTGATCCACCAAACTCAACTGGAGCGTGGCTCGTTGAAGGATTAATCAGCGTATTCGGAGAACAACTGCGGACAGATGTTGTTACAGCGTGTTGAGGAGCTGAGTGACTCTTCTTGATAGTGACAGACGAGGATTGATTAAGGAGAGCAGTTTCTGAGTTGAAGGAACTCAGAGAGAGACGGAAAAATTGACAGAAAGTACTAGCGTCTACATAAGTTTAATTGCTCGGATTCCACTTCCCTCGGAAGCCTCATTTAATTGCTTTGATCTAATATTTTTATTTTTTCCTCAACGCCTCAACATGGAAATACTCTGTGTTTCTATCCACTTATCTCTGCAATTCTGCTCATCACCTTTGCCTCGAAAGCTAACTCCTCTCTTGCCAACTATCATCCAGCTCATTAGAAATTTTTTTGCCTCGTCTATTGATTAAATGAAACTATAATAAAATATATCCTTCTCTTCATTGTCATAATGAACATTTCCAAAAACTTATTTGTTCCGTCTCATGATCTTTTGACCATATCTCCTTTAGAGATCTATTATGATGTCTACATCTACTTTTATCTTTTATATTTAATATATATCATTTGTGATTCGTACATCATATTGTACACGTACGTTATATAAGATTCAATACACACAGTATTCATAACACAGCCAGTGTTTCATTTTTTTACTATCAAATTCTTAATCTGGATTCAGCATCCGGCTTTTCTCGCCTGCTGCTGCATGAGCCTACAACTCCTCGCCTGTCGCACCAGAGCCTACAAACTACCGGACCCGTCACGCCATCTGCCGACTTGCCAAGCTTCACATTGCGAATAACCTATCAAGCTTCACATGCCAAGATTCAGACCTACAAAACCATCTGCCCCAAATGTAATTTTTTTTTAATATTACCCTAAATTCCCGACCCAAACTTGCCTACTTGGATTCGTCGTCGCTCCAGTTTTCTTCAGATTGCAACCAAATCTGAATCTAGTGTTACATTTGCTACTGCTAAGAGTTGGCTCGGTTTAAAAAGTCAACCAAGTGAACTCGGTCAATATTTGAGTCAACTAAGTTAACTGTCTGAGTCAACTCAATCCCCATTCGAGTCAACTTAGTAAACAACTGAACTATGATGGTGAGCGCCCTGGCTGCACATATTGTCATGGGATAAATCATCTAGAGTAGGGGTGTCGCAAAAAGCAGAGGGATACTGCTGGTAGTTATATTAGACGTCAGTCGAGGCTATGTACAAGCACACTCCACTTAAGGAGGATCCGGAGCCTCCGACATTCAGGAATTGGTCACGTTGTTTCGCCGCATGGCTACCTCTACAACTTAGAATCTGCTTGTTTTGTCGCTCAGTCTGCTAGCAATGAAAGAACTACTTGTATCCCATCGTAAGGTAAATCCTCTTGGCTTTTAGACTCCGGTGTTGCTTTTCATATGACTTTTGATTCTACATGTCTTAGGTTTGTTAGTCCTCTCATTTTCTATTTATCTGTTGAGACCACATATGAAATTACTCTTTCTATTGCAGGATGAAGAACTTTCTTGACTTCCTCTTTCCATGTTCTCGTAGTCTTTCTTATTCTCAAGTTGACCATGGAGCTGATTTTTTCCGGTCAACTCACTAATCATGTTTGTTGCATAATCATTGATTCTGATTCTTTTTCTATACAAGATCGTCACACGGGGACTCTGATTGGTACTGACCCACGACGTCTCTAGGAGCTTGACTGGCTTTATCTTCCTTCCGGTTAAGCATCCAGTCTGTCTCCATCAACTTTCAACCAGGTTGTTGGCACAGTGGCATCATCAATAGGGTCATATCTACGGCTCTCGCCTTTTATCTTTAGCTCGTCATGGACTCCTAAGATTCGTTTCTGGTGATGAGTTCTTCGACGGTCAGGTTTGTAAGCTAGGAAAATAGTTTCAGCTTCCCTATCGCTCTAGTGAGTGTATTTCTCAGCCTTCTTTTGATCTTGTTCATTCTGATATTTGCGGTCCTACTCCCTTTGTCTCAAAAGGGGGTCATCGATACTACATTATTTTTATAGATGATTGTTCTCGCTATACTTGGCTTTATTTCATGTTATCTCGTAGTGACATGTTATCTATCCATAAAACATTTGCCACCATGATCTGTACTTAGTTTGATACCCCCATTTGTATCCTTCATGCTAATTTAGCTGGAGAATATTTGTTCCTTCCTCTTCGTCGTTTCCTTGTGGAGCAAAGCACTTTATCGTAATTCTTGTGTCTGGGCGCACATACTTAGAACGGTGCTGCTGAGCGCAAGCATCGACACCTTCTTGCACTTGCTCGCACTCTTATGCTTGCTTCAGGTGTACCACCTCACGTTTCGACTGAGGCTGTTTCTAACGCCTCTTATCTCATTAAATTCAACCTTCCTTTGCCATTCAAGGCGGTATTCTTGTCCAGCGCTTATACGGAAAAATTCTCGAATAATCTCATTTTCGCCATTTTGGCTTATGTCCACACCAAGCTAACCACTCGATTTTTGCTTGTGTCATTTAGGATATAGTCCAAAGCATAAGGGATATTGTTGTTGGGATCCTGTTGGTCGACCTTCCTCTAGTTCGACTTCGATATCCTTTGTCAAATGTGTCTCCTTTTTTTCATTCCCTGATGCGCCTTATTAGCATTTCCATACCACCACCTTCGTCGCCTTCTACAGTGCCTTCACCGATTGTTTCCTCTAGTGGTGTTTCTATTATCCAGTTCATTACATATGTCACCTTCTATAGCTGCCCCTTCTTCTCCACCACCTTCTCTTGTTGAGTTGTCCTCTTTGGTACCCTCCTCTTTATATGCCCTTCGTGATCAACAGTCTATTTGGCCGCCTGTGCATTTTGGCATTGTTGCGGCTACTCTTGCCAAACCCACCTCTTACCGTGAAGCCATCACTCATCAGGAGTGGCAACATGGAAGGGTAGAGGAGCTTGCCGCTCTTGAGCGCACTGGTATTTGGGAACTTGTGCCTCCTGCTCATGTGTGTCCTATCTACTGCAACTGAGTTTACAAGGTTACGACCCACTCGGATTGTTCATTTGAGAGCTACAAAGCTCATCATGTAGCTCGTGGTATTCAACAAGAGCATGAATATGACTATGATGAGACGTTTACCCTTGTAGCTCACATGACCATTGTTCGTACATTCCTTATCGTAGCCACTGTTCGTGAGTGGTTCATCTCTTAGAGCATCTCCAATGGTATCATGTAAAATCATCATCTAAAATATAATATTATATTAGTTATGTATAATTTAGATGCTGGAAAATAGTTTTTCCTCCAATGGCATTATGCATAATGGTTATGTATATTTAAAAATTAAAATTCATTGGCTATAAATTCAGCAATCATCTATACCAAAAAAAAAAAAATTCCAAATCAAGACAACAAAAAGATTCGATGAATGGAGAAATTCTTTGAACATCCTTTTTCTTCGGTAAATACGGTTGAGATCCCATATATTCACTGTCTTCGTATAAGCATTCATTAAAAATTTGTGTGAATGATGTGTCCATTCCGTACAAATGTATCTGAAATAAGTTAAAAAATAGGTGTCAAAAAAGTGTGAATTGCTAGAATCAGTCACTAGACTTACTAAAAAAATAGTTCCTATGACAAAAATTTCAAACCATCCATATAACTTGCCTAATCATTCCAGTAAATTAAACTTTAAAAAGAGTACTTGGGTGATATAATACCTCTTGAGACATTGCTGCCATGAAAGAGTAGATTTTAAGCCTACAATTTGTTGCCAGAGGATCAGAGTAATGAGAAACTCATAAACTGTAACTTGTAGGATTGCAAAAACTGAACAAAGGAAAGAAGCACCAGCATCTGATACCTGGTTGAAGAGCTGGAGCAGAAGGAAGATAAGATTTGCTGGTGGCAGAAATCCAACTCATCATTTGCAACAATGATGATGCTGCTACTATCACAAGCCAGCAGATGATGCCCTTCATTTTGCCAACACTGCTAGGCTTGAAATGATGATGAGCTAAGACTGGAAGTACATGGCTATGTAAAAAATAATGAACCGATCACTGCAACCTGCAAGTTTGAAGAGGACATGTATCTATTGAGAGACTTATATAAGAATAGGTTGTAAGAGAGATGGACCAAAAATTTGCTAAGTGACCTTAAAGGATAGCCCCAACTTACCTAAGCACATAATCTAGTTTTGAGTTGAAGCAAACCATATACAAAAATACAAACCAACTTAAACAAAAAGACGCTACATCACTGAAATCAGACACAATAAGGAACATAAGGATAACAAAGATAAGTGACCATAAGGAAAGCAGACCATCACAATAAGTGATTATAAGGATAGCCAAACCTGCCAGTCAAATTCCGATCTGTCCAGCTTCAAGAGGTACAATATAGCAAAGAAATCATCGCGGTCAACATAAGTATCCACAATAAGCCGCCGCGGAAATCCCTCGGCCTCACATTTCTCAACTGAACACCCAACAACGCCCAAAGTCACCACCAAAACAACTAATCAGCTACGTCTCTACATAACCTTCATTTTACTCCACTACTCAGAAATGTTATACAAAAAACCTCGATCCAAATTCAACACTCCTCCCCTCTCCTCTCCTTCACCCATCCAAAACCAACAAAAACAAAAACAACAAAATCATAACTATGCACCGAAATACAAATCAACGAGCTATTAATCAGTAAATCGAAAGACAAGTAGAGTAACAGAAAAATGCATACCCGATCATCATCCGGAAGACGATCTCTCCTTCCTTCGCCTTCCACCGAAGATCACAAATTTGTAGCTTCTCAAGAACTTCTATTTAGAGAAGAATATAACCATAAACTGAACCGGCGAATCAAGGAGAGAAGAGGGGCTGAGCCCTGGAGGAAGAGATGCTGAGCCCAGGAGGAAGCGACTGAGCTATTTTCGATGCTATTGCTGCTGCTGAAAATCGTCTGATGCTCTAAATCCTCGCCTCCAACAACAATAAAAACCAAATAGCGATCAGAATATGGATGGCAGATTTGGTGATCGAAGAAACGATTCTCTAAAATTATACAGAATGTGAGATCTGCGTTGGAGAAGGAGAAATATATATTTTTTTTATATAAATTGGACTATTATAGCTAATGGGCTTGTTTAGAGAACAGCCTTGGAGATGCTCTTAGCATGTTGTTAAAGATATTAAGATTTTTATATCATTCATTTGCATGTTGTACCATAGAGGTATGGTTATTGAGTTTTCATTTAAGAGCATAGTTGACGTAGCGGAAGCACGTGAATTCGCCAGCGATAAATTCACAACAATAAGGGAACTAGAATCAATATAGAGAAACTCTAGAAGTTTATTAATTAAAAGATGATTTCCATTGTACATTACGATTCTATTTATACGAAATACAAAAACTAAATTAGGAAACCAAATAAAAGCAATTACCAAAAAGTAAAGTTAATCTAACACTAAATCGAAAGAAGTCTGCCATATTGAAAAATATCATGAGAATTGTCAAACTGTGATTTGGCCCCGAAATGATGCCGAATGGCAGAAAAACTTCACACATCACGAGCAAAGCTCGTTATTTGTGATCAGAAGAACGTTTTGCTTCGGACCATCCAATTTTCGCTACGATCGAACATGATCTTCAAATTTGTTCGATAATGCCTATATATCATTCATTTACATGTTCTCCAAGTATGGCTATTGAGTTTTCATTTAAGAGCAAATTGATGTTGTCAATATTGTTGTGATACTTTTAACACATGTGGCCCATACATAAGGATTATCATTACGAAAATTCAACTGATCATTATAGTGAAAAATACAAGTTAAATTTTTCTTGAAATTATTGTCTTTCCCAGACATTCCCATGATGTCATTTGTCTAATTTACAGTGAAACTAATTTTCAAACTATTAGACTATGTACAATGAGGTTGTTGAATTGGAGATTAAGTAGTTGAATAGGTTTAATAAGGTAGTTGAATAGGGTGTTGAATATGAGTTGAATTATTTGGTATTGAAATGAGGCTATTTACAATGGGGTAGTTGAATATGGGGATTAAGTAGTTGAATAGGTTTAATGAGGTAGTCGAATATGGTGTTGAATATGATTTAGATTATTCGGTGTTGAATTAATTAAACATGTTGAATGAAGATGTGGTGGGGACCATGTGTGACATACCAATATACGTCGATTGTTTATTGGTTACTGATTTTTTTAGATTTTAATTTTTATACCAAAATTCATATTTTTTTATGCTCTACAAATACATACTCGCTTCATTTGATTTGGACACCGGAAAAAAAAACCTCTTTCTTCTTCATTTTAAACCCTTCTTTTTAGCCAAATGGATCCCAACAATAATTCATTTGTCTACCCAAATCTCCACAATTATCAGTTTCAAAATCAACAATCCAGCCAACAAAATACTCAAAACACTCCAAACTATGGGTTTGCACCAAATTTCATCATGCCTTCATCTGCTCCAAATTATAGTCCATATTATGAATCAATGATGTCATATTCATCTCAAGCACCACCTTATTATTCATCTACTCCAATAGGAAATGTACCAGTTCCAAATGTTGGAGCAACTGAATTTTCCGAATTTTCTACACAAATGGTGCTTGGTGGTATGAGCAGTGATAATGAAGTCACTCCAATTGCAGGAGATTCAACTCATTCTCGTCGGAAAAGCCCTAAATGGACCACCGATCAAAATTTGGTGCTACTTAGTGGGTGGATTAAATATGGAACCGACAGTGTTGTTGGCAGAAACCAAAAAAGTGAGTTATATTGGGGTAAAATTGCCGAATTTGATTGTCGAGGATGAACGAGATACATATGCTCAACACTGGACCGATTATGATCAATCTGAACCGAGTGGGTCTAATACACAACAACAATTCTCCACCAAGGTGCTACCAGCATTCACAAATCATGTGCGTGCTAGATCTGAGATGCATGATTCCAATCTCATGCTTAAGCGCCTACTGCTGCACATTGGTCGGTGCTTGCGACACGGCGACATGGATAAGCTGGAATGTCCAATCTCTCTGAATATTTCTTCCTCTTCTCTGGATTTTGTTTCTTTAAATCTTCAACGCAGCGAGCATCGGCTATACATGTAAACGATCTTGCTTTTCCAGAATAGTACCTTGAAAGTCCCCTCCTGCTGAAATCAAGTTTTGTTAGTCTGGGTGACTATTACATAATGCTTTTTAAAATTAGGGAAAAACATTATTTTTACTTCTGAGGAAGATTTTTCCTGAGAGAATCCATGTTGAATGCCCTTGCCATATCACTGTAGTTATCCATGTTCAATCGATTGACCAAAAAGATGGTTGTTTTCTGTTGGTGATGTTTAAGTTCCAATAACCCTATCAGGAGTTCGTTATATAGGTAGGAATGGAATAGCTGGTGGGGGTCAATAAGGTTAGCTAAGATGGTAATGAGTGCATCGTCCATATGTTTTTGTTGGCTAGAGATGGTTAAATGTGAGCTTTTGGGGGGCATCCACACCTTTTTTTATTCTTTTTCCCGTTCGCTCACTCTTTCAGCATCTGTCATACTTAGACTATGTACAATGGGGTTGTTGAAGTGGGGATTAAGTAGTTGAATAGGTTTAATGAGGTAGTTGAATAAGGTGTTGAATATGAGGATTATTTGGTATTAAATTGAGATTTATTACAATGGGGTAGTTGAATATGAGATTAAGTAGTTGAATAGGTTTAATGAGGTAGTTGAATATGGTGTTGAATATGATTTGCATTATTCGGTGTTGAATTAATTAAACATGTTGAATGAAGATGTGGTGGGGACCATGTATGACATACCAATATACATCTTGTTTATTGGTTGACTGATTTTTTTAGATTAATGAGCATACGTAAGTTTTGACTTTTACATCCATAAATGTGTAGCATTACAACAATCATATTGATAAAATATCCATATGAACAAAATCCTTGTTTACTTTAGTGCAGGCTCCATTGGGATATGGAAGTCTGGACTTTGAACTTGTAACGGAAGGAGTTGTGTTTATTAGTTTACCTTCCATTTAGATCAGCAAATTGAGAAAACATGGCTGTTCCTGAGTGGCCTTGGAGGGCCTGAGATTCAGCTGGAGACTTGTTCTCGTCTGGTAGAGGGAGAGCAGAAGCAGGTTCCTTGGGTGAGGAGGAATCAGCAGCAGTTGGTGTTGGAATTGTGGCGAGTGATGACTCCTCCTCTGCTGCTTTGCCATGAGATGAAGCTTCTTGAAGCTGCAAAGCATACTCCAAGTTCCACAGCACGTCGCCCATGGTAGGCCTGTCCACACCATACTCAGCCAAACACTTCTCTGCTGCCTCAGCAAACTTGTTCATTGACTCGGGATTAATAGCTCCCACAAGGTGAGGATCTATGATTTTCTCCAGTAACCCCTTGCGTTTCCACTGCATAGCCCACTCAGCTAAGTTAACCTGCTCTCTTGGAAGTGCAGGGTTTATGGCAGGTCGAGCACAGAGAGCCTCAAGCAACACAACCCCGAATGAGTAAACATCGGATTTGTCCGTCAGTTGCTGTCTCCTAAAGTATTCAGGATCCAGATACCCAAAGCTACCCTTCACGGCCGTGCTGACGTGGGTTTGTTCCATTGTGGGTCCACATTTAGACAGACCAAAGTCAGCCACCTTAGCAACAAACTGATCATCAAGAAGAATGTTGGTCGTCTTCACATCTCTATGGATAATTCCTTGAGCAGCACCAGTGTGAAGGTAGTGAAGCCCTCGTGCCGAACCAATGCAGATCTCCAGCCTTTGTTTCCAGGGCAATGGTGGCAAGTTCTTGCCATATAAATGATCTCTGAATGGACCATTGGACATGAACTCGTACACAAGGATCATCTCATCATTCTCGTCACAGTACCCAATGAGGGACACCAAGTGCCTGTGCCTGAGTTTTGACAGGAGCTGAATCTCAGTCTGGAACTCTGTGATACCTTGCTCAGATTGTGGGTTTCCTCTCTTGACAGCCACCTTGACCCCATCATCAATCTCTCCGATGTAGACATTTCCGAAACCTCCAACCCCAATAATGGCGTTGGAGTCAAAGTTCTTGGTTGCCTCCTGCAACTCTGCAAAGGAGAAGTACCTACCAAGCATGCTGGATGAGTAGAATCCACTTTTGTGGGACATTGAGGTCTTGCTAGCCATGAAGCTTGTGTCACCTGCATGTAATGGAAGCAACCATGAAGAGAAGCTGTTCCTCTTCTGCCAGTCCTGAGGCCTCTTTTGCCACTTGATCACCATGGCACCAAGACCCACAAAGGCTCCAAACATCATGGCAAAACCCACAGCTGCAACAGTGTTCCTGGTAGAGCCACTGCCACCCGGGGCAGCTTTAGTCCCATCTACGCCGTACTGTCCGCCCAAGCTGTTCACGGAGTTGCTCAGCTTCATCACCTCAACTCCGTTGATCAACGCATTCTTTGCCCCTGCATTATCCGGAGTTGGTCCTATTTGGATGGTGATCTTGTCACCAGAAATGGCCTCATCAACTACAAGGTCTTTATAATATGGAGTGGCCAAAGCATTGTTAATGCTGGACAGGTCAAGGCCAGAGATTGCCATTTTCCCATTGACGTACACATTGAAGTACAAATCGTTGAGGGATCTACTGACTATGTCGCAGAAATGTAACCTGACCAGGTAGCTGAATCCTGAATCCACAGTGAAATCCCAGGTGACATTGAAGTTGGGTGTGTTTACTTCTGCATCTGCCATCTGCTGAGCCGTGGCGTAAACCCACTGCGGCGCGATCAGAGCAGTAACAGTGTCACCATCCGGATATTTAACAGCAGTGGGAGCTACAGAAGCGTTCTTGGCAAGGTTGGCAGAGCGCAAAAACTGTGAGTCAGGGATCCATGTCCTGCCCAATGTGTCATTTTGGGTGGAGACCAATGGACCACCCATGTTTACCCGGTGGCTCACTTGATATGAATAATTATGCAAGCCCTTGAAGCTGTTTACAGGAAACAAAGCTGAGCCGGTATCAGCTATCAACGCATCAGGAGCTGAGACAACTTCAATGGCGTTAATGAACGCAACAGATCCGCTCTTTGGGGTAAATTTCAGGATGAACTCTTCATTCTTCACATTGATAAGGTACTCCTTGAGGAACCAGCCGCTCTTGTTCTGCACGGTGAAGTCATCTAAGAGCACATAATCTGCCGTCTGCACGTCAAATTTGGCATCCTTGTTCAAATCAAATTGAGAATTTTCCAACGGGTAGAAATGGAGTCTGATCCAGTGCCATCCGGCGCTGCCCATTTTGAAAGTATAGGTCGCTTCTTCTTTAAAAACTCGAGCTGAGAGGTATATGGCCAGAGGAACATCAGCAGAGGGGACAGAGATTGAGATATCATCTTTGGCATTGAGCATGGACTTGCTTTGTTCATTAGTCAAGAAAATGCGGCCATCAGGAAGAGTGGCAAAGCTAGTGGAACCGCAATCTATAAGGAAACTATCCTTTGGGGTAAAGGTGACGGAGGCATAAGAAGTGGAGAAGACACAGAGGAAGGCCAGGAGGGTGGTGGACATGGTGATTGATGAGGAAGATTTCATCCTCCTTTTTCCCATTCCCTCCTGGGTCAGAATGAGATGATGTTAAAGATCAGAAGAAAGCGAATTCAGGGGACTTGGTTTGTTGTTTATTTATCGGGTTTTGTGGATTTTCTCCTTATTTTTGCTATCTACCTCCCCATGGCTGGAGTTCTTGGTTGGATGTTGAATGTGAATGGAAGAAGGAGAAGCTGAGGCCATAGAAATTTGTGGGGATGGAGCTATTTTTGGTTAAGAGTGAATGGCGTGGGGGGTTTGAAGAGGTCATTGGAATCCAGGTGAGGCCAGTTTCTGGTTTCTAAGTATAGATTGTGAGAATAAAACTGTCATTGACTAAAGAGATGTATATACATACATATTGTTACAACACAACAGGGATTCGGATTCATACAGAGGTCTGTCTAGCTGAACAGAGATAGGAACTGAAAAGCTATAATACTTTGTGCATATAAATGCCTGAAGGTTAACATTATAGCCCGTACGGCACAGAAAACAACTAAGATCATACTAATGGAAATCAGCATCAGGGTTATGGATCGTCCTGAGTTGCCCGTCGGATTTGAACATGGATGACGGCATCTCAATCGTTCAGTCACACCCTGATTGAACACAACACATTTACTTATGTAGTTTAGTTTCACCGGCGCCGATGAGATAAATAAAAAGGAATTGAGAGTAGATGCTCAACAAGCAAAAACTTACAAGAGTTTCTCCTGCCAAAAAGGCGCTTTCTTTTTGCTAGATTGGCTCTCTGACGATGGTTTATTGTATTTTGACCCAAGTGAGAAATGACGCTTCAAAAAGGAACTCCTGGTACTAGAGCTTGAGTCTATCTTCATACCTTTCCCTACACCATGACTTGCCCCAACCAAGCTACTTTTAAATTTAGCAATGAGGCTTTGTGATCTCTTACTGATCTTGAACCTCGATTCCATTTCACTTTTCATAGCCCTCTCGGACACTTTCATTGCATTTTTCTCCTCGGGAGTACATACTGGACAGGCTGGATCATATTTGCCAGCTTCCAGGGTCATACGTTCCAAGCAATCGGCATGGTAAACGTGACCGCATACCAACACAGCATCCGCTGCCAACTCATTTGCCATATATGAGGATCTTTCAGACAATAGCTTGGAACAAATCCCGCAAGTTTTTACTTGAAAGGATGGAGAAGAGGAATGGGCACTGCTTGATCTGGTTAGGGTGTCACCGTTGTTGCCTATCGAGTCACTACCAAAAGACCATCTCTCTGTGTGAGCAGAGGCCAAATATTCTGGGATAGACCGGCCATCTGATGACCCAGCATGGGATCCCCCCGCAGAGTTATTAGCCCATCCAGGCCGCATGGGAGATGGTTTCTCCCCATATGCTCCTGGAGACTTGAAACCTGATGTCCGACAATCAGGTGCTTGCATATACGACTGATTTCCTGGAATGCGATGGGTCAATCTTGCTGGAGTTGAGCTTGCATGGAATAAGTGACCTCCCGTAGACAATGGAGAACTTCCTGGAGATCTATATGGAGCAGTATTATAGTCTATTGCCTCCTTGCCCTATAAAATTGCCATAACAATAGAATAGACATGAGTATATAAGGGATAAAAAGAGAAGAACAATAAAGCACGTTCAACAATTTCTTGAATTTACAGGTTCTCACCTCCAAGGAAACCCTCCTAGATGTAGATGCATCTGTAAGTAACAAAAAAAAAAAATTATAATTCAACTTATTAAGCAGTCCAATAACAATAAATAAAGTTGATGGGGTTTCCTCAAATCTAGATCACAAATTTAAATATGAAACAAATGCATTTCACATCCAATAAATCTGCTTTGTTTTTTCCACATAAAATGGACAAAAATAGAGGGCTAGTCTCGAAATATTCTCAAATTAAAACAGCATCTCAAAAGGAGAAGAAAGCCCACAGACGTACTATGCACCAATAAAACAAACACAGCTTGCATAAAATAGAAGCACTAAGCCTAACACCTTGGCGTGACTCTCTGAATAGAATTAAAGGCCATATAAATTCAGTGATGCTACTGCATCTGCTACTTTTGGAAGCTAAAATGGAACTCTTTCGTCATATACCATTGAAAATTGAATATGTTTCTGGTATCCATAATCAGTCTTAATATTCTTAGCTCCAGATAGACCATCCAAAATTAAGATGCATATCAGAATGGAAACATGAAGGCAAAAAAAAAAAAATACACCTGTTAAAAAAACATATAACAAACTTTCGTAAAAGAAGGAGATTTACACTCGGGGAAGTATACGATCTCATGGAAAACATCATTAACATGCTGACAAAACTGATGTCAACGCTGTAAAACAGTCTCACTATAAGACCATGTCATTCTGTGTTACAAGGTGACTGATAACTCTTAAATTTAGAACAATCAGTAATGTAACTTAATCAAGTAACAATTCCATAGTCAACCACTTCCATGATATTTTACTTTCTTCACGGTGTTAGAAAAATCTTAAAACTGACGTTAAGGTTGGTTTTTATCAGTCAAATATTTATATACCCTAAACTAGCGCCATGCTTGTACGTATCAAAAGACTGGAGCATGGAAGAACAATGAGAAAGAGCGCAAACTGTACCATAATGCATACCTGAATTAGGAGACCTGAAATCTCGAATAGAAACCCCTTCTTCTGGAAGTGGAGATCTGCTCCATGCAAGTGGCTGATAGTTTTCAGGACTACCTACTTCAGATAGTGTTCTTACTGCTGTTTCAGATATGTTTTCCAACTGGCTATCGCTACTGCTCATGGCTGCAAACCATAGTACTGCAGTCTCCTCGCCAGCTACACGCCCTCGGTTATCCCGCCGAACATTCCACGACGAAGAGCAGCGAGCATTAATACCCGAGGAGAGCACATTTGGTCCATCTGATACTGACTTACTTTTAGCCGGGACACAACAAGACGCGCCCATTTTCAAAAGGACACAAATTCCTTGAATAGACCTCTTCCCAGTTGCTGGATGCAAATAGATAACTGTACTACAATTACTTTCGATGTTGAATATCGAGGTCACTAATCAAGTCATCTGAAAAACAAACACTAAGCTGAATTACAATCCACATAAATAGCTTTAACAAGTGGTGCAGCATCCAGCTATAATTAAATGAGTATCTTGTCCAGTAACAACAAGCGCCACCAGCCATACTTAAAAAAATTCTTGAAAATAGTTAACTTAAGGCAGATTCCTCTGTAAATTAGGTACAGTACAGGATCCCCAGTGAACTATCCAAATCCCATAAAAAAATTCCGGCGGAAAAACCTAAGCCCTAAAATCAAAATCCAATTCAACCAAATCAAGCCTTAACACACACACACACATGCGCTTCTAAGAATCAGAATTTAGAGACTTGCACAACCATCAACTGCATCAAAATCATCTCAGATAGAGAAAATCAATGTCAGCATTAAATATCTTCATCACCTTTTCACATCACCGCAAAGGATAAAAACTACACGAGAGTGACCGCAACACAAAAACCTACCTTTCGATGGCCGGAGCGCCTGAAACGAAAGCTTGATCGGAGAGAAATCGGAGAATGCGGAGAGCGAGAGTAGAGAGAGAGAAACCGACTGCTTCCTCTCTTCATTTCTCAGTTGCATAAAACGAAAGGAACAAAAAGAAAAAGCGTCGTTTGGACGGTCGTTTCACACCGTTAGGTCGCTTTTGTAGTAAAGCGACCACGGATTTAACAGCGTTATTTTGACACGTCATCACGCCAGTTATGGTTTTTCGGGGTACACGTGGACTTTCATTGGTTATTAAATCCCTCATTTTCCGAATAACTTATTCAATTTTTTTCTTTTCCTTTTAAAAAATTTTCACAATTTTCAAAAGAAGTGACCAACTTTTATAAAAGCTACCAATTCATCTCTTTTAGAGAAAAATTTGTCATTCCTCACAAATTTATTCTTTATCTGTCATCACTTTTAAAAATATTTACATTCGAAATCTGTCATCACTTTTAAAAATATTTACATTCGAAGTGACGGTTTGTGTTTGGCACACTGGACGACTTTCATTCTAGCCACGTTGGGCAATCATATATAACTCCTTTCTTAGGTCGCCCCCTTCATGTTGGCTCTCTATGTTAGGGATACAAGTTCAAGGAAAGAGTTTACCACAAAAGACTAGTCTGATATGAAAAAGAACTTCTTGATATTATGTCACACTAACTGATTTCTCATCTAGGCGATGTGACACGTAACATTTTATTAATTTATATTTTTGACGTGTTGGTATGAGTGGCGGGTTGAGAACTAATATGACCAGAAAAAAAGCCAACAAACCTCTTCTACACGACGTCCACTTATTGGTACATTATTTTGTATCATAAATGACATGTTAATCATACCTTTTTTTTTTTTCTTCAGTACAACAATCCCAGAAGCACATAAGATCACTGATGCTCAAAATGCACAAAGTAAAAAACTGCAGAGGTTTATGTCCAGCACAAAATCAATGGAATGAGTTCTTGTAGCACAAGTAAATAATTGCCTGCAATATGCTGAGATACTGTGAAGCCCTGAAAATCATCACCACCACTTCTCATGGCGGATATAGTCTCTTTAAACGGTGGTCCTCCTGATCGGGGGCTGCCCCATCACCAGAACTGGAAAAAGCTCCGGAAGCCGAAATTTAGATCACAGATGAAATATTTGGAAGGGAAGAGAGGAAGTAAATATGAGGAGGATTTACCCGCTTCTTCTTCTTGTTTTTTTTCTCGATGTAGTCTATGAGCTCAGCCTGACGCTCAACGGCTTCGTGCAGAGCCTGTAGTTCAAAAATGTGTCAGATATGCGTGAGCATTGTGTAATTCAATATATACTAACATTTTTTCTATTAATCAGCCGATGAGACAAATTCTCAAGTGCATATATTCAACGCTATGATACCATATGAAAATGACTAGATATTTCGATTTACACTCTTATATGACTCAAAAGTCTTGACTCCTAAGTCATGGTTGTGTAACTCAATATATACTAGCATTTATTCAATTAATGAGTCGACGTAGAACAAATTACAAAGTGCATATACTGAGGAGGGATTTTAAACCTGATTGGCTGAGGAAAGCTGCAGCTCAAGAGCCTCGATGCGAGCGATGGCAGCATTGAGAAGCTCATCTTTCTCCGGGGGCATGATCGGTGGCTTGGCGGAGAAAGCGCACATTTTGGCTTCCAGCTCCGCCATTCTTTTCAGCAGGGCCATGTGCTCGTCGCTGGAGATGGTGGTCGGGGCGGGGAGTTGGTGGATTTGGCGTCTCATCATTGCGTCGATGGCGTAGTCTGGACTGGAATACAAGGTTGCATCAGCCATTTTTCTCGGCATGTTGCGAGTCAGACGGACCATAGTGACTATGCCCATGAGGAAGGCCACCATTCCATGAAGGATTTGGTTGCTTATTCCTTGCGGAGACTGCTTGTATCCCTCGCGCGCCGCGAAGTAATCTGCAGAAATCTTCCTATAATCAGACCCATATGCTCATTGAATCGAGGTAAATCCAGTGCAAGTGTGGTATTTTCCACAGCTATCCAAAAGAATCGTACCTTTCGAAAGCGCATAGTTGTTGTTCTGCATCTGTGCGCTCCATTGGGCAACTTTGTCCGCAGCCAGCTCATTTTTTGTTCGAGCCTGAAGGGCAGAAGTTCAATCAGCAATAATTATTAACAAGCCTGTTATAGACCCTTCAGAGTTCAGGCATCAGCGTTTTAAGAATCACATAGGAAAAAAAAGTGTCACTCCCGACAGACTACTTAATTTAACTTATTTATTTAAAATTTAAGTGCAAAAGAACGGGGCTTACTGCATCGCTGACAGAGAGCGGAGCTGGTTTTTTAGGCTCATCTGTGCCGGAAACAGCTTCTGACACGGAGGAACTGGGTTTCTTCGTGTTCTGCACACCTTAATTTTATCAGCAAGATTTCTTTCACAGGAGAACTATGATGAAAATTTATAGCAAGATAGTTTACAGACCTTAAGCGGGGAACTGGGTTCCTCGAAAGTAGGTTTTTCCTCGATGCCGGTCAGAAGTCTGCTAGTGCAGCATTTTGCTTCCCCATTTTGGACCATCTGTAATTCGAGCGTTAAATCTTGTAACTCAAGCTATTCAGCGAGAACATGTAGTAGTGTTAATTTTACTGAAAGTTACCAGCAAAATATCCGGGTCATTCCACGGGCCCTTATCAGAGCGCATGCAGCCACCCTTGTCCGTGCAAGTACAGCTACCGCCCAAAAACTCCGGCAGCTCACTGTTCAACCGCATTAATAGAGTTTCGTAAAAATCGTGATTTCAAAAATTATAGTTTTGGAGAATAGGCTAGATTTTATAAACATAATGAGGAATAGGCCTCACCTAGCATCAATTATTTCAAGCAATTTGCTCTGGTACTTGTTACCAAGAACCTGAATGAAAAAAGCGGGCAAAGTATGAACGGTTGATTTCAAAATTAAAAGAACACGGGTTAGTTTACAGGAACACAGATCTTACATGGATCTTGGCAGTGGTCTTAGGATCAAGAAAGGATTTGACGGTGTTCCACAGAAGCCTAAATCCAGAACCCGCATTGATAATGAACATGCGGTTCAACGACTGCGAACAATACAGAATTTGAACGTCAGATGACGATGAGACTAATAAGTTTTTTCCCAAAAATACGGGCTTACAAACACTTAAACATCACCTCTGGGTAATTGTCTCCATCGATCTTCTGAAGGCGCTGAACAAGGTCCCTGGCGGCTTTGCTGAAATTTTTTAGTCCCTGTAGCGTCAAACAACGAATCCTAAGTCCATCGTACGAGTTTACGCTAGATTGGATGATTTGTGATTAACACGGAAAACTTAAGAGACCAAGTTTCACATACCACACCATGGACATCCAAGATAGTTGTGCTTTGATCAATGTGTTTTTTTGCTGAAATGGAACAGGCGGGGAACTTCACGTCGAAGGTTCTCTCAAACTCGCGAACATGGTACTTCACGTAACGATCGAGTGTCGTAGCTTGCAAAAGCTTGTTGGCATCGACTTGGCCAAGTCTCTCGATGTAAACAGGACGACCCTCCTTGTCAACTCCATGATGACCTTGTGGATAGTATTGAAGGACTTCATCAACTTCTTTGAAATCAAAATCCTTGAAAAACACGGCAAGATGAAAAAAAAAATTATGCTCAGTTACGCTAAAATTGGACACAGAATTTTGAAAGACTCGTTAATGGTTACCGCCAGGACTGTGTCTGCCCCGAATTCCTTCCTCCAGTGCAGCATATTTGCCCACATTTGCTTTGTTTTCTCAATGTCGAAATTCCTGGCCTTCAAAAATCTGTATGATCCGATACAGATTTGTTAACAGCTGAAATCAACACCGATAAAAAAACAATGAAAGGCATCGCAACCTGAGCATCATGTGGTAATCATCGTGCTTTTTTGGAAGCAATTCTTCCAAAATAAGTGCTTGTCGTAACGCATCAACTGCCTTGAGCTCCTCGGCATCATGCTCGTCGACAATAGAAACACTCATGATTCTACTATTCCTCCTACCCCTCCTTGACCTCGACAGAGAGTTCCTGAACTTGTTAGACGCATTGATCGCCTTCTGCTTAAGAGACAACCTCGTCTTCCTCTCATCCTCAGACACCTCTACGTCAGATCCTGATCATACACGCACGGGACAACAGAAACAATCAAAATCTCTTCATAAATTTTCACGGCGTCCAAAATGTAGACAACAACAAGTTCTGAAAGTAAACGAATCACCTCGCCTCATATGTCCCTCTGTCGAACCAGCTATGGTCTCGCAAGCCGCCATTGTTCAGAATCTTACACCCTTTGTATCGAATATTTACAGAAAGGGCCAATTCACCAACTCCCTCACCTTCATGAATCGGCAAAAAACACTTCAAGCCCCTTGTTACAAAAATCGAACTAATCCAAATCCCAACAATTTTTCTTCACATAAACCACCACCAAACATGAATCCCACCGCCTAATCAGGCGGCTAAATTCACTACCAGATTTATCAGGCAAAGAAACATCAAAAATCCCAGCAACAAAAATTTCCAAACAAACGAAGGAACACACACAAATGTCATCACACAGATCACAAAAGCTAAAAAGCCCCAAATTTTGTCTACCAAAAAACCAATCCTACCTACCCCAGATCAATTTTTCAACCCCAGAAACTCAAACCCTAAAACCACATCAACAACAACAAGACATCAACATACGATGATGATGATCATACCTGTAGCAAAAACAACAACAACAACAAAAAACAGCGCAGGGAGGGCTGAGAGCTGAAAAAGCTCAAAACAACATATATAGCAAACCCCAAAACTGACCCGCTAGAGAAAAATAAAATCTCTAAAATTGCGGCACTGAGTGGTCGGGAGGACCGAAATGCCAGAAAGACAACCAGATCAACATCACCCCCTTCCTAAATTTAACATTTTTAAAAATAAATAAAAATTACAAAATCTAATGCGATGAGGAAGAGAGAGGGTTTTGATCTAAAAATAAACAAGTGGGGTTTGGCGAGAAGAGGTCGTTTTGACGATCATGTGAGGATGTCTGTAGAGAGAGAAAGATGAAAATGTAAGCCACTCCGAGATTTGGTGGGAAAAATGTTGTTGGTTGGTTCGTTCTTTCCCGGGAAAATAAATACAACCAATTCCCTTACGATACAACCGTACATAAATACATCGATATCCAAACGATATAATTTTATTCGAAAAGTATTTTAAATGATAAAAATTAAATCATATTATAAACTCAGAACACCGCTGTTCTAGAAAAGTCTACACATTATTTATCGAATACTATTAAAGGCCTTTTAAATATACAATTTATGTATTCAATATTCAATATTGCCATGGTATGATTATGAATCAATATATTTTTTAAATCGTGCATTAAACAAATTTAGAAGCATGTAGTGTTGTTTTTGGACGAAGCTACGGTGCGGCCAAGCGAAATACAATGACTGTTTAAATGATATAGTTTCAAATATAAAATGAAATATTATCACTTCTTATAACTCAATATAAGACAATTACAAATGGAAGATCACAAAAAAACTGTTCGGTTGTTTTTTAAAACGAAATGGTTACATTAACAAAAATTTTAAACTCAAACTATGTCCTATTTGTGATGGTTTTTGACTTCTTAAATAGTAAATTCATTTAAATATTTAATTGTAAATATTTAAAATATTTGTTGGATGATTCAAATGTCACCATGTTTGAGATCTTTTGGATTGGGTCAAATTAATAGGACGTATTTTACTAATTATAAATCGATAAATATTTATATTGAAAAAAGTAAATAAGTAAAATTTCCGACCTGCCGGATTCGAACCAGCGACCTAAGGATTTACTGTGAGCACACTACAGTCCTCCGCTCTACCAACTGAGCTAAGGTCGGAAGTTAACGATTTTACAAACTAGTTATTATAATAGTTTTATTATTTAAGAATGACGTCGTTTCGGTGTACGAGGATGAGATTAGCAAGGTGCAGATTACTGGTAGGGTTTTTACGCATCTTCGTCGTCATCATCGAGCCGCTGCTGCTGCTGCTGCTTTTCCACTGTCACAGATCGCTCCAGGTGAACCAGAGTGAACATGGTAAGCATTTATACGATCCGCGCGTTGAATACGGATTTTCGGTCGGTAGAAGGATCGTGATGGTTTACTTGTTTGGTGTAATCAGGCACCGAAGAAGGAGAAAGCTCCTCCGCCATCATCCAAGCCGGCAAAATCTGGCGGCGGAAAGCAGAAGAAGAAGGTCTCCTTAACATGATTTTTCGCTCTATTTGATTGAATTGATTTTTTAGTATTGCGTAGTTGTAAAAAGTCGATCGCATTGATTTTAGGGTTCACGAAGATGTTAACTGCAGTTTTTGTGTATTTTTCTGCTTGATTTGAAACTACAGAAGATTGTTAATGTGTCGAATTGGGGGGTTAGTTAGTGTCTGGAGATTGCAAGGGATGCGGTTACTAAATTCGTAATGTTGTGGTTTTAAAATTTGCAGAAGTGGAGCAAGGGAAAGCAGAAGGAGAAGGTGAACAACATGGTGTTGTTTGATCAGGCTACTTATGATAAGCTGCTCATTGAAGCTCCCAAGTTCAAGCTCATTACGCCGTCCATTCTGTCTGATCGAATGAGGGTACGTTTTTATCCCTAGGTTGCTGTTTTCTTGTTGAGGAGAACGGTTAGGCTACTTTGTCGACAGTGGAGTTAATTCTTGCATGTGAAGGATGAGTATGTAGTTTGGTTTTTAGTTGAAGTACATCATGCTAATCTTTGAATTCGAGATTTATAAAGACGCAATTTTTTAGCTGTGGATTTTGTCGTGGTTTTATCTGCCAAACATTTTATTATAGTTTAATATGATATATGTTAATATATGATTAGCTACATGGCAGTGACAATATCGACACTCATACTTTTTCCATTTTTTCACTCAATTCACAGTCATCTAAGGTGCTTTTGGATAGTATATAGGAAAGGTTATGTAGCAGTGACAATGTGATGCTTTTCGTTCTTTCGATTTATTTTAATTGAAGATATATTAAGGTTCTCTCGACTAGTTTTACTTGGCACAGTTTGTCATCCTGACTAGTTTTAGTGCTGGTAACATACCTAACTTTGTTTTTGGTTCTAAAGGATAATCCCTCCGCTCCCCATCATGCTTCTAGATTTAGACACTTACATCATATGTCAGATAGTTATTCTGTTTTCTTCAAATACGTATCTTAACTTTTTCTACATGGTGTTGCATTCTCATATATTTCATGTGCCAGGTCAACGGATCGCTTGCTAGAAAGGCAATCAAGGACCTGATGGCCAGAGGCGCAATCAGAATGGTGTCCGTCCACTCAAGCCAACAGATCTACACCAGGGCAACCAACACTTGAGAAAGCAACTTCAAGTGGCTTCCCACATCAAATCTCTTGGATTTTTATCGAACTAGCTCATTTCTTTCTTCAGTTTTTCAGAATTCCCTATGCTCGCATCGGCCCTTTGCGCAACATTGTAATGTTTCACTCATGGAAAGGCAGTTCATTCTAGATTCAGTTTCGTTGAAAAAAATTAGTAGTTTTATAGTAAAGTAGTTTTGATGTTAAATTGAAAAAAATTATGACGTCAGAACATGAAATAATTATTTAAATTTTGTATAAATGTTGTAGTGGATTTTACCAATTCATGTGGTATGAGCTTTAGATTTGAGCCTTGAACCACACGATTCCTTCTCACGCCTGCAGCATTAAATTTGGAGTCTTTATTTCTAAAAATAAATAAATAAGACAGAAATAAACTCTCTGCGTATCTCTCTCTCTTCGCTATTTCGCTGCCAATCTCCTCGCCAGCAAATCTCTCTACGGCCGGAAGCTTCACAGTCGTACGAGGTCAGATTCCGCCGCCGCCGTTTTCCGCATTCAGTTTTACGTTGTTATGGATTTTAAAATTGCTGTTGCAAATCTGCTGTTTGTTTTCGTTGCTTTCTGGTGCTGCAATTTCAGATCCGGTGTTAGAAAATTTTGAATTTGGAGTATTTGGGTTGCGTAGTTTGTGGATTTGGTGTTGTGGATCTGGTATTTGGCTGAATTCTGGGATGATTTGCTGAAAATGTAGATTTTCGGTTTGGGGATCAAACCCTAGTTTGGAGCATTTAGGGAAATTTTATGTATTTCTGCATTGTAGGGATTTGAATTTATTTGGATTTAAGATGGTGATTTTGAAGAGCTTGATTGAAATGGAGTGCTTTGAATTTTGAAGGGTTGTGAAGCTTGATTTAAATGGAGGGTGTTGGTGGAGGCTCGGCCGCAGCTTCTGTGTCCCAATGGCAGCACGAGATGTGGAAGGTTTACCAGTTTTACTTGGACAAAACAACACCTCATCCTGTGTTTAGATGGATCGTTTCCTCAATTCTAGTAATGTTGTACTTCTTGCGAGTCTTTTATCTTGAAGGATTTTATGTTGTTACCTATGGGGTGGGGATTTATTTGCTGAATTTGTTGATCGGGTTTTTGTCTCCATTGGTCGACCCGGAGATGGAACCCTCTGATGGACCCCTGCTTCCGACCAAGGGATCAGATGAGTTCAAACCGTTTATTCGGCGCCTCCCAGAGTTTAAATTCTGGTAATTTCAGTCATTTTCTTTTGATGTCTTACTCCCTATGGTCCATGCTTTGCCTTGTCTGTCCATTATATATATATTTCAGTGGGTGTCGTTGGTTAGTTAAGATGGACACGCTTTACTTATTTTTTCTAATTACAGCCTTGTTAGTGTTAGTTGCATATCAGATTAGATGAAATTGATTGCTTATTTGAACCCAGTCCGTTTCTGCATTTACTTTGCTGTGTGTTTTATATATTTGACATTTATATTACCGCATATCCCGTCTACTTACTCTGTTAGTTACTGATTACGTCATATGTATCTAAGCTATTGTCATGTATCCCCGCATAACCATCGCGGATACATATTTACTGGTAAATATAGTAAAGTTTCTTTGTTTCTAGTAATCGCTCGGTTGATGAAGACTGATAAATTTTTTTATATCATTGTTTTCAGGCATGCCCTCACTAAGGCTTTCTGTATTGCATTTGTCATGACCTTTTTTTCCATGTTTGACGTCCCTGTCTTCTGGCCAATACTGCTGGTCTACTGGCTCGTTCTGTTTGTGCTGACAATGAAGCGCCAAATCCTCCACATGGTCAAATATAGATACATCCCATTCAGCATCGGCAAACAGGTGAGCTTCACTATCATCTATTTTATAGACTAGCGATTGAATCTATTGTTATCATGTAAAACCTATATCCGATATTTATTTCACATAACAGAAATATGGTGGCAAGAAATCTTTTGGCGGCAGTGGAACTTCCCAGAAGGACTAAATCAGCAACACTTTTCACAGGAGCAAAACCGAGAAAGTAAGATATGAAGATTAGTATTATTTAGATTCATGTGTCCAAATTATAGCGCCAAATGGATGAAGCTGATTTGTTCTTCAGCCTATTGTAATAGCTGGACGAACTATGTTCCCTTGACACCTATTTTTATATAAAGCTGCTAGATTGAGGGCAATAAGGTGTATGGTCCCAGAGTTGGATATTACAAATGACTTAAAGTTTTGAGTGGATGGACTCCTCGGCAGTTAGAGCAGATCGAGTCTTGAAATGTTTGGGGGCTTGCCTCAGCCAGCCCCGGCCCCCTATCAGGTTTGTAGTCAAGAAAGGCGCAGCCTCTTGGGTAATCAGGTTCTGAGACCAAGGTACCCTTTTTCCTCTTTTAGCCCCTGGGCCATAACACTTATGCTCGCCATAGTAAACAGTTCTGCAGACAAGGTCTCAAGTTAAGGCATCATGGAATTTTGTCATGGAATCTTTTATGGTAAATCAGTCGGTACCTCTCTTTGCTTGGTTCGTCCCAGTTGTCCCAGCCCTGGGGTGTAACGACTTGGGACATGTATGTGTATGCGTAGATGACTCTCGAGTAAGCTCCCCATGGCCTTCCGAGGAATGCAGAGCCTGTGCCTGTTATCCTGCAGCCCAAGAAAACAAAGGCGCTGTTCTCTGACTCGGATTTTCTGTTCTGGGCAGTTATTGTGCCTGTAAATCCCTCAGCAACCGAATGCAGGTGGCACTTCTGCAACATTAAATGCCATCAAAATCTTGTCAAGAAAGTTGCTGATGAGAGATTTATGTGATTATATCTTCCTTACTTCGAACAAGGAAGTTGCACTGCCACAGATGAAATCAATGGCTCCTTCTATGTAACAGTATTTGTAATAATGTCTTCCAGCGTCATCCAGGAGAGTGTCCTGGTAAGACTGGATTCTGCAGCCGTAGAAAGCAGCTCTGTCCGCGGACACTCTCAGGGCCACAGCCTTGGTATGCGCCCTGCTGCCGTATGCATTCTGAAATATTCAGGCTATGATCAAAGCTATGCACATTATGTTCGAAGGAAGACATAGAAGTTTGCTCAAGTACCCGGATGCTAAGATAACGGCAGACAAAGTCTGATGCTAAGACAGAAAGCGTCGGGGACTGGAAGATCTCCCCGCCTCCGCCCCAGGTTACCACAGTTGTGGACTTGCGGGTCCCGCTTAGAGTTATATAAGGCTTCTCAGCAGGCACAACAATCTTCTCCCTGGCCAAAAAGCATCATCAGAACTACATTTAAGGAAGTTGGCTTGGAAAGTGAAAAATGGCACACACCTGTAAATTCCTGGCTTGACCCAGATGAAGTAAAGCTCAGAGCTATGAGAAGGGACAGAATTGATAGCATCTTGGATCTTCTTGTAATCCCCTTTACCGGATTGATCGACTCGAATGAGTATGGCTGTTGATAGATCCCTTGGAGCAGTTGGGGTGCTTGAAACTGCAGACATTGTTGGATTTAGGCAGAAAGCTGTTTGGAGCATTACATGGGAAGGTCTCATTTAAAGAGCTTTGGTTTTATGCTTGCACTCAAAGCTCCGATTTGGCGGCAAAAAGGTTGAAGCAAGGCCCATTTCTGCCAGCAGATGGAGCTTCCTTGAGGTCAAAGCAACTGTTTGTTACTTTCAAGGCTTGTCATTGTTACTAAGCATTCAAATTTGAGTGTTTAATGTAACAACTCTTAGAACTAACGGGGCACAATCGTAGTTCAACCTAACATGAGGGGCTAATTGTAAATACACAAAAGTCCAATTCAGGTAATTAAATCTCAAGACGAAACGATGTCGTTCTTACTTTGCCGTTGACCACCAAGTTTCATAATTTGACTTGACTGGGCCGTGTGGGCTTATCTAATTTGGGCCTGAGAACGGCCCATTTGACTTTATGGAAAAAGCGCGGGAATGTTGTTGTGAATTTTGAATCTGCAGATCAACTATTCGACTCTAACGTATAAATATCTGCTTGAGATTGAAAATTTGGAAATCTAAGAGATGAAAGTGGCGAAGATAGTTGGGAGGAAGGTAAAGATTCTCTTTCCAATTTTGTGGTGAGGAGAAGCTATGTGAGAGTGGGATGTGAATAGCGTTATGGTAACTATGGATTTGATCTTTGTATAGTGATTTTTAGGTCAGAATTTGGTTTGCAAATGTTTAAACTGAGTAGTCGCTGCTTTGTTTTATGTGCTTGATCGGGCTCTGATGGATTTTTGGTGGCATAGTTACTTTACTTTGTTTTACTAGCTCCAGTGTGCTGTTCTTATTGCGGAAAGAATTTGTAATGTTTTAGGATTTAGGGTTTATGTGGATAAGGAGGAGAAGAGTTGCATCATTTTTGCTTTTGTATAATAATTGAGATTTTGCTTTTTGTGAAACATCTTTCGGTTTCATTTTAATCAACTGGAATCAAATCAATTGCATGGATGAAGCCTGACCCCACTGCTCCATGATTTTGTGACTTGAAATGGTGTGAGATCTCAATGGTGAAATGGGACTGTGGTGGAACTAAAAAGTGTTTGCGGAGGAAAATGGATGATAACTTTTCCTTGACCTGTTACAACTGTTTTTTTTTAATAGGCTTGGTAGTATTTTTGTGATAGGCACTACTCGATAAGTTCGAGATCAAGTGTAGATTTTTTCCTAACGTGTCAATTATTTGACGGCAATCAATCATTTAACTAATGTTGTGTTTTTCTTTGTTGTTTGTATTTGGCTGGGCTTCTTTTATGATGAATGATGATGCTGAATCTCTAGTGCAATGCATAGGTAGCTGATGCAAATCTCATGCCTTATTTGTCGTAAGGCTAACATTGTTTAGGTTCATTGTGGGACTATTAAATTTCTCAAGTAGTTCTTCCACCAGTGTCTAGTCACTAGAAAATGACTATATTGACTGCAGATGGCCACCTATAAATGCCATTCTTATCCTGCCAGCATTTGATAGTAGCATACTTGTTTGTTTATATTAGCAGGCCTGATCTAAGTACATCTTTCGTTGATATTAGCAGCTGCAATTTGTTTGGCATTACCATACATGTTCGTTTCTATTAGCAGCTGATATGTACGTCTGTCAACGCTAGTAGACATCATTCATGGGTATGAAGTTGCTTTTTTTCGTCTTTTGTTCAAATGAATGATAAGTCATCAAAATAAACTACTCTCATACGTTCTGCATCTACATACATCATCATAACAGTAGATTGATTACACATACTGGGGATGTCAGCTTCAGTTGGCTGAGATGGGAAGGTTGTATATCTTCATTGATGAAATTCTAAACCCTGAACTGCTTGAAAGTCAGCATCCCATGTTGGAGGAGGCTGCATTAGATATACATGTCAGTTAAATCTATTGTCCATTTCTAAGAGCAGCCATTTGATTTCTAGTGTGAAGTAACTTACTGTAAACCCGGATGCTTCAAGAAAATTGTCATGAACCAATGCAGATGCTCTTCTTTGATTCAAAGGGAAATTGGCATGACTACGCGCATCTAATATTGTGACCCTGTGATATCTGGGTGAATTCTCCACAAGAACCTGTGGTCATAGTATGATGCAAAACATCATAACATTTACTATGTTAAACATATTATGAAAACGTCTATTTATACTTCTTATCTTTTTAGTTCAAATTTAATTTTTCTCGTACCTCAGTTGGGAGAACTTTTCCATTGTTGAAATCCATCGCTGTAGTTACTGAAGCCAGTTTCATTGACAGGAACTGTTGCAAAAAAGATAAAGAACTGATTAATGCTGGAACTGTGGAACATTCCTTTAAAGCATGAAGTTGTGCTAACTACTTATGGACATCTACCTCGACCTGACACTGCAGAGCTCGGACATAATTGATTATTTCATCAAGCATTCCCATCTTTCCGGTAATCTTGTTACAACCAGGTACCAAGTCTTGCAGAAATCTCATTTTCTGACTGATCTTTTCCCTTCGTGCCTGCATGAAGAAACAATTCACAACTTGATATTTATATTTATATTTTCCTAAGTAGATAATTGAAACATAGGTATGTGAAAGTGAAAAATTGCTACAAGAAAAGTTTAGCCTTACTCTCTCTGCTAGGCTATGGCTGTCTGTTGCTTGACCTCGACGTGCTCGAACTTGGATATAGTCAGGTTTTGTAATCTCAGACATCCTTGAACTTCTCATTGACACTTCAGCAGCAGACACTTCTTTGCTAATGTTGGTTCTACCTGTGGTAGGAGTGCTATGCGGTGTAATGCTGGAGTCCTCATCTAAAGTGCATCTCTTGATCCTTTTGTCTATGGCAACACCATCTGTGACAAACTGATCAACAAAAAGAGCGAGAACGTCAGTGTCGCACATATGGGTTCTAGAGATGAATAGCAAAGTAAATGTCATCCCTTTTCACATTCTTACTTACATTGTTTCTATTGCTGGAATCTAGGGGAAGTTTGATTAATCTATTCTAAGTACCTTTGGCTGAGGAAATTGGTCCATTTTTCTTTTCTTCAGGCTTAACTTGACGATTTCCAAGTTTGACATTGGAGTCGCAACAGAATGGTCACCTTCCTTCTCCGGTGCTGTGGTAAGACTACTCGTCTCTAAAGAATACTTATTTTCACAGTCGGATGAAGAGCGAAACATTTCTTTCTGCATGGAGATGTGCCCAAATTCTGGCCACCCAAACCAATGATCTAACATCATCATTGGGTTTTGTAGCCCAATATCTCCTCTTGTCAAACTCTGAGTTTGTAGTGAGGCCTGAATCTTCTGTGCTTGATCATAGGTCATACTGCACTGAGTATCACTGGTACAACTTTGATGATGTTGTTGTTGTAGGAACTTCAGTTGAGTCTGTTGCCTCTCAAAAACAGTCATCTCAGAACAGTTCTTGATCGTGTTTCTGGATAAACCATAGCAGTTGGGCGTCATCTCTGCTAATGATCTCTTCATCACTATTTTCTAAGGTAAAAAGATAAAGATCTTCAATGCTGCTTCAAGCTCTGTAGTACTTTCTTCTGCAGTTTAGTTCTACTCCAAAATTAACCAACTTGATTTCCTATTTATGGCCAGCTCCATAGAGATTCTTTTGTATCAATATTGGGCATAGAACTTGTGAACCAACATGATGGTTTAGGTGCTAGAGATTGAGATATGGGTAGGGTATATATAATTTAGAATTTGAAATCTAACCCAGTTGGCTGGAGCGAATAGCTGAGAGCAAAGGAAAAGAGGATAGATGAGAGAGGATATAAAGCCAACTGGTGTATCCATGACCAGAGGATGTGGGTGATGGCCCCCACTGACATGCCTCCCAGGTGGGTATGTCCTGTGAGTTCATGATCCCAAGAGCCAATATATTTTACCATAATGAAAAGACTTCACTCAATTTAACGTCACGATTAATCTCAAATCATTAATTCCTGGGTACAAAGGATGGAGCCACATGATTTGAGGGTACTAAATGTTATACGTGGAATTGTACCATTCGAGTTCAGTACAGGGAAAGCCCCTCAGTGACCTGTATTAGCATTCCAATAATGGCGGAGTAATGCTGAGTAAAATGGTATATGTTGTTACAGTGAAGTAACTGTTATGGCTCAAATGTTTCTTCTGTTTTTGAAACTGTGATTAGAGAACTGAGCGCTCCCTTGAAATTTAACTTCAAACCAGATGACAGTGACACGCCTTTGTATTGTGTAGACAATCCTCACAGCACAAGTTGCTGACTGTTTTGCTGCTGCTGAAAGGTAACTCAGTTTATGAACTATCATGCTTCATTTTCTATATTTCAACCTTTTCTATATTTTTTCTATGCCTTGGTAAAAGTCAGTAGAGTATATATAATCTGGCAAAGCTTAACCCTCTCCAAACTTGCATCTTTTTCTGGTGCAGATTTATTAGTGGTAGTGGCTGCACTGTAGCGTAAAACTGTATTGACATTGTTACAGCAAGCAAAAGGCAATCAAATCTATTGGACAGAATAAGCATATTATCATTGAAATCAGGCAAATATGCCAATGTGGGTTCGCTCTATCCATCAATCCTCCAACTGTAAAGATGTTGGAAAATAAGCCTTTGAATATTATGATGGTGTTTTAGTTGGACGAGTTCAAAAAGTCAAGATAAACCTTCAAGGATCCAGCTAAGAGTTATTATTGCTTAGCTTGATTTGTTATCTAAAGTATTCCTATACTCTCTATGAACCCACTTAAGTCATTCAAGGCTCTGAATGTGTTCCACACTGTTTTCGCAGGTCCATGGGGAGCCTACCTCTCGCAATCTGACCCTCATTGATGCAACCAGATAAGGATATTGATGTACCTGGTAAATCATAAACTGGAATGCATAATAGAACCTGTTTTTAACATTAGACTGGTCTTGTATAAATTTATTCATAAAAATATATTTTGGGGGTCTGAAATCAAGAAAATATTTCTGAATTTGTATCTTTGGATTCTTTCGGGGACTTCAGTATGTTGTGAAGATGATGATTGTAGTTGCAGGGGCGTTCAAGGAGAGCTATATGACCGGCATTCTCTATGTGTTGCATCCTCGTCGCTTCATCTCCCACTTGCCTGGCAAAAACGAGGTATGTGTTTATTTACTTGAGAGAATTTCTTAACAGAATCTGCACATAGAAAACTACTATGTCATTGAAAATATATTTTACCTTATCAAATTTTGAGCAATGTCCCAGTTAAATATCTTGTCGCTTTCTCCCCACAACAAATGGATCCTCTGCAAATATTAAACATAATCTTAGCTGATTTCCTTCTCTCAAAAAATATATACCAATCTCAACTTCATACATCTGCTAGAATCCTAACCTGGCGAAACTTAGGAATAATAAACTCGTCGCTGGACACTAATGCCTTTATCAGTTCAGCTTTCTGTTCCCTGTTGTCAAACATTACCTGCCATATATTTCAAATAAGATATGCATTAGGCACTATTTGGGACTAACTGGAAATTCATGTTTTTTTTTGTAGGTTAAGATAATGGCATAGAAGTAGAAGTTACTGGGATTTATATGACTGTTTCAGTACCTCAAAATAATCGTTGAAGAAGAAATTTGGAAGCCAACTAGGAAGTTTGTAGGACGCGATTTCCAGAGACGCCTTCAGGGCCTCGACTGTTCTTGGAAGCAAGAAATCATCCCAGTTATCAAATCCAATCCTCTTCAAACAATCTGCAGTTATGGACTCTGTGAGCCTCAACACCGAGTTGTTCACCACAAATGACTCAACAAGCTCCGGATACATCTCAGCCAGCTTAAACCCGACCATCCCACCATAACTAAATCCCACCGCCACACATTTGTCTACTCCAAGCTTCCTCAGCCCTTTCGCGACACAATGAGCCTGAAAGTCTGTAGACCTTTCCTCACTGTTGGTATAAGAATCACCAAAGAACAGAAAATCCGGTGCATACACATTGTAGCCAGACTTTAAAGACATGATCTGAAACTGCCACGTGAAAATGGCATTGCCTTGAAACCCATGCAACAACAAGATGGCTGGTTTATCCGACTTTCGCTCAGTTGGACCCCAGAAGTTCATGACCGTTCCTGGCTCAATTTGAACCAGTTGGGGCTTCATCCCAGCTAGTCTCATTACTCCGTGCAGCAGCCGCTTGTATGCTGAAATAACATTAACCATATCTGACTTTCTTTCAGGCCTGTTGCGAAAATCCTTGCTTGAAGATATGCACTTATATACTATACACTGCAGGAAATCAAGGAAGAGGGTCAACGAATCACTCCTGCATTCAATTCTTGACTTGGGAACAGCCTTAAACATCTGGTACAAGATCTACACCTCTTCATCTTCTTCTACACCTCTTCATCTTCTAGGCGTCTCTTGAAATGAAAAACAAGAAAGTGATTTTGTTTTGACCTTTCCAACTCTTCCAAATTTGATCAACATCCTTCATGGTCAGCTCATTTTGCATTGTTAATCCGAACAAGGTACGACTTTGTTGTATAACATACTAATATATTGAAATGTGGATATCATGCTAGTATTTTATCAGTGATTTGATATTTATACCAATGTAGATTTTATTCTACGATCAGTTGAAGCAAATCATTGTATCCATGGTAAGAGTTGAGTAAACTAGGTACATTTATTTACAGATGTAAATACTCGCTAGAAATGTGAAATTTGTATGTATAGGAATCTGAGACCTTTCTTTCAGGTTCTGTTCAAGAAAAGAGATAAAAGTGGAGTTTTCCTCCTGCATACAAATCTGGATGAGGTATGTTTGAAATTCACTCATACCAGCAGGCTTAAATAGACAACATTAGTCAAAAGAAGTAATAACCTGGCCCTGTGTTTAACTCTTTTACTATAATCATTTTGTATTTTATTAGATGAACTGAATCGAAATAGAATAATAATCTTTACCTGCTACTGCGATGCTAGCTCTAGTAATGCATGTAGTAAGAGTGGAGCATAATAGAAAGGACATGGATCTGATAAGACTAACCATGTTCAGGGTTCAGCAGCAGCAGCTATGCAACTACTTCCACTGGGTACTTGTCGATGCAGTTTTCCCACGGACCATTGGCACAAGGGTTTACATTGCGTAGAGCCAGCCAAACGGCACTGTTGCATTTGAAGCCACTCCCGAAAGCGATCTGCCAGACGCGGTTCCCTCTCCTCATCCTCCCTTTCGCCTCGATGTAGGCCAGCTCGTACCATATGGAGCTCGAGGAAGTGTTTCCAAATCTGTGCAGAGTCATCCGAGATGCTTCCACATGATGAGGCAAAAGCTGCAGGTTTTTCTCAAGCTCATCGATCACAGCTCTCCCACCAGCATGAATGCAGAAATGCTCAAAGGCAAGTCTGAAATCCGGGATGTAAGGCTTCACCTTTGAATTGAACAGTTTCTTAGACACCAGAGTCGCAAAGAACAGAAGCTGCTCGCTGATGGGAAGCACTAGCGGACCCAGTGTGGTGATATTAGTCTTCAACGCCCCACCCGCAATAGCCATGAGATCTTTTGACAAAGATACACCAGTCTTCCCTATGTCATCCTGCTCTTGGTACACACACCTGAAAGCCTTATCATCAGCTCCCTTATGAGTCCTCACTACATGGACAAGCTGATACTTGGCCCTTTTCCTATCCTTGGATTTATTCGACAACAGCACCGCAGCACCACCCACTCGAAACAAACAGTTGGGTATCAACATCGACTTCTTATTCCCAAAGTACCAGTTCTGCGTGATGTTCTCTGTACTGACCACAACCGCATAAGTATTCCTATGCACTTGCAACATGTCCTTGGCCAAATCAATAGCGATAACCCCAGCACTACAACCCATTCCTCCAAGATTATAACTCCTAATATTCCCTCTCAACTTGTACTTGTTGACAATCATAGCGGACAGCGAAGGAGTCGGATTAAACAGACTACAATTCACCACCAAAATCCCTATATCCTTTGGCTTCACACCAGTGTTGTTAAACAGATTATCCAAAGCACCGAACATTACCTGCTCAGATTCCTCCCTTGCAGCAGCCATGGAAGGCTGCGGCGGAACATGATGCATTGCTTCAGGCACGTAAGTCTCCTCCCCAAGCCCTGACCTTTCCAAAATCTTGCGCTGAAACTCCAATGAGGACTCGTCAAAGTCCCCGATAAGCTTTGAGTGCTCCATGAACTGATGAAACTTCACTTGCAGAGTGCTTGGAGGACGGTAGCAGGCGTAGTCGATCAGGAACACTGGTGTTGGTCTGGTCATGAAGTAGGCAGTAAATCCGAATACGAGGAAGGCTGAGCAGGTGATCACCACGACGAGATTGTACTGCAGATGGAGCCATAGCTGATGAATGTCGTCAGGATTCATTCTAGAAGCCTCCACCATGATCACCACCATTAGCGGAATCAAGCAGAGGGTCAGCAGATGCTTGGTTAGGTAATGATAGCCTAGCTTCACGTACTTGAGATTCACGCTCTGAAGGAAATCCGGCAGCCTCCTGCTCTGGTGGATCTGAACGCCGCCACTCGCGGCGGCGGTTGCTCCGTTTCTTTCAGCGGCGATGCTCATTGCTAACTGGTGTTTCCGATGACCTAAATCGAACCAAAATCACAAAAATGGAATCGGAAAAACCGACAAGAACTGAATCGAACTCACCAGCAAGCAGCAACGATGCGTCAAAACGGAGATCCAATCAAGAACAACAACAACTCTTAACGCTCCACGTCCGTCGTCTCCCGATCCTTCTCCGGTTTGAATCTCAGCAGGGGAGGGGGAAGACGACGGAAGGTGAGAGAGAATCTCAATCAGCCACCGATGCGCCGCGGTAATCGGGATCAGAGGTTGGGAGGATTGAACGGAACCGGAGTCGGAGATTCCGCCGGAGGGAGATGAAGCCAATCGGGGAGGGAGGAACTGAAGCTTCTCAGAGCTTCGTTGCGTGGGGCCTTTAAATACTGAAAATTCGATACCACCGCTCGGTCAAACTTTCTTTACGACGTCGTTTCATACATTCCTCGTGTTTATTTGACAAACAATTATATAGTTCTCGAAATGTCAAAAACAAATGCAAGCACCTGACAACATTTTTCACAAATGAGGCTGAAGGGTATATCTCCTTTGAAATTCCCAGCACAGGTTGATAATCCATTTATTGGCAAAAGTCAGGATTTGAAAATGGCAACCAAGAGAAGCTTCCATCAACGGTAAAGGCTTTCGGATCTGAGGTTCTCTGCAATTTCAGTTTCCCATCTGTCACCGTTCTCGAGCAGCTTCTCTTTGTCGTACAGAAGTTCCTAGAGCACGAAAAAAGAATTTAAGGCCAGCGGATGCGATAAGAATTGGTCTGTATAAAGATGGGGAAATATCAAATTTACCTCGTGAGTCTCGGTTGCAAACTCAAAATTTGGTCCTTCGACAATGGCGTCGACGGGGCAGGCCTCTTGGCAAAATCCACAATAGATGCATTTGGTCATGTCAATATCATACCTGCGGATACAGACTGAGTGTGTGACGACGTGATGTGAAATGCAGCGGAAAAATGTTTTAAATTAATATGTTTCTATGTACCTGGTTGTCCTACGACTCCCATCTTCTCTCTCCTCAGCTTCGATTGTAATTGCCTGAGCGGGGCATATCTGATAAACACCAAAATTAGATATATGATGGTCAGTGATTTTATGGAAGTTAATTGCTTGCAGCTAAAAAACCGGAACATAGAAACTTCCACACTAAAAGTACGATGAATGAACAAAACATGATAATCAATGTCTATCCGCTCGAAGGCCAGCATACAACATACATATAAATGGAGTCATCATTAAAACGATACTCCACAGACCGCAGTTACTTAAAGTCTCCTTTGTACAATTTATTTTTCATAGAACCGAAAAGGTAGGTTGAGACGAAAGTCGAAGTAAAGAAACTAGAAAAAAATAATTGAGCAATTTCTTACAGCCTCGCAGAGTTTACAAGCAATGCATCGCTCTTCTCCAGTTGGGTAACGTCGAAGTGCATGTTCTCCACGGAACCGAGGGCTCAAGGGACCCTTCTCAAATGGATAATTAATCTGCAGGACAAGTCAATCGTGAAGCCAAATTCAACCGAGGTACAGGAGCTTAAACATCAAGTACAAAGACCACTTACAGTAACTTTTGGCTCGAAGAAATACTTCAGTGTCAACATCAGTCCTCGAACCATTTCAGTGAGGAACAATGTATTGATGCTTCTCTCAAACACTGCACTACAACAAATATCATCAGCACTGATAATTAGCAAAACACAATTTACGCAATTCAAAAACACAATGCTGTGCTCATACATAAGGTTGGTTTGAGCTAAAGATGGATTACCAGTGTTCCAATCCTTGGAAATTTCTTTGGCCAGCACCTCTCGCTCTTCATCCTCTGAGTTCAATTTATAATAACAGCACAAACCATTACTATACAATCATACTTGACAGTTACGAGACTAAGATGCTGCTAAAGTTCACGCACTGTAGAACTTGCTTAAACTCATCGTTTAACCATTATTATTAACATCTCCATTATTTTTCTTTGCTCGAAGATTATTTCCGTGATTTTCCCCACCTCATAATGCTCATATTACCATTATACACATGCATCAAATTAAGAAAAAAAACTTCTTGGTCAGGCATGAATACTATAAACAAACTTATGCATCCTGAATACTGATATTGCTGTGCCGCGCCCTTATAAACAAAAAAGAAGGCTGATAGACAAGAAATCAGCTAACCTTTTCTGGAGGAAAAAGGATGCGAATTGAGTCGCATAGCATACTGACTTGAACCAGATAAAACCTAGCAAAAGTGTTCATAAAACCTAAGTTTAAGAATGATTCAGGTCATAAACTTAAGCGGCTTAGCTAACAGTTTAACAAGTGACGCTTCTAGCTGCCCGAGTACATCAAAGTTAGTCAAAATAAGGGCCAGAAACTGATCTACAATTGCAACGCCTACTCTCAAACGATTAAGAAATCAATATTCCAATCGCCTGAACCAACTCCAAATTAGTCAAATTGCGCCATACACTCCCTATCACTGCACTGTTATAATATAGAAACAATTTCCGACAGGTTCAGAACTCTAAAATGTTGAAACCACTCAAGCCTACCAGCTTCGAACACTTAAGTTTTAGGAGCTCGGAAAGTCCAATAACACCGGATAAGCGAAGTATTATGCATCTTCCAAATATCAAATTCAGGATACAAAAATGTCAATCCACTACTCCCCCAATTAAACACCTTTGATTTCAAAACCTAATTCATATAACTCTCACTCAATTAAGCTCCATGAGCATCAACCCAGCAAACCCTAATCGTATCCAAACCTAAAAGCGAAATCTTTGCATCCAAAACAGTATAAAAAAACGAAATAACAACGACATCCGAACAAGATGCGCGGCGCGGCCAACTCTAATCCATAAAAGTGGACAAAAACCAGAGGGGTGAGAGTTACTCACGATCTGCCGAGCGCGAAGCGATGACATGGACTTGCGAGCTAAGATTGCAGCCATTGTTAATCGACGTCACCAGCTGCTGACACTTTCTCCTCTCTAAGAATCGCTCGCCTGAGATTCGATCGTCTACGATATGATGCGAGCGATGCGTGGAGGTTGAGATGTCCAGACGCAGACCGACGTACGAAACGCTGCGTTTTTGTCCCTCGCACCCACTATTTGTCATTTTAAATACTTGTGGTCCAATAAAGGTTTGTTAAAACTTGTGGGATGTTATGTAACCGGATTATACTTCAAGGGCCTATGGGTAATTATGGAAAACCCTTCGCGCGGCAAAATCGCTTTCTAGGGTTTGTGTAGATCAGCTTGCGAGAGGCTCAGAAAGCTTGCGAGAGGCATTCATGGCGCTTCGAGGTATAAAGATTGAGTGTTTTTGTTGATTTTGATTTGGATTTTCGTGTGTTGGATTAAGGCGATCATTACTGTTGACTCATCTTGCTGGAGCCGGATGTTTAAAGGTGATTTGATACTCACTTTGCTCAGATTTCCAACTTGAGTTCAGAGATTGGATTTTGAATCGAGTCAAAGATTTTATGGTTTCCTCCACCATTGGATGATTATCATTATCATTATCATTAGCAGTGTTATGAGAGTTCAAGTGATAATTAAAAGCTACACAACTTGCAAGAAGTTGAGGAATTTGATCAAAATTGGGAACTGGAGACTTGGAATTCTGAAAGATTGAAGGCTGTGGGAGGCCTGGGCAGAAGAGTGTGTCACTGAAATCCTTTATTGATTCATCCTTTTTTTATTTGTGGTTGATGCTTAAACTTTGCTGTCCATAGGTGACATGAAAGACCTGCCCAGTGCCCTTTCAACGCTACATTGATCAACATCAACCCTACGACAAAGAACCAGGTTTTCCTAGCCTCATTTCATCCAAAAATCATTAATCAGCTCAGTGCAGAATAATGATTTTTGGGGATTTACAGTGTCTTGTATGACTTCACCAATACCAGTCCAATAAACTGAGCATATACATGTTCCTCTTTTTCTGCAGACTCATCAAAGTTTGGGAATTCCAAACTTGTACTTTCAATTTGAGAAGGACAAGTGTACGATCAAAAATGAAATGTGCCCAGGTCATGCTCCAATATATTGGACCCCTGAAACCTAAGCTGTTCTAGCAACCTTGGATTCATGATGAATCCCCACGTGAAGCATTGCCCACATCCATGCCCCTCCACATGCTCCTCCCATGCCCAAAAGTCCTCTCCCACTTCCCAATACAAAGTAAACCCTGTTACTATCACAATAAAACACTCCCTGACATTAAAATGCAGGAGATAAGATCACACTAGAATGGTCCCCATATTCAGATCCAGAGATGTTAGACTTTGAATCTTTACATTCACTAAGCCATCAGAGTTGCCCAAAGTGGGTGAATTTGGATTTTCCTTGCAGTAACTTCATTAAAGGATTCTAGGTCAATGCAATTTTTGCATGGCAAAACTTACTGAGAATCTAGAATTAAAGCATCAGTCAAAAACCTGTAAACTGATTGCCAGCCTGCAATCTTGTTTGTCTTTGTTGATCATTGAAGCTAGCTTTGTTTCCTGATTCACCCATTTCTGGGTCTAAGACAACATGCTGAAACACTGTAAATCTAGTAGCATAGACATTATAATTACTATTTTCTTATAGTTGTTTCTTGTATAAATTCTGGTTCTAATTTGCAGCTCTTTACAACTCTTGATTCCTTCCCAACAGGATCAGTGTGCTTAGAAGGCAACTGAGCTCATTAAAATCACCATCACAGGTCAGAATCAAGCAAACTGACATTTCAACTAGGTCAGGTCATCAAACAATACTCAGAAGGTAAGTATCATAATGTTAGGCTGAATCCGTTTACTCTTTGGGTTTGGTTACCTACTTTTGTTGGTTTCAATGTTTGGATTTTTTCAAATGGGTAATGTAATATAATGCTCCCTGCATTTTTCTTATCTCTTATTTGTCTTCTTCCTTGAGTTTTCAATCCTGTGCTACCCTGTTGTCACCTTGTTGGTTTCTGTCTATTTCTTGGGAAAAAAATCAGTAGAGCTATTCTGTGATTTAATGCTTACTTGATATTTAGCTTCTCTCAGTTCACTGTTTCATTCATGTGTTCATAGCTTCATCATATGAACTGCAACAGGTTGGACTGACATCATCAGTAGATCATCCTTTCCCGCGACTTTTTAGTGTTGGAGATTCTGCATCAATCAGAAATTCAGTTTCAGCAAGCAATGGAGAGTTCTTGTGTAGTAATGAATCGGAACAACAACGAGATGAATGGGTTCAAGATCATGTCACCTTCAGCTTACCACCAACCCTGCATCAAGGCGGCATCCCTACCTTGGCTCGATTTAAGAGTGTTTTATGTGAGAGTCTCTAAATGTGAGACTGATGATTCAGCTCCTGAGTTTCTCACACTGAACCACATACCACTAAATCGTGACACCCTCTTAGAAGTTAATGGTGCTAGAGCCAGCATTTACTCGGATGGAGTCACTACACTTCTCAGGCGGGACCGAGTAAATAAAAGATCTGAGGAAGCCACCTTTGTCGGCACAGACAGTGTAAGAGTGACTGGAAGTGTCAAGTTTGAGGTTTTTGACAAGGATGTTTTAGTCCTGTATGGAGTTTTGGAGATGTGTGACGTCAGCAGAGGTGTTGAGAATTCGGATATCAGCAGTAGTAAATGGCGCATGGACTGTGGATCAGATATGGTTTCAGGCTCAGGTTTTTTCAAGGGAAGTCATCATTCATGTCCACCAAAAGTCGAGGTATATGTTGCTGGTTGCTTTGCAGGCAGTCCATTGATTTTAACCAAGATGCTGCAGCTTGGTCCATGGAAAAAGGCGAGGAGGAAGAGCTTGCTGGATACTATACCGGAATATGAGGCAACTGAAAGCCAAAGAGACCCTCCTCCAGCTAATCTCTCCCTGCAGGTAGTACTATGTTCCTTTCTTTGTTCAAAATCGATAGGTATCTTATCTAGCCTGCAATGCAGAATTTCTGGGTCATTTCCAGACAATAGAGGCACAGTGCCCATATGGGTCTGCTTAAGATTTTCTTCATTGTAGATTTTTGCATCTTGAGATGGATGTTGTTGAAAGTTGGCGTGGCTTTTATGGTGAACATTCTTCATTGTCTGATTTCCACAGAAATGGGAGCATCTCTGTCAAAATTTTGACAAGGGGGAAAATGGGCAGCAGTATTACATCCCAAGCTATATGGAAGGTGAAGATGGTGAGCTGTCATGGTTCAACGCTGGAGTGCGAGTAGGAGTGGGAATCGGGTTGAGCGTCTGTCTCGGACTAGGAGTTGGGATAGGTTTGCTGGCAAGGACTTACCAAAGAACCACTGGCCGGTTCGGAGGAAGGTTGCTCTAGCTCTCAAGCTGTTGTTTTGCCACCTCAACTTATCAAACACAGAGCTCCAATGTGTTAAAGTCATGTAACTTTGTTCCTGAGCAGTTGGGTTTGGAACTTGTGTAAATGCTAACCAAATTTTGACAATGCTGATACATGAAACTTTCTTCACTGGCCATGTTAACAGCGCAGATTATTTGTTGCAGCTAGTCCAAGAACACTTGGTTTTCAGTTCCACAAGCAGTGATGCTGGTAACAAATATGTACAACATCTGAATGACTGGCGGGTGACATCATGTCACTGACAAACTGAACACACTGTCCGGTGCTGGCTGAGATCATCAATCAAGCAGCCGGCTGGCTCGGGAGAACCAAGTGTTGAAGGCGGAGACAAGGTGAGGGCAATCATCAACATTCCGAGTTGAGAAGCTCAGGCACTGCTTCAACAGCTCTCGAGAATCTGACATTGGCAGAGTAGATATAATTTTAAGAAATGTTTCTTCCAGCTCTACGGCTACTGTTTTATGAGTAGGCATCATCTGGGAAGCAATATCCTTGCAGGCATTCAGCACTGGAAGCCACTCCATCACAAGCTTCATGCGAACCTAGATGAAAACATTTAAATGGTAATTACATACCCAGCCAATGTGTTGCGAAACATGTCAGCAAATATAAAGAAATTCGGACCAAATTCTCTTTTATGAAACTCCTTAGCAGGTAAGAATACTAGTGGACCAAGAGCAACACAATAAAAATCATTTACGCAGATTAAATAAGCCAAAGACTGAACGGAGATTCAACATTATCCTGCCCTACCTATGTTGATACTTCATTTTCAGTTTCAGGAAATTACGGTCTGCCTGTTACTAACAGAAGACCAAGGATCGTGGTAAGTTCAGCTTCTCATGACCAATCGAAACTCCAGTTTATAAACATTGAAGACCTTAACTTGAGCATAACATATATTGATAATATCACCACAACCATTACCTTTAGTATATATCTAACTTGGGCGTAACTAATGAGAAAGAGCCAAAGTGATACCTTTTCCAATTCAAGGCATAATTCTTAGGATAGTTGCATGACACTAAAAAGTAAGGAATTAATTACTCAGAAGATTCACATACAAACAGGCTAGACAGCTCAGTAATCCCAAAATTGGCAGACATGATAAAGAACCACTTTTTAGGATGAAAATTAGCGATATCAACAAGTTATACATCAGTTTCTTAGTCGATTTCTCAAACAACCATAGCTTGGATAATTCAATATAAAGAGAAAAAGAAGTAGAAGAAAGAATACCGGTCTAGAAGCCACAATGGACCCAGAAGCAACTGCACTTGCAAGCCTGGAAATACATCTAAGCATAATAGTTGCGAACCCAGGTACCATTTGCCTCGATGCATCATCACGAAAGACCCTCAACAGCTCTGCAGACAAAGACCCCTGTTCGCTCCACACCTCCACAGCAAAGTCAGCAACTTTCATGTCAATCATTCTCTCAATCACCCAAAACAAGTGCCTCGTACTCGTCATAGCTGTATGCAAATTCAGCCTCTGGATAGCTTCAGTCTCATTATTATTACCTGCTCTAAACTCCGGACTAGAGTACTGCTCCAATGACTCCCTCACTATCTTCAAACACTCCCCAAATACAATCTCCAACACCCTTTTCGCCGACTCCCTCGATGAAAAATCCCTTAAAAGCTTCGCAACAAATGCTTTCACAAAAGCCCCATTCGGATGGTTATACAATGCTGACATAATAAGTCCTTGCAGCATTTCCTCCCTAGCTTTCTCATCCTGAGGAGTCAGTCTGGCCATCAACACATTCGACTCCTCCTCATTCAACAATGGCATCAAAGCCAACACACTTTTCTCCTCCTCCTCCGTCCACGGCACAGCTTCCAGAAACAAAACGCAAGCCTTCACACAATCCTCGAACAACAACTCCAGCGCAACAGGCAACATCGCCAGCGCATTAGCAACACTACTCATAGCATTAACCAAACCATCACAATAAAGCAGCTTCAACACAGCAAAATAAACATCAAACGAACCAGTAGCAAGCGTAACTCCGAAACTCAACTTCAGCGGCTTCTTCTCCGACTCACTCACCATCACCACCTCCCTCTCCTCCTCCTGCCACCGATCCGACAACGAAGCGGCGAAATATTTCGACCTCGACAACACCTTCGAGTGCAGATAGATATGAACATCATTCTTCTCCATCGCCAATCCCAACCCATCCTGAAACGGCTCCGGCGCGATAAACAGTCGAAGAATCACATCAGCGGTGGTCGAATCGTTGAATCCGCCTGGTTCGGCGGGATACGATAACGAATTTGCGATAAAGGAGAAGGAGGAGGTAGATCGGCGGACGCCTCGGCGGTGCGTGGCTTCCTCTAGGGCTCCGTCCGGGAGACAGTTTTCGATCACTGCGTAAGTGGAAGACGCCGAGGCTGAACGGTGATACGTGCAGCTGCTTCCTCCGATCGTTCGGTGACGCTTCTTCGACGATGCTCCGCCGCTTCCGGCTGCCGGCGCTTCCCTCGTCATTTTCCCGAAATTGAAATCTCCAGAACTTTCTTCGTTTCGATCTCTCCAGTCGAAGATTAACGATAGTAAAACGACGAGGATGTCTGTCGTTTTAATAGTGCGCAAAGCATGTTTAATAAAGCTCACCGTCCAATCAAATTACGCCACGTGTAAGAGGATTACGAAGTATAAAGAAGGAGAAGACGAGAAGAGCCCAGCGTGCACCAGATCTGGTAAGCAATGGATGAGAAGCTGATACAGAGATTGGAGTCGGCGGTTGCGCGTCTGGAGGCGCTAGCGATTGAAGGAGGTGGAAGCGGCGTGGAGGTTGACGTGGCGACGTCAGATCCATCGATTTTGGCTTTTGGAGACCTTACGAAGCAGTTTTTTGGGAGGATTTTGGGGGCGGCGGAGAAGATAGGAGGGAAGGTTTTGGAGGTGACGATGGTTCTGGAGGAGGCATTTTTGGTTCAGATGGATTTGCTTGTGAAGATCAAGCAGTCTCAGGTTTGTGATTGTTTGAAATTTTGTTGTGTTTGATCGAAGCTGTTGAGGTTGTGATGTCTGATTGTATATTTTGATGTAGAAACCGGATATGGCTGGCCTGGCTGAGTTTCTGAAGCCGCTTAATGAGGTTATCATGAAGGCGAGTGCATTGGCCGAAGGAAGGAGGACTGATTTCTTTAACCATTTGAAGGCCGCTTCTGACAGTCTATCAGCTTTGGCGTGGATTGCGTATACTGGGAAAGATTGTGGTAAGATGATTGTGTGATTAGGTGATACATTGAAGCTTATGATTGTAGTTTTGTATCTTATGGCTTGTTGTGTGTGCAAGGTATGAGCATGCCTATTGCTCATGTGGAGGAAAGCTGGCAATCTGCTGAATTTTACAATAACAAGGTAGTTTGTTTTATGAGAGTCAGAGAAGATTTAAGCTACTCGCTTCTCTGTAAATTTTTCATTGTCTATGGTGGATATGGATGGGCATTGTAGGATATACAAAATATGCGGCTTTATGATTGCTTGACTTGGTCGTAATAGTGTAAATCTGATCCTTTGTGGGTTCATTTTAAGAAATATATCTACATGTATATTCCCGTACTGTTTCTGGGGGCAATGGTTTCTTTTTTTATTACAAGCTTTTCATTTACTGTAGCTGAGTAGGTTTTTGAAATGGACTGTTTTTCCTGTCCGCTAAAAAACGAAGAATCAGATTTTCTCATTACTTTATGATTCATCTTCATGGGAAATGGAGATTCATGCTGCCGTATGGTACTGTCGAACGCAGATACTAGTGGAATACAGAGGGAAAGACCCCAATCATGTGGAGTGGGCAAAGGCTCTGAAGGAACTCTACTTAGCTGGCTTGAGGAATTATGTCAAGGCATTTTATCCTCTGGGTCCTGTTTGGAGTGCTACTGGTAAGGCGTCTGTTTCTGCTCCATCGAAACCTCCACCCCCATCAAAACCTTCAGCACCGGGAGCTCCTGCTCCTCCACCTCCTCCGCCAGCTTCACTTTTTGCTTCTGACTCATCCCCGGCTGAATCGTCGCGGCCCAAGGCTGGAATGGCAGCTGTTTTTCAAGAAATTGGTTCTAAACCAGTAACAGCAAGTAAACCGCCGACTCGTTGCTGCTTATCTTTTCATTGTCTTCTATTGTACAGTTGCAGACTGGCATTCATTCTCCATTCCCTCGTTCTCAGGTCTTAGAAAGGTGACTGATGATATGAAGACTAAGAACCGGGCTGATAGGAGCGGTGTGGTTCCTACTGTTGAAAAAGGAAGCAAGTCAAGTACCCCTTCATTTTCAAAAGCTGGACCACCAAAGTTAGAACTTCAAATGGGTCGCAAGTAAGTATAATAACTGTCTATGGAATTTATCTTGGATAGTAGTTCTATTCATGGAAATGCTATGTTGTATTGCAGGTGGGTGGTTGAGAATCAAATTGGCAAAAAGAATTTAGTTATCGATGACTGTGATTCGAAACAATCTGTATATATCTATGGATGCAAAGACTCCGTCCTTCAAGTTCAAGGTGCCTGATCTATCAAATATACAAACATATCGAAGAAGTACAACCGTATGTATTGCAAGCACACCTAACTGGTGGTAATTTTTGCAGGAAAGGTCAACAATATCACGGTTGACAAATGCACTAAGATGGGTGTTGTGTTCACGGTCAGTATGATACTCATGTGAAAAAGTGTATTTATATTTTTTATGATTAATATAACAAGTGCTTGATGTTTGAGTGCAGGATGTAGTGGCTGCTTTTGAGGTTGTAAATTGCAATGGTGTTGAAGTGCAGTGTCAGGTATCTTGGACTTCTGATTAGCAGTTTTGTTCGGCTTCAGTAAAACTATTTACTTGCATATTTCCATGTGAGAATTGCAATAATTTCCTCAATATTTTTTTTCATGTTATGTCAGGGCTCAGCTCCAACAATATCAGTGGACAACACATCAGGCTGCCAACTGTATCTGAGCAAAGAATCTTTGGGCACATCGATAACTACTGCTAAGTCCAGTGAGATAAATGTACTTGTGCCTGCCTCCGAATCTGATGGCGATTGGGTAAGGTTTCTGATTTTGTTTTATGTTTGTCAAATGTCAATATAATGAAGCTTTCTCCTCCTGTATGTGTAGTCTAAATAGTACTAGGGTAACTCCATATTTATTCCAATTATTAGGGAGCGTTCATATTTCTGATGGTCCATATATTTATCTTGGTATGCACCCATTTGCAACTTAAAGTGATGCACAGATAGCCATGATTTAAGGTGTTAGGGGTCAGTTTTACTATTAGCATTTCAAGGGTTGAGGATTTTGATTTTGAGCCTAAAACTAAATTGCATGTTAAAAGATGATAAAAAAAGCATAGAGAAATTTATGAACATTATGAATACACAATTTTTGTAGATCTTGGTGCAATGTCGACATAACTGATTCCTATAATTCTTGAAGGATAGTTTGGAACAAAAACAATTGAATATCATCGCTTATATTTCATATTTTCATATCATCAGGGTGAGCATGCATTGCCACAGCAATACATTCACATCTACAAGGATGGCCAGTTTATCACTACTCCCGTCTCGCACTCAGGAGCTTAAACCATATCAAAGCCTTATACAGCTACAAATTATGAACATTTCCACCTTTATATTTCTACTCTCCGGAAAGTTAATTCTCAGCTCCAATTGGCTGCCCCCTCTCGACTTCTAATCTGGTTTTGGTTTTCATCATTTTTTTCGGTAAGTTTCTGGCGAGGATTGTTTTGTTGTGATTTGGTGTATACCTGTGGCTTTAGCCCTTTATTGGCATCTTATACATGCACGCCAATTTAGCGACCAATTTTGTGACGCTGGACCTTTCAAGATTGGCTTCATTGTATTCATTTTCTTTGTTTATGCATCTCATTGTCAAAGCTCACAGGTCAAACCAGTTAACCTGTTTAGCTTTCCATTAAAATAATATTCATTTTTTATTGCTTCGATTATCTTCTCTTAAAAAATCTTTAGCTCAGTATTATTCATTATGTTCAAGCCGGGTTTGGGTCGGCCCATTAAACTTAAAACTAACAAAACGACAACAGTGTGTTTTAAAAAGTTTGGGCCTCATCCTATGTCGGCCCATTAAGGATAGAGCCTGAAAAGACTATTATTTTTTGAAAATCGATTAACTGTTTTACGTCCGCGGAGGAACAATTATTTTTTGAAGCTCGTTTGTCTAAGATCTGATTCTGTATTAGGGTTTTGTGGAAGAGGAAATGGTGGAAGCTAAGCCGGAGTTCTTCAGCGTTTTCATGCCGCGGATCAATGCCTTGAGGATGGTATGAGGCTTCTTTGGTACTTTTTGTTAAAATTTGACAAACAGATTTGATTTGTAGGAGCTGCGTTTTTAGGGTTTCAGATTTATGGAGTAAAATTTAGTTTAAAAGACTTTAAATTATTGTGTGTAGAATACATTGAAGTTGTTGATGAGAGGATCTAATTTTTAAGAACAGAGATTTGCTATGGTGTGAGAGAAATAGAGAACTGCTCTCTATTGATGCTTTTAGATGTTTGAAATGAAGAAAAATGTTTCAGATTTTGGTTATTTGGGAATGTGTGTTGATTGATTGATTGTAGAATTTCCGTTGTTTGACGTGAAGCCGTTGTGTGGCGTGGTGTAATCTTTTGATTTTGGGCAGCGTGTTTGTGATGATTTCTTGGCTACATTAAGCGAGGATTTGATTCCTGAGAGGGTTGTGCTTAGAAACAGTCTGGGGAAGGGCTTTTCCGTGGAGGTGTCCGAGGAGAATGGAGGAGTTTATTTTGATTGGGGGTGGCCTGACTTTGTTGCTGAGAATGGATTGGAGGTGGGGTATGTGTTAGTGTTCCGATGTGATGGTCAAGATGGGTTTGATGTTAAGATTTTCGACCACTCTGGCTGTGAGAAGTACATTGGCGAGGGTGACATTGAAGAGGATGAGGGAATTAAGGCTGAAGATTGTGGCGGTGATGAGGCAGATGATGGTAATGAAGAAGAAGATGAGCCTGATTCTAATGACACTGCTGCTGATTTCAGCGACAACGCCTTTAAATACTCTGGAGCTTCTGGACCTCGCATTTCAACCAACACGAAGAAGAACGTAAAAATTCGATGAACGAGAGGTATTAAAAGTCCATGTAGCTAATCCGCGTCTGTACGATCTTACTAAGTTATTGTGATATCTATAGAAGGGGAAACTGTTTGCATATCATTTTTTTCCTTCTGTTTTTGTCGGCAATAGGCCAATATTTGCATCTTTTATGACCAATGCACTCTTATTCTTAAAATGGTCTGTGCGCAGATACGCCTAAACAACCGGCCATGGTCATAAATCATAAAGCACGCTCGCGACCAAAGAAACCCTTCAGGGCAGTTTATCGCTGAACACCGGCAGGAGTTGAGAGACAATGCAATCGCGCTATTTCAGCCAAAGAATCCTTATTTGGTGGTGGATATGCAAGAGCAAAATATGATAAGTACTCGCGCTTCATGGTGAGTCTTCATATATATTTTTCATGCTTGGATTAAAATTTCCAGCCATGTTTCGCCACTTATCATTTTGTATTTGCTGGCAGTAAATGCCCAGAAGCTTTGCCAACGCGCATCTAAATAAGTTCTTCTCCGTTCAGGCCACGCTTCTCGATCCTGAGAAAAGAAAATGGCTGGTTAAGGTCCATTACAGTGACCGGACTAGTCAAAAGACGTCGATAAGCACAGGCAAATAATTTGGGAGTAGAGGACACTTGTGTGTTTGAGCTTGTGGAATCCCAACCTTTGCTCCTGAGGGTGTCAATATCTGGTGCTGTTAAATCTGAAACATTTCCTTGGCCATGTCCGACCTTACTAAGACGTTAAACTTCTCGTTGCCTCTTCATACCAAAAATTCAGCTCACGGACCAGGTTGATGTTCATTCCATCTGTATCGAAAAATGTGGCGTGATCGAATGGTAGAGGGATGTGTAGGTAGAACATGTTTCATGTTTTTACAAGCTTTTGGCAGGGCAGTGTTTTATGATAATGTCAAAAAAGTGACGTTTGGGAAGCTAATTACTATCTCATGCGGATTCCAAAAGCCCGCTGTCAATTTAGGGACGCGTGGGTCCACCAGCTTCACATCCTCGTCAGATCGCTCCCGATTCGAACCGAAATTCCGACCGAGTCGATCCTCCTTCTTCGCGTTCCTCTCTGTCTCGAGCTCACAGCCGCGATTTTCGATTCGAGTTGTGAATTTGTGCTCAGAATCTGCTGGGATTGTGAGCAGTTAGGGCACGAATCGGGGGCATAACGATCGGGCGATTTTGTTCGGCGGAAGGATATGTCGGTTACGGAGTTGAAGGAGCGGCACGCGGTCGCGGAGGAGACTGTGAGTGGGTTGAGGGAGAGGTTGAAGGAGAAGAGGCGGCAGCTTCTCGACACGGACAGTGAGTTGTGCTTCTTGGTTTTCAGATTCGGATTTTGTGTTGTGGTTTTGGTTTTTCTGATGGTGTGGTTTGTTGACATTTTTGGTAGTTGCGGGATATGCAAAGTCCCAGGGCAAGACGCCGGTCACTTTTGGCCCGACCGATCTGGTGTGCTGGAGGACGTTGCAAGGACACACTGGGAAGGTAGACAGAGAGCTTGCAATTTTCTTATACTTTGGAGTTATTTGTTTTTTGAATTTACAGGATTTTATATCAGTGTATTGATCAAGGACTGAGGTCTTCTTTAGGTATTTCTTCGTTATTTATTACAGTTGGTGATCGAAGATTCAAGCTTGATATAGGCTGCCATCGGGTTACATTTGTTGATATATAGTTAGTGTATTAACTGATCGATGTGTAAACTGATGGATGTTATGCGAGAAGTAGATTGATGATGTTAATGGGATATGATTGGGGAATTGTTAATTGTAACAGGTGTATGCGTTGGACTGGACAGCTGAGAAGAATTGGATAGTGAGTGCATCGCAGGATGGACGGCTGATAGTTTGGAATGCGTTGACGAGCCAGAAAACCCATGCCATCAAGTTGCAGTGTGCGTGGGTCATGACATGTGCGTTCTCTCCTACTGGACAATCAGTTGCGTGTGGAGGACTTGATAGTTTGTGTTCAGTCTTCAACTTGAATTCTCCGGTTGATAAAGATGGAAACCTTCCTGTGGCGAAGACGCTTATTGGGCACAAGGGCTATGTGTCATCATGTCAGTATGTTCCGGATGAAGACACTCATTTGATTACAGGTTCTGGAGACCACACGTGTGTCCTATGGGATATAACTACCGGCCTTCGAACTTCTGTTTTTGGAGGTGAATTCCAGTCTGGACACACTGCTGACGTGCTGAGGTACATAGAGCTTTCATAATCACTTTTTTGCAAATGCACTTATATTTTCCCTCTTCCGAAACTCAAAGTATGTTTATATGGTGTATGTGTCCCTTGAGTTTCTAATGCATTGTTGTAACACCATATAAACGAGTTGGGTTGCCTGAGAAAGGCCCATACATTAAAATTCAGCGGGCTGGGTTTAGCTTTATTCCAAAGAGCATCATGGTCAGTTGTATCTAAATGTATCTTAAGGACATGCATTAAAGAGACCTGATGCCGAGACCTGTTACATTATAATAACTAAATAAAGTTTCTTTGACCTTAACATGCTCCATAATTTCCCCTGCATCAGTAAATTGCCTGGCATTATGAAACATTATATTCTCATAACAATGATTTTAGTACCTGCAATGGCTTTATCATTATTGATCTTATGATTAGAAATCTGTCGAGTGTTTAACTTTTATTGTGTATTACTTCTCCTGGCATTCATTTTCTATTTTCCTTCCATCTTACGTGATTGATAGCATTATATTTCCATTTTCTGGATTACAATGTCCAAAACCTTAAAGGTTGTTTTTATCATTTCAGTGTTTCAATCAATGGATCAAATTCAAGATTGTTTGTATCTGGCTCATGTGATAAGACTGCCCGATTGTGGGACACAAGAGCTGCAAGTAGATCAGTGCTAACCTTCCATGGGCACGAGAATGATGTTAATGCTGTCAAATTCTTCCCAGATGGTAATCGATTTGGAACTGGCTCAGATGATGGAACTTGTAGGTTGTTTGACATTAGAACTGGACATCAGCTGCAAGTATACATGCCACAACAGACTGATGATGAGATGCCCCAGGTTAAGTGCATTGCATTCTCCAACTCAGGCAGACTGCTTTTTGCCGGCTATTCAGATGGTGCTTGCTATGTATGGGATACTCTACTAGCCAAGGTATTCCATGTGATTCTTGCTAGCGACATTTGATTCTGTTTACAGTTTACACATTTTTTAAGTGAAATCGACAATATTCCATTCTTAAATTTTAACAGGATCATAGTTATGTGTGTGATTCGTATTAGTCCAAGCTGATGGCTTTCTCGATATCTTTATTTCTTCATCATAATTATACGATCAACCGCAGGTCGTTTTGGACTTGGGATCTCTTCAAACATCGCATGTTAACCAGGTCAGTTGTTTGGGGCTGTCAGCTGATGGGAGTGCTCTATGTACAGGAAGTCATGATACAAATCTGAAGGTAAGTTCTCGTCTTCCACTATATTTTGATGATTTCTGTCACTCTGGTAATCACCATTTAATTGACCTTTTCAACGAATACCAAACATGGAAGTTGAAAAGTGGTATATCTAGTTTCAAGTTAACTTTTGCTTCGGACATAGTCCCTGCTTCAAGTCACATTTTAACTCTCGTTCAAGTTCATCTTTCTTGGATGTTTCGCTAAAATAATTACAGTAAAAATTGCATTGTATGATTGAGTTTGCACCATCTCAGCAAACAGTCTTTCTTGAATCACAACATATTTTAATCCATCATGTATCATGACAGATTTGGGCTTTTGGCGGCCACAGAAGGGTAGTTTGAGCTCCCAACAAAGCAAGGGATCATCATATGCATAGTTGCCGATGAGATGCATTGTTCATATCCTCCTCATTTTCATATTTTCGGTGACTTTTGCTTCACCCATCACAGATTCTGTGCAAATGTGTGAAGCTTTGTTCCCCTGGTGCTGTAATTTGTAGTCTCAATCCTACATATGTTCACATGACAGTTGAGGCCATCAATTCTGATTTGGTCAGAATCATTTTTATTAACAGCTTGCCTCGATGCATCTCTCATGCAATTAGCTTGCTGTATATGGATGAAGTGCTAGCAAGTTGTGAGATGCAAAATGATGCAAATTTTCAAAACGGTGTCGTTGTGTGGATGGAGAACCTGGCGTACCATCTTATTGTACACAGATCAAGCCTGTAAAAATCACTTGGGTTGGTGGAATCTCACAATCCGATTCCTCATCGATCATCCTCGCGTCGGAGTTGCGAGTCGAGTGTCGGATTGTCTCGAAGCTTCGGTTGGATCCCGCGCGGATTGATTTGCACATGAGAGAAAGTGGATCATTCGATTCGAAACTGTGAGTGATGTTCCGAATTTGACTGTTTGTTGAACTCTATAGATGATTTTTTGAAGCTAGGGTTTGTAATTATAGATGGAGGGCAAAGAAACCCAGCGAGCGTTTTCCTCAAAATTGACTCGAAGAGGAGACCGAGACACTGCTTATCACTTGACCAGAGGTACGGCCACGATGTGGTTTAACCTCCTCCTGCTGCACCAGCCATTAAACTTGCTGATCCTCAAGATGTGATTAGTTGTGTGTTTATCTCTCTGTATAGATTTTGAGGAGGGGTCATGTTCGCCAGGGAAGTTTCCTCATGATTTTCCATTGAGGATTGTGTGGAAGAAGGGCTTTGTTCGTTTGGTTCTAGTTGCTGGCATTATATGGATGCTACTTATTATGATTGTATTGTTGTTTCATGTATGGTCTTGCCAATCGTCCCTCGCTTTTTTCTCAGGTACATCTGAGAATCCAAAGTGTTGAAATTTATCGGTTTTGAAATGTGGTAATGTTTTTTGTTTGGTGTTTGTGTGGCAGCTATTTGTAATAGAGATGGAAGGGTTTTTATAATGCTGGACGCCATGGGATTTGTTCCAAAGCCGCCACACCGTAAGTTCATCAGTGCTCGATATGGTTTTTGAATTTTGTGATTCAGTGAGTTTTGTGACTAATGGAATGATATTTTTGTAAAAGGTTGTTCGATACCACTTGCTTATAATGTAGACAAGGTAGTTATTCCTAAGGAAAGAACTCCCGATGTGATTCTCGAAAACCTGTCCTATACTGAGGAGGAGGAGGAACTAAATAATGGTACTGAGTCAACTACCCCTTTATTTGGAGGACATCAAAGCTGGGCACAAAGAGGCCAGAGTTTCAAAATCAGAAAAACCATGAAGGTAAATTTGTTTAGCTTCTCTCATTGCTTATGTAAACAAAATTTGCCGGTGCATTGTGGATCTTTTACTAGTAATAGTTAGAGTAGAAAATGTTTTGCTTCTTCATTAATCTTGCACTCTTTAGGTGCATTGTGGATTTATCCGTGGCGGTGGTGCAGAGATGTCTCCTGAAGATATTATTTACGTCACCAAGTGCATATTCGTAGTTGCATCTGGCATTTTTGATGGTTATGATGTCCCTCATCAGCCCACTAATATAAGTCAGCGGTCCAGGAAGCTATTTTGCTTTCTTATGGTGGTGGATGAGGTTTCTCTGGATTTCATTAAAAGCAGTGGTACTGTTGAGAAAGATAAGGACGGCGGGCTCTGGGTAGGTATTTGGCGCCTTATTCCTCTTAAAAATCCCCCTTACGATGAGCCGAGAAGAAATGGGAAGGTTCCAAAGATTTTGACACATAGGTTGTTTCCACAAGCACAGTACAGTATTTGGATCGATGGTAAAATGGAACTGATAGTTGATCCCTTGCTGATGCTAGAAAGGTATTGTTAATCTCTTGGCACCGCTAAACTTGAGCTTTCTGACACCAAAAAAGAATTTACAGAGTCGCTTCTTAATGACTGGGATCCTTAAACTTGTGTCTGACTTTCAGATACTTGTGGCGTGGAAAACATACTTTTGCAATTGCTCAGCACAAGCATCATCACAGCATATACGAGGAAGCTGACGCCATCAAAAGAAGAAAACGATATGCTCGACCACTTATTGATCTCCATATGAAAATATATCGGTTCGAGGGAATGCAACCTTGGAGCATACTTAAGAATACAGCCAGTGGTAAACATCTCTTTGTCATCGTTTTTAGAAACTGAATAAATAAATCCGCTAGAGTGATACCCATTGAGTTTTTGAAAGTGGGCATTGCTTTTACATATTAACAACTGGTATCTGCATCACAGATGTGCCGGAGGGAGCCATCATCATTCGCGAACATACACCTCTGAACAATCTATTTAGCTGCCTGTGGTTCAACGAGGTCAATCTGTTCACGCCCCGGGACCAGCTGAGCTTCGGATACATAGTGTACAGATTAGGCGGCTCGTTCAAGTTCCACATGTTCCCCAACTGCGAGTATAATTCATTATTTGTCTTGCATCCCCACACCAGAGAGCACTCGTCCAAAATCGAATGGGTCAAAGACTTGAAAGAGCTAAACAAACAAAATAGCAACTTGAAAGAGACTAGGGCAGGTTTAGGTCTGTGGACTCCTTATCCAGGTGACCTTAATTCACTTGTTTTACCTCCTGTTCCCAGAACCTCCAAAGCCGGATGAGTTCATGAAATTTCAACAGTATGCCACTCTCATTTGTCCTGTTGAGCCCAAAAGCCATTTTAACAGTTTCATCCATTAAAAACAGATCTTTCATTTGTAATTATCTTATATTGAGTTAGATAGATATCGATTTTTCGACGATTTTTTATTTATAATTATCTCATATTGAATTATAAGAATTTGAATTAAAAACAGGATAATTTAGTATCTAAGGAAACATAAAACCAAACCATCAAAGCTGGCGGAGTTGATGGCACAAAGACACGTAAGTCAAGTAAAGAACACGATCCTTGGCGCCTGTTCTATGATTATTAGTATGCTTGCAGAAATACTTGAGTTGCTCGAGCTTGCAGCATCCCACCATTTCTCCCAACAGCAAAAATAACCAATTAATATTCCTCTTCTTCTCCGCTATAATCGGACTCAAGCTGTTATCATGCTCGCAAACTCTGCACGTCGGCAGATTTGGGTGCATCCACCTGGTCGGAGCACGATCATGCATCTCGGCGCCGCTAGAAGCTACCAAATTGTAAATTTGGAAGAATTTCTCCATCAGATTCAACTCCAGTTTCGATGTTTTCTCGCAGTGCTTGCACTGCACATCGCCTGAAATTACAGTGATCCCTTTCGCCATCAGGACTCGGATTGAGTGGACCCTGGCGCGACGGTTCGTGGCCCACGGGTAAGGTGGCTCGATAGTTACCGATTTCCCCCACCCATTTCGGTCCGGCGGGGGAGCCCTGCGTCGCACTCGACTCGACCTCCCCGCCGGACCCACCTCTTCAATACGATGACGTATGACTGACGGTGGGGGGTCGAGTTGTGGTACCCTCGTACTCCCCACCAGCCCTACACCTCGAAGCATCGAGCGTTGACCGTCGTTGACCCTGTCGTTGACGGTGGTCAAATAGGTCCCACGCTGCACCAATGTCGGACCGACTTGAGATTGTGTTATAGCTCTGGGAGCCTCCGCTACGGGCGGACCCAGTTTCAGTTCCAGCGAAATTCGACCGTTGTCATTATCATCGTTATCAACTCTCCTTCGCTTCAATTCCGCCAGCTTCGGCCGGACCGGCTCCCGATGCCGGCCTTCCCCATTCATCCATGTCTGATCCGCAGCTCGAGCCATGACCCGACCCGACCGGATCCTGCTGCTGCTGCTGTGACGAGGTCTGAAAATAAGAAGAAAAAAAAGTGCATGGAGAATTCACTAGCGGCCTCGATATAAATAGATAGATTTTACTGTTCAGATTCTCTGAACATAAATTGAAAAACAAAACATTCAATTAATCTGTTTCTCTTTACAAAGCTCAATTTTCTTATCATGTATTTAATTCCAGCAATCAAATATTATATTTATCTTTTTAATTTCAAATTCAAAACCTTGTTGGAGAGATTTTGTCCTCTTTTTCCTCTTTCCAAATCCAAACTGTTCTAAAATAGTTGACAAGTAAATGGTTATTGACCCGGCCTCTTCCTCGTGTTCGGAATGAGATTTTAGGTCAATACGGATAAACACAGTCAATTTATACTATCATGTAATTGTCTCATATTGAGTTATAAGAATGCAACAATTTCGAATTATTATTAATTAATTTTCAAGAAAAATAGGTTGAATTTTGTATGAGTTTTTTAAAAAATGAATTGCAGAATTTTGTATGACACAAATTTTGGGTCTTAAATAGTTTTTGAGTCATGTGTGAAATCAGTGCTTGTGCTTAGAATGGTCTTAAATTGGAGCACTGTGCAACTCCCATTAAAAATATTTATTGCAATGAATTTGTATGAGACAAATGCATTTTTATTGTGTCAAAAATGGATATTAACTTTCATTTATTTTTATAAAATACAGAATTTTAAATTTCTTTATAGTAAAACTCATTCTTATTTTGATTTGGACACTAATACAAAATTATGTGATTCCTTAAATTTAATTCTTTTAATTTATATTAATTCAGATTAATGAAATGAATGCATGATAGTTATATATAAGCACAATAATTATACACGCTCTAAAATATGAGATTTTCAAATTTTGTAAAATTTTCTGATATTCAGAATTAGGTACTCTTAAATTAGAATTGAACGAATTAAATTATAAAAGAGACATAACTCAAAATCTGTCGCACATTAAATATGTAACAAATTTTTAACGATGTTCGATTAGTGATAAGGAAAATATAACTAAAAACTGATATGACGTGGCACTAATAAAGTATTAATTATTAGCAGATAATTGGACCTCCTCTGCGGCTGATCCACGGCGTCTGTTCTGCAACTCCATCTTTTTCGACTCTCTCTTCCAGTTCAAATTCCCAAAGAGCACCTGCATCTCCTCGAGCGTCTTCCCGCGCGTCTCCGGCAAGAGGGTGTAGAAGAAAACCCAGGCAACCATGGCGATCCCGGCGAAGAGATAGAAAGCTCCACCGATAGTTATGGCCTTGGAGAGGGACAAGAAGGTCATGGAGATGACGCCGCTGATGAGTCTGTTGACGGCGACGCCGATGCTGGTTCCCTGAGCTCGGAGGCGGAGAGGGAAGATTTCGGAGCTGTAGACCCACGTGATGGGTCCCATGCCGATAGAGAAAGTGGCCACGAAGGAGAGGATGGTGAGGATGCAGAGGACGACAGCGGGCAAGATTTTGTGGTCGGAGTGGTCGATGATGGTGAGGCCGGTGGCGAGGGCGAGGAGGGAGAGGATCATGCCGGCGACGGATGTGAGGAGGAGTGGCCGGCGACCGACTTTGTCGAGGTTGAATGTGGCGATGAGGATGAACATTGTTTTGATGAACCCGACAGCGACGGTGGCGAGGAGCTGCTGGTCGGAGCTGGTGATTCCGGCTTTTTCGAAGATTCTCGGACTGTAGAGTACCACAGCGTCGATGCCGGAGATTTGTTGGAAGAAATGGATTCCCACTCCGGCGATGACGATGTGGCGGATGGTCGGAGTTGGGTTGACGATGAGCTCTCGCCAGACTCCTTCGCCGTGGCTCTTGCTGGAGGAGACCTCAACGACGTCGTTTGTTTCGTTTTCAGGTATGCCTGCTGCCTTTTTGATCTCCGACAGTCTGAGGTTGGCTTCTTCCTTGGAGTCCGAGGTTCGGTCGAGGACTTTTTTCGCCTCCCCGAGTCGGCCCTGCATCACGAGCCACCTCGGCGACTCGGGCATGGCGAGGACGCCGAGTCCGAGGAACACCGACGGGACAGCTCCGACGCCGAGCATCATGCGCCAGCCGAGGTGTAAAGGGAGCTTAGAGAAGGCGTAGTTTGAGATATAGCCCAGTAAGATTCCGGCATTGATGAAGACCTCCGCGAATGAGGTTAGAAATCCCCGGGTCGACGCCGGGGAGACTTCGGCCGTGTAGACGGGGGCGATCATGAGGGCGTAGCCCACACCGATCCCCGCCACGAACCGCCCGAACATCAGGAACGAGTAGTTGGTGGCGAAGCCCATTAGAAGTGCCCCGGCGAAGAAAATGGCGGCGGCCAGCACGATTGTGTACCGGCGGCCGATCCAGTCCGAGGTCCGGCCGGCGGCAAAGGCCCCTATGAGCGAGTATACGCTCAAAATCCCGGCTAAGATCTCGATTTGGACGTCTGTGAGTTTTAGGTCCTCTTTTATGTATATGATTGCTCCACTCATCACTCCAATATCTGATCAAAAAATCGATAATTTTCAGTAATCATCCTCGAATAATTGAATGATGTCTAATTCAAATCTTATAAAAAACTAACCGTATCCGAGTAAGATGGAGGTCATGGAGGCGAGGATGGCGCAAGCCAAAGCAAACATGTTCCTCTTGGGTTTCTTGACAGGCTCAAAGTCCTCAAGGACCTGCGGATGCGTCGGCGGTTGGGTCGCAGCGGCCGCCATGGCGCGATCGGATTACTGACCGGAATCGGGTCAGCTATAGAGGTGTATGTATGTATGGATGGATAACCAAAAGCTATGGTTGTGGAGCAACTTGGTAATGAGAGTGAGTCTATAGAATTTTGGTGTTTATATAGACTAGAGAGTTTCATGTTTGACACTTTCCCTTCACTAGAGATTTAATATAGAAGAAGCCTTGCCAGCTCTCTATTGATGGAGACTTGCTCTTTGTTTTTGGTGTGACGTCATTCATAAAACTCCCATTTTGAAGTTCCTAAATGGGCATCATGTCACATGGGAAATGCAATATTTATCATCCCAAATTTCATATTCCGACCTTAAATTTTCAGTTAATAAGTTAAAGATCGAAATTTTAAATTCGAAAAAATCTCACTGATGATTCTTTAAGTATGCTATATGGTACTTGAAGCATTAGTTGGAGGTGAGCTTTTTGCAAGTGTTGAGTGTGAACCCTCATTTTGTCCAAAGCATGGGGACTATGAGTAGCATATGTGCAACTCCTCTTTGTAGAGTCAAGTCAACTAAGATAGGCTGACCCCTCCCTCCTTGCAATTTGGGGTCTCACAAGTTGCGGCATACATACCCCATGCCCCTCTTGTAAGGGTTACTCTTCCTCAAATTATTAGTATGTTTTAATAGTATAAACTGAACTGAATTGAACTGAACTGAACTGAAAACGATCAAAGTAGATGAAAAATAAGGAATGCAAATTTGTTTTTGTTTCACTTCGACCTGGATGGGTATCATGAGTAAAGAAATATCCATAAACGAGTTTTGAAATATATTCTTATCAGTTAAATATGCGATACGAAATAACATCAATACTTATCCGGCTTTAGTCAAGTTTACTCAATTTTCAAACTCAATGAGTCACACCCTTGACTAGAAAAATCAACTTATTTGAGTGTTATTAATCTAGTAAAAAATGGCGGGTTTGACTATTTAAATAAACGCCTCACAAACTGTCTCACTATATTTTTATTGCAATTAATAGAGACAAATAATTCAATGAGGTAGCTGCCCACAAAGATCAATAATCAATAAATTTATTAGAACTCTGGCCAATGAAATCCACAGTAGTATCAGGCTCTCTGATTGGCCAGTTTTTTTATTTGGACCGACCAATAATTGCAGTCAAGCTTATTTGATTTGCTCTATAAAATTTATATTTAAATTTTATTATATTTGATTTGGATGTCTGGCTAGCTGTTTACTTTAATATATTTTTATTAAATGTAATTTTGCTAGTAAAGATATTAGAATACAAATACCTTCCAATCTTAATTAAACCGAATGAGATTCGGTACAATCAAAGTCTAAAGAGAGTCGTATCAAAGCGGTATAAAATTTTAAAAATAAAAAATTACATCGTATTTGAAATTCATCACAGCTAACGAAGTCATATCGTAATCAAATTTATTTTATTGTGTTGTATTGGATCTGATTCATATTGAACATCGATTACTTATATTTAATTAATGTAAATTTTGATCCGTGACGACTTATTGAATCTCTAAGATTCTACGTTTGGTGTGACTTATTTATACACGGAACATGATGAGGCTATGATAATAATGGCTTTGTAAATGAAATTTGTTGTCAGATTTTTTTAGGGTTTCGTTTGTTGAAAAAGAGGTTTTGATTTTGATTCTCTAAATTTTAGATGATAAACTTGTCCCATGATTTGTCGTTTTGAGTGGGTTGGTGTACCTTATTCTATACTCATTTTAAGTATTTTTTTAGCGTCTGTTCTGTCAATTTTTACTCGTGAGATGTTTAATGTTATTTTATCACTAGATCATGATCGCTTCTTCGACCCTTATCGATAATGCATTATATATGACTAAAAAAATGAGTACATTTTTTATGTATCGAAAAATTAAACTGAGCTGAGCTGAACGAAACAATTTCACTGGAATGTTAGTGAAAAAAGCTTAAATAAACTGAAAATAAATAATTAAGATAAAGTGATGGATAGATGATGAGGAGGTCACTGAGTGGCATCATAATTCAGACAATGTAGCATTAGCCCAACGTTGTACAACTTATATAACAGACAGGGAACAACAATCAAGGGCGCTTAGCTGTTTGTTTTGCTAACAAATCATGAACAAAAGCGCACCGGAACAGACATGCAGTGAGCCGTGGCTGAGTGAGACTGAATCGACGAATTTCCCAGCAAGAGATTCCAATCTTCAAATGCATCGAGGGAAGAATGTCTGCCCCACGTACCCTCCCGTCATAGCTCGTCTCACGTTTGATTTGAACATGTCTGGATTGTCTCGCAGCACTGCCGCAGCCTCTTGGTTGAGCGGATCTTCGTAGTTAGGTTGCTGCGTGAGATTGTACGCACCTATTAGTACGATGAAACTAGAACATAGATGCGTATAACATAGACAGACGCATAGATGTAAATATAAACATTTTTTAGTAGAGAAAAACGATACCACATCATAGACGCATAGATGTAAATGTAACATTTTTTAGAAGAGAAAGGCAATACCACAACATAGACGCATAGATGTAAATAATTTTTAGTAGAGAAAAGGAGATACCGCAAGATAGACGCGTGGATGTAAATGTAAAAAAATTTATAGTAGAGAAAGGCGATACCGTGAAGAGATGGTAGAGACCATAAATGACAGTGTTAATGTTGAGAACGGGTTTCCAGTCCTCACGCAAAATGTTGAGGCAGACATTACCTTCCAAGTCGATATTCGGATGGTAAACCTGCGAATTATTGAAATTTAAAGCGAGTCAGAGTATACAAAGAGAGGAGTGGAGTTTGAGCAGATCAGGCGATGCGTTACTTTTGTCTTGCATTTCACTTTTGGTGCCTCGTGGGGGTAGATTGGCGGGACTTGGATGGTAAAAGTAAACATGCCTCCTCTTTACAAGAAAAAACAGATTAATATCGACCTCATAAAAGTCAACATAACTTTAAAAATTCCTACAAACAGAATCGTTAAGAAAATAATTACGTATCCAGTTTATCAGCGTTGGCCTGTAGTGAAAATAAGAAGAGGAAATGAGGTATGTACGTACGAAAGTTAGAGCAGACTTACGTGTAATATCCTTCGTCGGGTTGAATAGTAACCTCGAAGTTCATCAGATCATCCTTGCCGTTGGGAAAAGATAGATTACAAGTTTTCGGAAGGTTTAACTCACTCATATCTGCAGAACAAAGATAGCGTACGAGTAACAAATAGAAAAACATATAAGTATGCTTTCGAGATGTCAATATATTGCAGTAACTTATATCGAAAGTGTACCTTTTTGCAGACGCAGTTCACCGGCACTTTGCTTCTTGACCGGTGCCTTTCCTTTAGCGGTTTCTGCAATTTCCCTCTGCTGCTCCTTCACTTTGAATAACTTGATCATTTTTCCTGTGACGAGCGAACGTTAGAAATAAGCTACGGCCTTACACTAATCAGGAGAGATAACAAAGCAAGAAATTCCAAAGAGAGCTGCGTGCCGAAAATTGAGATTAATTACTTAACAAGTAGAACCTTAAACAAAACACCGTGGATGAGAATTTTACGATGGAACACATACTCCACTCCTTTCAGCTCGAATAAAAAACCTCAATGTTTCACAGGTATATACATAAATAGCGCACAATGCGATCCCTAAATAGCCCACTAGCGGCGCAACACGAGCTTCTCGTACCTAGTAGACAATCTTCTACAAGGTTTAACATCCTTTAAGTTTAAGATTATCAGACACAATGAGTAAATCCATACCAATAGAACAAAGAAGTAGAACATCATAGTCAACCAAGCCAGACAAATCCCAACATCATAGGAGCTTCCTAAAAATCCAAAAGCACAATTTATTTGTATATTAACCAAAACCCCAACATCCCCAAATCAGCCTTTCACTCAAACACCAATCAAAATCCCAATTCATAACCGACAAACCCTATAAATTAAAACAACAGAAACCCTAATCCACAACCAACCCCTAAACATTTCCAACGACACCAATCTTATACAAAATCTTCAAAACCCCAGATCAGATTCCCTCTTCCGAGCCACAACCGATCCTCAACCAGCTCTCGAAACACAACGCATCATCAAACACAGGAAATGGATGATTCATAATATGAAGACTTTTTGCTGAATACCTGCTGAAAAACGAAGCAAGGAAGGATTGCAGAGAGACGATGACAGCTACCAGGAGATGAGAAGGAATCTAGCCAGCGTGTCGCGCTGTTTATATATATATATATATATATATATATGCAGCTCGCCCTGGTTCTCTCTCTCTCTCTTCCGGACTCTCTGTGCTCTTCCACCAAAACGCTGCGTTTCGATGTTTTCCAGCATGCAACAAAATAGGATATTTGTAATTAAATTCAAAAAGCTTTTACACTCCAACCAATAAGGAGCCGACACGTCGGATAGCATATATTTGATAAATATCGACTGATCGTGACACGAGTAGCACGCCATGTGATATGTCGAATTATTGTACGAAATTTTGCGGAAATAAATTAAATTAAAATATTAAAAATATGGGCTCATATTGGGCTGGTCATATGCAGTCTTTATTGGGCTTTCCAAGAAAGGCCCAACACGGCGTGCGTCGTTGTCCACGCACGTGACAATCACGTGATCAAAAGAGCGCAACCAGAACATGACCAAAATCAATCAATGAAAAACATATGCAACCTGAAACAGAACTATGCAGCCTGAAATAATGGCTGAGGCCGGATGTTGAGCCTCGCAGCGGAGCCTAAATAAGCGCATACGAGGGCCACATATATCTTGAAGAACCGGTGGCCGAAGAAAGTGAAGTATGTACACGCCGCCGTGGAGACCAGAACTACTATCGCATTAAGACAGCATCTGGCTGTGGGTAAATAAGTTGTGGTTTCAGGTTCAGGAAATCTCCCACATTTATGAAACTCGGACAGCAGCTGATCCTTGAGACAAAATTTATCCATTAACCAGGAGGAAATAAGGTCTTCGGATTTTGGGATGTCTTGTAATGATATGCGCCGTACGTGGAGGTGGACTTCAGCAGGGTCGACGCCAAAGACATTGTCCATTAGAGATGGGCAGTTGTGCCTGTATCCGATTGTAACATCATAGACTGAAGAAAAAAAAAAAACAGGAATGAAACTTAGGGAGAATTTAAAGAGCTGAAGTAGATAAAAGCGCGAACGAGGTGAAGTTACCTGCGTCCAAGGAATCCCTTAAATAATTTAAACATGCGTAGAAGCCCTTTGTTTTTGGGAGGAGCACATTTTGTAACACGGGCAAGCCGTTCTCAGCTGCGTGTTTCTGGCTTCGTATACATTTTTTCTCGCTGCAGAAAAAAGACAAGTTAAAAAAGCTGTTGAAAATGAAAGCAGCAATGAAAACCTGAATGAAAAAGAGGGAGAGGAATTACGTGAAATCTGTGCCTTCAGGAAAAAGAGCAAGCCAGAGGGGATCATGAGGATCTCTAAAGCTTGATAACATGTGATGGAACGTGGACTCGTCGATCTCCCATTTTCTTTCCACGGAGATGAACTCCAAAATGTGAAATGCCCAACCAAAAATCGGCAGTTTCATCAGGCTGCTCTTGAGCACGTATTTAATGTATCCAATGCGGTCCTTCCTCAACGCAAGGTCCCATAAGTACATCCAATCAACTTCAGTTCTATGATTTGCGATAAGCAAAACACGCTCCTTTGCAGGTACATTGTCCCCGGTTATAACAACTTTCGTCTTGTTGATCTTCTCGAATAGAAGTGGCCACATTGCAAGCCAGGCGCCGAAAATAAAAGCAGTTCCTTTTCTACTGTAATGTAAGCTTAAAAACCTCAGAACAACAGCGGATAAGAATCCAAAGTACACTAGCATCATGAATGCTGTTGAGAGCAAAATCAGTAAACATATCACACCCCTCAGCGCTCTTATCGGACTCAACGCACGATGCTTTCGCCTGTTGGTGGAAATGCCAAGTTCTTCCATTATTTTCCACAGCAAATCAGCTCAAGCAAACTAGTCCAAAACGAAGCTCCTTCACCTGGTAAAAGGTTCTAGAACATTCTAAGTACAAATCTCAAACTCAGCTGATGCAATTTAGCCATTTAGGAGCATAAAAAGATAAGATTTTGGTCACATTCTTTACCAAAATCAGAAGCAACAAGCACACCCAGAAGCTTAAAAAACATTCTCATACCAAAACTCACCGCCATTACAGCTTTCAAGCTGTGTAATGCCACCAGGAACAACAACATATCAAAGAGCTAAACAGCAGTACAGAACCCTAGAACTGATTTCTAAAACAGCACTGGAAAACCCCATTTCAATCTGGAAATCGGTGACCCAAATGGGATCAATCAGATCATAAAGATGAGAGCTTTACCTCAGAAACGAGCTCCCAGCTCCTTCGCAGCGATGAATCGATGCAGCAAAAAGCTTCAGTCGGGTCATTAAATATGCTTCTCTTTTTCTGCAACAGTCGAATGCGAGTTGATGCCAGCTGCATACAACGTACGAACAAACAAACAAACGAACCTCCTCGAATTGGCGAATTGAGTCTCCAATGGCGGTGATGGAACGGCGCCAATCCGACCGTTGGGCTCGGTTCAATCTTATCGAAACTCCGGTTCGGGTAATTAACCCAGACCGTCATTCAATCAGACCAGTCTTCGATCGGGTTGAAATTTTATCGGTTCAACTGCAGCTCTATCTCTCCCTCCCTCTGTAAAACCCTGAATTTCAACTTCGTGCGTTGACTGATTGCAGCAATGGAGGTTGACTTCGTGGCTGAGATCCGAGCTTCAACGTCCCGAGGACGATGTACGTTGTTGAATTATTTACTCATTTAACCTCGACTATGTGCCTGGACAAGCTTCAAGAAACCAGGTACAAATTGATTAGCAATTTTTAGGGGTTAGGTTAAGGGTTTACGATCCTTCTGGATATTCCCAAAATTTGTTGTTTTCGTGGCTTGAACGACAGCTAGGGTTTCATCAAATCCTAACTACAAACATGTTTCTAGTATTGAATTTCGCTAGCTCAATTAGACACTTTCGCCATTTCGACTACAAAAAGTAGGCATGTAGATTGCGTACTTGAGATCCTCAGGTTTGTCTTTGAATACGTTGATGTGGTTCGGTTTTATTGATCCTTAAAAATGATTATAGAGTTTAACAATGCTTTGCTAACTGACCAGGAATGCTCGTCAGCAAGTTCAATGGCAATTTCTTCATTAGAATTCTAAACATGTTTCTAAGTATTGAATTTCGCTAGCTCTAGTGGCATTTTGACTAAAAAACTTAGGCCTGTAAAAGGCTCAGGTTTTCTTTGATTGGCTTGTTTTCAGTACAATCTTATTTCTAGAAAGGAATGCTCGTCGATGATGTGGTTCGGCTTGATGGATCACCAAACAGATTCTAGAGTTTAACAATGCTTAGCTAAGTGGCCAGGAATGCTCTTCAGCAAGTTCAGTGGCTATTTTTGGTGCGATCTCAAATTTCTCAGGCAGAGTGTATGATTCTTAAGGATAGACGACTCCTAGTGTTACACAGCATAAAATGAGAAACAAGCTAACATGTCTGGGATTTGCAGCTATGCTGTGGTTTTGATAGAATAGAGTGATGAGGGGAGCCAAACTCAATCTGCTGCCCTTGAGGTAAGTTTTCGTAGTAATTACTCAATAATTGGATTTGATATAGTTCTGCATAAGAAGAGTCTTATATGTACTTCTTGCTCGAGTTTTATTCAATTTAGGACTAAAAGTTGAAGACAAAAATGTTCGCTAGTAAATTATTTTGCTTGAAAGATGCTTTTCCCACTTTCAATACAGCCTCTTCTCCTACTAAGAAACTCACTATTCTTTCATATCCCAGGTGCTTAAAATTCTCATGAAGAACAGCGTTGGACCTCAAAGTGGAAATCATCGCATCATTAGCAAAAAGGCTTCAAAAACGCTAAAATTGCTGAACCTTGAGCAGAAGTTGAACTCTTACCAAGTAAACCTCTCAGCACTGTCTGAGTAAAAGGTTCGCGCATCGCTCAGCCTCTGGCTAATCTTTGCCACAGATATGCCCAACAGAACGCTCCTGTCCGCACTTTCTCTAGCCCTTCCCATGTTCATCTTCACAACACATTTTGTAAAATACATTACATCATATTAATACATGACAGAAAATTCAACAGCAGTACAGAAAAAATACTCAACTTCCCCAGCAGCATTTTCGATTTTTTTTTCCTCTTTATACCATTCCAGGTTCTGAAAATGACCTGATCAATACTCAGAGCTCATGATCAGCATAGAATATCCTATCCATCAAATACCCTCTTCCACATTCGATCATATATACTCAAAACTAACTAAGATATATCAAAAACTATACGGTTTTTAGACACAATTTTACTAAGTTTTGGTATCTGCTCATCTCCATTTATACCCAGGTTGCTGCTGTTCCTTGATCCTGTTGAGAACTCCATCAATGGCGACATCAAAAGCATCCTTCACACTCCCCAGCCCTTGATTGGGCTTAGAGTAAACAAGCTTGGGAATGGTTTCAACAACCTTGTCCCTCATTTTCCCAACCTCAGCTTCACTGAATTTCTCCAGCACAGATTTCACACTAACTGTCTTGTTCTTGACGCTGCGCCGGTCTATAAAAACTGAGTAAGTCTCAGGCTCGCCGGGGAGGAACCACTGGTACTGCAAATAGGCTGTTCTGTGCCAGAAGAACACCGGGATCGATCCGGCTATCATACAGTCGAAAATCGAGCGTCTGGTGAAGCTGTCTCCTCTCGGCTGCAAGCAGAATTTGGAGTCAAGGAAGGCTTTGATCACTTCTGATGTACCGTTGGAGCATTTTGTTCCTGAACAATCCACCACCCGGCACGAAGCTGATTCGTTCAAGCATTGTCTGAGCAGCAATCCCCGAAAATCATCTCTGAATTTCCCACGCTTGGCTCCGGCGAAGCTGAATAAAGTCGACCTGCGACGCTGTCGGACAAATGTCTGCCACGTGGACAGTTCGAGGACAGTGTTGGGATGGAAGCCGGTCGGGTAAGGCACGCCGACATCAAAATAGTCCCAAGGATTTCTCTCGATGAGCAACCGAGTGATGTTCCTCATGAAGGGCATGTGGATGCAGCTCGAGCCCCAATCGTGATCCTCGGACCTCCGGAAATCCCAGCTGATCCGGCCCATGGTGAGGAAGTGGTCCCACCCGTCGGACTTTTTCCAGGACAGCTGCCGGCCGAGCCAGTCGTGTAAGGAATTACAGTCCCGGTCGCGGTCGCGGGAGGTGGATTTGGCTGACCATAAATACCTGCCGACAGCTAGGCCGGCGTAGAACGGGATGTAGAAAGCTGTGGCGGAGGTAGGGTTTAGCGTGCGGCAGTTATGGTGGAGAATCCTGTTGTGGAAAATGATCTCGGACACGAACTGGTCGGTGGAGTACCAGGAAGAGAGTAGAGGTTGTGGAACAGTGTCGGCCAGGTCGTGTTTTGCAGATTTTCCGAACCCGTTGTTCTGGAGAATCTCGCAGCGCGAGGTCCATGGATTGAGCTGGTTGCAGGTTTTTAGTATCTCGTGGTTGAACGCGGGGGGCAGGTCGTATACGTAGACTTGTCCGAGGTGGCAGCGGTTCTGATCCGCCGCCGTGGCATTAGATGGCGCGGCGGGGGGTGGGGAGGAGAGGAAGCGGAAGGAGAGGGAGGTGAGGAAGAGGAAGAGGAGGAGGAAGAGTTGGGTGGTGATTACGATGAAGGAGGTGCGGGTGAGGAGGAGGAGGGAGAGCATGAGATCAGCTTGGGGAGCAAGAAACTGGGGGTGGCGAGTTTCCAGAAAGATGTAGAGAGAGAGAGATGATGAAGAAGAAGAAGATGATGACGGTGAAGTGGAACTGCAAGCGAGGATTCGAGGCACGAAAGTAGCCGGTTAAATGGTCAACCGACAAATCGATTTTGACGGTCATTATTTTATTTTTTAAAATTATTATTATTATTATTATTTGAGTTTACGGATTGCCGGTTGAGCTCACACTTTCAGTTGTACCCTTTTGAATTTAGAATTTCATTTTTGTCATTTTTTTTAAAATATCGATCTTAAAAATGGCTGCAATTGCCAGCTCACCGAACAGATCACCGACCAGCTCAGCTAATATTTTAATAAACCGGTTCCTTAAAAAAAACGGTAGAGAGAGGAGGAGAAGAAAAAAGGATCATTCTATATTTTTTTTCATCTTATTAATTGCAGTTACGTGATTTCAGCATCCTCGTAATTTACACGAGTTAAAAAAAAGTACTAGGAACTTGGGTATTGTTGGAGAGAAAAGTCGTTGGGTTGTGATGACGTGGTGGCGTCTGATTGGGTGGTTGATAAAGAAACACATGAAACATGATGAACTTTAGTTTTTTAACACATTGGGGTATGATCCGACCGACACGTTTCTGTATAGATATAAGCCAGCCTGAGGATAGAAGAAGAAGGTTTGTTGTTTGTTGAAATAAAGATATTACAGATGGTGATCAATGTCCACCAGAGGGCATCAATTTGGACCACCAAAAGCAACTGTGGGGCAGGTTTAGGCTGATTGAAGAAGCTCTTCACGCTTGATGTCGAATACCTTGCTCAGAACTTCCTCCACAGCCTGGAAAAAAACACAATTGGACAGCTTCATGTGGGGTAATGATGCGTGTTAAGACGCTTGATTTGATCTCTAAGTCGTTGCATTATGAGAGTACCTTATCAGGAGTAGAAGCGCCTGATGTTATGCCGACTGTAATGGGACCTTCTGGAAGCCAGTTTTCTTTCGCGACCAACTCACCATGCTGTAATTCAACAAAGGGATTATAAGAGTTGGACAGGACAGAAAAAGTTGGACATTTTCGAGATAAATGGAGGTAGTGACGGGGTTATTTATGACTTTATTTCAGCACAGGTGGAACTTAAAGACAGTTAGGCATACCATCAACTTGTGGCTGATTTTGTTTCCGGGGCCTATTCTGTTTTCAGCATCAATCCAATATGAGGGTATTCCACGCTCTTCAGCGATCTCTTGCAAGTGAGATGTGTTACTTGAGTTCCACCCGCCAACAACCAAGATGAGATCAAGCTTGTCCTCAACGAGTTTATACATGGCATCTTGTCGCTCCTGAAAACAGATGGTTACTAGTTACAGTTACAGCAGCACAAAAATATAGTTATTTGTGGTAAGTGCTAAAACTATCTGTACAATCGAGCCTTGCTAGAAAAGGGTCCAATTAAAAACCATGTTTTTGTAATACAATAGAACAAAACAGGTTCAATACAGAAACATTAGTACTGGCAGTGTTTATGAAGTGAGCATACTTGGGTAGCATCACAAATTGTGTTGAAGCTTATGAAATGGCTATTAACATTTTCAACACCAAATTTGCGCATCATTGTCCTCTCAACCAACTTGCCTGGAAAATCATTCTTTGGTGTCAAAATAAGCATAAAAATGAATTGCAGTAGTAACTGGTACATAGAAAAAAAACAGCTAACCAATGTCTTCTGTTTCTCCCTTCAGCATCGTTGTTTGATTAGCAATACCAACTTTAACAAGGTCCACGTCTGGATCAAACCCAGCTGAAACAGCATACTCAAATTTCTGCAAGACAGGCACCAGCCATATCAGAAAACACATAATAGTCTGATGGGTTGGCAAAAGGCCTAGACAGTCATCATCTGTACCTCCAAAAACTCATCTTTAGTCGAGCTAGATCCATCAAATTGTCCATTTAGTATGTAATCACAAACATATGCTGCCTGCATTTTGGACATATTTAAAAAATTGATTAAAGATATCTTCTTATTTCAACATTTGCTACAGAAATCTGAGGTTTATTTTTAAAGAATGGATTAGTTAAATACCTCCTTCATATTCTTTACAATGATGTATTTTCCGGCAAACGAAGCAGTTGCTACAGTCTCCTCATGAGAATATTTTCCATGTATTATTGAAGTATATTCTCCCTTTTTATGCTTTTCCACAGTATTCCAAACCTTCAGGGACATAGATCCAATGTCCATCAACAACCATACAAGAGAAAAAAAATAACTCAAAGAATATCATCTAAAAAGATACCTTTGAAACCCAAGGACAAGTTGTATCAACTATCTGAACATTCTTCTCGCTCAAGGTCAACATCTCATCCACCGCAGCTCCAAATGCAGGCAGAATCACCACATCACCTTTATCAATAATCTCTAACTGTTTCTTCCCATCAGCAATAGGAATGGTCTCCACTTCCATCTCCTCCAAGCGCTGCGACACAAGTCAAACCGATAGTAAAAAGTATATCAAGCAAAGCAAAAAATTGCGCCAAGCTGCAACATCCAAATACCTGAAAGTACCTTATTGACAGTAGGATTATGAATGATCTCGTTTGTGATCCAAATCTTCTCATCTGGAAACTGCTTCCTTGCCTCATACGCAATCTGCACTGCTCTCTCCACTCCCCAGCAGAACCCATATGATTCGGCCAGCTTCACTGTCACATTTCCCCATGTATACTCAAATCCATTCTCCTTCAAAGTCTTTATCACATCACCTGCAAATGCAACGCATCACCAATCAAATCCGAAATCAGAAATCAAATTCAAACAAAGCATCAACACAGTTAACAGATTTCCAGGTCATCCGCGCAATCATCATCTACACCGCATTTCACACAAACCAAGATCCAAGCCGATCATCCAAATCCCAAAATTGAGTAACAATTCACCAAAACGCAAAACTCACTAGTGTACTCCTTGTTCATGAGCTCCAGAGTCTCTTCCTTGTGCCCAAACCCCCTCCGATTGTAATTCTTACTCCTCGTCAAATTCTTCCTAAACACCTTCGCGTCGAAATCCGAATCCACCGCCACCGAACCCGGCGATGGCGCCTCCGAACTGCATCGGACGCCGACCGACTTCCGCACCTTAATCATCCGGCTTGCTGCGGGAATCTCCGGCCGAAGGTTGGTGGAGACTCGGCAGAACTGGAGCGGTATCGCCATGGATAATATACGCACCGTGCGCCGGTTAAGCAGGAGAGTTGGATCTTCTGCGATTATCGCGATCCTCGGATTTAAATTCTATTTGATTTGGGTTGGTACCGGCACTCGACTAAACGGGTTATGATCCGCTTCATCTTCAGCGGGTCGGTCGGGTCGGGTCGACTACTAAAATTAAATAATAAACTTTCTTCTTCAAAAAGGCGTTACAGATTTTTTTACATAAATCGCCTCTCAGAAAAGAGGCTTTGAAAAAGGCGGTAGATGTTAAAATATTGATTCAATGCCAGCGGATCGGGTCTAATCCGCTTCATATCCGCGTCGGGTCGGGTTTTAATTATTCACTCATTGTCTTGCAAGCGGCACTTGATGATCGGGTCATAACCCGCTTCACCTCCGGGTCGCTATTACTTTTTGTCATATGCGAAACGACGAGGTGTGTGGAACGACAGCGTTTCGAGATCAGCCCAGGCCGCTTAGTTTTTCTGGAATAAATATTTAAATGGAATTTTTTTCAGCTTTACTCGATCTCTTTTCAGCGGCGAGCTCGGCAGCGGTTGCCCGATTGCTAATCTAACAACTCTCATCATCATCTGCTGCATCCGATTGCCTTCATCCGATTTCGTTGAGTTGATTCGATTTCGCTGGAGTTGGCGATGGCTGAATCCACTAGTGACGACGAGTATTATTATTCGGATCGAGACTCGCTGGACGGACTTGGTAACGACGAGGCGGAGGTGCAGTGGGCTCCGCTTCGAGCTCCGTCGTGTAAGGTTGTTTTTCAGTCGGTTTGTTGATTTCCTGGGTTTGATTTTGTGTTTTGGGTTGTTATAGTTGATCGTGATGTTGTTATTGGTTGGAATTTTGGCTGGTTTTTAGCGCGGTGTTGAGGTTATTTGTGGTTTTGTTGTGGTGTACTTGGATTGGAGATGAGAGTATTTTATGTTAATGAGATTAGCCCTTTGGTTTTTGCAATCTGCTTTTGGATTGTGTGTTTCTAGGTTACGAGTTGTTTACAGTATTTTGTTACAATTGATGAGCTCTTTATGTTGCATTTTTTTGAATTGTTTTGATATAGCATTTGGTTAGCTTTGATTGAATCTGTTTATACGCTATACAAAGCTGGTTTATATGATGTTATCCGTGTTCTAGTTTCTAGCCGTCTTTGATGTTTCTTTGTGTAGGATTTGGTTCCATCATTTTTTGGTAGGTCATATACTTCTCTACTCTACCATATATGTCACCTTCATTGTTGGTTCTTGATTTTTGCAATGTAGCTCAAAAGATTTTTTGTGTGGGGTATATACTTGTCTTCTTTACCTGACATTTTTGTGGTTCCAGGTCATCACAAAAGAGTCATTGCTGGTGGCACAGGTGAAGTCTTTACACCTCCGGAATATTATTTAATGTTTTTATGTGCTCATTATTGTTTCATTGCGTAGAGAGATGATCTGCAAAGAGTGATGGACCTACTTCAATTGAAGGAAAATCAGGCAAGGACTTTATTGATACATTATCGCTGGGATGTTGACAAGTTGATTGCTGTTTATGTGGAGAGAGGAAGGACCTGCTTGTTTTCACAAGCCGGTGTGACTGTTACAGAAAACCGGGACTCCGGCACTTCACCATCCTCAACAATGACCTGTTTCATATGTATGGAGGAAGACATATCCAGTGACTGTGCGTCGACAATGGATTGTGGACATTGTTTTTGTAATGACTGTAAGTGTTTTACTTCTCACGGCACTAGTTTATTTATTTAATAGTTACAAATGGGCACGATGTATATGTGTCAAAACGTCTTTGTTCTGCATCAAAATGCTATGCGACATAAAATATTTGAATTGTTTGTTGGAGCAACATGTTTGTTTTCACTCTACTTTTTTTTTTTTGAATTAATTGGATTGATGACTGGCATAATGTCAGGCTGGACAGAGCATTTTATTGTGAAGATAAATGAAGGACAAAGCAAACGCATAAAGTGCATGGCAGAAAAATGCAATGCTATTTGCGACGAGTCAGTTGTTATATATTTGGTCAGGAAAAGGAAACCGGACCTTGCTGAGAAGTTTGAGCGTTTCCTGCTCGAATCATATATTGAGGACAACAAGATGGTTAAATGGTGTCCAAGTGTTCCGCATTGTGGGAATGCTATACGCGTTGAAGAAGATCAATTCTGCGAGGTAGAGTGTTCTTGTGGTCTGCAATTCTGTTTCAGTTGCCTGTCTGAGGTACATTCACCTTGTTCATGTTTAATGTGGGAGCTTTGGGCCAAAAAATGTCGAGATGAATCAGAAACAGTGAACTGGATGACAGTTCATACCAAACCATGTCCAAAGTGTCATAAACCAGTAGAAAAAAATGGAGGATGCAACCTTGTGAGCTGTGTTTGCGGGCAACCATTTTGGTAAGACATCTTCACTACAGCTTTCTATCGCCCATAAGATATGCATAGATTTCCTAAATTATATGATAGTCTGTTAGGTCTTTTTTGGGAGTTAGCATGGTCTTTTCTGACGAGTTATGAATGCTCTCCGCCTGCTATAGTTGGTCAAGTCTTTCATACTGACATAATGTGATGCCATTTTTACTTTTGGGAAACAGTATCCTTTAATATTTTGCTACCTCCTTGGTGTCTGAATGTGGTCTCTGCCTGCTGTTCTAGCTGGCTTTGTGGAGGAGCTACTGGCCGAGAGCACACATGGTCTTCCATTGCTGGTCACAGTTGTGGTCGGTACAAAGAGGATGCACAAAAGAATTCTGAACGCGCTAAACGAGATCTTTATCGATACATGCACTACCATAATCGTTACAAAGCTCATACAGATTCTTTCCAGCTTGAAAGTAAACTTAAGGACAGAGTAAAGACGAAGGTGTCGATTTCAGAGGAAAAAGAATCAACGCTTAAGGATTTCAGTTGGGTGATGAACGGGCTCTACAGGCTCTTCAGGTCAAGGCGGGTCCTATCTTTCTCTTATCCATTTGCATACTATATGTTTGGCGAGGACTTGTTCATGGAAGAGATGACAAAGGAGGAAAGATTAATAAAACAAAATTTATTTGAGGACCAGCAACAACAGCTCGAAGAGAATGTTGAGAAGCTGTCTAAATTTTTGGAAGAGCCATTCGATGAGTACCCCGAGGATAGAGTTATGGAAACTAGAATGCAAGTCATAAATCTATCAGTAATCATTGATACACTCTGCAAGAAAATGTAAGTTTCTTTGTCTATTTATCTTGCTCGTATTTGTTGGTATTAGGTCTTTGCATTTATGTTGCTGTGTCTGGCAGGTATGAATGCATTGAGAACGATCTGCTAGGTTCTCTCCAAGGCGGCACTCATAATATAGCTCCATACAGTTCTAAGGGTATTGAAAGGGCTGCTGAGCTTTTTTCATGCGCCAAACTGACTACTTCTAATATGCATCAGCATTCGAATTGCAGTACAAATGGTAAAGCTTAGGCATATTATTAAGCATAACCGCGTAGAGAGACTTTCAATGCTGTTAGAATTACTTCCTTGAGCTATTTTTTCCTTCTTCTTTTTTCCTTTTAAAGTCGTACTTTTTCCCACTAGCATGAAGATTTTTTACTCTCCCTCTCTCAAACATTCCAGTGATATGCAACCATTGTCTACATCTCTCTAAGTGTCATAGATATCAAATCATGGTTCATTTTTTCCCTTCCTTTTCTTTTACCATTTATAGTTGTATTGTTATCCTCTACATTGGTCGGGTTAGTTTACATTAATTTTAATATGTTAGCATCTGGTTTGGTATATCCTCAGACCCGTGCAGGGTGTCTTTTTTGGATAATAATATATCGTATGCATTTATAACTTACTGCGTTTAGGGTGTCTTTTTTGGGTGATAATATATCGTATGCATTTATAACTTACTGCGTTTAGGGTGTCTTTTTTGGATGGTAACATTTATGCGTATGTAACACTCTATGTGCTGTCAGGGAAAACCTCAAAAGCTGATTGGGCATCTGGATGTGGGAGTGTCGATGACAGCAGCTGCTCTTCCAAAAAGCGAGCCAATTCTACTAGCTCAAATGCAAATGCCTACTCTTCTAAAAAACAGAAAGATGGACACAAAGCTTTTGATCTCAATGTTCCAGCTGATGCCTTTGACAGTTTCAAATGATTGGTTATACAAGCTGCTAGACAGCAATGTACAGCTAACCAGCAAACAATTCGTCAAATTCCGGGTAACTCCCAATCTGTTCAGGTACCAGTCCATACATTTTCATATAAAACCTTGCCTTATGTCAGGCATTGCTTCTCATCACTGTTTTGTTTAGATCCTTCAAACTTTTGGGTAGCACAATTCTAGCAGCAATGCTCAACATGGTGCTCAACTGTTTTAAGCTTCATTCACAATATGTTCCTATGAGTTCAACTGTTCCTTAAAATGGTCGGAAAAATTATCATATGGTATGACAGATCTACCAAGTGAAAGTTAAGGGAGGGAGCTTGTTGAGTATGTAATCTCCATATAGCTAAGAAAAATACAAGAAATTTCTTTAAATATCAAAATACTAAAATTTATTATGTTAAAAAAAACAGAGACATGTTTTTTGGCTATTTGCAATTTGGGGCGGCAATTAGGTCAGAATCTATCGGCTAAGATCTCACCAGAATCACAGCTCTTTCATTTTGGCATTTCCTCTGCAAAACCGTCCATCCATCACTCACTTCACTCCTCTTCTCGACACCGCCTTCAAATCCAAAATGGACGACCAAGGGATCGGAATAGTCCTAGCAAAAGCCACCGAGCTTCGTTCCAAAATCAACACTTGCATCGACAAAGCTTCCTCCTCCACTCCAAGCTCGAACCAGATCAACGGCGGAGCTCCAATCATCGCGCTGGGGAATGCAGCGAGCGAGGAGCCTGACCCGGATGATGAGGAGGTTCTGGCGGCTGAGAGCTTGTTGAACATTCGTGATGCGCTCGAGTCTCTCGAGTCGCAGCTCGCTTCGTTGCAGGTTTGGTGTTTTCTGACTTGGTTTTTGTTGGTTGATGTTGGATTTAGGGTTTAAAATGGAAATTCTAGAGCTTTGGTGTTGGGCTATGTGCCCGATTTGGTGTGCGTTTAGGATGCAGCTCAGGTGTTTGATGTTATGCCTCTGAAAGATAATTCATTATTCCTTTGCTAGTTGCTTTTGACGTTTGTTAAAGTTTAGATTTTCAAGTTGGGTATCATAAATATCATATTAATACTGATTTCCAGGTTTTTGTTGTGAAATCTGGTCGACAATATCAGTTTCTGGCACTGCGGAACTATGTAGCTTAATTCTGTGTTGGTATTTTGTATGGAGGCCATTGTAAAATAGGGCAGCTATCGGTTCTTCAAAGTGGTGATAACTGAAGATTTAAGGAGGCTTTAGGAAACGAGTCCTGAATAATAATACTATTGGCGGGTTTTTGTATGTGATGTTGAGAAAGTCTCGAAATATTGGTGGTACTCAGTTCTGATGATGTGGTTTTTCTGATATTGTTTGAATGTGGGTGGGGATGGGGAGTTTCTTCAGTTTTAATATGCGTGCTGAATGTTTATTAAATTTTTCTTGACGGGCAGGAATTGCAGCAGCAGCAAAGGTATGAGAGGGAGGCTGCTCTAGCCGAGATTGATTACAGCCGCAAGATGTTGCTCGATAAACTCAAGGATTACAAAGGAAAAGACTTGGAAGTTATTCACGAAGCTTCTGCTTTCGCCAGTGAATCAGTTGAACACAGTAATGATTTACTTCTTCCTCCATATCCTACCCGCCCTCCACGCCCCCTTGTGTTAGAAAACGGCTATGCTCCACACTTCACTCTGGACAAGTCTGCTAGAAATGGGGCTCTCTCTAATGGCCTTACACACGAACCCAAAAAGCAGCCAGGATCCAAAAACTCCTGGAGAGGACTGAGGTTTCTTTTCAGCTCCGCCACCAAGATGGTACTTACTGTTGTTGGCGTGGTGTCTATCCTGACCCTGGCTGGATTTGAGCCAAGGCTTAGAAAAAGAAGCTCCCAATCCAAATTCCTAACCCTCTTCGCCGCCCTCCCTGCTCTTCAAAACCTTGACCCCAAAGCACTCGCCCGATGCCCTCCGGGTAAAGTTCTGGTAATGGAAGGCGGAGAAGCCCACTGCGTCGTCAAGGAAAGAATCGAGATCCCATTCGAGTCTGTCACCATCACACCGGATGTAACCTATGGATGCGGGTAAAGTTTTCACTCTTCCAAAAATTGTATAGCGAGGTTTGTTCAGTGTTTGCTCTGTTCAGGTGTCCTTAAGTTCTAGGGCTGTCATTGTGCAACTCCTGAATCCATCTTCTGCTGCCTAGTGCCTCTCTGGTTTATTTATAGTATCCCTACGCATTGCCATTAAACAGCTCTTGGAGTTATTTATATATATATATATATGCGCTCTGTTAGAATCAGATTCGGTGCAGTGCAGTCAGATAAATAAAATGGTATCCGATGAATAAAACTGTTATTTTTATCCGTATAATTATTTTATAATTATGACATGGGCTAGTTTTTGATGGGCCTTGGCCCATCAAAATCGTCGAGCGGAACAAGGCCCATAATGAAACAGACCCGGCCCATTTAACGGGTCCGGGCCGTATAGTAATGTGGACCAGTTTAGCAGTGATTTGTTATTGCAGCAAGGAGCAATGGCGAATGGAATATTCCGAGGAATCTTTTCGCCGATGATCTGTAAGCATTTTTTCAACGCGCATTCATTCTCGTCTTCTTCCTCTCCCGTCGTCTCTTCCGTCGTGTCGATCTTGAAGCACCACAGGTCCAAGTCACGCTGGTCGGAGCTCCGATCGCTCTTCCCGAACGGATTCACTCCCGCCGAAGCATCCGAAATCATCATCGGCGTCAGAAACGACGCTCATCTCGCTTTCCGCTTCTTCGAATGGTCTCGGAATAAGTCGCTCTGCAGCCACGACCTCCTCTCTTACTCGACCATGATCCATGTTTTGGCCAGATCGCGGCAGAAAGGTCCCGCTGAAGCCCTAATTCGGAGCGCGTTTCGCGTGTCGGATTCTGGTGTTGACTTGTTTGAATCGCTGGTGAGGACTTACAGACATTGTGATTCTGCGCCTTTTGTTTTCGATTTATTGATTAAGGCTTGCTTGGAGTGTAAGAAGATTGATGCGGCTGTCGAGATTGTGAGGTTGCTGCAGTCCAGAGGCATTAGCCCAAATTCTAGGGTTTGTAATTTGTTGATTTTGGCTGTCTCCAGACACCAAGGAGCTGATGCTGGGTATGAAACGTATAGACAAGTTTTTGGAGTTGAAAATGTTGATAAGTTGCAGAAGAGTAGGTTGATGAGTTTAAATGTGGAGATTTTCAATTCATTGATGCTTGGTTATTATCAAGATGGTGAATTGGAGAAGGTGAGGGTGATTTGGGATGAGATGTCGGAGTTTGATGGCATTAACCCGAATGAGTGTAGCTATGGTGTTTTGATGGCGGCTTGTTGTGATATGGGGAGAATGGAGGAGGCTGAGGAGATATGGAATGAAATGGCATCTAAGGGAATGAAGCATGATGCGGCTGCTTTTAACACGATTACTGGTGGTTTTTGTCGGATTGGGGAGATGGGTAAAGCTGAGGATTACTTGCGGGAAATGTTGTTGACTGGAGTTGAAGCTACCTGTGTTACTCATGAGAGTTTTGTAAATGGTTACTGTAGAGCTGGTGATATTGATGCAGCTTTAGTTGCGTGTAAATCTATGTCCGTTGGAGGACTTTCTGCGCAGGGTTCTACGATTGATGAACTGGTTGAACATCTGTGCGGCAGGGGTAGGGTGTTAGATGGGTTGGAGGTTTTGATGGCTGCAATGGAGAATAACGAGTTCGTACCAAATGAAAAATGTTTTAGCGTTCTTGTAAAAGGTCTGTGCTTGAAAGGGATGATGGATGAAGCACTGAAGCTTCAAAGAGAAATGGCAAGCAAAGGGTTTGAACCTGATGCAGAGGTTTACATTGCTTTCATGGATGGATACGATGAACTAGGGAATGGAGAAAAAGTCGAGTCATTAAGGAATGAAATGCTCGAGATGCGTGTGAATGGTTGAGAACTTGTGGGAGTAACCCAAAAATATAGGTACATATTGGAGATGCATCAAATAGCCACAGAAGTATGCTATCCTAAGGATGGGAGCAACCAAAGGTTGAAAAGACCAGAACTGAAAGACAGAAACCAGGACATGAATGCCATAGTTGCTGATATTTGATATCTACTGCATAACTTTGTTTGGCAATTGGAAGTATCTGAGTGCACCAAAATATCGGCAATGCTAGCTGTAGAACATGCAGCTGCCAGTGTGAGGAAGGACAACACCTGAGCCAGAACAATTCCGCAATCAGTCCGGCAGGATTCGATCAGCTATGGAAGTAGATAACTAAATTCAGACTTACCCAATCTCCTACGACAATGATGAAAAGGACTCCTGGCTGCCGCGGAGGAGGGCACCTGAGAAATACTGAGTATCCGTCAACTAGAGCCAGAGTGAAACTCCATGGAATCACCAGACCCATTATTGTCACCAAGAAACTATTACACATACAGAATCCAAAATTCAACTTATCAACCAGTCTTTCATTGGAGCCAAGGAAGAAGAGAGAAAGCTTACCAGAAGGCAGTGTAATTGTAGAACTCAACACCCAAGGTCATGAAAAGAAGAGAAGCACATGAGAAGCCAGTCTGCCCCAACCTCAACGAAAACCCAGCACTGGTCCCTACTGAACCAGGTACATCATCATCATCCATATAAACCACTGACTATAATCATCATCTCAACCAGCCAAGTCTCAAAACTTTCTCTCCCAATCCCATAACAGTTTACAAGTGATAGAAAGTTTTGATCCTAGTATCTCAATGGGGCTGTGAATGGACACACCTTGCTAAGTGTCGGCAACTCCAATCTCTTCCTTCCAAAGATCACTGTAAGTTTGTCTCCCATTTCTCAATTCTTTGTCAATCTCTAAACACGTGATTCTAGTACTATTAGACCACTTTATTGGACTTCAAGTTTGTGGTAGGCATATTTGATATTGGCTATATTACTGTTCTTACCCCACGAGAAAGAATCTGATCGAAGTCCACTAATTAGATTATGGGGTTAGCTTTTATTGAAGACTTGATACTTTACCACTTCGATGGAACTGAAAAGATGAAAAATACTATTATAATTTTTTTATCAAGGTCTCAAAGATGCATAGTGAAAGTACACCAAAAGATTTAAATCAGTGGAGGAGAGGACTGCAGATGTTTTATTACCTTTTTTCTTTTCTTCAGCCTCAACTTTTTATGTAAGAACTTCACGTTACACATGTGAACAGGGGAAGGAAGATGGTGGATTAAGAGCCAGTGGTTGCCTCAATTTTCAAATTTGTCGGCAATAGCTTATTGGAATTGAATTGGCCGCCTCTTATTGCTTTCATTGGAAGTTAGTGGCATCCTGTTTTGCAGTGAGTTTTCTCTATATTCCTGATGGAAGTTACACTCCATCCAAGTTCAAGTATTTTTGGAAGCTGAGAAAAAAAAACGTAAATTTTCATTCATAGGAACATGACGAGTCTCAATTATTCTATGCCTAGAGTGCTAATGACACTTTGCTGCTCAATACATCCATCTTCTCCAAAGCAAGCTGCAAAGCCATGGAATTCAAACCAGAGTCAACAATCAGGGAATAATAAGGGTTTATGTTATCGAATACTACCAAGAGTTTATGTATGTACTCATACAAATTGATTGAAACAATAAACTGCAGGAGTTCAACCATTTCAAGTGGAAGAACAACAACATAAACTGACTTGTACAACAAAATGCAAGTAGACTGACGATTAGCAAGTAATTGACAACCTATGATTGTCTCAAGCCATGCTACTTGACAAGAAAAACATAAGCAATGAACTGCAGACAGCCAGAGGCACTAAACTGACATTGTTTCACCAGTTGCGTTAATCATGTCACAACCGATTACACGCATACACATATTGAGATCATCGTGTTATTGTTAACACGTTTAAACTACCAACTACGACTATGAAATCATCCTGAAGAACCATGATCAAGAATCTTACACACAAACTGAATCAATAAAGATATACCCTATCAACTACCATAGATAATCCCAACACAAAGCTTCACATTGCCGACTTCATCTCATTGACTAGTGTCTGAGTCGATCCATGATTCAAATGTTCATCCATTCCATCACTAACAGTCCTAAATTCAAATGCTTCACTGCCTAGTCATCACCTCAACTCAACCACATCGCCTCAAAACAAATGCAAATTTAACACTGGAAGGGAACGCCTAACCTTTGACGCGTAAAAATATCTACAAGCATCCATTGACTTAACACAGCACAGATTCACATATGAACCCCTGTGTTCTCAAACACTTCAGCAACATCTAGCCAACCAAATCCGAAATCAGACTCTCAACAACCCTAACAACAATCAAACTGAAAGAAAATTCCTTCAGAAAATTTAAAATTTCAACGGATCAATTGGATTATACCGGTTAGTGTCGGATTCGTATACTCCATCAAAGCTCGAGCTTGAACTCATCCTTCTCCGCCGACAAGTAGTGAAGAACGTATGGCGTGATTCGAATCACCGCAACCCAAACTCCGAACATCAACACGTGCTCCTTCAGCTGCTTCATCGCCGCTGCCTTGTCCGGCTTCCGCGCAAACATTCCTGGAAACAACTCCTATCGCCGAAATCAAATCTCTCACACAGGAAAACCCTAACCCTCAAAATCCCATAAACCCCAGTATTATATAAATATCCGCTTCATACGTCCCAAAAAGTATTTACCAATTCAATCACAAGTTATGATAATTACAAAAACATGCAGTCATCTCTCTTCAAAGACACGTCACACTTGCGCGAAGCTTCCAGCTCGGCATCCTTGTCCACGAGCCAAAGTAACAGTGGCTCACAAAATATAGCAACTAAAACGACATCGTCGTCTATTTTCCAGAGCATATTGGGCTTCGAAGCCCATTTGTAGTTATTTCAGGCTCAGGCCCAATCATGAATGAGAGGAGGCAAAACAAAAAAGAAATATTATGGTTCACAAAATATAGAAACTAAAACGACATCGTCGTGTATTTTCTTGAGCATATTGGGCTTCGAAGCACATTTGTAGTTTATTTCAGGCCAAGGCCCAATCATGAATGAGAGGAGGCGAAACAAAAGATCAATATTGAAAAATGGCCCATGCAGGTCTCGAACCTGCGACCTTCGCGTTATTAGCACGACGCTCTAACCAACTGAGCTAATGGGCCACACTTTGGAATGCTTCAGTTAACATTTATAAAGCTAAAAAAGAGGAAATTTTTTGTAGTCATAGTAGCATTTATGGAGATTAGATTCAGTAGAAGAATCTTTATTGAAGAAGAAGTTGGAGGAAGGAGCGCGAAGGGTATCAATGAACACACAAATGTCGAAAAGACGCGGGACCCAGTAACAAGTGAGGAAACAGAACTAAAGGAAATCGACTATGAGAGCCCAGGCTGGATAAACGAGCAAGAGAATAATGCCAACAGAGTTGGACACGCCATGAGTCTGAGTGAATGAGTTTCTGAACCCACCAGATGCTCTGATGTGTTCTTGAAGTAAGTAGCAGCCAATGAGTAAACATATCGCAGCCCCGATCCAGTCGTCCCGGATTGTGCTAGCGAATAAGCTTGGGGATACTACTATGAGCAGGATCAGAGCCGCGGGGAGCTCCAGCCATTCTGAGAATCAAAACATTATTGAACAAAATGAAGCTAATAGCATATGATGTTTTTTTTTTTTTTTTTCATAGTACCTGGGAAGCGCTTGGGGAAGAACAGGCGAAGGATGACAGCAACAAAAGCGACCCATCTCCCAATCTGTCCCCTGCATGTGATTTTGGGTTAAAGATGATGACGTTGAGGTAAAAGAGAGAAGAATGGAAGTAGGTCTGAATTGTGAGGATGATGACCTGAAGATGTTGAAGATCAGTGAAGGAAGGCTGAAGAAGATATAAGGGATCAACAGGCCAGTGAGGATGTTGGTCTTCCAGTTAGTCCGATCCAATATCAGCAAATATCTGCATCCAGGAGACAATACAGGTTACTTAAACTTGAAGTTCAGTGCTCAGAATGTAACAAGTGGACTGAACTTAGATTCAAGGATGCTTACATGGCGGCAAAGGAGGCGACCCATTTGAGGAATGAGGTTCCAAATACAAGGCTGCCGAGCTGGGCAACATGAAGTGCAATATTCTTGGCAGCGTTGGTAAGGTCACTGAAATCGGAGCTGATCAGATCAGTGGCAAATGTGTCAGTTCTCATGACTAGGTAGCTTGACCTCTTGCCCATGTCGAGCTTTGGGATTGAAGCGAGCTGCTACCAGATGGGTAGGTGTGTGAGGAGAAGATGAAAGCTTATACACATCTGATCTGAGTCAACAGAGAGTAATTTAACTTGGAGTAATCATGTCGACACGTATGACTTGCCAGCTACCAGCTCCCTGTCTTTGGTCAATAATTTTGTTGATGTTTTCCAGCTACTAAGTTTTTTAAGGAGCCCAATCTCCTTATCTTCATGTCTTTGTTGAGATAGCTTAATATAATATACTGAATGATGCAATCTAGAAATGACTCAAATGAAAAGGATATCTCAGCTGTCTTAAAAGGCCAAAATCTGGTAGCACAGGTCAACAAGATATGTTCCCGTATAAGAGCATATAGTCGTGGAGCTCCCTTTCTGTGGCTAACCTCGTTTGGCTGAGATGATGATTTCCCTGTGTTGGGGTTTTAACGCATGTAACCAGGGCGAGTTCATTACGCCAGTTTAAAAGAGGGACATATCAGGAGGGGGTCCATAGAAGGTATTCCATGAGCATGGAATGACCCATTCGGCTCTATCAACACCTGAGCACGTACATAAAAGTGTTGCAAGGAGATCAGGTTTTGCAGATCAATGAATGCAGTATTAGGCATGTCGATGTTATTTGATCAGATAAGAAAAAAGATCGTGATTAAGAGGATGGTGTGTGGCATGTCGATCTAGATATCACATATTTACCTTCTTTTGGGCGGAGTCCCACATATTTGCATGCTGCCTCAGCCAAATGTAAGGCTTCAGGTATATTATCCCCTTCGGAGCAGTAGCACAATAAGCATGTAACCTTCAAACCCTTGGCCTGTCGAAATATAGGAGTCAGTTTTATAAGTTAGTTTGTGGTTCGTAGTACTGTACTGCAGCTACTATTATTACATCTACCTTGAAGCATGAGAACAGAGCCGCGAATGGCAAACTTGGGTAGTAATCTTCATCTTCTTCTTCATCATCTTCAAAAGGTGAGCGGATGTCTTGTGTATCCTTTGCTTCAGCTAGTTTGCTAAGATACTCCCATCCTCTTTGCATAGGATCATAATCTATAAGTTTTTTCCAGCCAAGGCTCTCGCACTCAGGATTTGAGCCATCTTCATTTGAACTAGACAGGTAGAACACTTGCAAACCACTGATACAATAACAGAAGAATAATGCGATCAAAACCTCTACAACTACAAACCGTACTGAGCATTAAACAGTAAGTCAAGATGATCTCATTTAAAAGGAAATTGCATAGTTTTGCCGACTCATTAAAACTTGATAGAGAGTCGCAGGACAAGAAAAAATTATCACGTACCTCGATAAATCAATATTTTGCCAACGGCCAAAGTCCAAGCTGGAAAGTACAATAACATGCTTCTTTCCACTCGCAGCAGCAAAATCAGCTATATGTTTCGCATAATCAACCATCTTCCCCTGATCATTGAGATAGTACTTATTAGACTGGTAGCTGATTTTCAGATACTACAGCACTATGCTTCATTCTTCATAAATCGTATAACATGACCCAAAATCATAGACCAATACCGTTACTCACCATTACACATAACATCACTTATGGGTGTCGGAGTATCTGCAATCTATTTCCCTGTAAGCTGTCCCTATTTTATATTCTAACAAATGACCTAGGGCACCCTTATTTTCCTCACAGAGGTTAAATAACCAATAAAAAACTCGCACAGATTCCTCAACAGCCACAGTGATACTCGGCTAAGAAAACAATAGATCATCTATATCATACCTTAACGACTGGGGACCTTTGTTGCACTAACATCAAGCCATTCAGCGATGAACTATAAGCTGAAAATTGCCAAAACACCTTCATGGTCAGTACCTCGTCTCTACTTACCAATAACCAAAAACAATCAAACATTAGTCAGACAGCAATCAAACACATAAACCCAAACAAAAGAGGAACGCAACAACAACAACACTAAACAAAGTATACCTTCAAGTGGGAGAGCAAGCTCGCCCTGAGGAACAGGACCATAAGCATCATTTCCAACACAAGGAAGCACATACGGATCATCCAAGTACCCAACTCTCACAGCTTTCAAAGACGCGACCAGTAAATCAACCGATAATTGCCCCACGTTCCCAATCGACAACGCTGGCTGCATCGATTTCAACCAAAATCAATTTCAACACACACAAAACCCTAACCGCTAAACCCTAATTTCAAGAACAACAAAAAACCCTACTACTCAAAATATAAGGTACGAACCAGCATAAGAGTGGACCACTGGTCGTCGATCTTCTTCCCTTCTTCGAGTACGAACTCCATTGATTGCGAAATTAATCGATCCGGAGGTCGGAGATTCCCGCGAGCTCGTCTTGCTATAAAAAATGGCCAAGTGAAGTTCACATTTCTGTTTCAACAAGCAAGAGAGGGGAACGCAAAACGGCGCCGTTGTTTTGATTGATTAGGGTTATATGTGCATTTATGTATTGAATGACACGTGTCTCATCGTGATGAATCGATGCATACCGAATTTGGGCAGAGAACCAAAAGCGTTATGCGACCCATTAGGGTTATATGTGTAATTTACGTATTAATTGACACGTGTCTCATTTTGATGTATCGGTGCACACCGATTGTGGGTAGAGAGAACCAAAAGCACCGTTTTGTTGATTGATTAGGGTTATATGTGTAATTTATGTATTGAAAGACACGTGTCTCATCTTGATGAATCGGTGCACACCGATCGTCGGTAGGAAACCAAAAGCGTTTAGCGATCCATAGCTGTGGATTTTAATGGAGAAGGCACGAAATTGAATTCAGAAGACTGCAACCATGGCGATAGAATACAACATAGATTGGAGGACTCATGTATAACTGATCTAAAGGGCCGAGCAGCAGAAGAAGGGTGTGTGACGTGTCAGTTAGGAGCGAAGCGATCCATGAGCATGAAAACAGTGTCCTCTGAAAGCGTGGAGTTGCAGAGGAGGGTATTGGTGGGACTCCTGGGCATTTTCTTGTCTGGTTTTCTGGCATCATTGTTCTCTGAGGATCCTTGTCTGGCAGGAGGGTGAGGCCTGAGCTTGGAGAACTGGCTCACCCATCCCTCCACCATGCCTGCTGACATCATCTCTTGTTGTTGACTGATGAGGGTTGCTTTATGAAATCTGAGTCTTGAGGTTTGGATTCTGGGAAGATGAGGAGATGGCTATAAATAGGAAGAAGATAAAGAGAAGCCATAGTTTGATGATGGTGCATTATTTGAGGGAGAAATCCATGTGCCGGAAAGGGTTGGTTCGGTTTAACAAACGACGTGGTTTCGTCAAGTACTTGACAGAAACTGTCATTGATTAACAGATTTAGCGACGAAATTGGAACATTTAGCGACGGTATTTGGCAGATTAATGACAGATTCTCCTTGAGTGGGGAGATTAATATCATGTCTGGTCGAATAAAAAAGTGTGAAAGAAAGGACAAAGTGGATAAGGATGAGCGAGTGACTATTTGTGACACGTATGTTTAGGGTGCACTTTTCTTAATTGAGTTTGGACAACGTATGTGTCAACATTAATCATACACAAAACTTCAGACCAGTTTCCCTTAACTTTAAATTACAAAAAACGATATTATATGTCCCTAAATTGACAATAGTTATTTACTTCAGATTGGATCTTAACTTTTCATAATTTATTTTTACGGAAAAGCCGAACCCATCAGCTTATGAACATTTTCTAGTATGAAGAGCTAGTAAATTTACACCATAGCCAGCCTAACACAATCTGATCTTTACCCTTTTACATTTAGAAATCCAACATTTGATGGAACACTCCTGCCTTAACCAGAACCCAGTGATTTAGAGACTCCTCAGCTCAAATTTTCTGCCCATTTCTCTTATTCTCTTCTTCATCAATCCGCGAGCAGAAGCCGGCTAGTGGGGAAGAGCTCCTGGTTCGTGCACAAGAGCCTCCGACATGGCTGGCTGGCTGGCGTCGTAAAGCCAGGTCATGATCAGAACTGATAAAATGGGGCAGTAGGGAAACCGCTTTGCACGGGCATGATGCTGGTCTCCAAATGAACATGACCATTTGGTGTTGAGAAATACCATAACCAAAATGGCGGCGGGAAGGGAGAGCTGGAGCTATCAAGAAATTGCTTGATGAATGCATGCATGGCCGAAGCTCAAATCCAAGGAGTCCAACCTTCATACATGTTGCATAGGTTGTCCACACTAGTGGCTTGCTTAAGTAAATAATCCACTTGCTTGGTAATGCTGCTTTCTCTGGAAGAAAGTTGAAGGAATGTTGTGTTAGATAGCTGACGATTTGTCACCATTACAATAATTCAAATGTCAACAGTGACTATCTACCTCTTATCTGGGACATCTCGACCATCCAGCTTCATCTCTACTCGTCTTAAAACCGACAATGCATAGGGATTTTTACCTGCACAGCCAAACATACTCGTAAACACTGCAACTCTCATAATGTATGAATCAAGAAAGGAGAAGCTTCAAGATGTATCCGTCATATAATAAAATTTCTAATAAGGCAGGTAAGACTCTTACCTCTTGATACTCGACTCCCAGAGGCTGTATTGAAATGCCTAGAACCCTGATCTCCAGCTGCACTCTCTGTTTTGTTCTGTAAGGCGATTTCATCTTTAACATCTGGCTCCCTCTTTAAATCAGCTTCACCAATTGTTGGTGACATGTTTTTTGATAATGTAAGCCCTTCGAGCATTCTAGTTGCTTCAGAACCATCCTCTTTCGAAGAACCAGAATCATCTTTGTTGACATCTATCAACTCTGATTTTGGCTGATCATCTTGCAACACTTCTACCAAACCAGTTTCACCATTGGATTGAATAGAGTTCGAATCATCTGGTGTGGCTGTACCATTAAAGTTTGTTAAAGTCTCTTCCGCTGCTAATTCTTGGCTATTTAAACTGCCCACAGCACTAACATCAGTTGAGGTAATGCCGGATCCAGAGATGCTACTGTAGATACTATCTGGTGGAGATAACCATCCTTTATCCTGTACAGACAAATTTTCAATCTCGACCAAATTCTCGATATTTTCCCCTTCAGATCTTGAGATGCTTTCTATCTCGTTGCTATTAGATTCCACTTTATCAACGTCAAAGTCATTTCTTGGCAAGCTAATCTCTTGAGACCTTTCTTCATCGCTTTCTCCAACTCCTTCAAGAGCCTGCCAAAGCAGGATGGTGGGACAGAATGGAGCAAATGAAAGAAAATAATATTCCAATATGTTTGAGAAAATGAAACAAATCAGAGAAGCATGTTATTTGTAAAAGTTACCTTGTGCAAATTTCCAGCATGTAGACTTGCAGTCCTTGCTAGCCTGGTCAATATGGTATGGAGGCCTTTCACAGAGCTCATAAGATTTGGCACCATCGGCTTAATGGTTTGACATGCTTCCTTTATTCGCAAATAATAAGATTGATAAATGGCTTGCCCGTGAATGGGAGACACCTCCATCTTCGTCTCTTTTTCCTTAGCAATAGCCTCCGTCATAGCAGCTACATCCTTTGACAGCATCGATTCAAGAGGAAACAGAACCTTGTTTGCCTGCCCATGAAGTTTATATAATTATCTTATATAAGTAGTGATCCCAGAGGCAGCTTAAATAATTTTTCATTGCAAGTCTTCATAATATTTACTGTGTTGTTTTCTTTTTCAGACAACAAAAGAAATTTAATAAAAACAAAAAAGGAAGGGAATAAATTTTCTTCGAGAGTGAATTCATATAAACGTTTAGCAAAACAAGCATATTCAAAAAAAAAAAAAAAAAAGACGTTACTTTAGAAAGATCTTCCATCAGAGATTGATGCATCAGAGCAGCCTCCTTCCCAAGTTTATGAACATCATGCAAACCTTCAGTTATGGCCAGAACCTGAAGATCAGAGAAATCGTATGGACCCTTCAGTTGCAAGAATCAATGAGTACAATGATCCCATATACAGTGTATGTATCCTTAGTAAATTAAACATTTCAGAGATGGAACTACAATCAAGTCGTACACTATATTTCAATATGCGCAAAGCATAAACAAAACCCAAGCAATCCCGGGCTTAAAGAATAAATTTTCTGGTCCGTGATTGTAGCACTGAAAAAGTGTATTAGTTAATAAATTTCATCAGAAATAGCATAAGGGGAGAGTCAAGTTGCACTATATGAAAGGCAGAGGGTGCTTACTTCTGGCCCTGCCCTATTTCATCTTTTTTATAGAATACTTTGTGTTGTAGTTTTGATGAAGGCATGGGAAAAATCATTAATGGTTACACACACCGCTCACGGGCATGAATATATATGAGGAATGCCACATTTTACAAATAGAAGTTATTCTGATCATACATACCTCGTCAAGCATGGACCCACATTCAGATGTTAAAGCAGTATGGTCCTTTGTAGCCCGAGCGAAGATAGACAGTGAGACACTGGCTTCATAAGCACAATCTCTCATTGCAAGCACAATGTTTTGTAATTCACCTAAAATATGAAACATTATATTTTCAATTAAAGTAATATATAAAGCCGTTTTTTTTTAACTATTTGCAGTGAGCAACCTTTGTTTGTACGGAGATAAGTATACACCAAAGACTATTGCATCACTATACCTGAAGCTGTTTTTGCTTTGAGAGAAGCAATGCCTAGTTCATTTGTTGCAGAGAGTAAGTTATTAGAAGCCGACTCCATATTGCTCTGAGCCAGCTTCCATTCCTGTTCGGTACCTGGTTCACATAATACAGCATTAGTTTGATTTTCCACTGACCTATGCTCTTTGCAAGTCAACACCTAGCTATGCAAGAAGTTTGTAGTTATTAGCAGGTATATCATAAACTCACGTTTAAAAGAGTTAAAAGAAATGTCAAGTCTTGTTAACGCATTCAAGTAAACCTGCTGCCATGCGTTTCCCTCATCACTAGGCCTGGGTGTAAAATTCTCCCCCCAATTCTGGAATAGGCTATCTCTAGACATTTCAAACTCTAATATTGATAAGCAGAGTTTCATAATATCTGATGCCTTTTCGCAAGCCTCCCATAATAATTGCCTTCTTCGTAATAAATGTTCATGGAACTCGGGAGGGATTCCAGAACCTTTAGAGGAGGTATTACCAGACGTACTTGTGCTAGGGCCACCACAAGCCCATCCCATTGCTCTCTCAAGTTGCCCTTCAGCTTTAATGGAGGATTGTTCACAAACTTGTAAGCATTCCACAGATTTGGATATAGTTGATAAAGTGGTCTTCAGACTATCAAGTAACTCATGTCTGTTGAGACTCAAAATAACTGGACTCAAACTATCAGCAATATCCATAAATCTCTGAAAGATGACCCTGTTATTTTGTGATGGTGTTAATACAGTGTCGCACATCCATTCCATCTGAACAATTTCCAGACTAGTACTGCAAAGCAATTCCTTGAGCTCATTCACCTGACTTTTCAGTATGGAAGCTGCAGAATTCGCAGCTCTGGCGGTCTCATGAGCACTGCAGTACTCGTCAAGCAGCTGTTGCATCCTTCTTGTGACACTGGCATCCTTCTTCACTTGATCACAAGCGTACTCCTTTGCTGGAACAGTCAATTGATATGCTTCTTTGTCTAACCAAGCCAGAAGTATAGGAACTACCCTTTCCTTTAAATACTGTCTAATATGTCGATGAAGCAGGCCTTCAATTGTCTTCTTAACCTTATTGTGGAGTTGCTCGAATCCCATGTTCTGATCTACAGATGATGAGGCATCATGTACACAAGAATCAAGAAAAGAGTCCAGGAGACCAACTTTCCATATAAAGAAAAAGTGATTATTCAATGGACTGTCAACCTTCCAGACATTGCCAGCTTGTAATCCAGAGTCAACTAAATCTGGTGTTTTTGGGGTCCTATTTGCACACAAAATAGAAGCAGACCATGAAGAAAGTGTTTTATCAATTAATTCCAATTCGCAGAAGGGGCTAACTAGTATACGCAACAGGTGCTTTTTCCCCAAACTGTGAGGTGTTGTCTCTTCAGAAGTTGTAAAGGCCTTGAAATGACCTTCAGAAGATATAAATGCATTCCTAATGCTAGCTTCTCTCTTCCTCAACGAAAACGTTCTCATATCTTTCTGGTTCCATGTCTGATGAAGCTGGTGTAGCTGAGCCCGGCAAGCCTCTTCTTGGGAGGCTAGCTCTTCCGCCTCCTCCCAAGATAAATGATCCCGACCCTTCATGGAAGCTTCTTGAAGAGCCAACTGCTGCTCAGTGATGAACCCAACCTTGATAAAATAATTCTGTTCTAGTTCTGCCAAAGCCGCCCTTTCCATTTCAACCTCAACAAGTTGCTCTAATGCTGTATCGATTGACCCTCGCATCTGCGAAACTGATCCAAATGCATCCATAACCTCTGAGCTATATGACAGGATGGATTTTACCAGACTAAGCAAAACAGTCTCGGTTAGTTGCTCAATCAAATTCTTACATGCAAGTAAACTGCTTTTGAAAGTAGAAGCTTGTACTTTCTCAAGCTCCTTACTACGAGCGTCACCATAAGCCTCCAAGTCTAAAATTGGAAAATCAACAAATCTTTGTAATTCATCAACTAAATCCTCCACAAGTACACACTTCTCAACCTGCTCTTCAAACCTATAAAGAAGACCTCCAGGATCAGATCGCAGGGTATGATCAGAGTTTTCCATTCCATGATGATCACCAAATAATCTCACCACACTATTTTTGACGTCTTTATACACACATCCAACAATAGTATTTAGCACTTGTAACACCCTTTCCATCTTATCTTCAAGACCCTCGGGCAATCTACCCTTGATTCCATCAAATTTTGGTTGTGTGGACCTCAAGGACCACATAGAATTTTCTTTAATATTCAAACCAGCAGATTGCAGAAACTTCAAAAAAGCAGAAATAAAACGGTCCTTGGCTTTCACTTCAGCATCTGAGCTGATCGTACTTTGAAGTTGGGCAATCTCTTCTTCGACTTTCTCGATCTGTTCAGCATACTTCTGCACAGTACAGCAAAGCTCGCGATGATTTTGCTTGATAGAATTTAATCCACTTCCCTGAGCTTCTGCAATGAGCTCAGCAGCTTGTCTCCTGGCAAATGCAAGAACATCAGAAGAAGTAGAGTTTAGTGGTTGCTGTAAGATCTGGACCCAGCCATGCACAGGACTTGTAGAAACATAACTAACAGGCAGTATCCTTTGCAGAGTCACAGAATACACTTTAATTGTTTTCACTGCGGAAGCAAGTGCATTGTCCAAATCAAGCAGGTGTTGCGAAACTTCATTGTCAATATCTTGGCACAGAACTTGGGTGGGTTCAGGAACAATTGTCAGGGGAACCTTTGCCACTACGACAGCAGAAGTAAGAGACACAGTTTCTCCATAGCTGCTGAAACTCATGCCAACATCAATTTCCGGCATTGATGTACTTCTTAGGGCATCAATGATCCTTCCATGCTGCTCTATCCAAGATGCTGCCTCTTGAGTTCGCTCAGCCACACAACTCTTTGCTTGAGAAAATTCACGAGCTTGCATTTCAAACGAGGCCTGAGTTTTCTCAAAAGTATTAGTTACTTGGTGAACAGCAGACTTGATGGAATTTTCCCGCATTGTAAGATTGCACTGCTCTTGGTCAGCATGATAATAAACAGTAGAGAGAATTTCATACTGATTTAGAGCATCGGCAAACCTCTGAAATGTAAGATTCTATATTATTAACCTTTAATAAGATTAATAGCCACATTTATTTAAGATTAAGATGAGAGCAAGTGATGCTCGTACCTCAAGAGTGTTCTCAACGGCTGGCAAGGACATCAAAAAAAGATCATGATGTTCCTACAAATCAACAAGGAAGTCAGTATAGTTCTTCCATCATCAAATTACATTCCATTAATTTATACTAGTGACAACATCAGCAGCAAGTTCAATAATAAATCAGCTATTTAACGTTACTCCCTGCCCCCAAGAAGAGTGTATCGGACTGCCTTATTGCAAAATGCTTAAAACAAAAGATCTTTACGAGGATTAAGATGGGTGGACGTTCTAAGGACCAGTTTGCTGATCATGGAACTATCTCCAAGCAGCACATATTCTAGCAAAAACAGATAATGTGCAGAAATCAAGTCTCGCATCTTACCTGCAGCGGAACACGGATTTCTTGGACTCGAGATGCAAATAAGCTCAAGCTAACAGCCAATTCCATTCCCTTTCTTTCTTCTCCAACAATAGCTGCATCATCGTGAAAATCCCCACGTGTCCACTCTACAAGAGGGTCCCATACGAAGACTTCTAATAACATCAGAATTAGATCCTTGTTCTTTCTCAAAACTTTAAGAACAGTTTCACAATTGGACCTAAAGTTTCCCTCAAGACCAGTTAATCCTAAAGCTGCTTCCATAGTTTGTGTGAGGCGAAAGGGAACAATCTCAGGAATCTTGAGTCTAAGCCCTTTATCAAAGCAGATATTATAGTCAATATGCACAATATCCCCGCTACAAAGATCAATAAGAATATTATCAAGATGCCTATCCCCAAGTCCCAAAATGTGTCCTACCATACTCATGGCTGCTACACTTCCTGAGTACCTGCCAAAAACAATAGCAATCATCAGCATCACCTGGCCTGATAAAGGTCTTGAGAGTAATTATAAATCATGCTATTATGCATAAACTCAAGAGTTCTGAATGGCAAAGGCTATCTGAAATTACTGGGTTAGCTTGGAGAAACTGAAATTAACCACAGGAATGGTCATAACGTCTCTCAGAATACAACCTAGACTGTGGTTTTTAGTAGTGGAAATCATATTCTAGTTTTTTATTATAAAGCCGACATAGTACAGTTATTTTGTGGTTATACATCAGCAGGGGTAAAAGAAAAGACTGATACTCATTGGGCATACCTCTTTAATTTTGAGTTGAAGGCTTTGAATCCTTCACTGGCACACCAAAGTTCTTGATAAAGAAGCTGTCTCGGAGCCTCACTCATAAGATCGAGTAAAACCTTTCTCTTCACTTCATGAGGCCAATCTCTTCTTGATATGACTCGCCTAATTCCTTTCTCTTTTAGTGCTGGGATGATTTTCCCATAAAACATATCACTTGGCCGGGGAACTGAAAGAGCAGATGAATCCTTAATGTCACCTGTGCCAGTTGCTGAGAGTTGTCCCAGTTGGTTCCGTTTCTGCCAAGACTTGAAGACACTGTAGATGCTAACTGCATTATCTACCCACTGAATAAGACCTGCCCGGCCACTAATGGGGGTCACTGAATAATAACGAATGCCAAGAAGATGGCAATAAGTTGAAGGGGACGAGCGCAAAAAGCCATTTACTGCCTGTAAAAGCTGCATTATTCTTGCATCCAGTCTCAAATCTTCGCGACCTTTTAAAAGATACGTATATTTTTCACCATCTGACCCCAGTATAACAATTTTTTTAGGCTTAGTTTTCGTCGATAAGATAGTTACTTTTTCTGAGAAAGAAGCAACCGTGACAATTCCTTGCAGTGAAGGATTTACGCTTATGTCAGATTCTGTTATTGCAATATGCTTCTCATGACCAGGCATTGGAACATCTGAGGAAGACAGCAGGGCTAGCCTGGGTGCTACTTCTTCCAAAGACACTGAAAATCTTCTCTGATGAGCGGCCAAGGATGCAACAATATTATCAAAGGGCCGCCACACTTCCCCAAGGGCTCCAGCAGAAGCTGGGGGGGTTTTAAAACTCAAAATGGCAGATTTGAGTTGCTGACCATAAGACTCATGGAACCATATCTCGTGAGGTGTCTCAGGCTTTCGAGAAGTGGAAGCCAGACGACGTTCCAAGGTCACAATGACTGGGGCCATCATGGCTGAGTACTTCGCAGCATTGATTTTGTTCTTCTCATTCTGACTGAGAGTAGCATTTTCTGCAATCCTCAGTGCTTCCTCTTTCAGCAAATTGATGCGTCTCATGACATCTGAAAATACACATGACTAAGCAGATAAAATAAAAGATAAAAGTTGTCATCACATGCCAAAAAGTGGTTAGCATTGAGAAAATATAAAAAAAATTGAGGTTACCAGTATGAAGATCTTGAAGGGTACTGACCCACAGTTCTTCCCAGAGAACAGTTACGTTCCCTAGCTCATTTATCATCAGCTGCACATCCTGAACTAACGTAGGGTAAAGTGTCGTCTGCAGGTGTATGTTAAATAATCAGGCTAAAGAAAAAATATGGGTAATATTATAAGACACATTCCTCCGAGATCCATGAAACCCATGTAGCAAGACAGCCGCCATGGGCAACTTTTTTGAGCACGAAAGTTCATGAGGTATACAGAATCAGAGTAAGTTGAAGCACCATGGAATATGGTCAACAGATTGGTATCTTGCCTTACCAATATTGCAAGTACCACCAAGTGACAAAATAACGGTCACATATGATCTCTTTATTAGTTCTGTAATTTGCACTCCAGCGAAGTGATATACGGTCATAACCAAGAACATCCACATGTTGTTAACCCAATGTTACAACGGATTGTAAATGTTAGACTACTTAATTGACTAAATAAATGCAGGCATTTGTCTGAAGGTGCCACATATACATATACGGAAGTCATTACCTTACTAATAAACCTCTAAGGGAAAGCTATGATCAACTGATAACCTAAAATATCTGAAAGCTAAGTGCTGATTCTATAATTCTAATCCTATTCTTTTACTATACTTATAATGCTCTAGCATCAGATTTATGTTTAGAGCTTAATGTACCATGTATCAGACTTACGAACCCTTTATAATAGAACTTTTTACTACAAAAATCATTTTATTTTTTATATAGTAACCTTCAAAAATCATTAAACCATATTAATATGCATAGCTAAACATTACCAGGCAGCCCAGTACACTTTGCAGTTCCTCTGAAGGTCTCTCTTCACAAGCATTTACGTCCACTAATGTGGGATAAACAATGGACCATGGGAACTGCTTAGCCAGCATATTTAGCAAGCCTTCTAATTGCTTCCGCACCACAGGCTCAGGATGAAAATTCAACCTAGCAAACAGTTGTGGTGTAATCTCCTACAATTGTAGATGTGAAAAACGAGTATCTAAGAGTTTTGCGGAGGGAAAATAATTAGACAAATCAAAAGTCTTGGATCACCTGCCATGGCAACAATGGAACATTGGCAAGAGCTGGCTCAAGTGTATCTTTTAGCTCCGTCCCATAATTCAGTAGAATGTGCAGGACATATAATGTAGCCCTGTTGGTGTAGCTTGCAGCTTTATGTTTTAAAGATTCAGAAATAGATTCATCAACCAGACCATGAGAGATTCTAACTGAGGAACATGAAAGATACTTTATATAACCATGAGCAGCATGTCCAAAGAAAGTCACCCTCCTTTTTCTTAATGACCACCAAATCTCTAGTAAACTATTCACAGTGGACAATATATCAGCCTCTTCTACACGAATATTTGCATGTAGCAATAACAAACGCAATTGAGAGCCAACTTTCACAAAATTTGTTTCTCCATTTGACTGTTCTGCTCCAGGTGCTCCTGCCGCAACTTCAATTGCATTCAAAATGTGGTGAACCAAAGCTTTTGGATCACCACTACGTTCTACAGATTCCACCGATGATTCCCTTTCCTGATTTTGTTTTATTTCTCCTGGATCATTTCTCACATAAAGACGATGGATGATAGATTCCACTAATGCCTTCTCCTCCTCAGTTGGTTTGAAGATACTTGTTACAATTTCAGGGAAGAGAACAGGGGATGCAGTAGCTGATAGGAAGGGTGTCTCTTGTGTCGTTGAAAGATACCTTTTAGCCTGATTAAAGCACCAGGAGGCATAAGAAATCCATGACTTACCCATGGCAGGGCATACAAGCGAAGACAACTTTGCAACCGTGCCAATTATAAGCTCTACCATGATGGCTCCTGATGGTTTTGGAAATGAATGATCAGGAACACAGTCATGCTCCTTATCAGGACAAGAAATCTCACACATGACGTCTTCAAACAATTTAAGGACCAAACCATCTGCAGTAAGAGAGAGATCCTCTCTCAACCAATCTGCAAGTTTCAAGCATGCTTTGGCCTTCAATATACCATCCTTATCCTCAATGCCTTTATTCTTTACAAAGACGATGCAAGGACGTACAAATGACCAAAGTTCTGTAATTGCATTTTCTAAATTGTTTTCCGCATGCATGAGCAAGGCACCTTCATATTGCAAATGTAATAAGAGATGACCAAAATGTCCATTATCAGAACAACGGGGCAAGTAGTCTCTAAGATGACAATTCAGTCGATTTGCCAATCCCAGATTATTTTGCTTCCGAGCTAACTTCAACAAACTGGTGCTCAGACTTAGAGTGACTGGAGAAGATGGGTCAATAGCTTGTTGGACTCGGAGGAGTTTCAACCACAGTTTACAATCCTGATTAACTTTATTGATAGGTATTTTGGTTGACTGGACATATGAACTTACAATTGACTGTAATTGTTTTCTTTTTTCATGGTTATCTGTTACCTTACAACCTTCTTCAAATGCGAAAATGCACTGCAGCTGTGTGGCATACTCTGCGGCCTCCATTAGCCCATCTAACGGTAGTATAGACATTTTTTCTTCCAACATAGACTTTGCCTTTCCTATTTCAAGATACATCTTTTCCTCTTTTCCCTCTATTTTATGAAGTATTGCCTGCAGAAGCATCTGTTCACTCCTTTGCAGGGCTAACCTTGGCTCGAGAGTGAGTTCACCGCTACTTTTAGGTGTCAAATTCAGAGATGACCATGCAGCCTGATATTCACCATTATCAAAGTGGGCCAATGCATGAACGTCGTTTATGTCATTGCCAGCCATAGTAAGCGCACCAGAATAAGTTTTACCAGAATGTTTGGCTCGAAGGCTCTGCAACTCTGATAGCCACAAATCAAGAGATTTCCAATCTGACACAGCAGTATAACTCTCAATAATTCTGGAAATAACAAATTGTATGCCATCAGAACCCATAGAAGTAAGAGACTCTTCATTAAGAAGCAGAAGGGTAAAGTGTGCCGCAGCTTTTTCATATTGGCCTTTTGCATGATACGCTAATCCAGAGATCCAAGAGAAAGGCCCATATACATCATTGTGGATCAGACTGTCCCCATCCATGAACAATGAAGAGAATGCTACTTTAGCCCAATTCAGAAGACCAATCAACGACTCAGCATCGTGGCACCTGCTTAGTGCTAATGCCAAGTGCCGCAGCATCCGCATGACATCTTTGGACAATTTAGACCTAGTAGTTTGAAATTTCTCAGATGCTTGTGCTCTATAATTGACAGTTGAGGCTGATGAAACAAGAATTTTCAAATCCAACAAACGGAGCGTACAATAATGAATAGTAGCATCATGGCACTGAAGTGCCAACCCAACGTTCATCATAGGTTCACAAATACGCGAAAACCACTCTTCGCAAACTTTCTTGTTGGCCCGAAAGAACAAAGAACTTTGACGAGGGGCCGGTGCTAACATAACAGATCCCTCATAAGCGTTAAAAACATTTTTCTTCAGAGCCTCAACAAAATCTAACAATAACCTCATTGGCAAAAGGTGAGCACCAGATGAGCCTACAATATTCAGATTTCCTTCTCGTTGCTCAGTATCAATCTGCATCACATGCACAATATCCAAGAGCATGCGCTCCAATGCTGCAAAGGTTTGTGTGGGCCCACCAAGGTTGGTTCGAAGGCGCATGAGAATCCAATACCTGGAGGCCTCGTGAATAGCCCAGAATGCGCCAGCCAGATTATTCACCGACCAAATCCTTTCAAATGTACTACTGTCATTTTCCTCCATAAAAAGGAGTGGAGAGTTTATATAAAAGTCTCCTGCTTCTTCACTTTGGGTCAAAACATCATCTTTTGAACTCCGGCAGCAGGTAATGAGCCTGTGGATCCAAGAGGAAAGAGGAACCTTCCACCTTTGTGAAAGGTAACTTAAGATAGATACAAGCTGCTGTGAGTGGAGTTGCTTTTTTGTCTGCTTAAGAGCAAATATTTGTTCCCAATGTAGCATAGCTCTACAACATAGCTTATCACGACTAGGCTTCCATGAAATTTGGAACTCAGATAAACCATACAGATAATATGTGACCGTCAATATTTGGGATAACAATTTAAGAAACACAGTCTTTATAGCATCTTCTGGGTCACCTAGCCTTTCAAGAACTCTTGTGGATAAGGCATGAAAGTGTTCAGGATGAACCAGTTTTGCTCTCATAAGAAGCTCCAAAACTGATGCAACAAGCATTCGTACTGTTGGTTCCCGATCTGATGCAGCGTCTAAGACTGGGAACACCAAATTTGCAGAAGTAAGTGGGTTTCCAAGAACACATAGGTATACATCTAAATTCTTGCACGAGGTGAAAATACCCTCACAAAATCTACGGATCCATTTCAGAGCTCTCAGTTTCACCACAAGAGGAGAAGAAAAATGAATAGCTTTCATAATCAATGTATTGTACTTGTTCAAATGCCTTGTGATCACATCAGAATATCCTCCGGTAGAATTTTTATCACATGCTTTTCGTATGAAGCACCGACAGGAAAATTCAACAGTCGTTAACTGTTCCATTGCCTCAATAACAAGTCCTTGCAATACCACACATCCCTCGATAGGCATATGAAAGGGATTAAGTTTCTCAAAAATACAAGATATCAGCGTCTCGGACCTCTGAAGATATAGAGAAGCAGCATCTGCTCTCTCAAACATTGTGCTATCCCCACCCGTAGAAATGCAACTTAACATAACCTTTAAATCAAAATTAATTAGGGACAATAATTCAGCTTCTGAATATCTTTGGAATTCTGCACTACCGAGATTTTCAAGTCCACATTTCAAGTTCTTTCGTAGCATGTCTGCCAGCAATTGCAGCTCCTCAATTAAATTATTCATTGCTTGCTCAACAACTTCATCATTCTCGTGCTGAAGTAAGAAAATATAAGTGGCAGCTGAACTTCCCGTCACTAAGTGGTTAGGGTGCAATCGCAACTGTGATATAGGTTTATCAAATCGCAATAAGCTCATAACAGATGATGGGAGGAGCCCACATTTCTGTAGAGACAGTAATTGAAGATTTGTTTTTAAAACCCCATGAATATCAAAAGCTGAAAACTTCCCTGTTCCTGGTGCTTGAGAAATGTTATCATACCTCAAACATTGGAACAAAATATCTATTGCATGGGGATAAAAGCTTGAAAATGCTTCTCCTAGAATTTCTGCTAAGAGAGTCAAACACCTCCACAATTCTGTTACCCACTTTGACCAGCCAAATTTCTTTCCAACCAGGGACAGACATTCTAACAAATGAGGTACCATCTTGCTCACTGGCTCCTTTATTTGTTCTAATAGGTTTAATTCTAACATTCCAGATGCCGCGGACTGCAGAACTGTAGAAAAACAAGATATGAGTGCAAGAAGCCTACGAAACTGTTGCAATGTTCCCGGATTTCCATCTTGAAGTAATACATCAATATCTCCCAAGAACTTTGATAGAAGACCCATCGAAAATTGAAAACTACTCACCCAGTGTTTTTGGAACTGCAGAAAGCTATCCATAATAACCCGTCTATCTGACTCAGCGAGGTCAGGAACCAAGGCCCACCCAAGAAGTAGATCCACAAAGTCAGCAAAGTGTGGCTGGAAACATCTAGGGAACTTCAATGATATCAAAGTCAAGAGACCTAGAAGCTTGTGTAACAAATTCATGGAGGTCCTTTCATCTTCAAGCAATGTCTGGCATCCTTTAATAATAGGCAATGCATATCTCTCGATAATCCCAACATCACCAACATTTACAAACTCAAGGAGGCTCTCCAAAGCTAGTTCTGTCATTCCATCTCCAGAATTAATATTTCCAAGCAAAGGTAATGCCCATGAAATAAAGTGGCCAACCAAATTTCGGAGCACAATCTGATTCTGTCTTCCATTCGGAGTGAGCTGAATTGATGATACTACTGAACATAGAGCGCCATACACTCTTGCTGACAATTGTCGCACTAAGAGCGAACTATAACACAATGTCACTCAATTAATTAATAAATAACTGAATTAATAAGTATAACCATCTTATACCATAAGACGTATCTCGTCAAAGCTTCACAAAAAACTACAATCTTAACGGCTGAAAACACACTATTACAGTTATATTTCTAATAGATATGCAAAACACACCACTGTTCATATACATTTAGTTGCTCAATGTTTTTCCACTTTGCTCAGGGGAATATTATGTCTATACTCCCTCATCACTCATTACCCTTTTCTTCACAGTCCACACCCCCTAATTTAATTGAAGCACCACACATTATTATCCTACACCCATGACCTTAATCTCAAGCTACACAAAGCATGCACCTTCAACACCGATTACCACAAACCAAAATTTCCCAAAAAACCTTCTTCTCCATTCATCTTATGACCTTAGAACCCTCAAACAATCAACAAATCTCATCAAAGCATATAAAAGTAAAAAGTCATACTTGTCCGTCAACAGGCTTGACAAGCCCTGAGCAAGGAAAGCCGCCAAATGCGCCACTAGCAGCGAATTAGGCGGATATAATATCGCTCTTTGCAGCGAGTTTAGCGCCGAGAGCCTCCCCGACTCGTCCTCCTCCGATCCGGCGACATCGTTCTTCGGCAGAGCCACAGAGAGTAGCGCTGCTAGCTGGTGCTGCTGCTGATGAAGCCCTTGCATTTTTGACAGTCTTCGCTTCCTCTTCGCATCTCACCCCCTTCGCCGGATTCCTTCTTCGCCTACCCCGTCGCGTTTTTTACTGTGAAATTTCCAACTCCGAAATCCGATTTTGCGAAGCCATTGACGTGTGTCGCAGCGGAGACGAGAAGCCTCAATTTACAAATCCACCCCAAATGTTGTAACAAATTACACATTACCCCTCATATTTTGCCAATTATTTTATAACTTGGTGCCTATACTTGTTATGTATTACAACTTGTCCCAGTAACTATCGAAAGTGAAAAATAAAAGTCCATTTACAATTAGACCACCAAAGTTATAACTACTTACATATTGACCCCTTAAATTCTTTCAAACGAGCCGGCCCAATTCAGGCCAATCATACCTGTCTTTTCTGTTTTGGATGTTTTAATTTAATGGTCCGGCCCAATTTAGGCCCAATCAATCTTCGTTATCCATCTTCTTCCTCATCTCATCAACGAACTCGGAGCTCCGAAAAAATCGGACCTGACCGGGAAAAATGCTATCCAACGCCGCCGTGAGCTGCCGCGAGGGTCTCTGTTGGAGCCTGAAGCCGCCGATTCCCCCGCCGCCGTGCAGTCGATTTATGGTGACGAAATGGAGCTTCAGGACGGAGAAGGAGTTGCTGTTCAGGAAGAGGAGTGGGAGAAGTAGATTTGTTGTTCGGGCTGGGTACAAGAAGATACCGATGGAGGCGGCGGGAGCTTATCGTTTGGTGGATGAAGAGAGTGGAGAGAAGTTTATTGTGTGGGGAGGGAGTGAGGAGGCTGCTGGTATGCCGTCGAAAGATGTGCTGACGTGGAAGCCGAAGAGTGGAAGTGCGGAAGCGAGGTCGGGTGCGGATGATGAGGTTGGATTTGGAGGGGCGGGTGGGCGTAGGGCGCCTGCGAGGGTTTTGGATGGAGGTAATGAGACTGAAATTGTCATGATGTGCTAATGATATATAAAGCATTGAAGCAAAGCTTTAGATGACGAGCTTAGGGATTTAGTTAGTAAATGTTAGCAGAACTGTTTGAGTTGTTTCTCAGCCGAGTTGATGCCGCTCAATTGATCTTGAATAACAAGCAGGCGAGCATCATTAAGTTTGGTTTTATAGGGAGAGGCTAAGTAGGTAACATGTGGTGCCGTGAATGGATATGTGATGCTAATTATTAATATTGTGTACAAGAAAGATTTGTGTAGCTTATACTGAAAGTAGTTTTAACGTATGCCACTGATAGTGCAGGATACAAATTACCCACGGTGGGTAAAAGCGTTGCTTCCTCTAGTAAAGGAGGAGGTAATTTTGGAAGACTGAAAACACACAAAGTCATTGCTCTAGCAAAAAAAGTATCTATGATGAAGCAAGAGAGTGACGAGCAGGTTGTTGAAGAAAACTATATTCGGAAATCTGCCATTGCGTATTCTGAAAATGAATATACAGATAAAAAGAAGACAGATCGAGTTCTTGGACGTGAAACGAGTATTTCTCAAAAAGACAGAACATGGGTGCAGAAAGCCAATGCAGAAAAGGATGAGGATGAAATTGAGGAAAGGGGTCATATCTATCCGGAAAAAGTTAGGAAGCGTGAATACAGCAAACCGAGGTTAGATATTTCAGCTCCAAAAAAGCCTGTGCCTGACATAAGAGGATGGAATAGAGGAGATTCCATGCAGCGGTCTGGTTATGAACCTGATTATCCTCCGATGCGCTGGCAGAAATCGGCCGATAAGGAGTTTTTCAGTCGTAAATCTTTCAGGGATATAGGATGTAATGAATATATGATTGAGTGCTTACGGGCTCAGGGTTTCTCACGTCCTTCAAATATTCAGGTATAATAATTAATTGTTTGGGTCAGGAACAATGAGTTAACTAGTACTATCCTTTTTTTGATTGTTTGATACAGTTCATAAAACTCTTGATTATTTGTTCCCATGCCTGATTAATATGCCTGAGTTAACCAGTGTTTTTTATCTTCCCATTTGACCTACAATCATATAACAAATCCATGTGAGTTAGACATTAATATTTCAGCCTAGTGATATGTGCCAAATAATTAAATGGGTAGTTAGAGTTAGTATTAGAAGGCTATTGTATATTGCTTTTCTTACCAAATGTGATTAACCTAAATGACAGGCTATGGCATTTGGTCCTGTTGCTGAGGGAAAAAGCTCTGTGATAGCTGATCAAAGTGGATCTGGGAAAACACTGGCATATCTTGTCCCTGTCATTCAACGTATCAGAGAAGAAGAGCTTCAGGGGATTAGCAAATCTTCACCACAAAGTCCTCGAGTAATTATTTTAGCACCAACTGCTGAACTAGCTTCTCAGGTTAGTCTTTCTGTTCTTTTACTGGCAAAAGAACTATTTCATCTCATAAATGTAACTCATACATTTTAAATCAATTTCTATAAGCAGTCATTTGATGCTTTCAGGTATTGGGTAACTGCCGTTCCCTGTCTAAGAATGGTGTCCCATTTCGTTCCATGGTTGTGACTGGAGGCTTCAAGCAGAAAACTCAACTGGAAAGCTTACAACAAGAAATGGATGTACTAATAGCAACACCAGGTCGCTTTTTGTACCTGATTAGAGAAGGCTTCCTAAAGTTGACCAACATTAGATGGTAATTCAGCCATTAACTTTCCATTAGCTTTGTATTACACCTATCGGTAGCAGCTTAAAACTTCATTGCTTGTCTTGATTGCGCCACTCTCTTTCTTACTTGACCTTCTGAGGTGTTCGTAGTAATACTTAAAAATGTTTTTATCTTTCAGTGCCATACTTGATGAAGTTGACATACTCTATGATGATGAAGAGTTTGAGCTCGCACTCCAGAACTTGATAAGTTCTGCACCAGTCACTACACAATATCTATTTGTGACTGCAACCTTACCTGTAGACATATACAACAAGTTAGTTGAGACTTTTCCGGATAGTGACGTGGTTGTTGGGCCCGGTATGCATCGCACCAGCACTGGCCTTGAAGAGGTGTGTTTTATTTCTCCGTATATATTGTGTTCATGTAGGCTAAAGTTTCTAGTGAGTTTGAAGTTTTTTTCAGTTTGATTAGTCCTAGTGAGGGCTGTATGTAATGTCACTTCCAATTTAAAAAAAGAAAGAAAGAAGAAGCAATGTTGTTGATGAGCTGTCATCTCTTTTCAGGTTCTTGTAGATTGCAGTGGAGATGAAGGAACCGAAAAGAATCCAGATACAGCACTTCTGAACAAGAAGACTGCACTATTGCAACTTGCAGAAGAAAATCCGGTATCCAAAACCATTGTCTTTTGCAACAAGGTAACAATAAACACATTAAGTTTTTTTCCTGCAGCTTTACTAAATTCTGATACAACTTTGAATAGTGGAGAATGCATATTGATACGATGAAGTTAGAAAAACTCCCCCTCCTGTATCTGATCTTTGAATTTCCATATTCAGATTGAGACGTGCAGAATAGTGGAGAATACATTAAACCGCTTTGATAGAAAAGGAATCCGATTGCTTGTTCTACCTTTCCATGCTGCTGTTACACAAGAAACGCGCCTCGCAAACATGAAGGAGTTCCTCAATCCACGGTCCGATAAAGACTCATTATTCCTAGTCTGCACCGACAGGTACCACATCTTCACAACCTCTCAATTTCCCCACGATAAATGCACATCGCACTCTTCCTCTCATGAAACTTACGATGACATGACAGAGCGTCAAGAGGAATAGACTTCACGGGTGTGAATCATGTCGTGCTGTTTGACTTTCCTCGGGATCCAAGTGAGTATGTAAGACGAGTGGGGAGAACAGCAAGAGGCGTTGGTGGCCGTGGGAAGGCATTCGTTTTCGTAGTTGGCAAACAAGTCTCCCTTGCTCGGAGAATCATGGACAGGAACCAAAAGGGGCACCCCTTGCATGATGTTCCTTCCTCATTTTAATCTTTTCAAATCCATACACTATACAAATTTCTTTTCCTATGTTGAGTCTTTGAAATTATGCTCCAGAAAAAGTAAGGTGGCAAAATTAAAGACACAAAACATCAGCTAACAGGTTATAACCGCTTTAGAAATCAGCAAAGGGTCTATAGCTCAGTGGTAGAGCAATTGACTGCAGATCAATAGGTCACCGGTTCGAATCCGGTTGGGCCCTTTTTTTACTTATTTAATCTCGAAGCTTTTATCTATTTTCTCAGATGAGCTGCTCGAGTATGTATCCTGATGATTCAACATTAGTGCAAATTCTGTCTGCTTGTAGTCATGCTGGAATTGTTACAAGAGGCTTAGAGATTTTCAACCATGCTGTCAGCCACAAGAAATTTGTTCCCAAACCAGAACATTATGCCTTCTTGGCCGTGCTGGGAAATCCCTTTCATTTATTAATAACATGCCGGTGAAACCCGGGTCAGGTGTTTATGGACCTTTGTTTGGTGCTTGTAGAACTCATGAAGATTTCAAACTAGGAGTTGAAACAGCTATACATCTTTTTGACAGTGAGACAGCTGATCCTGGGTTTTACTTGTTGCTATTGAAACTGGGCTGATATAGACAAGATACAAACACTGTTAAAAATTGAAGACATTTGTTAAGAAGGATCCTGTGTTCAGCTCAATTGAGCTCAATTTAGAAGTTTACGCATTCATGGCAGGAGGGGCAGAATCTCCTCCATTTTTTGATATTGATGAAGTTCTGAAAGCTCTGGATATGCAGTCTGGATGAAGAGCTCACAAGATCAAGCATCAAGATCTGCAAATGGTGACGAGTAATTCGCAGCTAGCAACGAGTTCAAATATGCAGATGTCACCGGGCTTGAGCTCATTATCAAGTGCAAAACTTCTCCACCCTTTGGAGAATCTATGATGACCTGCTGCTTTACTCCAAAGGCACTTAACATCCCAAACCCGTCCCTCGCGTCGCATGATGAAGTTTATAGTTTCCAATGGGAGGTTCAACATCATGTTAGCTGCCAAAGGGATGTGCTGCACAGCAGAATGAGAATAAGAACATGAAGATTTCAGTTCACTTTACGTTATAGCAACTAGTTGGAGACAGATTCTATGGAAGCCAAGTTTCGCCTTACCAGAAGAAAAAAGGGGTGAAAACTGCTCTTCCTTAAACAGATCTTGAAGTGAGGAAAGGAGGATGTAAATGATTCAACTGTTGCTGCAAATACATTCACAATTACGTATAAGCAAAGGGAATTGACAGATGGGCTACTTCTCTACCAGTCTCTATGTCGCTCGGAAAATTAATGTTTTCTATCTTGACAATATTCTCGAATGTAAGAGTTCAGATATCTAACAACATACCTGGAGATGGTCCGTTCTGTGGGTGCTGACCTCGGGGAGGAGTGCACTGAGGGGCATTCTGAGTTCTTTGGCACTGTTCCGCATCAAATATTTGAACATGAAAGTGCATGTTTCCTTTGTAAGTGAATGCTAGAAGCTCGTCGTGACCCAGCGAGTGGTCTCTGAAGAAATTTTCCCAACCACCCTTCAAGTAAATTGTTTCATCAGATCGAGTGACACTAGCACGCCAGCAGGTAGCAGAATTAGTGATCAGAGTGACAGTATCATTCAAATCTCCCGTTAAATATTTCATGAACTTGGGAGGAACTCTCTGCGGCACAAAACCATGAAAAAGCCACCAGGTGGAGAAAACATTTGAATCATATCATTTTATGATGAACTCAAAAATAACATGTGAAAGTTAAAGCCACGGATTTGCAGAAGCATACCAGGTTCTTTGCATGTAAGTCACCTCGCATAATTGCAATAAACGAAGTATCTAATCCTGACCTCTTCCGCTTCGCCATTTCTTCTGTGCAGGTCAAATCACAAGCCAAGCTTTTGACTTTAAGAACTACAGAGACAAAGCTTTAAGAGTAAATTACATGTCATTTTCAGGTCAAGAACATCTCTCCGCGGTGATTCCGAGCTGCAGAATACGAACAGATGAAAATGAAACCTCCCACCCACACCAATTTCCAATAAAGTTCAAGTGAACTACTTAGAGAAAAATACAGCTAAGGAGGGTCATCGTCACATTCCAAATGTGGGAATTTGAAGTAGACTACTGCAGCAAGCAAAACCATGAAAGTATTAGCACTAGATTTATTGCTCATTTCCAGATTTCAGTGCATTTATAGTGTATAACTCTTGCAGCTAGATGCATTATGAGTCACAAAAGTGTACCCCAATGACATTGAGTCCTCCTCTACTAGTTTTGCTAGAATAAGGACTCATCAGGTTCATTATCATCTTTATAATGCTATGATTGTGATTTTGTCGCAGCCCATTATGTCCAAAAATGTGCCATGATGAAACCCTATAATCTATAATAAAGATTCTTCGCGACATGAAAAATCACAGCCTACCTTTTAAAATTTTGCTTTCACATTTTCAAACTACAATTTCTTAATTGGTCTCGCTAGCCTAAGAAACAGGCATCTCTAAATTCTGGAAAAGTGATGAATTGGCACAAAAGAATCTGAAGTGATGAGTAAAAGAAAATCATGTTGGTTGCAGAAAAGGCCATTATTTCTTAAGTGATGCAGCGGTCCAAATTTACATGTTTATGGCATTTGACATATGTAATATTAATGAAGCTTGATAGAAATCAATGGCAGTAAACCCTTACAGATATCCAGCATGTGGTAGCTAAGTGCAATAAGAACTTTAACTAAAACCACAATACACCGCGAGAGAGAATCACCATTTGAGATTAGCTCTACTAAAGTCTCGCGGACTATAAAAAGAATATTAGATTGGAATTTAAATTAGTGCAACCCACAATGAGCTTAATAACGACCACTATACCTTAAAGAATTTCAAATGAGTAAAGTGCTTTTACAACTTGTCGAGAACACAGAATATAACAGAAACGCAGACTTCATTGACAGAATAAAGAGACGTGAAGCCTTACATGTTACTATGACAAGAACTTCACCTCCAAAATCAATTAAAGGAAACCCAAGCCAGATGCCTAGAAGCCTAGAACAGTAATTGAGGCAGCCATGTGATGAAAAATGAAAAGGCACAGTAAGGAACAACTCAAGCCTCACACAAGCAAGAATAACATTTCACCGTTTAAATAGAAATTAAAAATGTAGCACAGGCCATGAATTTTTAACAGAAAACTCACCGGGATTACTTTATTCAACTCTTCATGGATCTCCAGTGTACTAGCTTTGTTTTCTTAGCAGGCCTCAATCCACTTGCTCCTCTTCTACATGTAAAGTCAAAAGCAATGCTTATGCACATGACATCAGAGAATTTGGTATATAGAGAAGAAGAAAAAATGTCATTTATGCTTACTATTCCGGGGTTCATTTCTTTCCCAAAACTGGATCTGCTTTCAGTCTACAGCTGGAAGGCTCTGAAAAAAAAAGTCATTTACTTGGAAAACCAAGCTGTCAAGAAAATCACACTTACGAATAATGAGCTAATACCCGTGATAAAGCTTAAGAAAGCTAACCAATTCAAGCAATTTTGTCACGTGATACTCATCAGCCATTTCCCATAACTTAATGCACTTCTGTAATACAAATAATTTTAGCTGTTCATAAATGCGTAGATCAATTGGCTGATGAATGTGCAGATGGCATATCAATATGAGTCTCAGGATCAAAGTTTTTGATCCCCCTAAATACGCAGATGAAAATGACTACTTAAAAGTTAAAAATCCGGTACTACTAGTCTACAACACATTACTCGTCTAATTTGGCAAGCTGAAATCTGCTTTCTTCACTTGAGCATCTGGATTAGAGGAACCTCTAGAGGGACAATCTCGTTCTGTGAAAATAAAGTTGAACGAGATAAATCAAAGACAAATCTGAGTGCCTTGATGCAAGTTTCAAACACGTACCAAGATTTGGTGTACTGATAGGGTGCTTCCGTGGTCTACCGCGTTTTCGTTTCTGAGCAGTGGAATCTTTCTCCTCATTGGGTTTCCTTTTCTCAACAGTGGGATCTTCATCGGGCACGGAAACAATGATCTGCATCGGTAATCTCTCCAGTCCACTCACATTGAATATCTGCACATGGAATCTCATATTTCCCGTGTAAGTGAACACTAGCATCTCATTGCCTTTCAAGAGGTTATCTCTTTGAAATTCTTGCCAGCCACTCTTGATGTAGACATATCCCTTTGAATGACAGACTCTAGCACTCCAACAACCACCAGAAGGACCGACCAGTGTTGCGATAGAAGATAAGTCTTCCCAAATGAGCTTCACAAACTTCGGGGGAATTCTCTGGATGTCACCAGAGAAACTTTACATCACAAGACACTGGCTGCAGGTAAAAAAATTGCCACACTCCAAGATGCACTATGTACATTCATCAGTTCTTGCATAAAGAAAGAAGCCTCACCATTTTCTCCGAAATGGATTCTCCATACATAATCTTGAAGAAACGCTTTCCAGCACATGCCTCCATCCTCAGCCTGTTCACATCCAAAATGATAACCTCTCCTCCAACATGCCAAGAACTTTTAACCAATCAATGCAAGCTTAGAACCGAACCTCAACCTAATCTCCAGTCACACAAGAGCTTGATTTTCCCACTTGAATAAATTTACAGCGTAAGTGTCAACCAGACCAGCCAATTCCCTACCCAAATCGTCACTAACAGTAGCCCTAAAATGCTCCAGAGAGCTCCAGTTCTGCAAGTATATCAAAATCCATCCTTTATCCGAATCTCAGACCACCCACTAGCAACACACCCATTTACAAAAAAATACCATAAATTATGAAATCAAACGGGCAAAGTTTGGATCTTTACCTCAATATCAGACGGCAGAAATCATGGCGTTGCTGAATTGCGGAACCTTCAGGTCTCACTAGTCCTCAACTTTACAGTCCAACTTTGCAGGTCTCACAACTTTCAAGTCTAACAGCCGCCCCCGAATTGGAAGCTTTTCTGAGTCCAAGGACCTATTTGCAATATAGAAAATTTACTACAAAAAGGGTGAAACAGCAACGTACGTATAACTGTCTCATCGGACGTCAATCGATCAACCAACCTGGGCTGCTGTCGAGATCTCTGAAACGGTTTGCTTTCTTCTGTCTTCAAATCCCAGAAACCATTGACAGTAAAGTTTTGAAATTCTGCTTTAGGGTTCATACCCATATGAGATTTGATTCAAATATCTCACCTTAACGATTCTTGCTTCAGATAGTGTTGATAAATTCTGCGCTAGGGTTTGTACGTATATCCCATCCTATCAAACTTGTCTGATCTGATGATTGGAATGTTGTTTTGGATGCAGCGGGAAGGGATAAGAGGGACCCAGCGATGGAGAAGCAGCTGATCACAGCTTCCATGGCCTTTTCGGTGTTGATGATGCTGACAGGGCGTGTCATTGGGGCTGATAACAACAATGTGTATGATCCTTGTTCAGACACCACTGTTCAGAAATCAGATGGGTTCACATTCGGCCTAGCTTTCGCCAGCAAGGACTCCTTCTTTCAAAATCAGGTTCAGCTCTCGCCTTGCGATGTGGGCTTGGGGCTTTCTGGGAAAATGGCTAAGCTGGCTGTCTTCAGGCCTAAAGTTGATGAAATCTCTCTGCTCAGCGTCAATAGCTCCTCAGCCTTCAATCCTGTGAGCCCCAAAATCAACCTTAACGCGTTTACATTGTATATAAAGTAATGATTTTGATGATTAAGTTGTTACCTGAATGAGCTGAGTTCTTTGGAGGGATTCAGGCGGATGCCGGAGGGTACGTGGTGGCATTTGCTGGGAGGAAATACGCGGCAAGATCAGTCCCAAACCTGGTCACTGATGGCACCAACATCATTACAAGCTTCACATTGGTAATCCTGTAAAAAAAAATTCCATCACCATTTTCATATTGAAAAATCTTGGTTTTTACCTCATCATATCTTTTGACTCTGGATAGGTGCTAGAGTTCCAGAAAGGTGTGCTGCAAAACCTCTACTGGAAGAAGTTCGGCTGCGAAGGATGCTCCGGGTCCTCCAAGGTCTGCATTGACAACCAGGACTGCGGGGTGCCAACATCCAAGTGCCGGGGCAACAGAGGGGATGTAGACTGCAACATTAGGATACAGGTGACCTTTTCAGGGACAGACAAGTACCAGACTGTCCTAAACTCGTGGTACGAGGTGAAGAACCTTAGAAGACATTCCTTGTACGGGCTCTTCTCCGGCATCAAAGACTCCATCACTGATCAGTACAATAACTTGCTGTAAAACTCTGTAGAAGAATATATACATATGCATGAAGCTTCCTTTCAATCTTCTCCTTGAATTACCCAACTCGTGTTTGAATCCAACGGTCTTGATCTCTCTGTCACGTTTCTTGTAACACAGCCCGTCAGCTTAACTCAGACCCAATGCAGAAATATCTAACCCTTATCGGCTTCCTTCTTCTTACAAGTAGCAGCTTGTTGTTTTCCACTAGTTTCAAGTGCTTGAACTGCAGATTGCTGAATTAGAGATGGTGAGATTGCTGGCTTTGACTCCATCTTCAACCACCCCACATGGGTTGTTTGAAGCTAAGGGGCTGCTGCAGAGCCCCAGAGCTGGAGGGAAATCCGCTTCAACTGTGACCTGTTCAGCCAGAAAAGATGTGGACATACCCAAGCTTGAGCCTTTCAGCAGAAGCAAGTTTGATAGATTGATCAGTGAGCCGCCCCTGATCCAGAAGTCTGAGAATGAGCTGTCAGGTAAGATGATTCTTCCTTTGAGGATTCATAAGTATGGTAGACAGTGAGATTCATGATGCTGAGTGATTGTGGCGCAGATTATTGTTCAACCTTGGAAGGTGATCATTCTTACAGCTGCTGGAGAGCTTACTTTGAACTCAAAGAGCTTGAAGTGAGCATCTGTTACTGCATAACATCCTCTGATTCCTGTTTTTTCTGATTGGTTGGCTGCCTGCAGGCTGAACTGTGAATTAACTCGGTTTTCATCTGACTTGCTGTTTTCCAGAGAGAATCGCCGAAACAGGAAGTGGAGAGGATCATTCTGCAAGCGGGCGGAGTGAGGTCCCTGATAGGATGCCTGCACGCCATATCTTCATTCCAAAAATCAAAATCATTGTCCCACTCCACAACTGGATCAACTGAAGCCACAGCAGCAGCTGGGGAGAAGCCTTTTCCGGTGCCGGATGGGTTGCCCAAAAGTGCCACAGAGATAGAGGAAGAAGAGAGAGCAAGGATGCCAGACTCTCCATTTACCAGATTGCTCAGGGTGATGGGCAGCTTCCCTGCTTGGTACTCGCCAGCTCCGGATCACCAATCTGCCTGAAAATTTTACAGTCATCAGCAAGTAGAATACAGATATGGTGTGTAATTTATGCTTGCTTGAGTTTGCTCTCGAAGTTATGATCTTCAATTCTGCAGTCAGTATATGATGTATGACGTTATGCTATGAATAATACTATTATGGCTGTTTAGGGTCAATGCATTATTCTTTCATTTTGAGGCACCTTACTATGAAACCCAATTTTGAAACAATAACCTAAAACTAACAAAGTCATAAACTATGATGACAGTAAAAAGGTTGTAAATGGGTTTTCTAAATATGTCAAAAACTTACAGAGTGGTTCTGGAGGAGACTTGGTCTGCTGCATGGTGCTGTTTTTAGGCCATGAGAGCGAAATCCAGAGCTGAAAGGCAAGGATGTGTGGTTGCCCCTAAAAAACTGGTATACGAAGAAAAACCTGTGACAATCCCTTATTTGACAACCCAACGGATGCCTGTGGTTCCTTCATATAACAACCTCATGTCAACCACCGGCTTCCTATAAGCAGCATCGGCCTGCCAAGGTCATTCCTCATTTCAAAAAATGGCTAGACATGCCGAGGTCTTTGGCTGCTTACTCATTCTTTTCTCCCTTTGTCTCTCTTCATTCTCTTCTTTTTCTTTTGCATTAACTGATGCCGAGGCGAGTTTCATAGCCCGGCGTCAGCTATTGCACCTTCATGAAAATGAAGACTTGCAGGCTGATTTAGAGTATGAGGTTGATGTTGCTCTGACCTTTGCAAATGAGAGACTAAAGAAGGCCTATGTTGCTTTCCAAGCATGGAAGAAGGCAATTTATTCTGATCCTTTGAACACAACTGGGAACTGGGTTGGTGCTGACGTGTGCGGCTACAATGGGGTATTTTGTGCTCCTGCAGTTGACGATCCATCGTTGACGGTGGTGGCTGGTGTGGATCTCAACCATGCTGACATTGCAGGCTACCTTCCGGTGGAACTGGGGCTATTGGCAGATATGGCATTGTTCCACATCAACTCGAATAGGTTCTGTGGGATCATTCCTAAGAGCTTCAACAAGCTTAAGCTTATGCATGAGTTTGATGTGAGCAACAACCGGTTTGTGGGACTTTTCCCATCTGTTGTTCTTGAGTTTCCGGATGTCAAGTACCTTGATCTGAGATACAACAATTTCGAAGGGCCTCTGCCTGAGGAACTCTTTGAGAAGGAATTAGATGCCTTGTTTTTGAATGACAACAGGTTCACATCAACCATCCCAGAGAACTTTGGAAACTTGCCGGTCTCTGTGGTCGTTTTGGCCAACAACAATTTCACTGGTTGCATTCCTAAGAGCATTGGCAAGATGGCTAACTGGCTGAATGAGGTTGTGTTCATGAACAATGATCTTGGTGGCTGTTTCCCATCAGAAATCGGGCATCTGGTGAACGTGACAGTGTTTGATGGCAGCTCAAACTCCTTTGCTGGAAGTCTACCCTCAAGCTTTTCAGGCTTGAAAAGCATCCAGGAACTGAACATTGCTCATAATGTGCTAACAGGGACAGTGCCGGAGAGCATTTGCAAACTGTCCAACTTGGTCAACTTCACATTCTCATACAACTACTTCAAGTCAGAGGCGGATGCATGTCGGCCAGGAAGCAAGGCAGGTGTAGTATTTGATGATATAGACAATTGTATGGCGGATAGGCCAAAGCAGAAGTCTTCGAGGATTTGCTTCCCAGTTGTGAGTCGGCCTGTGGACTGCAGCAAGTCAAAATGCGCAGGTGGAGGTGGAGGTGGAAGTGGCAGTGGAGATGGCGGCAGTGGCAGTGGAGGCAACAGCAGCGACCCACATGCATATAGCCCATCTACACGTGAAAGGACAAAATCTCCACCATCCTCGCCTACTACAAAACCAGAGTCTCCTAAGCAGGGAACACCTTCTAAGGGTACTCCATCCAAGGATCAGCCAAGTCCATCAACACCCACACCTGGTTCTTCCAAATACCCACCATCTTCGAAGCAGACCCCAACAACACCAACTCCAGAATCAGGGAAGACTCCGCCAACATCAGGGAAGACCCCCTCTCCATCAACTCCAGGGCAAACCCCCTCAACTCCAGGGAAAACCCCCTCAACTCCAGGACAAACTCCCTCAAAAGGAACAGCACCTGCACCAGGACCGAGCGATGATCCGTTCGCATATTCCCCATCAGGACGTTACAGATCCCCGCCACCACCATCGACTACACCAGAATCCTCCACACCTTCCCAAAATGTGCCATCAGCTTCCCCACCACCTACGATGCACTCTCCACCTCCACCGGTCCACTCCCCACCACCCCCTGTCCACTCTCCTCCTCCACCCATTCACTCCCCGCCACCTCCAGTCCACTCTCCACCTCCACCAGTCCACTCCCCACCGCCTCCGGTCCACTCGCCTCCTCCCCCGTCTCCACCACCTCCAGTTCACTCTCCACCACCTCCAGTCCATTCCCCTCCTCCCCCATCTCCACCTCCCCCGGTCCATTCTCCTCCTCCACCATTGCACTCCCCACCACCACCAGTCCACTCCCCACCACCACCATCTCCTCCTCCACCTGTGCACTCCCCGCCACCGCCACCATCTCCATCTTCCCCGCCACCAGTCCACTCTCCCCCGCCACCGGTCCACTCACCACCACCTCCTGTCCAGTCACCCCCTCCTCCATCTCCTCCTCCTCCTGCTGCTTCACCTCCTCCTCCAACCTTTGAAGATGTCATCCTCCCACCACACATTGGCAGCCAGTATTCATCACCTCCGCCACCGATGTTCGAAGGCTACTAAATTAACACACATCATCAACTTCTTATAGTTTTCAACAATTTTACACAACCCCATTTGATAGCTGAGCTTCATGCGGTCATGATTGTTTCACTCCCCTTTCTTTAAACTCACCATTTTGTTTGCTTTCTCAGTTTCACAACCAATTCTCTACCAATCTTCTGCCACCAAGACTCATCAAACTCTGTACATTCAGCAAGCTCTGCAACACGATGTACCATTTCTCTGAACTGATAGTTCAAACCAACATATACCAATATGAAAACAAAAAGATAGAAGACCAAACTTTTCCTGAAATTTTATGAATGCTTCTTCAGACCTCAATTTTCCCTCAATCTACAGCGCTTGAACCATCTTCACTACTCTCTTCATCGACGGCCTCTCATCCGGATTAACTGCCAAACATATCTGCACAATTCTCACAAATGCACTAGCACTCACCTGCACATTGGCCAATTTCTCATCAATCACAGACACACCAGCTCCCAACTACTCCCCCACACTCTCCACCAAGTTCGTCATCGCATGCTTTACCCCCGTCAAAATCTCCAGAAGCAAAACCCCAAAATTGTACACATCCGACCTCGATGCGAACACTCTCCTACCACCACTACTCTGCGCCGTCAACTCCGGCGTAATCCTCCCATAATTCCTCCTAACCACAATCGCCAGCGATATCAAATAAGACGTTTCGTACCCCTCCACCCCCGCCGATAATTCGATCCTGATCATCACGTTCGACGACTTGATCACTCCTCATATCAACGCCTCTCCGTCCAGCATACACCTCGAGTGAATCGATGCAAGCGCCTCCGCTGCACATAGAATTATACGCGTCCGAAGCTCCCAATTCCTCGGCATGTAGATTCTGCTTCCTGCTTCTTTTTTTTTGTTCAATTTCAGTCGTCTTCTTCAAAATTAGGGTTTCACTCGCACACTGCAAGCCCGCCATAGAAATCGATCTCCTCCGCCTCTCAAATTATTTATTCATCAACCCCGTCAGTTACGTATTATTACAAAGAAGCCCCTTTAGTAACTAATTGTACAAAACTACTCCATTTTAATTAAAATCTCTCATTCAAAGTCCATGTCTTGTATCATCTACCAATAATATTATCCAAATAAGACGTAATAGTATCATCTAGCATGGACACATGAAGTTTGACTGGTTGACTTCTTAAAACAAAGTACGTAGAAGATCTATTATGGTGGAGAACTGGAGATAGAAGATGTTCATGCACATAATTTATGTTCATGTCTTTTTTGTAAAATTATTCGAAGGTTTGGAGAGATAACGGACTAGTCGATAAGGATTATGATGACGAAATGGGTATGAAGTTGTATCTTTATCCTGATACAGAAATTATCACTTATTATATACAAGATTTTGACGAACAAATTTTTATTAAAAATTATTATAATTAACGAGGCAAAATATTCATACTAATTTGACAGTTCATGTGATTCTCATTTTCGATTGTCTCATTAAATTTATATTAGTTAATATATATTATCTAAGAACGTGTTTGGTTTGTTTGGATTAGATTATAGACAAAACGATGCGTTTCACTGGTTGAGACGATAAGGGATGAGCGAGCGCCAAGCTAAAAGAGGCGTCTCTTGAGGAGCTCCAAAGGCTGCTTTTACGATGTTGCTCTGTTTCTGTGAAGGTCTGTTTTTTCGAGTATATAAACATTCAGATCAAATTGAAGTCAGATTCAAAGATAGAGAGAGAGTGAGACGCGAGACAAGTGGGTCGGAGATTTTAATCAGAGACGCGCGATTGTGCAAACTGAACAGCGGAGCTGGAGAAGAAGAGAGTGGATAAGAGAGAGTAAAGCATGGTGTTGCAGAGGCTGGAAATGTGCATAGAGCTGGTGAGACTGGCGGTTAAGTTCGTTGTCTACTTCGCTGAGGCCGTAGAGACGGGTGTGGATGAGATCTACCTCCGTCCGCAGCCGCCGCGTACGTCGGCCGGAGGTGGAGGCGGAAGTCCGTTTTACACGATGGGGACGCCCTTCGTAGGGTTCCTGTAGATTTGTCTATAGAGGGTTGTTGAGCGGTTGATGTTCGTAGATATTGATTTGTTTTTTTGTATCGATTCTTTTATACATACCCTTATAATAATGCTACCTGAAAATTCATGTATTTCATGCAATTTAAGAGTCGTTGATCAAACATTCATGTTTTGAGAGTTTAATAATGTCACGTTATTTTGATATGATTATTAAAACCAAAGCATGCAAAAGGTCAAATATACAATGAAAACTTTATGTATGTGAGATATTTATGAGGAATATCCTGTGAAGGATTTGAATAATTTAGCTACCCCAAACATGTGAGTCTCGCTAATCTTATTGTCAATTGCTTGACTCGGCCTTATCCACAAATAATTGCACTAGGAACATCTGAATTGATAATTTATGATTGAAAATCTTATAAAAAAATTACGAGATGTAAAAGAACTGTTGTTTGACCTTAAATCAACAGCTAGTGAACCTTAATATACTCTCATACAGATGGCCCAGTGCACTTTATTTAGACAAGAGGTGAACCAGTGCACTTTATTGAGACATGTTACAGAGATTTATGAGCATAGACCGAACCAAATGCAACTATGACCTCGGCCCGGTGGCAGAGCTGGCCGGCCGATCAGTCGGAGACCTTGAAACGATCGATTTGAATGTTGTCAACATCGAGTTTCTTGAAGTTACTCAACTTCCTAGTAGCTAAGAACTTGCCCCAGTTATAAGCCTTGTACTTGGCCGGCCTAGTTTCAGTCACCAACTCTTCCAGCGGCTCGACCATGGTGTAATGCGCCGGATTGAAGAAGAACGGGAGCGAGAGGCGGTCCTTTACCGGATTCACTGCCACCCTGTGCTCAACACTCTCGTACGCCGCATTGCTCCAAACCTTAAAAAAAATCCGACACTATTTTCAATCCAATTCCTCAGAAAAACTGTCTGATTTTGTAACACTATCTACCTGAATAACATCGCCGACGTTAATGATATAGGCGTTGGGAATGGGCTGGACGCGAATCCACTCCCCGTCCGTTTTCCGCCTCACCTCGAGCCCACCCACGTCGTCCTGCGCCAGCACGGTCAGCGCCCCCGCGTCCTTGTGGCGGCCAACGCCCAGTGCCAAATCCGGCGCAGGACACGGCGGGTAGTGATTCAGTCGCACGAAGCTCGTCTGATCCTTGAAAAACCCTTCCAACCGATCCTCCGACAATCCCAAACTCCGCGAAATCAGCCCCAGGATTTTGAATGCCAGCTTCTCCGTCTCCCGCCCATATTCCTCGCATGCCTCCCTAGTTAAAAAAAAACACACATTTGATTCTGTTAATTGGTTTCGATCAAAAGTGTTCCTACAATCATCATTTTTGTAAACAGTAATACATTGATGAGTATTTACATACCTGAATTTGGGAGGGTGTGAAAGCCACTGGTTGATCATCGATTTTAGGTTGTTGTGATCATCGAGCGGATCAGGAGAAGCGGGGAACACGACGGGGCCGTTGGCGGAATAATCAAACACTTCCTTCCAATCCCTCACATTCTTCGTATTCTCAACATCATAATACCCTAACAGATTCACCTCATCGCGTCTCACCTTCCTCTTTTCCTCCATCGGCAGGGAGAAGAACTGCCTCGACGAAGCCTCGGCCTTCTCCCGGACCTTTAAGTCAACTCCATGGTTCACCACCTGGAAGAAGCCCCAGTTCCTGCACGCGTCGCCGATCTCGGAAACCGTCTTGGCAAGCTCATCCGGGTGCGGCGACGGCGAGTCTGTGATTGTGGCGAGGTTGATTACTGGGAGGCCGCGGCCGACTGTGACGGTCGGTTTGGGACGGTGCTCTAGAGGTTGGATGTAGGCCGGATCGACCTCTCCCATGGCGATGTTGTTTCAGTCGCGTGTGGGTGAAAGAGGAGCAGATTTATGCCGGGAGAAGGTTCATTGAATCTGGACGTGATTTGTCACGTAGATGATGACGTGTCCGGTCTGTACGACTCGACCGGTCGAGTTCAATCATCGACTGGATAAGAATGGGCTGCTCGAATTTGTTGCTTGTAATTATTGGTTTGAAGATAATATTCGTCCTTTTGTGTCTTTTTCAAAAAATAATAATTAATTCAAAATTACCTTTCTCCAAATGATTTACCGTTAAGGTCAAAATAATTATCTATAAACAAATTTACAGGAACCCCACGAAGGGTGTCCCCACCGTGTAAAAATGACTTTCGCCGCCACCTCCGGCCGCCGTACGCAGCGGCTGCGGCCGCAGGTAGATATCAGCGACACCCGTTTCGACAGCCTCAGCGAAGTAGACAACGAACTTAACCGCCAGTCTCACCAGCTCTATGCACATTTCCAGCCTCTGCAACGCCATGCTTTACTCTCTCTCTCTCCCTCCCTCTCTCTCTCTCTCTCCCCGAATCTGAATTCAATCTGATCTTCGTGTCTTCTGATATCTGAATGTTTATATACTCCTCGGAAAAACAGAGCATCCCAGAAACAGAGCAACCTCGAAAAAGCGGCCTTTCGAGCTCGCCAAGAGACGCCTATTCTCGTCTCTACCATGAAACGCAGCGTTTAATGAAAATTTTAATGCAATCAATCCAGACACGGCCTTAGATGGATAGATAGTTGCCTTCGTCTACGTACTCTGCTCTAAAATGTCAACCAGTCAAACTTCGTTTCTCTAGGGTTTCACTTTGACCATACCACTGCAATCAACATAACGAGCTACGGAAAGGCCAGGCCTCTACTCATGCATCCAATTCAGCATCATGTGTCGGAATTGCGGCGACTGGTTTTGCTTCTTGACTCTCTGCATTTTATGAACCTGTTTCGAAGAAAACTGTGCCAATCGGCTTCTGAGAGTCTTGCATTATCATTGCTGTGTCGGACGTCAGAGTTTGAATGGCTTCAGAAACAAACAAAAAATTAGGGTTTTGACCATGCAAACGGAGTCCTCGAGTCTGATCAAGCTAATTTATCTTTCTTCCTTATCAAGTGACTAATTAAAATTGGTGCAGATCATCAAGGCCCATTAGCTCAGTTGGTTAGAGCGTCGTGCTAATAACGCGAAGGTCACAGGTTCGAGACCTGTATGGGCCACTCTAAGAAAGTTTCTTTCTTGCTGGTTTTTTTCATAATTTGAAATGAAAAGTTGGGAACTTGTGAGTTTTTGGCAATACCCATCCCCATGATTTCCAGTCATTTTACATCAGTTACTTGTAATTTATATGAATCTTAGCTTCACTGGATGTTCTAGGTACGGCAAAAGCTAACAACTAAGATAGTGCATGCTACATGTTCGACGAAATGACTGAGAGATCTAATGCGTTTTAGGTAAGCTGTTTTTGCAGTTTTTTTTTTTTTTTTCCTGATTGGGGCTTGTTTAAGTTTGCCATTCATTTTCACTATATGTCTGAACAAGTATAGTGTTGAGAGTTATGTTGTCATTTGTTGGCTTGATTTTAGCGTGTGCGAATGCCTTCAAGTGTTTGGAACTGTTAGGCCTACGCGTAATTTTGAGTCTTGGACCGACCAAGTGGGATTTGTCCTATACTCCTATGAGTTCCTCACCTTCGTTGATTTTTGGCCAGCTTTGTGTTTAAGCCTAGTCATGATATCTTTCACTTTCATAGTTTGCTGGCATGGGATGTTATGCTTCAAAAATCTTAGTGGATCAGCCACTCAAACTCAATGCCAATAAAACTTTCTGTAGAATGCTGTCTTGTAGCTTATCTCTAAGTCCTCGCCGTGTTTCAGCCACATGCCCATTTATCCTGCAGTGTCCGAAACACCAATCCTTATATTGCAAAAACCATTATCATTTTGTAATTATACAAACCTGTTCCTGCTGCTCATGTTTTCTTTTGCTTGACAAGTTGACATTGTCCGTTTTTTCGTCTCTTTTATTTTCTGGCATGTTTTGTGTTTTTGAATGGAACAGTTATTTACGCTCTAGAAGGTGCTTTAAGTTATAAGGAGAATGTCTAGAGGTCACGGTGGCTCTGATTAATTCAAACCTTGTTTTTCAACCAAAGTGGCTCAAGCAAAATCCCAACAGAGGTCAAAAGTTTGTTGTTAAGTATAATATGAAACCCAATCCCTGTTTCTGAGAATCTTCCCAGAAATATTCACATACATGTAAAATCATAATGGCTGGATATTATCTAACTTGATTTCTATTCTACTTTTTATTCAAATCATTTGATGCACGAATATAGTGTTCCATTTTCTGCCAGAAGCACGTTTTTTTTATGTGTGTTGAATGTCTGATATTATTGAAATTCTGATAGAGGACATTTTATGTTTTTGTGGGTATGCGGCAAAATTCCTACCTGCAAAAAATCTGCCTCTCCTTGTCCTCCATAAATATTAAGACTCAGGAGTCGCATAATTCATCAACTGTGAACTTCAACTTCTCTTCCCAATGGCTCCAAAGTTTTCCATCTGTTTCATTGTGCTTTTTCTTTCCCTAGCTCAGCTTGGTTCCAGCCTGCTAGATTCTCACTATTATGCTAAATCATGCCCTCAGCTGCACAAGATTGTTGCCTCTGGTCTTAAAAAAGCTGTCAAGACCGATCCCAGGATCGCTGCGTCCCTCCTCAGGTTGCACTTTTCGGATTGCTTTGTCAATGTAAGCACTCTTACCTTACCCCCCAAGCTTGAAAATTTACCTCTTGTGTGGAACATTTGATAATGATCAATGAATGATGTTTCATACAGGGCTGTGATGCCTCCATACTTCTGGACGACACGAAGACCTTCAAAGGAGAGCAAAATGCTCCTCCTAACCGCAAATCAGCTAGAGGGTATGAAGTCATCGACCGAATAAAAGCTCATGTTGAGAAAGCTTGCCCATCAGTGGTATCATGTGCAGACATATTGACTCTAGCAGCCAAAGAATCCGTAGTCATTGTAAGTAATGAAAAAGACTAGCTGAGTTAACCGCTTTCTTTGAACTTTCTCTCATCTGAGACTTGTGGCTGTGTGATGCTTCAGTCAGGCGGGTCTTCGTGGGAAGTTCCGTTAGGACGTAGAGATGGCAAAACAGCTAGTGAAAAAGCAGCTACCGAACAGCTTCCACCTCCTACAGAGTCACTCACTACCATTTATTATAGATTTGCTGCAAAGGGTCTCAATGCCACTGATCTTGTGGTCCTCTCAGGTACTTATCAAGCTTTGATGAACTCAGCCAGGTCCATTTTACTTCTCATTTCAGTTTTTGAGGATACAAAATGCTGCTGATTTTTTTCCTCATTCAGCCTCACACTCCATTGGATTTGCGAAATGTTCAAGCTTCAGTTACAGACTATTCAACTATAATAACACTGGCAAGCCTGACCCCTTCATGAACCCGAAACTCCTCAAAAAACTTCAAGCAGCTTGCCCCAATGCCTCCACAGACAACAAACTCTACCCTCTGGACCCTGGAAGCCCCTACAAATTTGACCTCTCCTACTTCAACAACCTCCTAACCAACAGTGGTGTTCTGGAGTCTGATCTAGCCATCATGACCAACCGCCTCTCGGCGTCCTGGGTAGTAGACTACGCCAAAAACCAAGAAAAGTTCTTCAATGACTTTGCAGCCTCAATGATCAGGCTTGGAAATCTTGGTGTGATCACTGCCCCAAACGGCCAGGTCAGGAAGAAATGTGGATCTGTCAACTGAAACTCGGTATATTCATAATTTCATCCTGCTTGCTTGAAATCTACTTCTCTGTAACTTTCTGGTTCTTGAAATGAGGAAAAATAAAGTTCACTTTCGCCTATTCTCTGAGATACCCTTTTCATTCATCTTATCATTGCTCCGCAATTTCCCTCATAGATGCAGCTGTTCAGTAAGTTCTTTCTGCAAATATGTTACATGTTTCAGTCCTCATATGCTTATTTGCCGCTATAAATTCCAGTTCATGAGTTTATGACTAGTCCTTTGCTGCTGCTTTTTTACTGATCATAAGCTGCATCTCTTCCCCCTGCGGACAGGTCAGCGGCTCAGTGTGTGATTTGCTTTAAATTCCTCCCTGGTTATTTTCATGTGCAGTTAGTTCCTGCTACTTAATTTACTCTGCATAAAAATTTCTGAGCTTTATAAGATTTTTGGCAATCTAATATCTCTGTGAGGTATTACAACCCGGTTATGGCGGCACTTTGGGCAGAAAAAAATTAGTTCATTTCCTGTAAGGTGAGTACATCCTTAAACGTGCATTCCATAAGCCTAAGGAGTTGTTGGATGTCTGTCAGAAAACATTATCCTGTTCTTGCTTGAAAATCACACTTGCAACAAATCTGTCTGTGACTTTCCTCTATAAAAACTCAGAATCCCTTGGCATAATTTCATGCATAACTTGTATCAGCATTGAGCAATGGCTTCTAAGGTTTCGAGTTTTTTTATTCTTCTTCTGTTTTGTGTAGCTCAGCTTGTGTATGGTCAGCTTGACGCGAACTACTACGCCAAAACCTGCCCTCAAGTGCAGAAAATCGTCGCTTCTGGCCTTGAGAAAGCTTTTAAGGCCGACCCCAGAATGCCTGCATCCCTCCTCAACCTGCATTTTTCTGATTGCTTTGTGAATGTAGTTTTAGTTATAACTTATTTACACTTGAAATGCAGTTTGTGGCATCTCTGATCAGATGATTCTTGCAGGGTTGCGACGCATCTGTACTTCTCGACGATAAAAATGATTTCAAGGGGGAGAAGAACTCTCATCAGAATTACAGGTCAGTTCGAGGGTACGAAGTCATTGACAGCATAAAATCCGATGTTGAGAAGTCCTGCCCGAAAACTGTATCTTGTGCTGATATATTGACTCTAGCAGCCAAAGAATCCGTCGCCATAGTAAGTATAATGTGCCCCCTCATCTTCAAGCTCTTGCATTTTTTCTGATGATCTGAATTTTTTTTCAGTCCGGAGGGCCGTCCTGGGCGGTTCCATTAGGCCGGAGAGATGGCAAGTCCGCCAGCGACACGGCGGCTGATCAGCAGCTACCGGTTCCTTCAGAGTCCCTGCTGACCATTTTCAACAGGTTCAAATCTAAAGGCCTCAGTGTCACTGATGCTGTCCTTCTCTCAGGTACTTATATCCTTTTAAATGTTTTTTTTTTCACTCTTTAGCGATGCTCCTACGCTCATTGCCGGTCTTAACGATTATTTTTGTTTCTATAAAAATGTAGCATCGCACTCGATTGGCTACGCGAGATGCGTGAGCTTCAAGGACAGGCTATACAACTACAAGGGCACGGGCAGGCCGGACTCCAAAATGAGCCCCAAAAAACTCAGGGAGCTACAGACAGCCTGCCCGGACGGTCAACGGTCAACGGACGACAAGCCTTGTCCTCTGACGTCATCATCAATCCCCAAAACCTTCGGCATTTCCTACTACAATAGCCTCCTTTCCAACACCACCGTCCTGGAATCTGACCAGGCCATCATGACCGACCCCCTCGCCGCGGCCCTGGTGGCGGACTACTCCAAAAACCAAGGAAAGTTCTTCAACGACTTTGCAGCCTCCATGATCAACCTGGGAAATGTGGGTGTCATCACTGCCCCAAATGGCGAGATCAGGAACAAATGTGGATACATCAATTAACCGAAACGAATATAAAACTACATCGTATTATAAACTCTACCATTTCTTGAAATGGGCAAGAATAATATTGGATTTTTTTCAGGTGGGGTTGAGAATTGAGATGCTCTGCCTCTGGGGTCTCTCACTCACTCACTCTCTGTCCTCTGAAACTTGTTCTCTAGATTTTCACATGAATTTAGGGTCACAAAAGGACTGACTAGTAATAAAGAAATTGGTCATGGGGCAGTGGAGATTTGGTCCCCTGTTGACCATGTTTGGCCATTGTCTTGAAGTGCTTAAACCACTCCTCATTATTAGTACAAATTGCAAAACTACAGAGCTTTGGATCCTGCGTGAGGTGCAAGAATAGCTGATTATCAGCGTGTTCAAGATCGGCTTAAAGTATAATGAAATAAATATTTAATGTTACCTTATTTAGATACGAATTTTTTTGAAGCGAAAACGTTAAAATTTAAGTAATTGAAACTAACTGAACTGATTTGAATGGAGGAAATTTAAGGGGAAAAAGAATGGAGTTTGTTTTTATGAGGTTGGAATTGTGAATAATATTATGCTCTGTTCTCTGCCAACTAAATATTCCCACATGCTTTCCTGAAGCAAAACCTTTTTCTTCTTCTCTCCAATCTCCACTTCATTTTTAACCACAAGATTTCAAAACCCTAACACCCTTTCTGACCTCCAGGACTCTGTTTCTGGAAACAGAGCAACATACTCTGTTTTTGAGATGGAGGGGTCGGTGGGGCCGGTGATAGGGGTGGTGGTGGTGATAATAGTGCTGGGATTGATGGCCGGAGTTATGGGGAGGATGTGTTCCGGGAGATCGGTGATGGGTCGGGGAAATTATGATTTTGAGGGTTGGGTTGAGCGGAAGTGTTCGAGCTGTATTGATGGCAGAGTTGATCCTCCGCCGTTGCAGCAGCGAAGGCCGCCATCTCCGCCGCCGCCGCAGGCGGCGGAGGAGTCGACAGAGAGCGATGTGGAGAGCTCGGATGAGTCTCCGGCGGAGCATCCACCCCCGCCGCAAGCTCAGGCGCCGAAGCTCGCTGAGGATCAGCAAGCTCATCTTCATCATAATCATCGTCATCAGCAACGTGGTCATCATCAAAAACATGAAGAGGATCGACCAGAGAGCAGTCAATCAAGGCAGGGCATGTGAGACAAAAACTGGGTTTTTAGGGTTTGTTTTTTTAGGGTTTTTTTTCTTTACTTGAAATTGGTTATTGGTATATCGATTGAGCATTTTCTGTCACTGGGGTTTCGATTTCGATTTCGACACAAACCCAGGTTTCTGAACGATGAACAAAAAGCACCGAATCAGTCAAAAATTCATGAATTTCTTTAGTCCTTTCAAAATCTGGAAAAAGATCGCATTGCATCTTTTTCAATCCAACGGCTATAATTTCAAAGGACCCATGAGTGGAGGGTCCCTAAAAAAGTGTCCTTTCCATTCTGGCGAGAATCCGATTCCCGGCTGACCAGTTTCCACACCTTCTTCTCTGAGGAGGTTAGGGTTTCAGTGGAGACAAAGGCATGTGACGTGGGCAAGCCTGTGTCAGTCCATGGCTCCATCTTTAATGGTGGCAAGTGGACCGGAGAAGGTGGTTTTTTGGTCAAACAGAGACAACATGGTACATACATGCCAGTGTGAAAAACAGGAGTACAAAACTTGCTGGAGGTGGTAGTGGTGGGTCTGGAGGTATTGAGAGTTTGATGATGATGATGATGATGATGGGGTTCTTATGAGTTGTAGTTGTCCAGGCCGAGGTCCCTCAGGGCATCTGTGGCAGCATTCTTGCAGCTGTGATGGGTCTCCCTCGCTTTCCTGATCAGCTTCTCAATGCCATTGTTCAGCAAGATAATTCTGTTGAACATGGAGAAAGTTAGTCTTAATGGAGGAGTAGGAGATGGTGGGAGTTGCAGACTTGCCTGTTTTCAGGGTTTCTGGCTGTAAGATTCCGTATCATGAGGCAGGAACTCTTTTGAAGCGTGGACGCAGAAGGGAAATTCTCCATTGCTTGGATGACAAGATCCCCTGCGCCGGATTCTATGGCACGGGATGCGTTCTCCGGTGACCTCAAGCATAGTACCCAGAAGATTGAGATTATCTGCAAATTTTGATTCAGAGTAGCCAAATAAGAATCACCATCACCGATGATCGCAAAAAATGCACAGTAAAACAAGGTAGCAGCCAGCATGTTTTTCAATTGTGGCGACATTGTTTCTAAACTATCTCGCCATCAAACTGAGAAGCGTAGTAAATTGAGAATAACTGTACAACATAGCATATGACTTCATTATCCTTACCTCCTGTACTACGGTGGCGTCGTCAGAAAATCTAGTTGCAAGTTTGATCAATGTGTCCATTCCTCCCTTTGCAACGATGTAATTCTTATTTGCATCGCTCCCCGCCAACTAATGAAACCAAAAAAAAAAAGATGTTAAAGGATTTTACACACCAGAATGCCGAAAGTCAATTAATAGTGTCCAAACAGAAAATTAAAGTGAAGTTGATAAACCTAAACTCGCATATAACGTTTGTAAAGGAGGCGAGACTTGAGTAATGTACATACCTTTGATAACAAGGAGCAGCAGGCCTTAGCAATTATATTGTTTCTTTGCTCACCACTATCATCAATACATCGAAGAAGCGTGTCAATGCCACCTCTCTCCGCAACCAATTTACATATTTCATCCTGCGATAAAGAACGCAGCAAAGAAGAACGAACGATATTGAGCAACCAGTGGTTTAACAGCCTCCCGCATAAATATAAAACTACGAAGATAGAGTAGAACTGGGTATATATGAACTTACATTAACAGCAATTGACTTTAGAGCAATACTTGAAGAAACTAGACTAGGCGAAGTAATCCCTTCATGGAGCGAGTCCACCAGAGCTTCTGCAATACCGATTTTGGCGAACCTTCGAGCATAACCATACACCTGAAATTTGAGTACAACAAGTTTCAAAATAATTAGCGTGCAACAGACTTAACAAGATTGCATGAAACACCGACTTCCTTTTAGTAACAAGTATTTTTAAACACGGTCAATAGTGTGTCTCCAGCCGGCTTAGAATTTTTGAACTCATCAAGTTATGTAGTTTTCAGGTAAACTCTTGATGGGTACCTGGGAAGCCACAACTCGACTGTCATCAGGTGTCAATAAAACGCGTATCGCATCGTATATACTATGTACACTGCACGTCTTCTGTCCTTGTAAAATTTGAACAATAAGCTCATCAATTTTCAACTCCATGAACGCCTCTTTGATAACCTCATTTCCAGCTGCTGCAGCCGCCACTACCGAGAAGCCTGCACTTAATACATCCGCATTGTCTACGAACTTGATGAGGATGCGAATTACAGTATCTGAGCCATTACTCTTCCGAAAAATCTCCGTACACTGAAGATCTGCATCCAAAACACAGAATCCCACCATGAATCCCATGTACCCAATGAGACACAAATTCAGATTAGGCTCAACCTAACTTAAGGAGTTGCGGCAGTTGACAAATCGATCTTATAAGACGCTGCTTTTCAGTCCTGATAGGCATTCGGTATATAACAAAGAATCCGGAAAACACACACAATAAACATACCATAGAGCAATGTAGCCATCAGCTTCAACACCAATACAAGAACCTGGCCGGACACATCGTCCAGTTTCGCAGATAGTGAACAAACTGCCTCCAATCCCCCATTCTTCACCACCACAGCTGCATTTCCAGAACCTTCTTCACCACATAACCTACTCAACTCCTCAAACAACCCCACCAACTCACAAATTGAATCTCCAGACTCCAACTCTACCCTCCTCAGCTTTCCCAAGCACTGCATCAGAGGACTCTCCCCCACTCCACCAGCACTCGTCACCACACCTGTTCACATCATCAAAAACCCTAATCACCCCGCATCCAAATTCGAACCCTAATACCAAAATCACGCACGTCGAATGAGGCAAACATTCAAAATTGACCACCAAAAGATACCTGAGAGATCCACGCCTTGGAGGGTCAGTGTCTGGATCGCGTCCTGTAAAGCTTCTTCCGGATCCATATCCAAATCCTCAATGTTCTCCTTCACCATCTCGTCAAACGCTTCCTGCGAGATCGTTCGCACCGTTTTCGGCGGACCCATTTTCCCAAATCCGTTTCGAATTCACAGATCTCGTCGCGCTGGTTGGCCGATTTTTCGAAATCGCAGACGGTGGAGCCCGGAGATATCACAGTGAAGCGGTGGAGATTGAGCCTCGTACGACGACGTACGACTCGACGTTGAACATTCAAAACTTTTCCCTTTGCCCCTTAAATATATCAATTTGCTCATATATCCTTCATCTTTTACTTTTTTCTGACTGATCCTTCAACTATCCCTTTTTATATTTTGATCCCTCAACTATTGATTCGTTTAAATATTAATTTACCCTCGCAAGTCATAACCATTTGTTTTTGTAGGTTGTAATTCCATGTTCATCCCTCAACTATTTTTCATCCAAAAATAATAATCTAAAATAATTTCTCACATATTTCACTATTATAAGTTTGTCATATTTAGTATAAAACAAAATTTTATCATAAACCCATAAGTCATAACATAAACGAACTTCTACATAATTTATTCATTTTATCGTGTTGTACGCAGTGGCGAAGCCAGAATTTCTTTTGATCGGGGGCAAATTGTTTTCTCAAATCGAATTTGTTACCGGGGGCATATATTTAAAATTATCGTGAGCAATTTGTTATAATCTAAAAAATTCATACTAATCATACGTAATATATAGTAAAATTCGAAAACTGACCGGGGGCGTCCGACCCCACCTCCTTAGGCATGGCTCCGCCACGGATTGTACGGAACCCGTTCCAATTTATTGCTTTATACATGAGGTTGGTTTGAATCATCTACCATCCATTCTCAAGTCAATCGTTACTATAAAATCTTATGATAAACTGGCAAGATATTTATATAATGACGATATTTCTTTTAAAATGAAATTATTTATTTTATTGATTTATTTAAAATTTTTGATTAATGAAAAAATACCAAACGGTCTCACCTAATCCGATTGTACGATCAATAAATCACATAAACTGAATCCTCATTCACAAGTCTTCTCCTGCATCATCTAGTCATGTCTTCCTCTCCGGCAACTGATCCGCCGGAAGCCGACATCCTCCACGACTTCCACCCTTTCCTTAAAGTTTACAAAGACGGTCGGCTTGAGCGCTACGCTTCCCGCAATCCGCCGAACCTTCCTCCGGGACTGGACCCCGAAACGGGGATTGAAACAAAGGATTTTGTTATATGTCCGGACACGGGAGTCGTGGTCCGGGTATTCGGTCGGAAGATCGGAAACCCTGGTCGGAAGCTCCCGATGATTTTCCACGTCCATGGAGGTGGATTCTGCGGCGGGTCAGCTCTCGACCCGATCATGCATAACTTGGTCGCCTCGCTGCTCTCGCGAGTCGATGCCGTTGTTGTATCGGTCGAGTACCGACTTGCGCCAGATCATCTTCTACCGACAGCGTACGAGGATTCATGGGCGGCTCTGCAATGGGTTGGATTAAACTTATCCGGATCCGGGTCCCGGGCAGAGCCCGGATTGAGGCGGATGGTGGACTTTGACAAGGTTTTTCTAATGGGCGAGAGCGCCGGGGCAAACATAGTCCAGCATCTCGCGGTCCGGGCGGGGATCGAGGGCCTGGACGGGGTGAAGATCGCCGGCATTGTCTTAGTACATCCGTTCTTCGTGGGCGAGGAGGAGGACAAGTACTACAAGTTCATATGTCCGACGAGCAGCGGATGTAAGGATGACCCGCGGCTGAATCCGGGCGCTGATCACAATCTAGCCCGGATGGCGACGGGTCGGGTGCTTGTCTGCGTGGCGGAAAAGGATTATTTGAGAGGAAGAGGGTCGGATTATTGTGAGACGTTGAAGAAAAGCGGGTGGGTCGGGTCAGTGGAGCTGTTTGAATCCGAGAATTGTGACCATTGCTTTCATATGTTTGGTCATGATGAGAAAGCTAAGGAGGAGCTTTTTCAGAAGTTTGCTGATTTTGTTAAACACGAGCCACTTGTGTAATCCTATTGTTCATGTTTTTCCTTCAATAAAATGCAGCCATGTGGACAAATGGGTAAATGACACGTGGATAAATTAGTAATTGACACGTCAATTACTCATTCCAATTACATGGTTCAAATTTTTAAAAATAAATTTAGATTAAATTAAAATGAGTAAAAATAATATAAAGTAATGAATATAATGTGTCCATTAGAGCGATGATCTTTTAAAAAATATCATGGCAAATGGTGCTCTTACGAAGATAGGAGCTCGATTACTGAATGATTCCAACGCGACGCTTCGTCCTACGTGGCACACCCAAGCGCCTGTAAAATTCAATTATTCGCAAACCGAGCAAGCCCTAGAAATCCAGGAACTCTGTGGAGCTCTCCGAATCGATCGAAAGAGTCGGGATTCGAGCGCGGAAGGTTCAGGATGCTCGGCGATGGCGGGAAGCTCTACTGGGCGAGGAATCGGGCACGGAAGAAGCCTGTAGGGATCGTGGTGGTGTTCGCTTGGGGTTCAGTCGGCGAACGACATTTGAACAGCTACGTGGATTTGTACGGCGATCTCCAATGGGATTCGCTCGTTTGCTGCGCCGATTTCTTCAACGCGCAAGTCTCCGTGCTATGACCGTGCAGCACAGATGATTATTGGTTTGACCTAATGAGCTCGTATTGTGTTTCTTGCAGATTCAATCCTGAGAGGGCTACGTCTCTTGCGTTCTGTGTCCTCCTGGAGCTTTTGCAGGTCAGTTGTTCGTTTTCCCCTTTTGATGAAGAATTTGAAAATGTCACCTACTTTGGATGCGAATCAGTTTTCAGTATCGTTATTTGTCTGATTTTTGTGTGGTTATGTGAGCTATTTTGGATGTGGATGAGTTGTTGGGGCATTGCTTTCTTTGGTTTTTGTCGTTGTACTTGTGCAGGAAACGAAATACTGGACTGTTTTCTTGGATTGCTTTGTGATTATATAAAATTGCCTCAGATACTTGCAGGAGCTCCGGAAGAAGGCGCGTTCGTTGGTCTTTGTTGCATTGTCTGGTGGATCAAAAGCTTGTTTGTATAAAGTCCTTGAGGTTTGTCAAGTGAAGTTCAAAGAGTTGTGTTGTTATAAACTTGCTGTTGTGACAAAGAGGTGATTGTTTTACATGTGATGCAGATTGTTCAAGGAGGATGTACTGTGCAGTTGAATCAGGTATGCGGCTTGATGTTTTAGGTAAAGATGTTATTAGTATCGTTGCATTCTAAATTGACATGTTCACTTTCTTGAAGGAGGATAATCAGTTGGTTAGAAGCTGCTTATGTGGAATTGTTTTTGACTCTGGTCCACTTGATTTCACAAGTGATTTGGCTGCTAGATTCTCAATGCATTCTAGCATCCTTAAACTGCCAGGAGCATCAAAACTCGTGTCTTGGGTAGCGAAAGGCGTTACTTTGGGTCTCGATGCAGTGTTTCTTACTGGATTCGAATCTCAACGTGGAGAATACTGGCGCACCTTATATTCATCAGTTGTAAGCTTAAACATTTTATGTCCAGCAATTGGGAGTACTGCACAGTGATGGTTTATTATTATAACTTTTACAGCGCTTTGGAGCTCCATATCTCATCTTATCCTCAGAAAAAGATGATCTTGCTCCATATGACGTCATCTCCTGTTTTGCCCAACAATTGCAAAATGCCGGGGCAGATGTTAAGCTTGTTAAATGGAATGATTCTCGCCATTTAGGTGAGTCTTTTGCTCATATCAATAAACGTCTCAGTTACATACATTCGCTTTCGATATGTAGAGAGTTTCACAGCTCATCCAGTATAAGGCTTTAGTATTTTTGATGCATCAGGCCATCTTCTTAGTAGCTTCAGGCTTCTATCCCTTCCGTGTTCTAAAATCTGACCTATTACATACAGGTCACTACAAACATCATCCTGCCGAGTACAGAGCTGGTATGAAAAGTTTACTTGAGAAAGCAGGCCACCTCTTTTCTCGAAAGATCGGCCAACTTGAAAGAACCTGCATCCAGTGCATGCATGATGACGATTCCGACCTGTTCCACAATGTTCCAAAGCCACCAGATCAAACTTCCCCGAAAGTGGGACTTGAGGGAAGAGACCAGTTTCTCCAGCCAAGCCCAAAAACTGACAATGTGGGCAATACTGAATCCGCACAAATGGAGAGATCAGTACAGCTCATAAACCCCCCAGGCATCAATCCGCACAGTGTCCTTGGGAAAGTCCTGTTCGATGCCTGTGTTCCTCGAAACATCGAAGGTTGGGATATCAAATTCCACGGACACTCGCCTTCCCTCGGCATCAAGTACAACCGCCGGTCCAAACTTTGAAGTCCACCCACCAACGTCTCCGTGATGAGCTTCTTGCAGTATAATTGTAGAAGTGCAAAACCAGTTTTGTGTACCAATCAACACGTTGAAAACCCTTTTGTGTTTTAAAATTTAAATTTCGTTACCATTTTTCCCGCCAGTTTTTCTGTAGATAAACCCAACTGGAGCAGATCTCGGAAGAAAGAAGATATGACGAGGAGGTCGGAATGGGAAGAGAAGCCAGTAAGTCTAAACTCTCTACTGGAATTGTCTACACTTTCATGTCTAAACCCTTTGTGTTTGTTTTTGCAGCTGCATTTGGCTGATCCAATGAGCCTGGGGAGGACAGTTTACACCCCAGGAACGGCGCCTGTGCCGTTGAATAGCTTCAGATCTGAACCCAAGAGAGTCAAGGTCAGGGAGTTCAGGCAAAGCGATACTCGAACAAAGGCGATGATTAGAGCTGAGAAGATTCAGGCAAGCCTCAGACCTGACCTGCCCAGCTTAATCAAGTTCATGCACCCCTCCATTTGCTCTGGCGGATTCAGTCTGGTGAGATTGAGAATCACTCCTCATCAATGACGTGCGCAATGTTTATATATGGCTCATCTTGTTTTTGTCCTGTCAGTCGCTTCCGATCAAGTTCTGTGAACATCTACCGCCTGAGGACTGTGAAGTTATCTTGGAAGATGAGGAACTGCAGCTGTATCGGACTAAGTATCTCGTTACCAAAAAATCTCTCAGCGGTGGTTGGAGGCGGTTCTCCATAGCACACGAGCTTGTGGTTGGGGATGTCGCTGTTTTCCAGATGGTCGCTCCACGTAGGATGAAGGTGAGTGACACTATCCGAGCTTTCAAGCTTTTCAGTCAGGCCATTGTAAACCATCTTCGCTGCATCTTAGGTGCACATTGTCAGATCAAGTAGCTCATCTGGAGTACCTGAGAGGCTTCCTGACCCACTGGCCATGGTGGTGTATAATGGGGATAAAGATGACACTGAAGGCGGAAATGTAACAGACGAGTCTTCTGAGATTATGGATGGGATCAGGTTCTCAGAATCCAACATTACCTGGAGACAAATTGCCAGCTTCAAGGACTTCAAAATCGTGTTCAACGGGTTAATCATAGATTGTGAATTCTCTAAAGATGTACGACTCAAGTACTACGAGCTGTGTAAATCCCAGTGTATGTTTCTCCATGAGCATCTGCTTGAGGGGATTAACTGCAAGTTGGCTGCTGGGATAATCATAGAGACGGTGAGTATTGCAGATGCGGTTAGAGAGGCCGGTCCTCTGACACCCAAGGAGGATGTTATGGTGTGGAACAAGACTTTGAAGGCTGTTGGAGGGTTAGGGATGAGTGTTGGGTTTCTTCAGGAGAGGCTGGATCGGCAAACAGGCTATGTACGTAATTCAGACGAGCGTGGAGCAGCAGCGGATGCTGGGGATGCGCTGCTGTTGAAGCTTTTGGAAGTACAAGAGACGGCCAGAAAGTTTCATGCTGAGATTCAAGAGTTGAGGAAATGTAAATGAGCAAGGCAATAATGTTTCCAAGTGAGTGCCACAACAAAAGTGTACCTTTTTGAGTGAATGAAACGGACCAAAGATCAGAGAAATGACATCAAGTCAATATCTTTAACACAACCTGACTGAGTGAAAGAAAAAAAAAAAACAAGAGAAGAGAAGCAAAGTAGTCTAGAGTGAAGGTTGAAACACTTTGAAGCCAACAGTAAATGCATCTGCTCAACTCAGATGGCCAGCCATTTTGGAATCCCTATGCCATTATCTTTGCGGATCTGGCGTAGAGGCTGTCTACCACCTTCCCCACATTTGATATTGTCTCTAAGGTTGCCGGATAGATTTCATCAGTCTTTGGGTCATCAAATATTACAAGGCAGCCTGCACCTTGGTCTAGAGTACCTGCAAACTTTTTGTCTAGAATCATCTGTGACAGCTTCTTCTCTACATTGTCTACTGGCAGCTCAATCAGCTCCGCAATGTGTGCAATCTCAACCCTGGAGAAAGGCTCGATCAGCCTGCACAAATTTTGTTCCAGTAGAGAGTCATATAGGGAAGAGAGATGTCTGTGAACAATGGGATCCTCCTCTAGCTGAGATTTGAAGTCACGAAGGGCAGTTTCAAAGAGCTTTAGAGAGCGCTTGGAATGAGCATCAGCTACCGCTTTCATCGCATCAAGTTCAGGTCCTAGATACTGCAGTCCTGCTTTGGAAGATATGATTCCAACAACATCATCAGCTTGGCTAACCATAATTTTACACAGCAGCATGTACTTGAGGCTGTAAACAGCACGCGGCTCTTCAAGAGCATTGAATGCTTCAAAAGCTTCAAAGAAGTAACTGTAGGCTGTTTTGTAATCCTTCTCTTCTGCATGAAGTATCCCACTTTGCAAATCTATGGTGCCCTGTTGAGCTGGGGGTACATATATGGCATTGGCTGCTGTCCTTGCTGCTGTGAGAGCTGCTTTGGCTTTCGGGAGATTCCTTAAAGAGAAATGAAGCTTACTCTCCAAGAGATCAATATCCACCAGAAGAAGCTTGTCATCTAATCTTCTCACCTCCTTAACTAAACTTGAAAGGAGTGTTAGTGCCTCAGAATACTCTTTGCTCTCCATTAATAGAGCTGCCAGTTTTGCCTCAACGCGCTGCCTGAGAAAAGTTCGCTTTTCAGCACGAGTCCATTCCACCATTTCTCTGCAGAGAGAAATCTGGAGATCTGAAGTGCCTGGTATTTTAGCTACGGCATCGATAATGGTTCTAACAATTTTTGCAGTTTTTGCCTTCGGGATCACTGAAAAAAAAGGCCTCAGCAGAGTTAAAAGACTTCGCAACTCTTCCGCTCGATTCTCCTGCCTAAGGAGATCTGAAAGATTTGTGATAGCCTGTTCCTTAACACGTAAAGATTCTGGTGAAGTTGAAGGATTTTCCAACACATGGTAAAGGATGGAAATGGCTTCGGAGGGATCCTTGGCCTCCAATGCTTGAGAAATGGACTCCGCGGTTGCAGGTAGATATGATGAAGACATGATCACTACTTTCAAAATTCGCTCTCTGCGCTGAATAATTAAAACATATATTATCGAATGCACAAAGAGGTAAATATGCACTGGAGCCAATATTTGAGTTCCAAATAAACCAAGCCAAAACCCAAATTCAACACCTTATCTACACACCCTGCAATCTTTGTGGCAAAAAAAAAAGAAGTTATTTCAGCCAATGGCTCATTAGATACACAACTCCAGATGTTTCCTCAAACTTTTGACAATTTCAGAAATGTACCACAACCAGCAATTACAGTCTACACGGTATTATACTGCTCTTCGTCATATTATCAAATCTTACTTTTGAATCCCAACTTCAATATTAAGCCACACCTGAATCCCAACTTCAATATTAAGCCACACCTAATAAGTACATATAACACTGTAAGAGCTGAAACCATAACATAGTTCGCCTCCCTCACCATATCTATTCCTCTCAATTTTACAATCCACAGCTTTAAAAAAAACCCTATCAACATTGACACACTACACAGTTGTTCAACACCAACTCCTACAATCATTCAAAGCTAAATAATTACCAGATAAATCAGAAAACAAGAACCGAGCAGGATAAACCTAAACAATTTCCAAAATCTCCTAATCAGCGTCATAAAATCTAATATCCAAAACAGCCTCTTAATTTCACAAATGCTCAACCCTAACGACTCCACAAAACCTAGATTGTGAAAATCCACTTATCTGCACCAACTCAAAATCGCACTACCAGATCCAGATAGCAGAATCAAAGATCTTACCTGGAAAGTTAATCTCGAAAGTCGCCGACAGTCGAGGTTTCGGCTCCCGTTCGCGACGATCTCCGGAGCTTACTTGAGCTACTGGCTATGACGAGACGAGCGATGGTTTCTTTCTTCTTCTCTACTCCAGAAGCAGAGCGTAGATCACGATAAGGCTCTCGGCCCACTCGCTTGATGGGCCGGGCCGTTTTCTCAGCCCATATCAGGCCCAATATTCAATATTATAAATGAGAATAAAAAAAATAATGGGCTAATAGTTATAAAAGATAATTTCTGTTTCAAAATAGAGAGCGTCGACGATGACTCGATACCCTTGACCTCAGTTCATTTCACGCCACAGTCCTAATCAGCTCATCCATTCTCATTCCAAAACATCTTAAAGATTTCATGGTGAAAGACGATAAAGACAGAGTGTGGGTTTGAAAGCTAAAGAATTTATTGAGAATTCCTTTCCAACTTATTCTTTAAATTGAATTCTAATTTATAAATCCAAAATTTAAAATACGAAATCAATATAAATTTTCATTCTATTCATTACCGACCACCAGGAACAATACAACAACAACGTAGACATGGAAGAAAGAACACGACAGGAAATAATGAAGTGATTGATGAGAGGCATCTAACAAAGGCGTAAAGTAGTAGTCATCATGGAGATGAACTCATCGGCATCAACCAACCCATCTCCATCACTATCCACAGCTCTAACCATCCGCCGACAGTCCTCCAAACTGCACCTCTCCCCAAGCCGCCGGAGCACCTCCAGCACCTCCTCGGAGCTGATCTTCCCATCCCCGTTCAAATCAAAAGTCCTAAACGCACTACGTATCTCCGCCTTCTTCACTCCGCCTTCTTTCCGGTGAGCTTCCACAAACTCCCCGAAGTCGATAAACCCATCTCCGTCCACGTCAGCAGCCCGAAAAATCTTGGGCACCTCTCCCAACATGCCTTCCTTCCCCAGAGCTTTGAGAATGACTTTATACTCCTGCTGGGAGATCTTCCCATCCCTGTTCGAGTCAAATCTGTCAAATACTCGCCGCAGCTCCTCCGTGTTGGGCTGGTACGCCGGCATGGTCCCGGATCTCTGCCGGTCCCTGGACGAGGATAGCCTGGAGGGCTGAGGTGAGAACCGCCGCTTCGACAGGTTGTACTTGAGGTTGAGGAAGCTGATGCTGGACATGTTTTTGGGTGCTGTCTTTTAACGCGCGAGAGCAAGTATTTATACAGTCCTTCTTCGCTTGGCCGCTTGTCTTGTCAGTGGAATCAGATACGATTTGAGATTACGAAACCTGTGAAATGAGATATTCTTAAAGGCTGGATGAAAAGCAGACACGGCAACATCAGTTTATTCCTTGCCGATGGTCACTGGTTAAAGAACATGTTCGGCGAATCTCCGCGGGACAGAAACTTGGCTTGCTTTTTCTATGAAATTCTCTTTCCACCACCGCCACGCAAATGGAGCCATTTTTACCAAGATGGGCTGGACTTTACACCAAGGAAATACACAAGGCTAAATTGACTGAAGGCTTGAAAAATGACACGATGGGGTGGGTATAGATCAAAACGGTGTGAATTTCTTATCATGAGGAATTTTGAGCCTGTAAATGATTTCACGTGAGGTTAGAGCATCTACACTATACAATCCTCTGCAACACCGGCTGATGTGGCGGAGTTGTTGGGTGCTAAATCTTGTGTCATCGAAGGTGTTTTCATCGGTAGTTGAGAATTCTGTCAGGCGAACATCACTAGAAAGTATTGAGGTGCGGATGTTATAAATCAGTATATACAAATGTGTCGTATCGCTAATAAAATTCCGTCACGTGTGTATTTTAACCTTAAAGAGTGCCACTTGTGAAAATGGTGGGATCTAACAAACCATCTACAACCAATTGAGCAAATGCATATAATAACAATTACAACAGCTCATGTCTCTATCTAGAAAGCAGATGATTAGTATTATAGTACATGCTAAATAAACACGTGCTTACAATATGCACCTAACCTAGCTATAATAAACACATGTTGAAATGCACCACTAAACATTAATTTTCATATGGGATCGTTACATATGATCAGACCGACAGTGACATGTCATAGTTTTAGATAGAATTGTATGATTCAAAAATATGTGTTTTAATGTTTGTATACAACCAACCAACTTCACCTCTCTGGAAATTTGCAGAGGAGAAAACGACAAAAATTGACTGTAAAAGTGGCATGATTCACCAGACGCTATGAACATTGGCGGAAGCAGAGAGTGAAGATGATGATTCACCAGGCGCAATCTCCATCGACGTCATCCACTCCCTCATGACCTCATCACTCCCGCAAAAATCCCACATTCCAGGAGCCCCCAGATTGCCGCTCAAATCCGACAATCCATGTTGTTGATGATCTTGTCCGGGTTGTTGTTGGGGAGAGGCAGAGCAATCTGCAGGGGAGCTGTAATTGTCGAAAGGGAAATTGAGCTTGGCTCGAGGCCCGCGGAACTGGAACGCGGCGCGGTCGTAAGCGCGCGCGGCGTCCTCGGCATTCTCGAATGTTCCGAGCCAGACCCGGACGGCTCGATGAGGGTCTCGAATCTCGGCGGCCCATTTCCCCCATGGCCGTTGCCTCACTCCCCTGTAATGCCTCATCGCGTTTTGGCTGCTCTGTTTCTTCATCCTCTTCACTCCTCCACCCGCCGCCGCAACCGCCGCCTTTGTCTTGCTCTTGCAGCTCTTCACCGGCGATGATGACGGTGGCGGCGGCGGTTCTGGTGTTTGAAGATTTGGCGCGAAGAGATTACACCCCAAGCAGTCACTCAGCTTGCAGAACTGACACGTGTCACTGTTGGACGAGATCGACCAGACACTTCCGGCACTCTCTGACTCGTAGCTCGTTGTGGTCGTGTAACTGTTTCCTCCACCTGTTACGACGTTGGTCAAGGCGGCGACCATGGCGGCTACCTCCTGGTCGCTTGTGAGTCTGAAGCTCGGGGACTGTCGCTTCGCCGGAGCTCCGGCCGGTTCCATGAATGATCTTTCCATTTTCGTTCTCTTTCCCTCTCAAGTTTCTGCTCTGTTTTTGGTGTTTCGGATAATGAAGATCTTTCATCTCTCAGGTACATTTATTTATAGACGAAGCGTGTGTGGGACACGTGGCATAAACTGTGCCAGCTACGATCAACGCCTTTCACACGCGGTGAGACAGTTTCCTCGCACGTGCGATTTATTGAATTTGATTTCAAATTTTGAAGGAACATTCTAAAGCTATTAAATTATTACTGATAAGTTCAATTACAATAATTTCGAATATATTAGTACATATTTTTTAGTATGGGTCAGGTGTTTGGCGGAGTGTCATGTTTTCGGATAAGTTAAGGTGAGCTGGACAGTTCGTTATAAATACGGAAGTTTCGGTTTGAGTTGACCGAAACAGTCAACGCGGTTCGCTTGAACACAACACTAGTCACTAGCTGGAGCTCAGTGTAGGCACTTTCTTCTAGAAACACTTGTTCCACACTGAGTTTACCTATGTCGGCCCACTTTAAAGTCAAACGGCCCATTAATCAGGCCCAATGGGCCAATGAATATGTAACGGCATTGCTGTGATTATTCATAGTATTATTGTAAGAGTAGTACATGGATTTTTTTATGAGGTGAGGATTTATAGCTCCCAAACAGCATAGTCATTGCCTGAAGTGGAAAGCTTGGAGCCTGGAGGGAGGAGGCCAGCAAGGTCAAGCCTGGGACCGATTTTCATAACTATCTTTTCGTCGACGGCAGCCATGTAGAGGTCATTGTACGCCGCTATGACGCGCAGTGAGCTGTTTGGCCTGATATTGTTCCGGTGCCTGACGGAAATGAGCTTGGTGATCTCATCCTTAAGTCCCCAATGAAAGAAGTGATCATAAAACTGCATTTCAAAATTTGGATCAAAAAATGAAGGTTAGAGGATCAGATGAGCAAGAACTAGGGCGACGACGAGGGAAGGAAGTTTTACTTACGACGGATGGAGTGCCAGGGTGAGTGAGAATATAGGCGTAGCCCTGCATAACTTTGTCAGAAGGGAAAGGCCAGAGATTCTGCGTCGAGCCAGTGTCATGGTTATCGATGAAAGTCACCGCATTTTGAGGCATTAGGCCAATTAGGCCAGGAGCTCGGCCATTTGAGTCCTTTAACCGGCCTAGCTCCCCCTGAACCGCAGCCTGAAGAATTCCTTTACTAGTAAAATCAAAGGCATTCAGAACTCCAGCACCAGCAGCATTTATCCAATTACCCAACTCGCCGCGATGCCTATCCTGGTTATACGCCGGCTTCCCATCACTGCCATAGTCTAAAGAGTTCCACAACTCGCCCACTGCAAAACTAGGCCTAGTGTTTTCAACGTAAAGCTTCGTGTATTTGGGAGCGTAGCCTTTGGAAAAATCAAACCTCCATCCATCAAACCCGATATCGGTTTTGAGCCAGTTGAGCCAGTCAGATAATTCATTTTGAACTTGGGGATTTACATGGTCAATATCCGGAGCAGCGTCATAGGGAGCACCTGAGTCAAGGTTTCCTTGGCCATTGGAGTAGGCAAAATCATCCCTGCAGATAAATGATGGACCCCAATCGAGGCGGCTGTCTGATGTTCCTCCTTCGAAAATTGAGTAAATGCCTCTATCATCTTTCCTCTCAGCTGTTCTATGGTTGATTACAATATCAGCAATGACTTGAATCCCATTGGCATGAAATGCACTGATCAATTCCTTGAGGTCATTTTTGTTCCCATATTTCGACACATCAAGATCATACAGCCTCCCAGGTAAGTAACCTGCGAGTTTTTTTGACACCTCAGAAACAACCACAACCAAATCGAAATGATTGCTCAGTTAGAACACTGAAAAAGACATGAATTTCAATTTTGAGGATACCTTCATTGGAAGCAGCCTGGGAAGCAGGAGGGAGCCAGACATGGGTGATCCCAGAAGCGGATAGTTCAGAGGCAGAGCCCTTGAGGGAATTGTACAACCCTCCATTGATTTTCCATGATTCCCAGTTGAAGCCCTGTAAAAAAACAGTCACACAAATTGAAATTCACAGGCTCAAGAAAGTTTAAACAATGAAGAAGAAGAAGAAGATGAAAAGGGACCTGGAAGAGGACTTGGGATAAGGTGAAGCTGGGAATGAAGGAGATGAAGATGAGGATGAGGCAGAGGTGAGGAGCTGAAGCAGAAGCAGAACCCATTTAAGGTTGGGCGGAGGAGATGATCAGGCGTACCAGGTTGCTGAGTATATTTATACTGTCTGAAACCAGGTTGCCTTGTCATTCTGCAAATTAAACATGATAAAACGACGTAGTTTCATGTTCCTTAGAGTAGAGGATTATCTAATCAAGTCATGAGAGAAAACATAATGTGAAAAAAGAGTAGAGTGTGGACTTGAATCAGCAATCAAATTTGTTGCCTTGCTTGGGATATGACTTCTCTTTGTACTGTTGTAAGAAAAAAAAAAACATCAATTTGAAAGCTTCTTGTGTACATACATACCTTACCCTTACTTTTAGCTTTATTCTATCAGAAACAAACTTACATGATTAATATCTGTAACGTATACATATCGAAGCATCATGATATATTGATGATAAGATAGCTTACACAACACAACACAAACCAGACATGTCTGTAACGTATATATATCGAAGTAAAGCGCAATCTATTAGTGCCAAGATAGTTGATTGCGCAATCTATTAGCGCAATCTATCATGACTGTAACCGGGTAAAGCGCAATCTATAATGTATATATATATATATATATCGAAGTATCATGGTATATTAGTGCCAAAGATAGTTGATTGAACACAGCACAAACGAGACATGTTGGTAACGAGGTAAAGGGTGTGCTCTGTCAAACACATTGGGCTTCTAAGATGAGCTAGTGGTGTGAAAGTATGACTTACAAATCAGGGAAAAGAATGTCTTTACATGAAGAATCTTAACTAAGGGACAGGGACTTATGAGGCACAATTATCGCCAAACATCTGATCATCTAACTGGCAATACTTGTAATGAAATTCAGGAATCTTAAATGATAGACTCGGTCTGTGCCTAAAGTTGGAACCTGTGCGATCACTTACCTCCAGATATTAGGAAGTCTAACTGGTAATATATAGGATGAGGGCAGTTCAGAGGAAAATGACTTCGAATTTTGCGCAGGGGTTGGACTGGATATGAGCTTGGAGTTCTGCATTATCTTTGAATTGGAAGGTGTACAGAGCCTGTCTCTGAGTAAGTCCGAGTGGGTAGATTCTGTAAACATGGTAATCGTCATCAGATCCTCGTAGTTGTTTGGGTCTTTGGTCTTTCCAGTTTGGAATGTGTTTCCTTGACTTGAATTTTGCGAGCACGGTTGACTCTAGAGCATCCAGTGTTATGTTCCCGGACCTGGAATAAGGGACCAAGTGCTGAGAGCCTGAGAGATCAGAAGGAAATAAATGGTGAGGGGATTAATTAGGTTAGACTGCAGGTTGGATTATAAACCTCATAAATATCGATTGCATCTCAAATCCTCCACGTTCTCTGACGTACAAGTGATAGACGGTTTCTGATCCGCTAGAGCACTTGCAGGGGCGTTTCGCAAATTTTGGGTTCTTCTCCTCCTTTTCACGAATCTGTGTAGCTAAGTGGATACAAAGGCGGCAAGATGAATGGACTGCTGCCATGTCCACAAGAGCCTTGAAAGAGTCCGATGGGCCCTCATACTTCCACCTGAAAAAGCAAATGCAGCTGTTAAAAACACACTTACCGCAACTATATAGAAATTACTAACTAATATAAGCAGTTAAAGGAAACATATTTTATTCCGAATGGTTATCCACCTCAGTGTTTGATTGTAAGCGTCCGGATTCCCAGCAAGATACTTCATCCTCTCGGCAACTCTAGCTACATCTTTTATCTCCTTGATATGTATTATTGATCCAGGAGCAGGGGCAAAGTCTTGAATGTTTGGAGCACCGATAACTACAGGTACAGTTCCTACCAAATTCGGTTTAAAATCGGTTAACATTGCAGGAGAGTATAAGAAATATTCACATACTCAAAGATAATGTATGTTTATAAAGTTTTTAGTTTACCAGCAACAAGTGATTGGAAGAACTTTTCTGTAACGTAATCCTCCTCGATAGAATTTTCAAAAGCCAAGCTAAATTTATACCGCTTTAGGGTTTCCACTTTGTTGACTACAAAAAAGAAAAAAAAAAGAATTCAATGTTGTGTACTGCATAGACATAATTAAATTAATAAAACCTGTAGTGGGGCTAATCAAATGAAATTTGGAAAACTTTATAAACTACAACAATAGGATTAAAAATCTATGCCTTCCATTTGCACCAAGAAGCTGGCACATATAGAACATTACATCCATATGTCATGAACGTGTAGCCGACCCGATCTAACGCTGAGTGCAAGAGCTCTCAAAAGTTGAGAGAATATACATTCATCAGCTACATTTCATCAAAAACCGCAAGAAAAAATTACACTTTCCAATAATTCATCAGGCATTCAGCTTAATTAAAATATGTGTGAAACAGATTCCTCACTGCTGAGATACAATGAACATATATATGATATATCAAATATTTATTTATCATACTTATATTCTATTGTGTATTATCGAAAAACAATTTATTAGTTAAGATACATTCAGAAGTTAAATAAATGATCAGAACGCAAAGACTATTGGAACTCAACAATGGTCATGATTTTGCTCAGATAGGAAATGTTTCATAACGAAAGGTAAAAGGCTGTATATGCGCACCTTCACCATTACGGTTTCTATGACAACCACCATAAGAATCCACCTTGATATTAGAATTCTCAAGGGCTTCCAGAGCTTCCAGACGAAAACTGAAAGCAGCACAATTTGAGATGAATGCCGCAGCAAGAGCTTTTTCGGTTTTTGACTGCACAGGGGCCATTATATCATACTCCGCCCATGAAAAATAACCAACAGGGACATCTGATGAGAGACTACTCGTCATGACAACGTTGTATCCCTTCCTAATAAACAATTACAAACAAAATTTGACTTTAAAAAGTGGATCTGAATCAATGTAAAAGATGCAGATCAGACAATAAACATCCATAGACACATGCAAGTAGCCTAGTAATAATCCGAGACGCAACATTCAAGATGTCCACTTTAAATCGGAAACCTGCATTGACTTGTTCTTCGAGATGTTCAGAAAACTCTACAGTTCCATTACTATACAGACGGATATTTGATACTTCATAGATTGCATATTGAATTGTGCTTACCCACCGTCTTGCATGGGAAATTTCATTCTCTACATAGTACTGGGAAGATTCCATTGATCGAAGCACAGTAGCTCCACCTTCTCTAAGTTCACTCAATACTGCGTCAGGTTTCTTTACAGTATCAAACTCAAACTGACATCCAACGGGGCATGTTTTCCAATCCTGGTATTCAACGGAAAGTCAGAAGCGTAAACTCAAACAACCTATAGATTTACAAGTCTTGATTCCTTACCGAAAATAACAAACTTGGTACACACAGAACAGCTTACACAATTTCAAATAGGTTCAATGGTTGATAAACCTGCAATCTAATATCAATACCAGCTCTTATTCGTCCAATTCTGCCGTATGCCCTTTTCCCATCCCCATATTATTTAAATAAATTTAAAACAAAAAACCCACATATGCCTCCTTAGAGCAATCCAGGTACTAAAATGGCATAACGATCCCCAAAGGACAACAAGACTTTCAACCCGATTGCATCACCAGTACAGCCACATTTCCAGTTTCATAATTAACCTAAATCCAGCATCATTATCACTAATTTACATCAAAGCCAATATTATAAATCTAAATCCAGAAGCTATTCTCAAGTTTCTCGCTATTCGACCATAATTTATAACTAGTCCAACAAGGCTTCATCACTCTCATGCTTCCCTTTTCTACTGACACACAAATTTTCATACCTGATCTTCACAAAGCTTCCCCTTTTAGGTAACATGATCTCCGAAATTAAAACCATCCCTATACCATATATCACAACAGTAAATTTTGCTGTAAAAACAAACCTCCTGTTCACCACCAGAAACCCTAACAGGCATCTTCCAGAAATCCCTCTTGTACTCAACCGCATCCTCCCTCTCCAACCGCTCCTCGCACGACTCACTTCCACCACCAACTTCTAATTCCCCACTACCTCCAACATCTCTCCCATCAAACAAGTTCACCGAGTCCCTCAACACCTTCGCTTTCTCCGCCACATCGAGTCTGCACAAAAATCCCATCTCCGCAATCACAACTAGGGCAACGCAAATTGGTATCAATTGCGCCCATTTCCTCTTCTCCGGCGCCGAAGACTTAGTCGCTACAGGCAGCTCGTCCGGCGCCGACCTCCGATTCGCCGGCTTGGCTCCCATCGGTGACTCGCGGCCGCAGATTGATCGCGATGGAGTGATCAGAAGACAGTGAACTCTTCACTTTCTAACACATTTCAATATTAATTTTAAATCTAAATTCACAAAATAACATAAAATAAGTAATTAAACCATGTGAATGCCATTCCGTTAAAAACAATTATTTCGGTTTTGCCAAAGGGTTTTTTTGAATGAAAAACCGTCTTCGGAAAGAGAGCTTTGTTGAAAAAATGGTATTCTAAAAGTAAGTTGCCATCAAACTTTTAACTGATATTACTTCTTATAATTTAATACGAGGAAGATAATACAAAAATCGATGCATATTTATTCAAAACGTGATCATTAATTGTTAAATGGAATTCGAAACAAACTTCAAAAATATGACAATATCACAACATGTCACAAATCGTTTGATCGACTAGGACAGCCTCCAATTTGAAGCTCCAACTGGACGGTTACTCTTAATAGTTTTATATTATAATTTTGAAGCAGAAATTGTTTTTTTTCTAGCAGAAGGTTTTGACATACGAATTTTCATTAATGAATGACTATAATTAACTCATGCCGTAAATTGAGATATCCGTCATTTTTTTAATCCTTATTTATAATTGTATCATATTAAATTAAATGAATATATATATATTAAAATGTGGTTTAAGTTTTTGATGATGATGTCAAACTCAAACAGCTTTGGGTCGAATATAAACTGGGCCCAAAAGTCACGCGTAAAACGAAACTCGGCCCATTAAACGAAATTCGGTCCATTTTTATTAAGAAAGGACTTCGATTAGCACCGCCTTTCCCTTTTGGCTTTGAACTCTCATTTGTAACTGTCTCTTTTTGAGTTATAAGAATGAATATATTAAACTAATTTTGTCTGTGTTCCGCCAAAATAAAATAAATAGAAATTTATATATGCGGCCAATATACAACTGTCCAATTTGCCAACGAAGGCGAAACCGGTCCATTTTATAATTTATTCATGTAATATTTTCGTCTTGACATGATCTAAAGAATTGTGCACCCCACCTCTACCATTCAGCCCTTTGTGTCACTTATAGTAAATTCAATACAAAGATTTCGAAAAATATTCGATATAATCAAATCAAATATAGCGATATTGGACCGTACTATTATGAATAATTATGTATATAAATAGTAATAATCGATGAGCCGCATTGGCACTAAAAATCCAAAAGTGGAAAAAACACCAAACCAAACTTTCAACCAATCCAGCTTGTCGGGCTCATCGCATTTAGTTGAGCGGCCAAATCGAAACACACGTAACCGCCTCCCATTGGTGGGCGGTCGCCATCAATCCGCGAACGCTCTCTGATTGGTCCACGTTGTCGAATCCCGACGACCCATTGTCCCAATCTTCAATTATTGCTCATTAGAATATCGAAGTTCCTTCCTTTCTATCTTGCTTGCTTTCACTGGTTGTGGATTTATATAAGCGATGGAAATGGGGCAGGCCAGTGTTCTGAAATCGTGACTCGTGTTGCAGATAGCTGGAGACACTTGTCCTTGTTCTTCGATTCGGTTGACAGGTAAATTTTTGGATTCTGTTTCTGTTGTTGCTTGCTGTTTTCAGGTTTGGATTCGGTTGTGGATTTGGGGGTTTTTATATCTAGGGTTTGGTTTCTGAAGTTGGGGTTTTGTGTAGATTTGATTGCTCGGTTTTGAAATCTAGCGTCTGATCTGTTTCAAAGCTGATTCATTCACTGGTCTTGTTTTGGTCATATGTTGTCTCTTTTCCTTTGTCGATTTTGATGTGGAGAAATTTGATTCAGAGATTCGTAGTAGTGAATAGATTTTTGCCTTGTTGTGGATTTGGTGAAAACTGTGGCAGTTGATTGTCAGATATTGAGTGACTGGAAGCTCAAGCAGAAGAAGCTGGTTAAGCTAGTGGAATTTCGGGCTTTAGCTAAGATGAGATCTTACAAGAATTTCGGTGAGGGGTCTCAGATGGACGGTGGAAGTGGGAAGCCTGAGTTTCCCATAGCTAGGCAATCCTCAATACTAGGATTAACGTTTGATGAGCTTCAAAGCACTTTCAGCGGATTGGGGAAGGATTTTGGATCGATGAACATGGATGAGCTTTTAAAGAGCATATGGTCAGCTGAGGAAACTCAGAGTGTTTCATTGATGGGTGTTGGCGGCGGAGAAGGGAGCAGTGTGCCGAATGTGGGGTTACAGAAGCAAGGATCTTTAACCTTGCCGAGGACTATAAGTCAGAAGAAGGTCGATGATGTCTGGAGGGATTTGTTTGTGGAAAATGTTGCGCACAAGGATGGGATGGGAAGTGAGAGTCTGAGGAATTTGGAGCGGAGGCAGCAGACTTTGGGAGAGATTACGCTGGAGGAGTTTTTGTTTCGAGCTGGAGTGGTCAGGGAGGAAGACCCAAAACCAAGTCAGAAAATGAACAGCAATGGGTATTATAATGGAAATTTAGCGCCTCTCAACAGTAATGTCACCAACAGCGTAGGACTAAATTTTCAGCAACCGAGCCAAAACATTGAAGCTCCTCCTCACAGAATCGCCGGCAACAATACTGGAGTCAATATGAGCAGTGGGTATGCGTCCAATTTAGCTACTGTCAGGCCATCTCAGCTTGTGCAAGTAAAACCTCAGAATCACCTCCCCATTTTCCCCAAGCAAACGAATTTATCCTTCGCGTCTCCTGCTGGGAATTTATTAACCGATGATTCGCATATGAACAGCCCCATCAGAGCTGGAGCTGTGAATCACACACCAATCAGCAATGGCATGGATCTTAGTAACCTGATGGGGTTAAGAGCGGGTAATGTTAAGGTTCCCATAAGTCCTGCCCCGGTTAAAAATGCTGGTTTAGATATGATGGGGCAGAATAACATAGACTCGTCTCCTCTGTCGTCTTCTCCATATGCTTACACTGGTATGAGGGGCAGAAAGCGCACAGCCACACTAGAGAAAGCGATTGAGAGAAGGAACAGGAGAATGATTAAGAACAGGGAATCAGCAGCACGGTCCAGAGCTAGAAAACAGGTTCCTAATTTTTTCCAAGACATCCCATAAAACATCACTATAATGTATACTCCCAGTACTTATCGGGTTGAGTTTGGGAAATCCCATCTCCAGTTTTTAACCCTTCCTTCCATTGACAGGCCTATACGACAGAATTAGAAGAAGAAATAGCAAGGCTCAAAGAAGCTAATGAAGACATGCAGAAAAAACAGGTACGCCTCAAAAACCTCATAAACTCCCCGGATCATTATTCACATTTTTGAACCCTTGAGACTCATCGTCGCGCATTGCTAATCCAACGTTGAATTTGCAGGCAGAAATACTCGAAATGCAGAAAAACCAGGTACACATCTCTTAAATGTCTCATTTCTGATCAGTTTTTGCACTGAACACAAACATCGTTGTTTCTTGTTTCTTCCATTTCTCAAATTTTACTCGGTGACATGTTCTTCAGATGGTGGAGAAGATGAGGCAGCAATGGGGAGGCAAGCGGATATACCTGAAGAGGACTCTGACAGGACCTTGGTAGCACGGCTAGACGGGTTCACGCCGCATCATCGGCCTACAATTTATCGCCTTAAGGTTGTGTTTATGTGTGTTGTGCTGTAGATTGTGTAACTGAAATTAGTTTAGCTTTGCGCAGACTGAACTTTGAAGCCTGTCTGCTTCAGAAAAATGTTGTTTGGTGAATCCTGCCATGTTTATGCTTTAGAGTTTTAATGAAGCAGCGTTTTCCATCTTCCTCATCTTGCCACCCTGAATTTTCCTCTATTTTTTATTATATAATAAATAAATATAATTTAATAGTTGAGAGGCGACGTGATTATCATTGTTTTTAAATCCGAATCTTCAACTGGGCCTTTCTGACCTGGCCCAGCCCAGTTACTAATCCGTCATTTTAATTTATATTTATATTTATCTCGAAGAATGAATATAATAATAATTTAGGTTGAATCATGGTGATGCTGATCATGGGTGTCACTGTCTCATCTTACGGACGAGATTTATAATCACCAACTTCCCACCAACTACAATTTTCCAACACATATTTTAATAACAATGTCTTAGACCCACCTCACCCAACATCCAAGAATCCTTCCTAACATTTGGTACAGAAGTTACAGTAAACGCTGTCGTTTCCGGGTCACCAACCCCCAACCCAATCAGGGGTCGGTTCAACCACTCCGATCAATCGCGCGCCAACCCGACCACTACCTTCCTCTGTATTTAAACTCCCAAAACGCATTGCGTATCGTCATCACTGCTTAGATCAGAACGACAACTTCTAAGGCCAGATTTACAGAGCTTCAGACAGGAATCAATGGCGGAAAACAGACACCAGGAAGTCGGACACAAGAGTCTCTTGCAGAGCGATGCTCTGTATCAAGTAAGTCAACTCAAATCCAGAACAGCACAGCACCAATCAATTGCCCTGCTCTGGTTTTTCTGATGAGGTTTTGATGACTGGTTCGACGTTTGCAGTATATTCTTGAGACGAGCGTGTACCCAAGAGAGCCGGAGCCGATGAAGGAGCTCAGAGAGATCACTGCAAAGCATCCATGGTAGGTCGAGTCCCAAATCTCTCCCTTATCAAAAATCTGAGCTGAAACCTGATGGTACAAAAACATGAGCAGGAACCTAATGACGACGTCAGCTGACGAGGGTCAGTTCTTGAGCATGCTCCTCAAGCTCATCAATGCCAAGAACACCATGGAGATCGGAGTCTACACCGGCTACTCTCTCCTCGCCACTGCCCTCGCCCTCCCCGAGGACGGCAAGGTCTTAATCTAAGCTTATTAAGGAGCAGTGAAAGAACAGAGCACTGGAAAAACAGATCATTTGACCTGGTTTGACTGTTCTGTATTGACAGATTCTGGCAATGGACATCAACAGAGAGAATTACGAACTGGGTCTGCCGGTGATCGAAAAAGCTGGAGTTGCTCACAAGATCGAATTCAAAGAAGGCCCAGCTCTCCCGGTCCTCGACCTCATGATTGAAGATGTAAGCAAACAAGCAAATATCAAATATCACATCCTCCATCAAAATCATAAAGGTTCGTTTTTGCTGAAGCTCTGAAACTTTTGCAGGAGAAGAATCACGGAGCCTACGATTTCATCTTCGTGGATGCCGACAAGGACAACTACATAAACTACCACAAGCGCCTCATTGACCTGGTCAAAATCGGAGGCGTGATCGGCTACGACAACACTTTGTGGAACGGCTCGGTGGTGGCGGCGCCGGATGCTCCGATGAGGAAGTACGTCAGGTATTACAGGGATTTCGTGCTGGAGCTGAACAAGGCGCTTGCGGCTGATCCGAGGATCGAGATCTGCATGTTGCCTGTCGGAGATGGAATCACGCTTTGTCGTCGGGTCAAATGATTGCGTTGACTTAACGACGTCGTAGCGTCGCGTATACTGCTGGTTTTCGTGGCCTGCAACCAAACACTGCCTTATTATTTCTCTTTTTCGAATTTACCACTTTTAAAAAATGTCGAATGTCGGTGTAATTTTATTTTCATTTGAATTTTATGGCTTAAACGACGTCGTCGCCCCACAAATGTCGTGTAACTTATCTACTACCATGCTTAACTGTTCCGGTAAATTATGTTAATTTAAATAATGTAAAATTTAAACCAGGCCCAATAAATATGGGCCGCTGTATGATAGGCCCAATATATTGGAATCATAGGCCCATTAAGGGGCCTCAAAAGCCCTAAAATCCCACATGTTCTTTTATGTAGAGATATTACCTTCCTAGGGTTTCCATCGCATCAGCATTTTGTTACTCGCTCGCTGCGCTCTGTTCTGCATCAACCGGTAGTCATGGCGACCGCTCCAGCAACCCAATCCGTCCAGTGCTTCGGGCGTAAGAAGACAGCAGTAGCCGTCACGCACTGCAAGAAAGGCCGCGGCTTGATCAAGATCAACGGCAGCCCGATCGAACTGGTGGAGCCGGAAATCCTACGATTCAAAGCCTACGAGCCTATCCTCCTCCTCGGCCGACACCGCTTCGCGGGAGTCGATATGAGGGTCCGCGTCAAGGGAGGAGGTCACACCTCGCAGATTTACGCCATCCGACAGAGTATTGCCAAGGCGTTGGTCGCGTTTTACCAGAAGTATGTGGATGAGCAGACTAAAAAGGAGATCAAGGATATTCTGGTGAGGTATGATAGGACTCTGCTTGTTGCTGATCCTAGGAGGTGTGAGCCTAAGAAGTTTGGTGGACGTGGTGCGCGTGCTAGGTTCCAGAAGTCATACCGTTAAAGAAGAAGCATTTACTGGCTATGGAGTATTTGTTTGTTCTCTGAATTATAAGTACTTTTTGAGAATTTTGAAACCTCTGCTTACTTTGAATTAAGTTGCAAGAATTGACCTTTGTTCTGCCGCCTTGTTTGTTTTCTATTTAGCATTTTGTGACATTGTATCTGCGTTCTTCATTTCTGTGAGAAATGCTGAGCTATATACCTGCTGTTCTCTCACATTGACGTGTTTGGAAGCTTGATGTGTTTTTTATGGATCAGTAGTTTGATGTGTTTTGTTGGTGCTGGCTGATTTGTGGTACATGGAAGATCCCTCTATATATATTCTCCTTAAGGTGCAGTTTCTGTTTATCTTCTGTGTTTGCATTTTGCAGTTTATGTTCAATGCTTTAGACTTTGTAGCTTAGAGAGATTGATGTACTCCTTTTAAGGTCCATCTAGCATTCTCAGATGATTATGTTTTTCATATTGATCTCCTTCTAGCAATTTTACATATTGATTTTCACCTTTTAAGGTCCTTCTAGCATTCCCTCTATGCTTTCTGCTGTTTATGTTTCCTTCACCTTCTTGGGCATGTTTTCGCTTTGATTTATCTTCAGGTCCTTCTAGACTAGTCTCTCATTGACTTGTTGGCCTACTTTTACCAGCATCTGCCACCAAATTAGTGTCTGGTTTAGATCATTTCAATTCCCAGTAGCCATTTCTTTCTGCCTGAGTTTGGAGATTGTTATATTTACATTCCATTGCTTGCTGGTTGTTATGGTTGATAGTGGCCGAAGAGTATGCGATTGCTGAAACTGAGACGTGCAGCATTTTAAGGTTGTTCGTTTATTGTGACATTTTTTAGTTTTGACTCAAATAAGCATTTATGAAGAAGTAGCAAGCAAGCATCAAACACTGAATAGTTTGAACTCTGAAGAACACAATTCCCAGTGAAGTGAAGTGAAGTTGGGGGCTGAAAACGTCAAATGCACGACAACCATAGTTGTTCCCCAAAGGAACACTACAAAAAGCCATTGATATGGGCTTAAGAGACATGGCTGTTGTCGTTCAGGGATAAGGAGGCAAGCTGATCAGCTGGGCTGTTGGCCTGCTGCTGTGCCGCGACAGTCCTCAAAACCTCCATGGCTTCTGCAACCTTTGCCTTGAGTGCTTCAGGTGACTCGAGCAAGTGAAGAACTTCTGTTTGGTCCATTTCAAGAAGCATGCCAGTGATCTTAGCAGCCAGCTCTGGCTCTAGTTGTTCCACAAGTGGGTAAAGGTTCTCCCCAAGCATCTGAATCAATCAAATTCGCTCATAAACTTGCCAATTTTGGCCAAGGAGTAACAGAAAAAGCATTAAAGATACATACAGTTCGCTGCTGGTCGGGAAGCGCATTTGCAAGCGCCGTAGCTAACGCCCCAATAGGGATTTGCTGGGACCTTGGCACATCGCGCATCATTGCGACACCCATATCATATGAGTAAGGAGCCACGCCTCCTCCAATACCTGGCACCGGACCATCTAGCATTCCGCGACCTTGACCATAACGGAACCCACGACCTCTAGGAAGCATCTGCAACCAAGCAACACACTCAACCAGATTTCGTCAACAACCAGAAAACTGCTAAATTACCTGGTGTTGCATGACGGGAACAGGGTGTGGGTTTTGTTGAGACTGCATAGCTCCACCGCGCCTGCCACCCGGTCTCTGGCCTTGCTGTCCTGGTTGCACCATCGGGAGAAAGAAATTGGGCACATGACCTCCGCCAGGCCTCATTCCAGGAACTAGCTGCTGCTGATACCCAAAGCCAGGCTGGAAAAACACAGGGTGAGAATCTAATTCTAGCACCCACAGAAAAATTTGTTCTTTTTAATATTAAAAAAATCACTTGTCGCTAATTATGTAACAGATGCCTGAAGGATATCAATTATAGTGCCTAATTTTTTTGATGGCCTGATCATAAATATATAAGCTGCAAGGTGCAACTAAGTTTAAATAGACTCCGATTTGAAGAAAAAAAATCATGCGATATGCAAGGCTAAATTGCATCCATGTAGCGCCTGAAGATGGAAATATGACATATAAAGTAACAGTGTCAAAGGGTTTACTTGGGGGATCATGGCAGGTGGACCTTGACCATAGAAAACATGTTGACCAAGTCCTGGTCCAGGAGGGTACATTTGCATCCGCGGTGCCACAGAGAGGGGAACAGCTGGACGCATCTGCGAGAACTGAGCCTGTTCATTGGCGTGATATTAGTATCGGTAGCAAAAGCTCACTCGGTGGATAAACTTCACTACACCTGTCAATTAAAGGTATATACCTGCAGCCTGGCCCTTCTTTCCTCTTTGCGCTGTGCAACAGCAACATAAAGGGGCTTACTGATTACCATCTTCCCATTCATCTCTGCAAGCTGAAAAACCGAGAAAGTGTGAAAAAGATTATGATAGAAACACTATCAATAATTTAAGATATAATTTTTTTTCAGATGGGGAATTGCCCACTTACAGCCCTGGAGGCCTCTTCTTGGGTCGCGAAGGAAACAAATCCTGATCCTCGGCTTATACCATTAGGATCCTTCATGACCTGCATCAAATGAAATACAACTTGGAGCTTGTCCAAAATACAGTAGCCTGCCAATTACGAATGCCACAAACCTTGCATGAGGTGATGGAGCCAAAGGAAGAGAACAATTCTTTCAGCTTTTCATCATCAACACTATCATCCAGATTTTTGACAAAGAGGTTTGTTCCTTGATATTTGTCTACAGCTTCCTTAAGAATCTGTTCATATTTTTGTTTGAGCTCATTTTCTCTTTCATATTTCTTCTGCGCCTTTCCTACATACCACTCTTTTTCTTGAAACTTGTACCCATTAAGAGCCTCGACAGCTTTAGCAGCATCATCCGTGTTCTCAAAATTGACGAACCCAAAGCACCTTGACTTGCCCTCTGCATCCTTCATCACCACAACACTAGTGAGCAGGCCATGTTCACCAAAAATTTTCCTCAGGTCATCTTCAGTTGTTGATTCCGCAAGGTTCTTCACGAAAACATTATTGAACTTTGTCTTGTCAACATTTGCTTCTCTTTCCTGCTTGCGCAAAAAGGGCCCAACATAAACTTGCTTGTCATTCAACAGCATCCCATTAAGCTGCTCAATAGCCTTTTGTGCAGACTCCTCATTGTCAAACTGAACAAAACCGTACCCTTTTGATTGACCCGCCATATCGGTGGCCACCTTGCACGACAGGACATTCCCGAATGCAGAAAAAGTGTCGAGCAGTGCTTTGTGATCAATAGCCTTGTCTAAATTCTGCAAGATTCATCACAAAAATACTCCATCATTAACAAAGCCATAAGCAAACCAAAGAACCAACTCCATCACCAACAACCAAATAAGATACCTTAATAAAAATGTTACCAGCCCCCGTCCTGCGAATGCTAGGATCACGGTGCGAATACATAATCCTGATAGGCTTCCCATTCAGTGGAGTGAAGTTCAAGTGCTCTAGCGCCCTCGCAGCTGTCATCAAAATTCCATAAATTACAGCCCAAGACCAAAATAGCATCCACATAAAGTTCCCAAGAAAATCAACATTTGCACAATATTTTTCTGCGCTGATTTCATTTCTCATTAAAATCACTATATGATTCTGTTCTAGTCTATACAGAAGCCCAAACTTCGCGCCACGCTGCGCTTAAACTCAAAACCTCCGCTCCCTCATTTCCATCAACATGCACGAATAGATAATGAAACTGTAAAATCATAGAAGCTGATCTAGAGCACCATTCAATCTAAGCAGTCATAAATCACAACTACAAAATCATTACAGAATTTCAACAATTCTCACCATCCTGAGGGTTGCTGTAATTGACATAACCATATCCAAGCGACCTCCGAGTGCTCAAATCCCTACAAACCCTAACCGAAACAACCTGCCCCAGCTGGCTAAACATATCGTACAGCTGCGAATCAGTCACACTCGGGTCCAAATCCCCAACATACATCGAAATCGTCATCACCTGATTCCCTCCGGCACCAGCCGCCGCCGCAGCAGCCGCATTATGTGCCTGAGATTGTGCTGGAACTTGCGCCATTTTTCTTTTTTCTCTTTAACTTCCCTCTCCTCTACTTATTCAACTCAACCAACCCCCAAGCCCTTCAACCAACCTCCACACAACAAAATCAACAGCAACACCAACGAAACTCAAAATCTGAACCCTAAAATGAACAACAACGCGAACTTTTTTGATACAATTTTCTCTTTTTTGGATAGAAAGATAGAGGATGAGGAGAGGGAAGTGATGGTGGGGTGTGGAAATAGCGAGCCGGAAAGCTAGATCCGACGATGGACGGAGACACCAGGAATCAAACTGCCGAGAACGAAACACCGTTTGCAGTCGATTGACGCGTATATGTCAATGTCTTCTTTCAGACATCGGAAACCCTAGCCAGCGTTTCCTTGATCGAGTCTCAACCGTCCGATCTTCAACTGGATTCCCTTATCTCTAAACTGAACTTCAGACACTAATTAACTAAAGTTAATAATAACTTCCACGCCTCTGTCATTATCCAATGATACAACGACACGTGTTTTGAAGACCGTTAACGGTGCCGAACGGAGTGGAGTATAAGCGTATAAACTTATAGTTATGCCTTAACTGCGTTTCTATATTATCCAATCATAGAATGACACGTGCCCATTACCGTTAACGAGGAACGGGAAGCAGAGTAGTATGAAAAATATCTTACTTTATGTCGTCATCTTCAATTTATAGCCATATCTCTCTGCGTTGAACTTTTCGCTGTTTGCAGAGCTTGAACTTCGGGAGCTGTAACGCGACACTGCGTCGCTGAACGGACCGGATTTTTGCCATTTTGGGGGAGATTTAGCCTATTAAGTTGCGATTGTGTGTTTGAATTGTTGGATTTGGTGTTGTTGAGGATTTGGGAGTGTGAGCAGTTGGAATGGAGTCGTTGGCGAGTGTGTTGTCGGCGCCGGTGGGTTTGTGTGGGTCTAATTTTGGACGTGGGAGTCAAAGGTTGAGTCTCTCTGTGATTTCGTTAGTGAATTTTTGTCGAGTAGGGTCGCCGATTGCTGCGGCTTCGGTTTCTGGACACCGGCGGCGGTCTGAAGTGGTGGCTTTTGCTGAGAATGGGGCCAATCCAGTTCCGGTAAGTTTAGATTTAGTTGAATTGAGGAGTATAGATGTCTCAGATGGGGACGTGGAAGTGTCTGTCAGTTAGGTTTTAGAGGTTCTTGGATTGTGCTTGTGTGTGGATTATGCTAGTTTTTAGATATTTGTTTGATTTATGGTTTTGAAATTTTGTTTGATTTCATCGCATTGGATACGATTTTCTAGCCGTCCGCAGCTTCCTTGTGAATTAAAATTGCCACAGAGTTCATTGGTTCCTGAAGCTGGGGCGTTCATGTGATGCATTGCACTCTTTTCGTAGTTGTGGATGCCAGCTTTGTGGTTAGACATTCAATTTCTTCTTTGATGATTTTGTTTTATGATTGAAGCAGCGAACTAGCGTATTCACGGTTGGTGATTTTATGACGAGAAAGGAGGAGCTACATGTTGTAAAAGCCACTACAACTGTTGAAGATGGTAATGATGGTTATCAAATTTTTTTATTTTTCCTTTATCAATTTATACATTGTTCTCTTCACGGTTTTTATTTCATATGCATGCAGCATTGGAGGCTCTTGTCGAGAAAAGGATTACTGGGTTTCCTGTGATTGATGATGACTGGAAACTGGTAAGCTGCGTAATTTAAAACCAACTGTCATTGTTTAATCTGCGGTGGATTCTGGATATGTGATCAAGGAAGTAAAAGATTGTAACGGGTGGTTCGATTCCTGGTGGGTGTTAGGGGTGGGCTCTAACGGGGTAGGTAAAAAAAAATTAAAAAAAATTAAAAAAAAGATTGTAAACATAATGCGAATTATTGCTTATGATAGCTAGATTTGATTCACTTATCAATTGTAAAGGTGTGATATTGTGCAGGTTGGTGTTGTTTCAGATTATGACTTGTTAGCGCTGGACTCCATTTCAGGTAGTTAAGTAGAATATACGCTGCTCCTAGTGTCATCTGATATTTAATGTGCTTTATCCAGTTGCTCAATCTGTCTCATTGATCGGCTGTTAACATGAATAATCTTTTGAGTTACTTTGTGCGTCTTATGAAATGTGAACTCTAAATCTCATTGTACAGCTCCTTCTGTGATACATAACTTTGTCGGGGTCATTTTAGACTCATTGTTTGCAATTTTTTTGAGTTTTGAAGCTTAACTTATTTGATTTTCTTGTTTGTTGATATATTCGATTTGCGAAATGCGGATTTACCTTCCTAATTTTTCACTTGTTAAAAGAAATTGTAAAATGCTAGCACCCATGATCGGTCACTTGGCTTTAAAAGTGTCATTAACATTCTCTTGTCATTTTAGGTGCAACTTCAACGGAAACCAACAACTTGTTTCCTGACGTTGATAGCTCTTGGAAGGTGAATGAGAAATGCTAGTGTTTGTTGTGATCTTATTTACATATCTCTAATAATACCTGTCTGTGAGACTCCGACAGAAACAAACAATTTAACTATTTACTGCAGACATTCAACGAGATCCAGAAACTACTCAGTAAAACTAATGGAAGAGTAGTAGGCGATGTGATGACTAGTGATCCTCTTGTTGTTCGTGAAACCACGAACCTTGAAGATGCCGCAAGGTACCCACCTCAGCTCTCTCTGTATTCCTTTATACATTTGTATTTGGCATGGCAAACAGGTGTACACCATAGATATAATTTTTACTAGCGTAATATCTCGTGAAGTTCTTGTAATTTCAAAGAGGAAGGTATTTAAAGTAACTCATTTTCATCAGGTTATTGCTTGAAACAAAATATCGTCGACTCCCTGTAGTTGACGCCAAAGGAAAGCTGGTAAGCAGCAATATTTTGAATAGTATATGTTTTATGTTTCATCGTTACTGGAAGCCTGCAAGGTACTTTAACTTTCAATCTTTCATGCTTTTGAAGGTCGGGATCATTACAAGGGGAAACGTTGTGAGAGCTGCACTTCAGATTAAAAAAGCTAATGAAAAGTTGCCTTAGTTCCTTGACCACGACAATAGACCTGATGCTCCTGAAAACTGCACTGAAGCAACCAGACATTTAGATTCTGCCGATCATCTCCAATTACATCGAGAGGCAGGTTGGTACGAATATATATTTTTCATGAACATTTTAGGCTAATGGGTATATTTAGAATATATATTCAACGTTAAAAATTCGTACTTGATGTTGGGTAAATGGTCCTTCGCCTTTACTAGAGGCTGGAAGTGTATACTGGATTTAGCCTCTGTCTGAACATTCTTTTGCAAAAATTTAGTATTGTTGTTCACCTGGTTTTTTTAGATTGTCTTTGGGAAGGATGGTGTGAAGACTGATCAAACTGAGTTTTTTCAGTGCTCTGTTGAACAACATTTCAGTTCTTTCAAGTCAAGTAAGCTCAGGCAAGCAACCAAAATAAGAACAGGACTTTTGTGTGCAGTATTTCCACTTCCACCATGTTTGACCTGGGAAGCTTTCTTGACTTCCAAGTAAGAAAAAATATGGAGATTTAATTCTCTAAGAACATCCCTTTAAAGTTTGTTTTGGGTCACTTGGTGAGCCTTGCAAAATCACCATCAGACAAGTTGCAGGTCAGTGTTGGACAGTTATGGGCTCTAACACCAGTTTTCAACGTCTGGGTCTTCAGCTGGCCCATGTCAATTTAATAAAGATGACGTAATCAGTGACCCTCAGAGTCGTGGTCGAGTTGGCTTCAACCACAGACATGGTGAATCTATCATCTTCCTTCTAGAACAAAGCGCTGTACTTTATAAATACACCCAGTTCCGCCATTGTTGAACTCAGATCCATCTCAAGCTTCTACAGACAAAGATCCAACAGGGTCTGAGAAAACCTAGGACAGCAGAAGCAGAGAAAGACAGAGGGTTCTGGGTGTCAATGGGTTCTGATTCTCGCCCTCTACGTGTCTTCTTCTTCCCCTTCATGGCCCATGGCCACCTGATTCCGATGGTGGACATGGCCAGATTTTTTGGGTCTCACGGAGTTCACTCCACAGTGGTCACCACCCCTGTAAATGCGACACACATATCCAAAACCATCCACACAGCAATATCTGCTGGTGTTGAAATCGATCTCAAGAGCATCCCATTTCAGGCTACCGAGGTTGGGCTTGCAGAAGGTTGTGAGAATCTGGAAATGCTTCTCCCCGACAACTTCCTTCAGTTCTTCCAGGCAGCCAATTTGCTCCAAACACCATTAGAGCAGCTGCTGGATGAGGAAAAACCTGATTGCTTGATCTCAGACATGTTCTTTCCCTGGTCAGTCCACTCGGCCGACAAGTTCCAGATTCCTAGGATTGTGTTCCACGGGACGAGCTTCTTCGCCATGTGCGCCATGGACAGCATTAGGGCTTACAAGCCGTATAAATCCGTGAGCTCTGATTCTGAGCTCTTCCTCATCCCCAATCTCCCAGATGAGATCAGGGTTACAAGAACTCAGTTCCCGGTTGAGGCTTGGGAGGATGAAGAAAACGGTCTCGGGAAGATCCTGGCCGATGCTGGAAAGTCAGCCCTGAGGAGCCACGGCATGGTTGTCAACAGCTTCCACGAGCTCGAACCGGCTTACGCAGATCATTATAATAACGTGTTGAACAAGAAATCATGGTGTGTCGGGCCGGTTTCCTTGTGCAACCGAAATGTTGAGGAGAAAGCCATGAGAGGAAAACAAGCTGCTGTTGATGATCACGACTGCTTGAAATGGCTGGACGACAAGAAACCAGACTCTGTCGTGTACGTCTGTTTCGGCAGTGGTGCAAACTTCCCAGATTCTCAGCTACACGACATTGCCTCCGGGCTCGAAGATTCCGGGCAGAATTTCATCTGGGTGATCAGGAGAGTGTCGGAGTCGGATTCCCAAGATTACTTGCCGGAGGGGTTTGAGGACCGGGTCAAGGACAGAGGTCTGCTGATCCGAGGTTGGGCGCCTCAGGTCCTTATCCTGGACCATCCATCGGTCGGAGGGTTTGTGACTCACTGCGGATGGAACTCGACATTGGAGGGGATCTCGGCCGGTCTGCCATTGGTGACATGGCCGCTTTTCGCAGAGCAGTTTTTTAACGAGAAGTTGATCACAGATGTGTTGGGGATTGGGGTTGGTGTTGGGGTTCAGAAATGGTCTCGAAATGGGGGAGATCATATGGAGAAGGACAAGGTGGAGAAGGCTGTGAGGGCTGTCATGGAGGGTGAAGAGGCCGCGGCGAGGCGTCGCAGAGCTCGACAGCTCGCGAAAATGGCGAAGAAAGCTGTGGAGAAAGATGGGTCTTCCTACATAGAGCTCCACAATCTTTTTGAGGATTTGAAATCCAGGAGAAAAGAACCAAGGATTTGAAGTCCTAGGTTGTGTTTTTTCTTGTGATGCAAGGAACTGAGTGGCAGCAAGTCAACGCCATGAGTTGACCAATTGATTTCCAGTATGCCACCTAAAGTTTACTTTACTACAATACGATCCACAATTGTTTAAAAATTATAAACAAGCCCCTGTAGTTAGAAACCGTTAACATCGGCCCCGCGAGCCGGCAAGCAATCCGTAGCGAGAACCCGCCAATACCCTATTCTCACGCTCGCCTCCAGTTCGATGTATGCTAGCGAGGGAAGCTCAGCGCAGTTGGCGCATCGGTAAGAATCGTATTGCTGTTTGCGAATCTGAAGTCGTTGATTTACTGAATGATTTGGTTGATTTTTGTACTTGCATGATGCGATTGTCGTTTTAGGGTTTTGATTTTTGGTTTCTGGTTTTTGGATTTGAATTGGTGCTGGAATGAATGGATGCTGCGTTTCAGTACTGTGTTGTTTTAGATAGGGAATCTTTCACAGGTGATTGAGAATTCTATCTTGTTTATTGGAGTGATTTTGTACTGTGTTTGAGTTGTTGGAAAGGATTGAAAGTGATAGGAGGATTACAAGTTTTTGGTTTTGAAAGTTCATCAAGAGCTGCTGCTGAGTGGTGCAAGCATTGACTTCCAGTGCCTGGTTATTCGGATTTGTGTAGACTCAAATTTGTAAAACAGACACTGGCGCCCCCAGCAACACAAAGTCGGTGAGTTCAAGGCAGTGGCATTTTCAGGCATTCGAGGTCATAAGCTGGAAATCACAGGTAAAATCCATTGATGTAATTTTTCTTATGGATTCATTTTTAGAACTTTGATGTTTGACCTTGGTTGTTGCAGCTGTTGGATGTAACCGGCTGAAAGATGCATGGTATGGTCGTCATAAACCCTATGTTTCTCTGAAATATGGCACCACCTGTTATCGGACCAAGACTTGCAGAGGTACTTCCCATTTATCTTCTAGAAAATCACTCCTCTCCTTGTCGCACCAACTCACATTCGGTTATTATTGTCCGAACAGATGGAGGCAAGACCCCTTCATTTAACGAGAAGTTTGAGTTCAGCCTAATTGAAGAGCTTCACGAGCTTAGTATAAGCATTTGTAGCAGCCATAAATATGGACAGCTTTATAGGTCTTGTAAAAAGTAAGTTTCCAGCCCTTTCTTTCTTCCTTATTTTAAAAGATTCTTCCAAAAACTAGTAACGTTTTGTTTCGTATGATGTTATCACAGACTGAATTTAGAAAAGTTTTTTAGCGAAGGCTACATCACCACCCTCGTCCCCCTGCAGTCCTTGAGTGGCAGGTAAATTCGGTCATTCACACAGATTAACGCCCGTTATTGTTATGGTTCTGCAAAATGCAAATATCTCAACAATTTGTACTTTGGGTCTGATTTTTCTTAAGAATACCAATTCAAAACAATCATATTTTTCAGGCCAGTGATCATGGTTCTAAGTTTGGATTTATTTGTATTGCTTCTATTATTCCTTACCGAATACTGGCCTCCTGCGTCAATCGTTGTTCGAATGAATTGAAGTGTATTTTTGTTCCGATTCAATAGTTGCTGTTTTTTCATTTCCGCAGGCAAGCTGGGGAAGCCAGCCTCTCATTGCACTACTACCCAAATGCCAGTGTAAGCATAATATTTTCCATGTTATACAAATCCAGTAACTCTTGCTTTATAGTTTATACCTAAGAAAAAATTATGTTATCTTAACCTGCAAGTGCAGCACCAGAAAGTCCATCTCCAAGCCGGCGTCTACAAATGAATTATCCATCAGAGCATGGTCTAGTGGCAAAAAAGACGTCAAACAAACATTTTAGAAATGGGGCGCGTCATCTGACTTCACTCTTTCGAGGGTTGATTTTCAACAAGCATCAACTATAACTCTTGTATCCATTTCAAATAAGATTTAACTATTAATGTACAAATGTCGACTTAGAAATGTGTTGTATTCGATTATAATCGATTGTATTTTAGTGGGTTGTATCGAAATTTATTGTATATTAATTAGATAAATGTGAGATTATTGAAAATTGATGGGAAAATTTGAATGAAAATGGATTGCACAAATGGAAAAAGAGGTCAATAGGCGTGAGATTATTATAAAGGGACAAAGCGTGAAGCCTCGAATAGATGAAACAAATCATCGCTTTGTCTTTTCTCTCTCCTATCCCTCTCTCTGGTTTCTCCTCCAACCCCAGATAGCAGAGAAGGACCCCTAAAATGGACGCAGCACTACTCCACAGCAGCTGCTCCTGCACCACCATGTAATGAGCTGCTACTCAAAGCCACGACAACATCGGACAGAAATCAGAAATCAGAAATCTCACTCCTCAAACCACCACCACCACTGAGCTCAGAAACAATGGCTATCCAAGACTCGACCTTTCCTTTACAGGGCGCTCTCTTCTGCGACGAGGCTCAGTGGGAAGAGGAAGATGCTGACCAGGACGATGGTGACGAGGCTCAGAATGCAGTGAGTGGGAAGGAGACATCATCGTTGCTGGCGGCTCAGGTGACTGAGGAGGATCTGTGGTGGGACGATGAGGAGCTGGCGATGTTGCTGAACAAGGAGACAAAGCAGCTGATGGGTTTTGGCCATAGAGATCTGGCGGCTGAAAGGGTTGCCGGGTTTGGGTTTGGTTTCATCAGATGTGAGGCTGCGGAATGGATGATGAGAGTGGTGGCGCATTATGGATTCACCGCCACCACAGCCCTCCTTGCTGTGGATTACATCGACAGGTTCATGTTCAGTCATCAATGTCAGCTTGACAAGCCGTGGATGGTGCAGCTGACGGCCGTGGCTTGCCTCTCATTAGCTGCTAAGGTCGAGGAGACCCAAGCTCCTCTGGTTCTTGACCTGCAAGTATGGTGACATCACATACCCAGTTCAGTTTGATTACCAAGTTTCGATTTTGATGATGTTTTTGTGTCACTTTGATGATTTTGATGGTGGGTTTTGGTTTCAGGTTGAGGGAGCTAAGTTCATGTTTGAGCCCAAAACGATTCAAAGAATGGAGCTTTTGGTCCTCTCAACTCTCCAATGGCGGATGCATCCAGTGACTCCTCTTTCCTTCATTGATCACATAATTAGACGTTTAGGGTTGAAACCCCAACTCCAACTTGACTTCCTGAATCGATCCAGCCGGATTCTGATGTCACTCATCACCAGTAAGCATTTCAAAACTTCACCATTTTCTGTCTCATTTCATCACTGTTTCTGAGGTTGAGGCAGAGAGAGTCAGCAGAGGATACAAAGTTCAATTCTTTGGAGTTTAGTAATTGATTTATCCAGAAATGTTTTTGTTGGTTTCTGAATTTGAAAGTTTGAAACAGATTCAAGATGGGGTTTGTATCAACCATCAGCATTGGCTTCTGCAACTATGCTTCACGTGATGGACCAGCTTGAATGCTGTTCAAGCTCCATTGATTGCCAGAATCAGCTTTTCAGAGCCCTCATCAGCATCAACAAGGTCAGCACTCAGCCCTGGTTCCCCATCTCTCTTTCTGCATTTAATAACATCAATGTGGAAAGTTTATGTTGTAAATTTGAGCAGCTGATGTTTTTATCTTAACAAATCCATCTACTGAATTTCAGGAGAAGATGAGTGAATGCTACAAGCTGATCCATGAGCTCAGCATATGTGCTCATCAGAAGAGGAAGCACACACAAGTCTCAGAAAGTCCCAAGGCAGTGATTGAAGCTTATCTTTCAAGTAGTGAAAGCTCAAATGACTCATGGAGCTTGAACCCAACAACATTGCTACCTGCAGAGCTACCTGCATTGAAGAGACCCAGAAATGATTCACACCATAGATTGATTCTTGATGTTGATGGAAGCTCCTCAAGCAGCCTGAATTTCAGCTCTTGATAATGGGATCAATGTCTGAGCTACTAGCCTACTACTACATTCATTGTTGTTGCAGTAGTTTGTTGGATATGGACCTGTATGGATGTTCTTCTCAACTTTGATGGCCTTTTGGAGCCCTGGAGATCTCTGCATTTGCATGAATCTCAATAAAGCTTACTTCTCCAAGGACCAGACAAGATAGGACATGGAAGAGGAAGTATTTAAGAATGCAAGGAGAAGACTAGCTTACTTCATTATTGTTCTCTACTGGGTCTTTTACTACTACAATTTTGGGAAACTTCAAATGTTGTCCTTGTCTCTGTAAAAACCCCATTAATAAAGATCCAAGCTTTGGCTCTGGGGTTTCATTATTCTCATCTGGGTCATCATTAAACATCAACTTATAACAAATCTGAGATGCTCCATGATCTGGGTAACTGGGTTTGGCTTGGTTGGTGATGAATGATGATGATGATATTAAAGTACAAATGTGTTCATCATTGATCAACTCAAAACCCCAATCCCAAGCTTGTGTTGATCTCCATGATTAGATTAATGTTTGTTGCTCTTTTGAAGTGATGGTAGAAGTTTAGAATTTAAGACTAGACCAGCTTTGTCTTATGCATGTAAAAGAAGGAGAAGCTGGGGTGTGCTGTCGGCTAATGAAGATTTTTGTTTTGGACTTATGTGGGGATCCTTTTGGTCTTGCTCTAAACTTTGACCTCATTATTTAAATCTTCCAATTTCATGATAAAAGTAACATAATATTATGATCATCCTCAATTTAGCATGGTTGTAAAATATTTTATACTATTTGATCGGAACACAACATGATCTAGTAATAAAAAAGATGTCAAACATCTCAGCGACTATGATTCTAATGTTATTGTAAATTAAAGACTATAACCAAGTATATTGCTCTTGATTTGTGTATGACCCATAAAGTGATTTCCTATACCATATATTTGTATTTTTATGAACGTAACTTTATGAAAATATTTAATTTAACTTAACTTAACTTATAGTACTTCTGAGTAAGTCATTTAATGTAGGGTTAACTTTTATGATATTTGAGTAAGTCATTCAATGTAGGGTTAGTTGTAGAGAAAATTGGATTGGAGATCTCAATCATTCACTCATTGGATACTTACTTAGATAGTCTCAACCATATTTTTTAAGATGCATTTGTGATAAACTATGGCTAATTGGGTATGATTGAATATTAATGATGTAGCAAATGGGATGGGTGGTGGAATAATGCAAGGAAAATTGACATAAAACACAATGAAGAAAAGGGAGATTTATTTGAAACAATGGGAGACAAAATCTTTGTGATTTTGTAGGGAATAGTCTTTGGTCCCTACTTTTGTTCCTCATAGCTTTACATTTTTTGCTTGTGTTCATTACCCAATTACTAGTCTTAACCAAGCAAATGTGGAGTGGAGACTTTCATCATTGTGGAGTTGTTACCTTTACTCATTTACAGTAGAAAAAATTACTGTAGTGACTTTGTTCAGCTGTGAATATAGCTATGTAATTGTGCAATGTAACCAAACCTTATGTCAACCTAAAAACATAGGTTTCACCCATTTGTAGGTTGGTTGTTTTTATGTCCTAACATGTCCCAAAATAGACATCCACCACCAAAAAGCTATGCTAACAATTCCAATTGATATCATTTCTTGACAAGCTTTATTTTGTTTACGTTGACTTTCCAGTGATCTCCTCAATCCTCCTCATCTTGTTTTTATTGAGAAAATTTGAATGAAATGATTCAAAAAGTGTAACACATTTCAAGAAGTAAATATTCATGTATGTTTGCTTTAATGTTGTTTAGTTGCTAATGTCTCCTGGCCCAGTGCTCCCATCTGTAAAGCTAGTTTTATCTGTTGAGTATATAAGCACTTGAAAATTTATTCCACATCGACTGATAAATGAAATAGATGCTAGTATATATTGGATTACACCACCATGACACATGAACCAAAAATTTTGAGTCATATATGAGTGTAAATCAGAATATCTAACTATTTCTATTTATGTTTCAACATCTCTATTGAAAGCAATATAAATGAAATGTATTAATAACTACTCAAACTCTGAAGAAGCAACTTGCAGGCTGCAGCAGGCTACATTGCATAAATTGCTCCATCCAATGACTAGAGAATCATCACTCACTCCACACTCACTGCGTGATTGAAATAATTGTACCTGTGCGAGGGTTTTCAAGGTTTACTCCCTGCAAGAACATCTGTCCTACAAGCATCCAATGTCCTAAAAGTGACCCAACTCAAATGGGTCAACATCCTTACTTCACACAACAACACAAGACAGCTAGAGATCATGCTCATTTAGATGTGTGTGATTTGATTTAAATGCTGGAAACTGATTTATCTTGTGACCTTGTAAATGGGTACTGCAGAGTGCCCTGAGATGGGAGGTAGGAGTGACCTAAAAGCTTGTGGTCCATTTCATGGATGGCTCCAGTCAACCCATATTTTGAAAATCAGAGATGATGTGTGATTGTGTTGTGCTGGACAGACAGCTACTTGTAGGAATTAGGTATGGGGCTTGCTTAACTAGAGGCTATTAAACCTAAGTGAAGGCATGTTCTTGGAGACTTGGTCACCTAGTTCATGCCCTAGGACATTCCCTCCCATTATTCAAAAGGTTTCTATGCATTTTGGGGTATTCTAAGCAATGGTACAAAACAAGGGACAGTGGAGTTGTGGGTAGTAAAGCTATCATTCTCCATTGTTAGGGCTGTCCTACCCCAGAATGAGAGAGAGGACACTAGGGCAATAAGAGGAGTTGAAAGGAGAAGAGACCCCCCCATGTCCCAAAGTCTGAGATTTTATTGACTGCAAGCATGCTCTGACTGAGAGATTTGTGTATCTTTTTGACAGACAAGCATGCACCACCAAAAGAGACGTACAACCCATTAATCCTTTTTGGAGCACATTTTATGAGTTGGGCTAGTGAGGGTCAGATAAGGCCTTGGCGACGGCATGTCACAAAATCCTGGTGCATTCATATTTGTGGGCAAGGACTTGCTCCCACAAGACTCAAAGATCTGCAAGTGCAGCCAACCAGTGAATGCCCATATTGTAGGGTAATACTTGAACCATTAGCTTAATACTACCACTTGAAAAACATTAGCATTAGCAAACCATTAGCATAATACTACCATTTGAAAAACATCAGAATAGAATTAGATAAGGTATGAAACATAGATGTCACCATACATCATATCCAGGTACGTTATTAACATCAATTACCAAAAAGGCGCAAGCACATAGTTCTGATTTCTTTTTCTACCCTCCTCGTAGATGAGCACCTAATTCACCAAACTGGTCATCAGCCTCGACAGTATCCTCTGAAAGTCTAACAGCGTCTAGTTTCTGTTTCAAAATTTCTATGGCATTGAGCACCAATTGAGAAGCTTTGACAGCACCAGTTGATTCGACGGTGAATATGAAACTATCTTCTCTTGCGTAGATTTCAACAAGCCCTGACTTACCCATAGCTTCAGCCTTCTTAATTACTTCTTCGTCATAAGCATATGCTTCTGGATCAACAATCACAACCTGTATGTATGTATGTGTGTCACAATAGCAAGACCATGTTAATATAAAAAAAAATATTTGGAAAGAAAAATGTCGCGATGAGAAATTTAGTAATAATGCCACGACTTCAAAAACTATACCAAGATTCAAGTATAATGTGGGGAAATTAACATGTGATGAACCAACATAATTATTTTTCTATACAGAACACTACATGTTAGAATGCCATAATCCTCAAGCATTACAGCCACCTCACAATTTGAGCTTTTAACGAGCCTGAACAAGGCGGGTTGTGTTGTTGACCAAATAATAGATATTAAGTATTCACAGACATAAAAATTTACATTCACTTTAACAAGCTCTCCAAATTTCGAATGGCCGACAAAAGGCTTTACAATTAATAGAAAATTGTACATAAGCCGCAAATTAACCAACCTGCTGAGTATCCGGATTGATGTCAAACACCTTGGAGGGACTACTAGCAACCCAACTCTTCTTCTCCTCCAGCGACAATTTCTCCATCATTTCCTCATTAATGTGAATCTCAGGCTCATACATGAAAGTGACAGTTGCCGCAGGTGACCATTTTGCATGATCCTTACCAATTCCTTTCCTGGCAATTGCTCTGAGTCTTAGCTCCTGCCCTTTCCTTAATTTCACAATAATTATTCCCCTGCAATTGTAAAAACGAGTCAGTCAGTCACATGCCGAGATCATTCAGAATCGAAATATACATCAATCCCAATTCAGCAATTGTTTCGAAAAATGATTTCAACGCTAGATGCGTTTTCCGGAAACTAAAAACTAACATGCAGATGCTATAACCAAGAAATGTTGGCAATGATCTGCTGGTAGTGGTAGGCTGGTAGCTAGTCCCTAATTCAACAACTATGCTGCATATAAACCATTAACAGATTACATAAAACTAAGTCAAATTTTCTAACCTAGCGAAAAGTTATTAATTGTTTGTGTATACAAAAACTACACTTAATTCTATGTAACAGCTACAGGCAACTAGGCAAGGACACTGCTTCCCTCAAAAGCCCAATTTTTAGATAATAAACCCTAACCACACTCGCTTCACTCAAAACCCTAAACTGCCAAAAGGTACAAAATTGAACGGAAACAATAAAACTAGAGACCAAAATCCCATCATACCTCTGCTCGCCGGTTTCAAAACCAGCAGCTTCACTAAAATCCACAGGTACAACAGTGTGGTCAGAGCTGTAGAGATCCTTACTCGTAACCTCTAGGGTTTGTTCATTAATACACCTCGCACGCAAATGGAACTCAACAGAGCAAAACTCGCACTGTCCATCACCGTCACACGCGTCGCAGTCACGCGAGAATCTCATCGACATTGCGCGCTCGCTCTTCAGCGGAATCAGGCCCAGTCGATGCGCGATGAACTCGTCGTTCAGCACAGACGAGTTGGTCTCGATCTCGACCAGGTCGATGGCGATGGTCGGGACCTCTGCGATCATGACTCGGCGGAGCGCGTTGGCCATGCTAGCGTCCGTATCCCGCAGCTCGAACTTGCAGTAGTCGTCTTTCATCTCCCGGATCTTCATCGTCGGGAATCGCTGGTACGAAGCCCCTTCCATCGTCGTGAGGACTGAAATTCAGTGAAGCTTTGAGACTGCTGCAAATGGCTGGTGTAATTTGTTGCTTATACGTGCCCTAATGGGCCTGTGGAAAGCCCACTTAGATTCGGCCCAATAAAGATGGCCAATAAGTTCACCCTGACCTAATTCAATCATTAGCCCAATATTCAGCCCAAGACTTGGCCGTGTGCTCTACGTCTCACTATTAGGCCCAATGGTTTTGCTTTTCGGCCCAAAATCCGGCCCAAGGGTTTTACGACAAGATCCGACCCATGCCCTGTACCCGCAACTCGACCCACGACCCGACAAAAGACCCGACCTGCATATGTACCTTTGACCCGACCCATGAACCGATCAATGATCTGAACCAAGCTCCGACTAATGGCCCGGCCCAATCGGATCCATCCCGGGTTCGATTGCTCTCTAGCAATTAGTGATGAACTGAGCAACCGAGTGGTATTGACATCATCGGTTGGACTGAGCTCCGAAATCCAGTGCCGGGAGCTATGCAGACGTTGATTTGTCCGGCGGGTTGCGCCGCCGTGTTGAGGAATCGGACTTCATATCAAATTTTTCCCACGCATGGACAGTCGCTCAACTCAAAGAATTTCCATGGAAATCGGCTACGCCATTCTGAGTCTGCTGTTATGTCAACGTTGATGTACGTGTACGATCCACTGTTGAAGAAATTTTCGGGAAGGAGGTGCGTTGCAATGGCTTCGTCGGCGCCTGAGAAGGCCAATTTGGCTGGCAGCGAGCCCGAAAAGGCCAAGCTCGCTCAGGTAGTTTTGAATTTTTGCTCGTTTAGGTTTACAGTTTCAGCTATTGTTTAACGGAGTTGATTTTGAATTGAATTTTGGATGATGAAGGTGGCGCGGAGATTGGAGAACACTGCGAGGTATTTCAGGAGATTGGGGAATTTAGGGTTTTGGGGGCAGCTGGTGTGCACCTTGGTTTCAGCTGTAATTTTGTCATTCTCAGTAGTAGTTACTGGGAAGGTCACATCTCCTGCGACGTTTTATGCTACAGCTGGTGGAATAGCTGCTGCCTTCATTTCAGTGTTTTGGTCTTTTGGATACATTAGACTTTCCGAAAGGCTAAAGAAAACTGCTAGTGACCCGTCCAAGGTAATAGAAAAGCTTGATTCAGTAATAAGTTTATGTGATCGGGGGATGTTTAATTATTTTGCGTGCTGGATTTGATTTGCTGATGGCTGTTATTGTTTATGGTTTTTAACTCGGTTAATTGGATCGACAATTGTGGGTTAATTTGCTGGGTGTTTTTTAGTTATGGGAAGTTTTTGAATGTTGCGGAAGTATATTGGTCATGGATATGATTACAATCTTCCGACCATTTTTTAGATGTCAGTTCAGTAGCCAGGACTGATGCGTTGTCTAGCCTTCGAAGATCAATCTTATTAGAGGTGGATCAAATTCTTTCTGTATTTATCATGTGCATTTCTTTACTTGAACATAAAGCAATCCGTGGAATAAAGAAGTGAAGCAAGGACGATGTAGAAATTATGCTTTCTATTTTACCTCTGATTCTTTCGGTTTTGTGTATTCTACTTATTGAACAAGTCAGTATAGAAAATAGTTTTGTAGTGGCATATTTTCAGTTCCTTGTGTACATAAATAATGTTTTGCTAGTTTAGAGAATAGTTTTGTAGTGGCATATTTTCAAACATGGTTTGATATTTACCAAAATGATTCTGTGTATGTTTCTTTTTCCTCATGTATTGGTCATCTTGGTTCTAGTGATGTAGTGTACGGTGCTTAGTTAGTTTGGAACTCATATAAGTTCAATCTTAATCTTGATATTGGGTTATAGGCTCCCTCTCGCGCTGATGTTGTAAAAAGCTTGAAAAATGGGATCGCAGTGAACCTTCTGGGAATGGGTGCGGCTATTCTTGGCATGCTAGCCACAGTGGGCTTACTGGTCGCAAAGGCACTTACATCATCAGCAAACCCTTATTACCAAGGCATTTCACCTGGTTATAGCCCTGTTCTAGCATTAGATGTGTTTTTGGTTCAGGTGACCGTCAGCCATTTAGTGATGTTGTTGCCTTTATTTTTAGGAGAAGTATTATGTTTACATGATTTATGCTGATGTCATTTTGTATGCAGGCTTCGGCGAATACAATCCTTTCTCACTTCTTGGGGCTCGTCTTCTCCTTGGAGCTGTTGCGGTCTGTGACATTACCAACTCCTGAAAATGTTCCGGTGACCAAGTATGCTTAGACTGTAGCAAAATAGGCGAACTGTAATCTGCGGCTCTAAGATGTTAATGTTTCACAATTGGTGATTGATAATCATCAGAGTAGATGTGTGACATTTCACTTTTTGTTTGTTCGAATCAAATGATCGAGTTTGTAGCCAAATGTTTCAGTCACCATGGAAAACATCAATAACAGCACATGAACTTTGAGGCAAGTAATATATAGACATGTCAGAATAAAATTCCATTGATCATCAAGTTTCAATAAGCAAAATTAATGCAGTTACTATCAACTATTGATAATCCCACTGCAACATTTACCTTCAAATGATGACTCCATTCACACCAAAAAAGCTAGTAGTCTAAAAGTGGTACCTTGACTAGCTTAAATGCCTATTGCCAGTAAAAAGGAACAGATGCTTCATGGCATAATGCCAACATTTGACCAAGCCCTGAACCTAATTAAATTACGCTAGGAATAAAAGATAGTGATACCTGCCTATTGAGTCTTCTTTCCCTTGCTAACAGGAATAGGAATTTTTCTGAGAACTTTTTCATCAATTTTTCTGTACTGGGTCAGTATGACTCCATGCGCAAGGTTTAACTTGTCATCTATGTGATCCTGATATTTGTCGTACACCAATGGAACAGACAGGCTAAGGAGAACCCCTATAGCAGCATCAAAAAACAGAAATGGATGGGAATCAATTCCGACGTGGAAATTCATAAATGCTAACAGGGTGTAGAAGCACTCACCGATGTAAACTAGAGTGAGGAAGTTGAAGAGGCTACCAACATAAGATATGAACCACAGGCTGACAGTAACCTGACAATATCCTCCACAAATCATGCCTGATCGAAAGCCACAAAACAAGAACATATATATATGGCAATCAGTAACGGGAAACACTTTACCTGGACGAAACGTTTCACATTTCTTTCAATTGCAATATCATGGGCAAATGATAACCCATAATTAATCCACACACGTAATTCTTCAACAGCTCTGAAGACGGCGTCCTCAGACATCTCCAGATTTGGGATTGGAGGTAGAGGCCTGTATCATTATGCGTATCATAATTTTGGGTTCAAATATCATTAAACAAGTATCCAAAGCCAGGAAATAATGGTTAAATATATACAGGGCAATGGGCCTAAGTTAATAACCAAAGGTAGCAATTTCTAGTATGCACCTCAAGAAATACATTCTGAAATAAATTGTCTAAGAGTTTAGGGAAAGCCATATGAATGCAATGACGATTCCAGAAAACCCATGTTATAAATTGCTTTATACACAGTTCTTGTCGCACTGAAAGTTCGCATCGTAAAAGGTTCAATCATCTTTCACCCATCAGCTCAACTAGCCTACACTACAAAGTAAATAAACTAGGCATCTACATGAGAGGATCTGGATACAGCTATACCTGTTGAGAAGCGAAGCAGCCTTCGCCCACAAGAACAAAATTGTAACCAGCAGCAATAACACATTAGCAATGAAGCCTAAAAGATTGTAGCCGCCCCTTTCCAACAGAATCCACAAAGTTGACTCAGAGATCAACAAGAAGACAGCTGCTGCCTTTCTTCTCCACATCAACACATCAGCAACTACACACCAAGCAATCCAACCTCAATACTAACCCCAAAAACGCATACAAGAAGCTCCATAAATAACTTTTATGTATCTGTTTATCAAATCCTAACACCAAAAAAATCGAAGCGATGAACTGCTCGCTCTACAAAATCAGATCTTCGTGAATAATCTGATTACACAAAGCGTAATCGATGAACTCGGCGAAAGATGAATCGAGGAGTAGATTGGGGAATAGAAAGGCTTACCAGCGCCTCCACCGAGAGATTGATGAACTGAGATCCGATGAGGATCCACCATGGCGGTTTAGGGCTCGAGATTGGATCGACGAGAGGAACAAAAATTGGGAATTTATCGATCTGAGGAAGATCGATATTGGCGAGGCAGATGAATGTGGGAGGTCTCGGTTCGTTAACGTTCGACACCGCTTCAATAAAAAAATTGACATATTGAGATTTTTCAAAAAAAACCGCCGGTGTGAATATCCGTTGACCATAATTTCCAAAATTCTTTTTCAACTTGAAATTTCGTCAACCACTAAAATTTAGTACAACTTGGTTTCAAATGTTTCAATTTGATGTAACTTATGCCCGGTTTTTTTGGAGTTAAATTTTAAGTCTTTTGAGTTAAATTAAATTAAATTAAATACATTTAAATTAAGTTAAATATATTCCTGTATTTGTACATAACGTCTTTTTTAAAAAACAACACTAATTAAAAAAATAAGACCGATCAAGTAAAAAACAAGGTAGATCTGAAAGTTTTTTTAATGAACGGTAAAACAGAAAACCCAATTGAAAAAGACGGTACTTTTAAATTTTTTTCCTGACATAGAAGTAATTGATAAAGACATGTGCAAAACATCTAAGGAATTTGCTTAAACACAGTATAGGTTACAGGGAAGAAACAAGCCCTACCGATTTTCGGACCACATGTATTAGATTTAACATTTAAAGCAGATGTGTGAGTTAAGTTGGTAATAGCTGCTGAGCATCTGTGGTGATGAAATGGATGAATGAAGAGAGTTATTTGTGTGCTGCCTAGGCATTATCGGAGTCTCCGTCTGATGAGGCCTCTTTTTTATGATGATCTTCACCAGAGGCACTTGATTTGATCTTCTTTTCTTTCTTCCTTTCTTTCTTCTTTTGTCGTTTTGAGCGCTTCTTAGCTGTTCGTTCTTCTGCAGCTTTCAATCTTTCTTCTCTTCTCTTGAAGAACTCTGCCTCCTGTTTTCTTCTTTGGTAGTCGGCATCCATCCTTGACAAACGATCTTGTTCCCTGCGTCTCATTTGCCGGTACTGATTCAGGATAAAGTAGTCAGAACCGCAAATAAAATTTTGACGCTTTTATAGCTAATTGGACAATATTAACCTGCAAAAAAATAAGAGCACGTCTTCACATAAAAGTCCCTACAATCACTCCTTAAAATCACAAATAAAAGGCTCTGCAGATGATCACAGACACAGTACGATTGAAACTAATCCCTCACCCATTCACTACTCATACACAAGTAAACAAAAAGCTCCCCAAAAGACATATAATGAATGTGATTTCAGTCTTAGTTCGATCATCACAACACTGAAATTAACCTTATAATTGCTTCCATAAATTTTGAACACTGAGGAATATGTACACAAACTATGACATTGTAGTGTGTACACACGCCGCAAGTAACTTTTGCACACCAAGGTATTCTAATATACGGACCATAATAGCTTATAAAAATTAACCAACAGAGTTTACTAATGCCCACAACAACAAACAAACTGATCAATGCTCTCTAAGACTGGATAAATATCTCTCTTCTCGAAAACACGAGAAGAATTCATAAATCGTGGTAAAAACTCCAACAATGCACTTAATAAAAAAAACGAAGGAACTCGCTAAACAAAAGCTTAATATGTTAACCTGATCTGAAACCTCAAATGCGGTCACCCTAAGTTTCAGTAAGCTATTTAAGATACACTAACTCAGTCAGCTCAATGTATACACTGAATTTCAACCTTTCTTCTTATCCGATGCTTCTTCTTTTTCATGCAATTGATTACACATAGCTACACAATTTCACATACAAACCAATCCATCAGCATTGACCACAAAGTTTAGAACTTTAGAAACACGTAAAACAGATAACTACCTGGTGAAAGTCTCCGGAGCCAGATCCAGCTGAACTACCGGAAGTGTTGCTGACACGAACTGGAACATTATCGATAATCCTTCGAAGCTTGACCTCCAAATCCTCGTCCTCAGGCTGAACCACTGGCGGCTTGTACTCCACTAGCGCTGTCGATTCGACAGGCGTCGCTAACGCCTTCGTGTCTTTAGATTCAGTCGACGCCGGCCGATAAGAGATTGTTAGCGCCGTCGATTTCACTGCCGATGGCGGCAGCGGCGGCCGTCCGGTTGACATCGTGAATCTCGCTGCAAAATTGGACCCTGAATCTTGGATTTTGAAATTAGGGCTTTTGCTGGACTCGTGCAGGTTCCAATTGTTGATTCTTAAAATATTAAGAATTAAAAACATATAAAGCAGTGCGCGATCAAAGTTAAACCACGTCGTTTTGTATTCAAAACAACAACCTAAACACGTATAACGGCTCAATCGAACATTGAACCGCCTTAGTTTAAATTCAACAATGAAATGCAATTCAAATTTTCTCCGGACCGAAAACCACATCTAAAAATTGAACCATTCGACCGTACTTCGTACTGGCTATGCGAGACTATGGGGTGCGTGAGACGGGTTTACGACATGTTTAGTTTGTGTCTAATCTAATTTGAAATCGTGCGCCGATCATTTATTTGAATCCTAATTCGATCCTTATCCAACCTTAAATATATGTCTTCATTACAAAAATAAAATTTTATGAATTCAGTTATTGGGGCGGGTTATACTTATTTGGACCGGACCGAATCGAATCTTGCACACCCTGCTATCATACATGTCCTCGTGTTGATCGAGTCAGAGGTTTAATCGGTTAAAGTAACAACAAATCTAAGCCGGCTTCAGTGTGATTTTAGGCCAGCGTGGAGTTCATCTCCTTTGATTTTTGGCAAGCATTGCGTCCATCTGATGAACTCTTATATTCATTTTCATTGATATCCTTTCCATTTAGACTACTCTGACCTAACTGAGATTGCTGAAAATGACATGAAGTTCTACCAAACTCCTTCCGCAATTGGCCATGGAATCGTTGTCAAGTAAACCAAACTTATACTTTCAATCACTTGGAAAAATTTGCACACACATGGCATGAAAAACAACACCTGAAAGTGAGCTCAGGAGAGTTCCAACTATGTGATACAATGCACCACATGAATTTCAAACCTTAAAAGTCCTATGATGATACATTTCTTGTCAAACTAGGTAACCTTCCCACCATCATCATCCCCAACAGAGTATAAAAATGGAAACAAACCATACCCATTTTAATACTACTCTAAACACCCAGCTTAGTGTACCTAATCAAGAGACACATACTTGTAAAAACAGGGTAATGAGTTGTGGAAGCAAGCACTCATCACTACCCATCACTCTTCTCCTCCTTCTTCTTTCTATGTTTTTCATGAGTTCTATGCTCATGGTGGGTGAAGCAAGGCTCTTGAGGCAGTTGGGCACCAGTAAATGGCCTCTCGCCACGAGGGTCATAACCCTAAAACATCAGAGGCGGAGCCGCTGGTTTAAGGATGCTGGAGCTGTTGCCGGGGCTAAAGAGTCTGGTCCGAGCCCTGGCGTCGGACATTAGCTTCTTTGTTGTATGACACCATACCATGACCAATGCTGAATAATTTATAAGATCTCAACTTTAAAAATCATACATAGCGATTGAAGGTCCGATGCAGATACTCTTACATCTTCCATCAATACCTGTCTTCGTGAGCTGTGTTAAAATTCATGATCTACTTCATTTGGGCCCGATATTACTGGGCCCAGTGCAATTGGGCCCATCTGACTTCCGCATTTATTTCCTTTGATTTTTGTAACATAATATGGTCTTCAATCATTTGTATCATATTATATGAAGGATTGGAATTAAATAAGAGACAACTGTACAGGGGGCTTTTATGAGTTGTATGTATCAATCTCATACCAACTTTGTCGGATGCGGATGCGATCCGGATTCAGACACGATGCAATCAAGATAAGACCACTAAACTTTACACTTCGGAACACCAAAAAAACATAAAGATACAACCAGTAAACTTTACACATATATTCCAAACACCAATACAAAACATCATGTTATAAACGACTTCTTTAGCTCTAATCATTCATTCCATATGGAACCATGGAAGGAGGTAGATCACGACTACTTGGGAGCACACAAAAATCATGGGATAGAATGAAAATTATCTTAGCTGTCTGGCCTACCGTATAAAGTTTATGACAAGTCTCTTTTTAAAAATCATCTTCTATTATCGAATATACAATAATATTTTGTTCTTTAAACGTAATCTTATATTCAAGATATATATTACTTCATTTTGACGGTACTTTTTTTTGTAAACGTCATCCGTACTTTAAATCAAATATTGAGTTTATTTTTTAAATATTGTCTAAAGACAACATTTAAGATATCAATTTATTAACACAATCATTTAATACCATTAGACGATGTTTATAACGAAATCTCCGTCTTGTACGATCGTTAGATAACATTTGATGGTGATTTAATGACACGCCATACCTACCACGAGAGATCGCGGTCCTAGGGTCCAAAGGAATTAAAATCTCATAATGGCATTGGCATGTGCCTATTCAACTTCTACCTAAACCAATAGCTACTGCATTAATAAGCCATACATAACTGCCCTTTATGAACTCGTGCCCAAATATACTCCTGAAATAATAATTCACAGTCTATTAGGGCGTGGTCTAATGATAAAAGGGACATTAAACATTTCAGCGGCTAGTCATAATTATATATCCAGCTTACTTTCTACATTATATGTATGATTGGTGGAGAGTATGATTGTACTGTTTTTTTTCCTATTCTACATCTAACCCCCTATCAGAGTTCTGTTCTGGCCTATCAGGAATCGAACTCTAGTCGATTAAATTTTTTCTTCCTATTCTACCATAAACCACCCACCAAAACCCCTACTCTCGCTCTATCAAAAATCGAACCATAATCACTGATTATGGTTGAATCGATTGGTGGATAGTATGATTGTATCACTCTATTTGTGTATCTATGTATCTATATATGCCTTAGTTCCAAGGCTCACATTCCTCATCTCGTCACACACATTACTCCAAACTCATCCACCCAAACATGGGTCATCAATACATTCACAAAGCCACCACAAGCGAGGAAGTTCACGTCCTCATGGTCTCCTTCGGCCTCCAAAGCCACATCAACCCTCTCCTCCGCTTCGGCAAGCGACTCGTCGCTAAAGGGCTACACGTCACGCTCGCAGTAACTATCGATGCCCGTGACCTCATGTTCCGCTCATTCGCTTCCACTACCACCACCACTACCGACACGAATTCGGGGGTCAACATTGAGTTCTTCGACGATGGATTTCCTCTAGACTATCATCGAGTGGGCGCCAACTTGGACCATTATTCTGAAATGCTCTGCCACAATGGCCCGGTTGGGCTAAAAGACCATATCCTCACTCGACCCGGCCCGAAATTCTCATGTGTTATTGTCAACCCGTTTGTTCCGTGGGCTGCTGACGTGGCGGATGACCTCAACATTCCTTGCGCGCTCTTATGGATCCAGCCCTCCATTATGTTCGACGTGTATTATCACTTCTACAACAATCTTTACAAATTCCCTGTGACCGAAAATTCCAATGATCTGACCGTTGACCTGCCCGGGCTGCCACCGTTGACCCGACAAGACCTTCCATCGTTCATTCTCCCTACCAACAACTACAACAGCTTCCCCAAGATGTTAAGTGGTCTGTTCCAAAACATGAAAAGATTCAAATGCGTTATGATCAACTCATTTTACGAGCTGGAGAAGGATGCGATCGATTCCATGGCGAAAATCTGCCCGATCAGCTCGGTTGGGCCGCTCGTCCCACCCTCGCTGCTGGGTCAACCCGAGTCGCTCGACACGGGGGTTGACCTGTGGAAAGCTGACGACCGCTGCGACGAGTGGTTGGACAAACAAGCTCAAAACTCTGTTGTCTATGTCTCATTCGGGAGCTTGACCGTCCTGCCAGCTCAGCAAATCGACAACATTCAAACGGCTTTGGTCAATCTCAAGCAGCCGTTTTTATGGGCTGTCAAGCGACGAGAATCCAGCGATGCTGCGGCCCCTACAGGCTGCGTCTCGCCTGAGTTCTTGTCGGAGACTAAAAGCTTTGGTTTAGTGGTTCCATGGTGCATACAAACTAAGGTCTTAACACACCCATCTATCGCCTGTTTCGTGACCCACTGTGGCTGGAACTCGACCATCGAGACGGTGGTCGCCGGCGTGCCGATCATCGCGTGTCCTCAGTGGACTGACCAGCCCACCAACGCGAAACTCGTTGCGGATATTTTGAAAGTGGGGCTGAGGGTCGAGGTGGGCGATAGAGGCCTCGTGAGTGCCGAGGAGTTAGAGAACTGCGTGATGGATATTCTGCAAGGGCCACATGCGGAGAAAATCAGGGCCAGGGCGGCCGAGCTGAAGAAGCTGGCCAGAGAGGCTGTGGTTGACGGCGGATCATCTGATCAGAATATTCACAAGTTCGTCCACGAGGTCATGAGAGGGACAGTAAAGGCCGACATTAAATAAATCATTAATAATTGAAGTGACTCTCAACTCCATGAAATAAGGAGTTTACTTCGCACCTAATTTAAATTTTCGATATTTAAGTTAAATTAAATTTATCAATAAAATTTATATATCCCTCGAATTTCAAGTTCAAATCTTGATGAATTTATTTGGATAGAAATTTGAGATAAAATAGGTACAACAAGATGACAACTAGTGAATTTAAGATAAATATTTATGTAAAACAGTCGAATAAGTTATTTGTGAGACTTTCGCATCATAAGAAAAGTCAACCCAACAACGTTGACTATCGTCATCACTAGACGACAAAAAAGCCGGTAATCAAATCATCGACGGGCTGGATTTTACGCTATTGGGCTTGGCCCAATAATGAAGCCCAGCAAGGTTCGAACGCAGAGGGCGGCGTATAAGTAGGTTTCCCGCTCTTCCAACAAACCAAATTCGCGGAGGAGATCGAAAGCCGGCGCGTCTACCGATCTCGCAAGGATCGTCTGCGGGACTGCGAGAGCGTGTTTCAGGTGAGTGATGGAGCTTATCGGATTATTCGACCGTAATACGTCGTCTGATGAAGATATGCAGTGTTTTCGCTTCGCGGAGGAGATCAATAGCCGCCGCCTATACCGATCTCGCAAGGATCATCTGCGTGATCGTGTTTTCAGGTTAGTGACGGAGCTTATTGGATTATTCGTCCGTAGAATGTTGTCTACTGTCGGTAAGCAGCATTTTCGATTTGTTTTCAACTCGTTGTAGTTTACGTGATGTTTAGAGTTCATGAAACTGCAGCTGTGATTTGGTATTTGATTTAGTTTTAGTATCGGACTCGATGGGATGTAAATGTGATGTAAACTGGTGACGGATTAGGTTTTGGTACTGTGTGGTTAAGGTGCAATCTGGTAATGATTTTTGTTTAACAACATAATAAGGTAGGAAACTCTGCAGATTTTACTAGGTTTTTTGTTATATAGTCATTCAGCTATTATATGCTTGAAATGTAAGTGATGGAATACGATTCAGATTATTCAAACTTATCACGATAACACATATAATTACTACATCGGATCCAATTAGATTATTTAAATTAGTAGGAGAAGATATCCACATAAGTTTCCATTGAGATGTTTGTAGCTTAAGAACAGCTTAGCTATTACTTATTACTGATTGTTTTTTTTTTTTTATAGTGGTTTGACCATATTATTATTTAGGAAGATTTCTGGCGAGACTTATGTTTTTAACCTTGCGGATGGATCACTTAGTGTGTCAGCAGGTAAGAACTCAGTTGGTGTATTTTGAGTTCTGATTCATCATTTCAGTAGCCATTTGCCAGTAATATAGCTTCATGATTCGTTTCGATGTTCGAGTCTGTTCATATTTACACATTTTTCTCTGCACATCTGTGGAATGTATCAATAGTGAAGGATATAGTTTACAAATTCAAGTTTCTTGCGTTCTGAATATAACCCAGAGTAATAAGCTTAACTTGGGGTAAATTAATCACTGTAGGAAAGCATGATGTTCAGAGGGTTAACAGTTCCCTTTGTTTTTTTTTTTTTTTTTGAGTCATGGTATGTTAGTAAATTATACGGTAAATATAGAGTGGACAATTAGCGTCCTGCATAAGAAGCCTTGCGATCCCCCCGCACCTGATCTATAGGTTTCTCTAGTAGCTGAATGAAATAGGATTCATGTAGCGCCTTTCATCAGTCTTAAGTTTAACAACAAAGTCAGGTTGAAGATCATACCTGTAGTCTAGAAACCTTGCTGTGACATTACCACTTTCAACTCATACCGAGAATTCTTTTAGTGGATGTTTATTCATGATTTTCTTTATTATCATAAAAATAGTCTGTCATGAGAACCATGTTTCACAACCATTGCATTAAACTAGGGTCTAGGCATTATAGTTGGCCTCGTACTCTTTCCACAGCTGACCCTTTTTTTTTTTCCCAACAGGTCCCCGAAGAATGTGTTGCTATACCCATACTTCATCTTCTTGTTAAGTTGAGCCAGGAAGCCATTTCTCTTGCCAATGCAGTGATTCAGAAAACAGAGAGTCACACCATAGCAGTGATCCCACCCGTCACCTCGGCCAGACTTCACCTAGTGCTCCGGCCTGTAGTCAGCGATCCCCTCAATCAGACCTCCTGGTTGAGCTTAGCCATCACCATTCCACTGCTATAGATGCTTCATCTCATGACACAATAATCCAGTAACCTCCCTCTTTACATTATACTGAAATTCCTGCACTGCATCCAGCACTAACATGAGTCTGGCTACCTTCAGTGTACGCAACCCCACCATGGTCTCCACCATAAGTTCGACCGTGCCCCAACTCATCTTGTTGATGTCGTGTTTTGCTGGAAGGTCCTTCATATGAACTTAGTGGCTGAGTGTAATGTCTGTCTGCTGTAGGCCACTCCAGCATCATTTGACCCCAGCTGTTGTTGGAACCTTATTGGTCACATAGAACAATAGAAGGCGGCTGCGGAGGCCCTATGCACCAGCAACTGTGCCATTGAAGTCAGGAACAGCAACTTGTAGCAATGCATGGTATCCTCTTCGTTCTTTCAGTTAATTATTCATTGAAGTTTTGCTTGCATACCCCTGAAGCTAAATACTGCTATTTAAGGACTCAGTGAAGCATTCTATTTAGCAAAACATGCTGCATTCTTATGGTTGCTTTAGATTCAAAATGGAGGCATCACATCAGTAAAATAATATCAAAGAATGTTGCTATGTTCGTGGCTGTGAATCTCTGATACTTGTTATTTGCTGCATATTGTTGGCTGTTTGGTGTGCTATTGATCATTTCATTATTTCGCTTTTCGAGCTAAACCGTACAGTAATAGCCTGTGGATACATGGATTGATCTAGTGAGGCAGACAAGCATGCAGCACAAAAGTAACACAACAGCTCATGGTAAAACTGAAACTCAAGCAAATTCGAACCAAATGAGCTTCTAGTTTACATTATGATTATTCTTTGCTATGGATCGGTTCAAGATCCGAGCCGTGTAGTTGACTTGACAATGCTTGAAGAGTTCCGAGTTCTGACCATTGATGTGAAATATGTTTCACAGGACTTGTTCCAAGCACAGTTTTGCAAATAACGATATCAGGAAGCTTTTCATTACGATAAGAAGAAGCTACTTGGTAAGCATTTATTTCTTAACTTCAAGATTATGGCCTACCCTAGCCCAGGTTTATGTTTGTTTTATATGCATTTAAACCTAATTTAAAACTTGCACTGGTGTATTATGTTGCTGTGCGAGAAGTTAAGATAAATGGGCCTCTTAGACTAGTGTGGATGTTGACCATCAAGTTGCTCCTACTGAATTTGATTGATAACTTGAAGCTTTCAAAATATCACCTAGACAAACCGGCAACCGCATGTCTGATTGTTGACCATCATTTGTCATTACCTAACCAAACCGCATATCATTCATTAAGCATGTTCTAGGTCTCATGTAACTTATCACGTTTTCGAAATATTACGTATTTTCCCTAGGTAGACTGAATATGTCCAGGATGCTCTTCCAAGACCTCTATTTGTTACATAAAAAAAATAAGTTGAAAACAACTAAGAAGGTGTAATCTATTGAAGAACACTTCTTATTCATGATTTTGCCTGTTGACATTTTCAGATATGCATTCGTGGGACCATGTTAACATTATCAATGCTTGGTTTGTTTAGGCGTTATACTTGGCTTTATACTCTGTCCATAACTGATCTACAGTCTTTCCCAACAGGTCCACGAAGTAGTTTGCATTGTAACCACTCCTCATCTTCTTGTTCAGCTCAGCCACAAAGCCACTCCTCAGGCCGTTGCAGTAATCCAGAAACCGGGCAGTTACATCATATCCTTGGTCCCATCTGTCGCCTTGGCCTGGTTGGACCCAGTGTCCCGGTATGTATCCAGCCTTCAACCTTACGAAGTCTGCAATCCCCTCAATCAGGCCTCCCGGAGTTTGCCCATTACCGTTCCACTGCCAGATATGCGTCATCTCATGGTACAAAACTCCACTTATCTCCCTCTTCACATCTCCGGAATACCCTGCAATATAATCAGCACTAACATGAATCTCATTGCTGACGGCATAAGCCACACCGCCCATGGTCTCAATAATGAGGTTGACATTTGCCACACTCTTCCTATCCGCAGCTGTGTTCTGTTGAAATGTCCTCCATATGAAATTGGTGGCCAGGGCTAATGTATCTCTGCTGTAGTCTGCACCAATTTCATTGGTGAACCTCATCCCCCCAGTCGTGGTAGCCGCTTTGTTTGTCACACTGTAACTTACTGCGCAGGCTCCCTGCACCAGTAATATCGCTGCCAAAGGCAGCAGCAGGAGCGACAGCTTGGAGCAATACATCATGGTAAGGTAGGTAACCTCTATTCCTGTGTTTTTAATTTTGCTTGCATATTTTCTCTTTCTCCATATCTGCCATTTATAGAGGAGATGCCCTTGCTTGGCTTACACAAAGCCTGAATAATGGTCACTAAAGTTGGACCAATTACCATTCAAACATTGAATAAATGATGTCGATGGAATTCATTTGTCCACTTGACCATTCAAACCACAGTTTGTTTTAACAACTTGAGAAACTTTCAAAGGGCACTGAGACTTGTTATTGGTTCTAGCTATTTGCTGTTCCTCAAAATCTTGAATATGTCGCTCTTTGAAATGTCCGAGCAAATTAATTACTTGGACCTTTCAGTCCAATAGTTAGAAGCTTAATTTGGGTCAGTTATAGTTCTCGGCAGGGCCTTTCGTTGCTAAACATTATCCAGATATAGTGGAATAAATATAGTACATTTTTAACTAGAGATCAATTGAGTGCATCATGTCTGCAGAAGAAATGCCCGTTGCCTGAATAAACATATAAATCTGTGCATCCTAATACAGTTTACTCATGAAATGTGGTGATCGTAAACAAATGGGGTGGTCGCATTCTGATCTGGAAGTCAGCGTGATATAACCGGAGAACAATCAAATCTATTTTACAGTTGGGGGGGAAAGTTGAGAATAGATGGCGCGTAGGCTAGGCTGCTTGTTTGTATGGCTAGAAACCTTGATTGATCAGTGACCTCTTCCGCGGCGGCTGGGGCCTGAATAGGCTAGGTTGCTGATGAAATAGTCCTTGATAGATACTGACCGCTGGTGTCTGAATCCATCAGCTTGATTAACGTAGCAGGCAAGCAACAAGATGCAGCACAAAGTGATAATGGATGCTAAGCAGTTGTGGCTATAGTACTTCTTCATTTCTCACTCTCTAAGAAACCTTGCACAACAAAAATGTACTGATTTCTTTGCAGTCTTAGCACCAGCTTATATAGATAGAATGGCATGTGTTTATGAGCTATGCATCCTGACCATTGGCCAATATTTGACTAATAAATTATTTCAACGTCTTGTTTTGGTCACTTTAGATTTTGCCATTCGGAAGGAAACAAAATGTTGGGTTGATACAAACACATGTCTAAACGAGCATGCAAGCTTGAACAGAAGGAATTTGGCTAGAATAAGAGTTGGTAAATAATAAAATGCCACCAACACCACAATCAAACTTTACAAAGTAAAAGCGTGATGATAGGACCAAAACCTGATGTCTAATTAAAACTCAAAAAAAAACCTAAGCATTCTGGACATGTAAAATCTAAATATACTATTCACTTTTTTTGATATGTTTTAACTTTAACTAGTAGCCATTCTTGACTTGAAAATCTGGGATTTAGAATTTTGCGTAGTCAGCATATCAATTCTTTATAGCGTGGTAAGACTTATGCACTAGCTGCAACTAGGGATTATTAGGAGGAACACCTTTACTAATACAGCCTTTTCAAACACAGTCTTACCTGCCAAATCATATAACCCAGTAATTTTTCTGATTGGAAAAATCAGACTTACTGATGTTACGAATCAAGACATAGTTTGAGAAATCCCCAGCAGCTGGGTGCCCTGCGATCACAAGAGAATCCTAAATTCAAACAACATAACAATCGGTTTATATAGACTTAGACCTACGAGATAGTCAATGAATGCGACAATGCTCAGCATGCATATGTAAGCAATATAATTACCCATAATCAAACAATTGACATTTGACAGAGTCCATCCACGTATGATGACTTGAATGCACTACAGCTGAGGTATTTGCTTACCCTTATAAGCAGCATGTCGATACTCAGTGGTCTAATCCCATGGTTGGTTGATTTACACATAAATCTGGCTAACTGGATAACTCTTAATGATCTTGCACAGCAGTTTTAGTCCACTCCACTTTTTAAATTCTAAAATTAAAATGCAAATGGTATACATCTTCTTAGTGATATAGAAAAACGAGATACCTGGAAAAATTAGCAGCCTATATAACATTGGCCCATCAATTTCAGCAAAAAATCATGGTACATGATCAAATCCACATCAACTGCAGAAAGATCAGAAAATGCTAGGTTACAACAACCAAACTATACAGACAAATATACTTCTTTGATTATTATGTAGTAGATAAAGACTGTCCATTTTAGTACCAGCAGCTGATCCTGCACTGGAAGAAAACTCCACATTCATCTTTTTGGTTATCCCAAGAATCAACCCAGCCTACAAATAAAAAAAAGCCAAAACTTGATACAATAAGTTTTAAAAATAACCAGAAGGATAATTATAAAAAAAATAATATTCAGAAATTGCACAGTCGCACAGATGACATAGGGATGTTGAAGCCTCAAGATTCTAAAATTAGAATGAATAAAACAAGCAAGCAAATTAAGCAAAGACTACTAAAATTTCTTCTTGAATTATAACATTGACAATAATATTATGGAGGTCCGAAATACCTCTACGCAAGTATGGCAAAATAACTCATTTCACTCAACCGCAAAAAACTTATTCTTGATCATCATCAGAGCAACTTCATTTAGCATGTCAGATCGGTAACTTTCTCCATATCCTTCCATGACAGATACCTACCAAGCACGAAAGATCAGGTAACCATTCGCTAAAAATAACAAATATTACAAGATCTCTTTCAGTACTAAGTGAGATGGGATCATTTACAAAACATTTTGTTAAGAGGTATATAAAAAAAAAAAATCAAACATGATTCCAAAAAAGGAGCATTCATAAGTGAGTCAAGATTGCTGAGTAAAAATGATAATAATATAAAGCATTCATAAGGCAACCAAACCAAAAAATTATAGCCTTGTGAAAACCAGCAACAAGTAGAGTCCTAGGATTACTTTCGCACAATATGGAGCAGTGCTGAATAAATCAAGCAATCAGCAATTGACAAAAAATGAACGAGGTATTATCCCTACTTTCCAAACCAAAGGGATAATCATACCATAACTAACATAACCTTATCTATCAGAGCAAAAGACACAAAGGTGAAAGTTGAGGAACTTGGTTTCTTTGATCTTCTCCTTTGAACTGATTAATATCTAATTGATGCTTTAAAATCATTAATTCACTAACGAAAGCTGGACAGAAACCAGTGAGGACATCAGCTGTAAGTAAATCTTGACAGCTTGATTAGAAGTTTTAGTGTGAGTTTGCTATTTTTTCCGAACGCTGCCCGCTCTATATAAGCTAGAATTTTCTCTTTTGAGAATTTCCCCATACTCTTATGTATGTGGAGTAGGAGTGGTAACTAAGCGTTATTATCTTCCTTATATTGGATATACCTCCAAATTTTCAATCAATAATAAGAGTTTTGCTTATAAAAAACAGTAAAATAAATCTCTACTATAAATTGGCTTCCCGATGAAAGATTAATTATAGTTAACCTGTGCGAACCTCTGTTTGGTTACCCATATCATTGATTTTCTTGGCAGCACTAGTTGAGGCGGTGGTTAACCATGAAATAAAACTGCTCCGTTCGTTTCCTACACTCAGCAAGGGAAGTCAGAAATTCAAAACGATGCATAAGATGATGAACATGTAAATACTATCAAGTTACCGATTAATTGAGAATAAAACCTCAAGAAGCCTGATGATCACGAATCTCCTTAAATTCTGTAGAAACCAAGAAATCTGATCAGAGGTGTTAAGAAATAGAAATAAGGATTGACAAAGATTTACAGTCCTGAATTTAGACCGAGTAATATGAAGAAATTAAAACATATTTACTATTCACAAGGGATATTATTAATAGTTCATTGTCCATCGAACTAAAATGCACACCACCTAGACTACAAAATAATCGATACACGTGACACACCACGTAAACTATGCCCATTCTTATCTATCAGAGCTGAAATTGTAAAAAATTACTAGAGTGTTTCATTGTCCTCGTCTGCTAAATGTAAACTATGGAGAAAAGACCAAAGAGCATTTTGATAATCCTTTGCAAAACTTATATCTTCTGTAGCAACTACAACCTGTCAAAATCCAGTCACAATACTTCAATGTGGTATGAACAGAAAAGCACACAACTCTCACACCTTGGAACTTACAGGCAGCTGCCCACAGGTCTGAATATGCCATTTATTCAATTTCAATACTGGAAGTGACTTGATATGTAACTCTAATAAATAGAACTCAACCTAACCAACCATGATCATAATCAGTAACAACTAACAAGGCTCCAGAGTGTAAAAGTGCACTCTACACATAATCAAGTAGAATCTGGATGTTAGGTGAAAGGATAACGTTGTATCCACTACTTACACAAAAGCCACCATCAACAAATAGAAAGAAAATATGAAGGGAAAAAAAACCAAGTATAAGAAGACATTATAGCATGAGTCAATGTGCAAAATATTTACCATTTGAAGAGGATTGTTGCATTGACTATCTGGTTTAGCAATCCTTGTTGCAAGCGGCTCGATAAGCATGTTACTCCCGTCAACCTATCCAAGCACTAGCAGTCATCATGTGGTCTCCCAATTTTCTTTACGAATAGTTACTGCCGGATTATTCTCAGCCGAATACAGAAGCTCCATGAATGCTTCATCACTACTAATTACCTGCACCAAATAGCACAAGTTAGGAAATGTTATCGAATATTCACAGCTCTTGCCCAGAACTGCCACACAATAACAGCCGAATACCTCGTGATAAGCTTCAAAATTGTACGGCAGTATAACAAGGCGAGGGCAAAGATCCCTAGCATCTCAAGCAGATATTCCTACTCGCACACCTAGTACCTAAACAGACATTGTTTCACTTTCAGATATATAGATACACACGATTATACGAATATGTAGCAACACAACCGACGGCTATAGTTATTGGAGAAAAACTAAAACATCTGGCGGGGAAATTAGCATTTAGCACACATATTTTCTGTTGTTCCTCTCGGATTACCTGAATGGGAGATTGGTACTATACAACATAGTTTCCAGTTCAACTCGTATGCAATTTTAATCTCTTATCTCAGTTCTAGATCAACTTTATAACGCCTTTCATGCTACACTATGTATGCTCGAGTTCCTATAGCAAAACATAAATACTCTGAATTTACTAGGAGCACAAACCAGTCCCTATCAATTCAAAGCAAAACATAAATACTCTGAATTTATCAATCACTAGACCTTCCATGCTACATAATTCAACTGCAACATTACTAGGAGCACAAACCAGTACCTATCAATTCAAAGCAAAACATAAATACTCTGAATTTATGCATATCGAAGCTCACGCATAAATAAAAGTGTAATACCTGTCCTTGAACTTGTTTGGCCATGTGATACACAATAGCAGCAGACGTGACAGTTTTCCCTGTGCCAGGTGGCCCTTGTATTAGACTAATTGGCTTTTGAAGGACACTCTTCACAGCAGAAACCTGTGGTATCAAGGACGAGTCAATTGTTATCACAGTTCAATTTGCTCGATTCTATAGCAAGATTTGTTGAGTTCAATATCATCAAAACTGCATGTAACTCACAATATTCCCCAAATTCAGCACATCAAATCCATATATTTGTTTGAAAATGTTGGATCGTGACAGCTTTACAGGTAGGCAGCATAGTGTCATATCTCAAATGTTTTATAAATAGTTGAAGTTTGCAACCATTTTGAACGCTGGAATATTAACTCAACCTTGATTTCCAAATTAATATTACAAGGAAAGGTCTAGTGATTGCCAATCTAATGGACAATCATGCTACAGGTGTTTATTAATATTAAAGAGAACACACGTACAGAATAAACTTTAACTGAGATGCATTCAACTCAGGGAGCCCTGGAGCACCAAAATGACGAGGCAGTGTGTTACGAACCATCTGCACTTCAACTTCATGGCCTAGTAAATGGTGGTAAATGTATCTTCACATAAAAAGAAGCGATCACAATAAGTTCACCAACGAAGTAAAATATAAAACATACAGCAGACAAAGACTAAGAAGCATACTTTGTCATAATCAGCTTCGAGCTTGACAAGTGGTGCGAAGACATTTTGGTACTGCAACAAAAAAACAACTATGAGTAAATGATTCAAACTGAAACAGCTTAAACACCACATGAACATAAATTCATTCTTGTTAGTGCACAAACTCTGCGTACAACATTAGTTTCAAAAGATGAATGGCGCCAGTAGTCAGGTACAACAATAAAATAAAAGATGGCTCAGACATTCATGTTATATAATAAGTATTTGTAATCAGAATCAAAATACTTAAAATACACAAACCTAATATGCATCTTCATACTTCAGTACTACAGGCTGCGGTTCATCGTCAATGCCAGGTTTTTCAACATCTTCAAAGGTAAAGTTCTTCCACTTTATTAATTTGCTGAGCATTGATTTGCCGTGCTCTCAGTTGTTCCTGCTCAGAAGGGATCTGCACAATCAAACTAATCAGAAAACATGAAAATGAATTTTACTCATAATAGTGCTGCAGAAGTTCCCTCTAATCTTAACAAGCCATTGCAAGAAACACTTTATACTTAAATTCCATAGTTCCTACATCTTGCTACGAAATTCCACACTTGCTGGAACCACTAGCCCTATTCCAGTATCACAGCTTATAACGTCCTAGGATACGTTTGGCTTCTAGAGTGACCTTAAACGGCATCCAGTTTTATAAATAATTTTTTTAAAAAAAACTCACCAGATGATTAACAATATGCGAGCCTGATGTGTTCCCTCTCGAATTGCAAAATCACTAACAAAATACTATTACTCTTCATGAAACTTTACTGGAAAACAGATTCGTCAAATTCCATCAACATCTGACGCTATCACCAGACTGCAAGCCTGACCGGACAGATTGCAAAACCAGCCACACATACAGACACTACTAGAATATTTGGCTTTCCAGCATCAACACCACTGCTAGTATTACATGCTTCACCAGCAAACTGATCATGAAGTTTCCTATTATTCACCACCGAGTAACTATATTCATATGATCATATCACACACAAACAAGTTCACGTCAAATCTGCTCAAGCACTCACAACATAAATAACCTTTCCGTAAACAAATCTAAATCTCCATAACAGTTTATGAGTCTGAAGTTTAGAAAACTACCTATCGAAATCAGAGACCGGAGCGCTACGAAACGACGACCGCGAAGAGGAACAACACTTCCCGCCCAAGGCCAACCCTAGGGTTTTCCGATTCTTCTCTTCTTCTTCTTCCCAACGCCACCACCATCGCCGCTCCTCGATCGGTTCGAAATCGCACTCCGATTCAACTGCTTTCCACTATTTCCAAAACGAGCCAAATCGAAACTCATCGCGCACTCCACAAATCAGAAAAATACACGAAATCGACAGTATCAAAACCGACAGCCGGTGATCAAAATCGGCAAAGACGATCCGAGAGCGCCGGCAAAGACAGCAACGGTGCAATTTCGCCAAGAACGAAGATTGACAAAATACGTGAATGAAAATTTGAAAACAGAATGAAGCATCATAGATATTTATAGAAGAAGATTGACAATAGCGTGCGTGAATGAAAACCGTTAATGCCAGGTTTGCAGATGACGTCATCTTCAACTTTGCCTTCGCAACGAAGCCCTAAAGTAGGCACAAATTTAGAATGCGTAACTGTGAAACGATATCCATCTGTTCATAAACTTGTAAATTTGGTCCTGTAACTTTTACAAAATGTCAAGTCTGCCATTTTGACAATTAATTTACAGCTATGGTATTAAAGATGTACAAATTGGTGCATTTCACCAACTGCAAGATGAGTAAAGAAGCTATTACATGAAACATGACATTTATCCTACTGAACACATTTTCAAGCTATCATGAGTATATACGCAGCTGTTACTATTGGTAAACGCATATTTTTGTATCGAATGCGTTAACCTCCTTCGCTATTTGATGAACGAGAGTAATCAGGTATCATTGATTCACTGCTAGAATCTCTCGATGCCATCATATTGATCTACCGATACGTCAGTGAAAGAAATTAGATAGTATCGAAAAACAATGTGTCCAGAATAAATGTTCGGAAAAAGATCAGAATCTCACCTTGACTATTTCAGAGTTTGAGCTTGGTCTCATATATGTTGCTAAAATGCTCATATTGAATTCCTGGTGTGAAAATATTTCAAATCAGAATGGAAACAAAAGCTGTAGAAGGGTCTCTAGCAACTGGCAACAATAACATTTATTTTGAAAAAGCAAACCAAGCATGTTCACAGAGAAAATTTGGGAGAACTCACCCGGAAAGGATCACCCCTCAAAGATTGCACAAACATCGAACTTCTAGAGCCTTTTCCCTGCACAAATGCGTATCAAAGATTCTAAATTTAATCACGCAAGCGATAAACAACATGTGAGTGTTGACCATTTGGAGAGGGAAAAAATAGAACAGTAAATATTATACTGACCTCTAGAGCTATATCTCTGAGACGCCTGCCAGTTTGCGAACAGCAAACACGGACAACATGTTCATCACAACTGCCGCTGATAATGTAGTCACCTCCGTTCAAGTAATATGATCTCGTATAGTTCTGTGAACTCCCTGTTGATGGTATGTCAAAGTTCAATTGGAGCCTCCCATCAACCGTCAAGTACTGATTTACCTGTCAACACTTGTCTCATTAGCTACAAAGCCTGCAACAGAGTCTTCGCCTTATTCTAAAGTTATCTATTAAACCTAGAAAACGAGTAGAATGGATCAGTGAGATAAACAGAAGTGATGTTTTTTTAAGGTGTAACCTCATTGTCCACGGCTGAGGCTAGAAGATACTGGTCATTTGGAGAAAAGCAAACCATCACGTTGCCTCTAGAGCTAGAAACAGTGTAGCATGGTCGGACTGGTTTCTGTCGTAAGTCCCACAACTTAACATCCTGATCAAATGATGAAGTAGCAAAAATGGAAGGAGAAAGATTTGCAAACTTCACAACGTTAATATGCTCACGATGCATATTGGCGAACATTTGCAGGCGACTCCCTGTATTAAGATCATATAAAGCAATGTTTCTTGAATATCCACTAGCAAGAAACAGTTCATCGGTCGAGTTAACATGGACAGAGGTCAATTGGTCAAAAGCATCAAAGGTAACTGATCGAGGACTTCTATATCTGCTTGTACGTACTGGCTGCATATGCTCCATATCAAATAATTTCAGTGACCCGTTGTCCGACCCGGCGATTAGCTGAAAGAAGGTAATAGATGATAAAACAATTAATCAACTTCAATTTAATAACCAAGTATGAAAGCGAACACTACACTCATTCATCTGCAGCTATAAATAACAACAGAGGCTTTTATTTTCTATCATAAGGCGGGCGGATAGCCAACAGCAGCCTACATATCTAACTACTTATGAGTTATGATCCATTCAACGCCTCACAAAACTCCCTATTTAAAAAGATAGCACTAATATGTTATACTATTATATATCATCAAGAAGAAACGACCCCTCATAGAATGAAGTCCTTAATTTCCCATTAAGTATCTTTTAACAAATAACGAGCTACAACGCTCTTAGAAGAATGATCAAGTCATTTTTATGTTCTCTCGGATATTAGAGTTAAGTGACCAAGAGAATGAGAAAGGAAAAGGAAGATTATAAACGAAAAAGACAAATTGTATGCCCGCTCCTAAACTTAACCAGTAATACGATCATGTTGAAGAAACATACACTAATAAATTAAACCTTCAACTGGTAGAAACTATGGGTAACAACACGAATCACAAAGTATATTATTCCATAATCAGTCAGGTTGATGATTTAGATGCTAACCTTGGTGGGATACTTCTTAAGCCAGCATAGGCCGAGAACACTGTTCATTTCTCCATGTGAAGGGATATAACAAACAACTTCCCCATTTTCGTGATTAATGACAACTACATCACCATCCAGAGTTCCAAAAACCATAAGACTTGAATTCGATGGATGGTATTCAAATTGTCTTGGACGAAAACTTGTAGTTTCCCCTCCTGAATATCTGTTACTTACAGAGAGTTTCTGCAACAGAGGCCAAGCAGAAGAGCCCACTTTAGAAGCGCAAAATGACCTGGAATATAAATACTGAGACCTCCCGCACTTCAGATTGGGACGCTGCAGAATAGATCTGCTGGCAGAAACCTCACGCTTGTGCAAGATACTAACAACATTTTCTACGTAATTCCTTTTGTAAGGAAGGTATTCAAAGAACTGACAAAAGACCGATTTTGCCTTTTCCCTCTCTCTTTTTCTGATAAGCATGTTATCTAAGACTCTCAATTTGGGCAGCTGGGCAATGATATACTCTCTGTAATGCTTTTCAAAGCATATAGGTGATGAATTAACAGGGATGTAATTCACCCAGAAATTCATATGGGATGAGAGATCCAAGGAGGTAAAGGCATCCGACGATAAAACTTCATTTTGAGTCCGCGTAGCACCTTCCACAACCTAGAAAACATTTTACATAACGAGCTTCTTTCATTGTCTAGCAAGTAATATCAGGGGGATGAAAGCAGCTTAGTTTAACAATAAGATTAACGCGTCGGAGCCTTTTGCTTCAACAAAAAAACCGCCCATCATCCCTAATACAATAACAAATAGATAAGATGGTATGATTGTACCTCATTGTATATGTCAGTTGGTTGGTTGAACATAGTAGGCTCATTGTATGAAAAATTCTCCAACCCATAATCCTGTTGATGACTTGAAAAATCTATCTCACTATCATCTGAGGAATCATATCGCACGCTTGGGGAATCATGAGTCGACATCACACCAGCGAGCGAGAACAAATTATTTATCAGGCCTTCTGTGTGTATACTTTCATATGCTGATAACCAGTCCATGTCAGATGATGTGCTGATAGAAGGAGAAGAAGAAGGCTGGGACGGTGATATGTTAATATCCTTCAAAAATTTGGATGCAGGGCAAGGGCTTGTATCATTACAACAGATGCACTTTTGAAACCTGAGTTCTACTAAAGAGTGAAGCTTAGACAATGCTGCAGTGGATGTCCATAAGTTTGAAATTCTTGTTTCACACATTGATAGGCACGTCAAGTTTGGCATGCATGCAAAACATTCTTCCTGGAAACTGACCAGTGAGGTGCTGAAATCCAAATTAAGAGTATGCAACTGCATGAACTCGCCAGTCAGCTTTATCTTTCGAAAATGAGAGTATTTCAGGTTAAGAGTTTCGCAAGCCAAGCCTCTGCGAGATAGATCCCTGAAATAAAATTTTTTAGTAGATGAAGAAGTTAGGCCAAATAATATACAACATTGTTAAGTGATACCAGGCAGAAAAACAACGTACCGTAAAAAATTCTTTCCAAATGGCCAATCAAGAACATCCACTGTACTCAACTTTCTACCAGCCGCGCGCATCAATAACAGTGCATATTCACCTTTCAAGGAGCATGAAGAAGTATTACTTATATTGACTGCAGCTATGTCAGAAGCTTCAATATCCAATAATAAGCTAAGAAGAGGATAGAAGTCAGCATCCTTTACGCGATCTAAATGAATATCCAAGCTGCATGTCTCTTTTCGCAATTTTTTAATTCTAACCTGAAAAATATGTTGGTAGAAAGACGTTAAGTAGCATGCACTGACTATCATGATATCTAGTAATTGACAGAAAAGTCCATTTCACTACGATTGATCTAGAATCTATGCGATTAGTCTTTAAGTTGAAAACTTTAAAAAATGGTGGTCTCGTGACCTAATATGCTAGGTAGCATTTGAGACAGCATGTACATATAAAGGCATGCTACGACGTTATAATACAAACCTTATCCAGGGCACCCAAAATCTCTTTATGAGGTGGGATCATCTTTGCCTTGCAATTATCAAGGTACCTGGGGGTTGTAGAGACATAAAATTGGCATCAAGAGGCGCAAGCAACAAACCTTCAGGTGCTTGCAAGCAAAATAAGAATAAAAAAAATATACTAATTTGGAACCAACAAACTTTCACTCAAGCATAAACATTATGAGTTAATAAATTTTGTTTGATCCAAAAAACAATAAACAGGCCACCAAACCGACAGTACCACATATCGACCTGACCTGAGCATGTTAGAGACTGACAATATTTTCCAAGTATCTATAACCTCAGATTCAACGATCATGACCTGAGCATGTTAGAGAATACCACAACCAACCCTCATATTAACACTGCAGTTAATAGGCGCCTGAAACCAGAGTAAAAAACCTGGCCTCTACAGTTTTTCTCAAACTCCAATCTCAGTTTCTGCCATCTAACTACAGTGAAAAATCAACTATGACTTAAACCCAACTCAACCCATCTCTTCCTTCCTCCTCAAACTGTTACAAATCAAACCAACCAACTTCATAAATTAAAAATAAATCCAACATTACTGGAAAAATTAATAATCAAAAACAAAACAACAAAGTCAATCAACCTCGAGAAACATTAGTGATCAAATTACAAAACAAAGCAAAGCTTCTTCTTCCGTGACCGCCCTATAAGAAGGATAAATAGAGCATTATATTTCACATCAATAGGCAAAAATCTCAATTCACCTCGCTTCCAGGATCGAACAATTCATAGCCCTATCTGAAACCCTCAATCGATCACCACAACGACCTTCAGCAAATCGCCTCAAATCCTCAATCAGCACCCCTCCGAAACACGAATCGAAGATTCCGACTCAAACGAGACTCTTCGGACACACTCGCTGAATTTCGGGTCACAGTTTCAGAGTTTTAACGACGAGGGTGGACGGTCGGCAACGAAATCGTAACAAGGAGATGGACAAGGATCGAAGAGAACGAACATAACAGTCGTCTCAGATTCTCTGTTGTGGGCTTATTGGGCTGGGCCTTGTTAGCACGTCGAACTTATTGGGCCTTATTAGCCCATTAAGGGTTGTTCTTTGGGCTGTGATGGTTTACACGGGCTGATGGGCACGTGCTGAGGAATAATTTAGCGGCGTGAGGAAGACAAAAAGAATGCCATAAATACACAAACTACACTCGTAAACAATTAGATACATAAAGTTTATACAAGTTGGGTGGTACGACTTTATAAATATATATTATTTTTTATAATTTAATATAAAATTATTATAAATAAAAAATTGACAATTACATAAAGTTTATATACTACTTGATAAACTGACGTGGATCAAAACATGACCTAATGACAAAATAAACGATACATATTTATCAATTATAATTTGATTCTCGGTAGTTATAGGAGCTGAAAAATGATGGTGTGAAAATGATGTATAGCTTTGTTGCCAAGGAACAGAACGTGTGAAAAAGCTAATTCCATCACTTGTCACATGCAAGTAGCCACCTTAGTTAAAACATGCCAACAAGCTATGAAAGTAACTTTTAAACACCATAAATAAATTCACATAGTTTTGACACATTTTAAAATAGATTTTATAGTTTAATTTATTTTTTAATTGGGCTCCATACAAACTTCGAAGGCCCGTTAAACAAGGCCCACTAGTGCTGCAAGCGCACTCCCATATTTGAAAAGAAAATTTTTAAATTTTTACTATTTATTTATAATATTCCATAACAATCTCTCCATCATTTTCAAGGTTTGTTTTACATTTAACTAGTGATTGTGGTGGTGTATTATAAACTCCATGTTACAGTTCGATTCCTGGTGAGTGTTAGGGCTGAAGCATTTTTTTTATTTAAAAAAGGTTAGTTTTACATTTTGTGTAGTTAATAAATAATAGAATAATTGTCTGTAAAAACCTGAATAAGATACTTAAAATTAGCGACAAATATCCTTACATTAATAGTTGACATCTTATGCTAAGGGGTAATAGCATTTAGAGTCTATATCAGATATTAAACTGATAAAAATAATATTATTGCACTTAAATTTCAGCCAAAAGGTCAGAAATTTGATATTGAAATGGTACTTTTTTTCAAACTATTAAATTTTGTAATCATATCGGATTTGGAATAAAAATTCGTGAAGTTAAATACAGCCAATTACAAAACAATATAATTTTAAATTTATCTTTTTGACATTAGACTGTATTAATTTATATCTTTATTAACCTATTTATATCTTTATTAACCTACGAATTATTTATTATTTTTTAAATCATTAGTACAAGGATACTGAGCGCTTAAATTACTACGTTGGTCTCCGGCGGGCCTCGCCACTTTCTCGCTCAAAAAAAACTCACGCGATTTTGCGAGCGCGTGACGTCACAGCCAGGTTCACGCCTTATGCTCTTCTTCCGATTATAAAACCTAATCGCTTCATCGCCATTATCGTCTCTCTCTCTGTCTTGAAGCTCGTTTCTTCTTCGCTCCAAAATCTGCTCTCAACTCTAAGCGCTCGTCTTCTTCCTCTGCGTCGGTTCTTATCCACTGTTCACCTGCTCTGATTTGTCACTGAGATTTCACACACTTCGCAGTTCTCACCACTGGTGGCTGTTGGAGAATCCAGCTGTTGCTGTTCTCCTTTTTGCTTAATTTTTTTTTTTTTCAACTGAAGATGTGTGTAGCTTTGTTTTTGGTTAGTGTGTGCAATTTGAAACTCAAATCGAGTTTCTGAAGGGAAGTGTTAGTGGTTGGTTTTTTGTTTTCTGGAGATTGGAGTCGAGTTGAGGTTTTTTGAGATGGAGAGGAAGCAAGGGTTCTTCTCGGCTTTGAAAGATGATGTGGTGCGCGGACTGTCGCCATCGCGGATGCGGAGCGGAAAGAGTCCGGCGCAGAGCCGGTCGCCAATGTCTGGTTTGTTGAACAGGCGGAAGGGAAGCAGTAATGGTGGGTATGGTGAGCAGTCCACAGCGAGATCCGGGAATCTGAGGCCGGTTGGGGAGGCGTTAGCGCCGTTGATTGAAGGTCCGGATCCTGACGGCGGAGGAATTGGGGATTCGAAGCGGAGTGGGTTGGGGAATTGGATGAAGGGGCAGCTGTCTAGGAATCCTTCTTCTGCGAATTTCAAGAAGCGTTCTGATCTCAGGTTGCTGTTAGGTGTTATGGGTGCGCCACTTGCTCCGGTTTACGTCAGCTCTACTGATCCGTTGCCTCATCTCAGCATCAAGGACACGCCCATTGTAAGCTCTCTTTTCTGCGTATTTCTGCATGTATATATTTGGTCTCTACAACTTCAGGCTCATTTTATTTACCCAACTTATTTGATGTCCGAAAAAAAAAACAGTTCAATTGCTTATGTGGTGAATTGCTTAAGGAGGGCAATTACATGTAGCCATAAATATCTATGATTTAGAGCCAGCATGATCTAATAGTTTGTGCTGTTTTGAGGGCTAATGGGTGTTTATATTGTTGTGATATAATGGAAGTGTAGGTCATGGCTTTAATGGATTCTTTTGGGGTGAATTGATTTCGATTGTGTCCCATAAATGGATGAGCTGATAGTAATTTGATTTATGTTGCGCAGGAAACTTCATCTGCACATTACATTTTACAGCAATACACTGCCGCATGTGGAGGACTAAAGCTTCAAAACTCCATAAAAAATTCATATGCTATGGGTAAAATTAAGATGATAGCTTCGGAGTTCGAGACTGCTACAAAGGTGATGAAGAATAAGAATGGGCCTAGAGATGCAGAAACAGGTGGATTTGTCCTGTGGCAGATGAATCCAGACATGTGGTATGTTGAGCTTGCCGTTGGGGGAAGTAAGGTTCATGCTGGCTGCAATGGTAAGCTTGTGTGGAGGCATACTCCGTGGCTGGGCTCCCACACTGCTAAAGGGCCAGTTAGACCTCTTCGCCGAGCTCTTCAGGTTGCTTACCTTTGATAGATTCAGTATTTCATGTGATTGTTTTCTCTTTCTTTGGAGTTTAGTAATCATAACTTTTTCATGGTTTCTTTTAATATCAGGGGCTTGATCCAAGAACTACTGCCAGCATGTTTGCTGATTCCAGGTGCATAGGTGAGAAGAAGATCCATGGGGAGGATTGTTTCATTCTCAAGCTTTGTGCTGATCCTCAGACGCTGAAGGCTAGGAGCGAATTCCCTGCAGAGATCATCAGGCACGTACTGTTTGGCTACTTCAGTCAGAAGACGGGACTTTTGGTTTACATGGAGGATTCACATTTGACTCGAATTCAATCGAATGGCGGGGATGCTGTTTACTGGGAGACCACAATTAATTCATACTTGGATGATTACAAACCTGTCGAAGGTATTACAATTGCGCACTCAGGTCGTTCAGCAGTCACCCTTTTCAGGTTTGGTGAGACAGCAATGAGTCACTCAAAAACAAGAATGGAAGAAGCTTGGACAATCGAAGAAGTTGCATTTAATGTTCCAGGCTTGTCCTTGGACTGTTTCATTCCACCGGCTGGTCTGAGATCAAGTTCAGTTGATGAATCTTGTGAGCTCTCGCGTGATGAAAGGGGTAAGGTACTAATTGCTTTGGCTGCTCATCGTGCCAAAGGTGCGGCCTGCGGCACTCCCGAAAGAACATTACATCAACAGTGATAACTCATGGAAGATGAAAGTATAACAGTAGGATGAATCCAACGCAGCTGTTTATATTGGTAGTTTGGTTAACTAACTAGAGATGGAATATTAAAGGTTGTGAGCGAGTCCAAATAATGACTTATCCGGAAGCTGGAAGAAACTTGTCAAATGTAAATAGAAGAGCACTCTCCTCAGGTCCATATAAGATCTTTTGTGAATCCGCACAAGTTTGATGCAGATCCACAAGGGAGCTCTTAGTATTCCAGCTAATGTTGGAGCAAATGGAGGTTTGTTTTTAGTTTACCTTCCATGGTGAACAAAGGGGTGAAGCTTGAGTATGGCGGATCTATGAACCTTAAATGATAAACTGATTCTCTTGTTAAGAATTGCTATGTTGGATATGCCTGAAGGTGGTAAAGCAATACCATTTCTATCAGATATACCAGCGTATGATATACTTGTCCTATTATTGTAAATTGTTAGATAAGATGTGTTTTGGGAACTTTGGTGTGTTTTGCTAATAGTTCTTTTTCTGCTCGCCAGAAGTTTTAAGGATCTGAAGAAGATTCAAATAGACGACATTGCAGGGTAGACCATAGAAGATAGTGTTTTTTTTTTGCCTCTGTTTTTTTTTTCTGTTGTCTTTAAAATGTAACAGTAACATCTGATTCAGGATTCAGATTTTGTCAGTGCTTGGAAATTATCCAAGCACTTGACTAATATTGTCATCCTTACATATATTTTTGGAACTATCTTACAGCTCTTCTGGCTATATATGAGTATGACTGCATCGTGCAACATGCATTTTCACATCAGTCTTTCTCAGCTCCAGAGAATGGTCCCAAAATCGAAACTGCAGTGTCCACTGATTATCCAACTCCAATGGGCGAGAATGAACTCTCAGTCTCATGTAACTTCATTGTTCTTTATGTTATTGTAACTTCATATACATGCTTGATCAATGTCTCATAGTGCTCTTCTTGACAGGTACAGCTTGGGAGAATTGCCATTTCAATTTCAGCAGATGCTCAACAACACCACTTTATGCTTTCCCAAGTTTCTACCAACAGCTGTGAGTGTTCTTTCCTCTTTTAATGGCGTATCTGCAACTCTCACATTTATCGATTAGTTAATTCTGCAGGAGAAGTTTTGAATAAGATTATACCTTGGTACTTTATCTCTATTCAAATTGGACGGTAAATCTGATAAAATATTATCTTAACGAACCTTGGCGGGCTGGGGTACGGTCTGTAATTTGCATGGATGATTGTAAAAGGCGTTAGATGTGTAAGCATCATTGCAAATATGTCATGAGTTTAAAGCCATTATCTTCATCTTTCCCCACAAGCTCCACCATGCCATTTCACTGTCATCTTCTTTAATCTTCTTCTCCCCAGTTCCAGCTTGCTTTGTCCTCTTCTTGCTAACCTTATAACATTCTCTTTGACACGCATTTGCTGATAATGTATTCTTATTCCCACACTCCTCCCTATCTCCCAAAACTTAAATGGCGATTGTCTACATTCATTTATTATTACAGTTATGAAATCCATGGCTGATGGCCTAAGCTTCGGCCACGGCTATGACATATTGTGGATCATGTTTGCATCACCATTATGAGGTTCATGTATAGTCAAATTCACACATTGATGATGATAGAGTTGCACATACAGAAAAGTGAAATATTTGCTTTGTTAGCTTTCCTTTTTTTATTGTGGAAAAGGTCTCAATCTCAAGTAGCATCTTTATCATCCAATGCATTGATTTTGATAGTGTGAGCATCTCAGTAGATTCAAGCTTTTATTACTACTGCTTTTCTGGGTGTAGATTCAGCGTTATAGTTATTAAGCGAATAAATTCTAAGGTACCTAAATAAATGACTCTTCCTCAGCATATAACCACTAGCCACCGGCCCTTTTAAGAAATTCAATTCTTGTTTATGAGATTTCAGAAGTTCTATCAAGCATCTATATTTACGCCTCTGAAATCTGAATTTAAACATTTGCAGGAGCGAGTAAAGCACATGGCTGTGGTCACGCGGCCAGATCTATGTCTTTTGGCACCAGTCACCACCTTAAAAGCTATGAAATCCAGTTGTTTCTCTACCAAATCCAGCAATATTTTACATCTTGCTCCTTTTACAGGTAAGATGCTCTCTCCCAAATTTTACTTCAATAATGTATACACACACTTGATCATAGTGTTAACTTTTAGTAGTCAGTGAGATCCCATCCCAGACCCTCATAGGACTTTTTCAGAGTTTAAACTTTGTTGCATCAAAATATTGAAGTTAGGCATATATGCTAGCATTGAATGCAAGTAAAAGCATGCGTGTGTAGACAAGTTTTAGTGTGCGTTGAGTTATTTTCTTTGAGGATTACAATGGCATTGGGGAAGGGCATTCCCTTAGTTTATTAGGCCGCTCCCACACCCTTCTCTAAACTTTATCATATCCTCTCTTTCCATTCCTGGAAGATGGTGATCCTAATTTTTAAAGTTGACCTCAGGAGCTTGAATTTTAGGTTCCCATGTCCTAATGCCTTTACTGAAGTCCTAAAGACAAGGATTGAAAAATCATTAATACACCATAGACTCATATGGGGAACATGGGTTCAGATTATGTGGGTGCATGTGCCATTTGACTCACCAAATCTTGACATAAACAAGTGACCTTGTACCATACCAACCCCAGATGCCAGGATTTTAGGTGTGTTTGTTTATCGGCAGACCATGTTGTCTCTGTCGAAACTAAATTTCCCATAACCACCGTAAGTCACTAACCCTTGGATTTTAGGACACCAGCTTAGCTTGATACTTTTGAATTACTGATTTTCTTATTGGGCTGGAAATTGGGGAAGGTTTTCTTATTGGGCTTTATTGTGACGAAAGGCCCATAAAGGGCCAAACTGGATTACTAGACGACTGAACAAATCTCGTTATCTCCTCCTCCACGCTAATCTCCTCGTCGATTGTGCGTTGTACCATAGTGAACTCTGAAGAGCGAAAATGGCGATTTCGATTGGGGTTTCAAGCACGAGACTCGTCTACGGCGAGACACCTTCCTTTTCATCCTTCAACAGGCTGTTCACTCCGACGGCGAGTGTCCCTCACGTCGCTGTTGCTCGTCCTGGCCGGCGTGTAATCCGATTGGCCATATCGGCAACCGCGGCGAAGACGCCGGCCTCCGGGAAGCGCGAGCCGAGGGGGATCACCAAGCCGAAGCGCGTCTCGCCAGAAATGCAAGAGTTTCTTGGCGTTCAGGAGATTCCCCGCACTCAGGCGCTGAAAGAGATTTGGGCTTACATCAAGCAACATGATCTCCAGGTATGCGTTTTTCAGTAGCTATGTTAAGACTTGTGGTTGTTGAATGAAATTGTATTACTAGTCTGAATTGAGTGCCGCTCTAGGGTTTTAGAAGTGGATAAGGTTTTGGATGGAAGTGGACAGTTCTGCTGAAAGCTTGCAAATGCCTTTCTGTGATGAATACTATCCATTGATTAGAGATCTGTAAAACTGGTATTGAATGTGTGCTTTGCTGTAGTATGTTGCGCTACAATTGGTGTGTAGATGTGGAATAAGGGTTCTTGTGCTTGACATTTGTAAAAATAGGGCATTAGGGAAATCCCAAATTGAATTAGGTCATTGACGAAATCCCAAATAACAAAGTAGGGCATTTGTAAAAAGAATTCCATTTTTATGGCAGTTTGTTTATGTCTTCCGCGTCTTAATCAAATTGTCTTGATTTTGATTTTAGGCCGTGTGCTCCTGATTCAGATTCACCTTATCGTAAACTTACAACCATTCTGTTTTTTTTCCTCCAAATGCGTCGCGATTCCCTTGTCCCTTGACAGTGGTAGCTTGTTCGCTATTCTAAATGCTATATTCAAAAGGTTGTGTGTATTTGTGTCTGTGTCTATATAGTTACTCGATGCCTATTTTCCTGTCCTGACTTGCTCGCCTCTCTTGTGTCTTAAACCCAGGATCCCCAAAACAAGAAGGTCATCATCTGCGACCAGAAGCTGAAAACCATTTTCGCCGACAAGGACCGTGTTGGATTTCTCGAGATTGCTGGACTCATCAGCCCGCACTTTCTCTGAATTCAAATGCCTCTTTTTGCTAGAAACTGCACCACTTCGCCCCAGCTTCCTTTACGGTCTACTGTTAGCTCCGTCAGCAGAAACACTCCTGTAGTTAATCCTTGCTAGTTTCTCTACTTTCAGTTATCCTCGCCTGGTTCGGACAAAAAGTCTGTTACATTGTCAATATTTATGATCAAATTTATCATAGCTCTTCCATTCATAAGCCATTTTTTTTTGTTATAATTAGTTTTGTGGTAAATCGAGATGATTCGATTATTTCTAATTTTATTTAGGATTTTTATTGTAATAGTTTCATATCTAAATATACCTGATTTTAAAAGTATTCATTGAGTTGAGCAGTTAGGTGAAATTGTATCGAAATATTTTTTTTTAACTTTGAGGTCATGAGCGCCAGCGCCGCCGTAGCAGACGCCGTCTGGAAGGAGATCGAGTCCACACGCTCCGGTAATCCTCTCTCCCAACTCCTTCAGTTTCAACGTTCAATTCAGCCGATCGGCGTTCCAAAATCTGATAACATTCATCTGCTGGATTTCAGTGACGAACGATCAGCTCTCAGTGTAAGCTTTCTAATCACGCATCGCCTTTTTCTCTCCTTGTATGCTGGTGATTTGAAGATACCTGAAGCTGCGATGCAGATTGCATTTCTTGTTCGGGAAGAACATGGAGCGCGCGGCGAGGATTGTGGATCAGGGCGGCGTTAAGAGAATATCCGGCGAGGTGAGCGGGCGATGCATTTTTCAGGTGATCGGGGAATCGAAGAGGAAGGAAGAGTATTACTGCTTTCCCGAACATTACTGTGCTTGTTACTCCTTCTTTTATGATATTGTGAGTAGAGGAGAGCAGCTTTGCGTAAGCCTCCAACTCAGCTGGTTCAGTTGGTTTTAGGGTTTCCGAGATGAGTTTTTTTCCATGTGTTGTGCTTGTTGATGTGGTGGTGCAGTGCAAGCATCAGCTGGCGGCGAGGCTGGCCGCTTCTGTTGGTGCGTGCGTGGAGGTGAAGGTCTCCGATGAGCAGCTGGCTCTTTTGCTCTCCCATCTCTGATTTCAGCTCAGGCCATACAAAGTTGTGAGTTAAGTATAACCTGAAGCTTTTGTTTCTTCCCTTCAATGAAAACATCCTCTTTACTTTACAACAATTTTGTGACTGCTGGAATCAACATCTAACAATTTACATAAAGCCGATTCTCAGTGGGGTTTATGGCTCCTGGGAACCAAGTCAGGGATCGATTCATCAGCAGATCAGCTCATGGTGCTACTGAATTTTCCAGCATTTGTGAGTCTTGCTGATCTCAGACTTCACTTCAAGATCGGCTTGATTGGCTAGAGATACAGTGGTTCAGTCTTCTTGCCTTGGATATCAAGAGATTGCCTGTGAGCAAAAAACACAAAGGAGCCATGTCAAGAGATTCTTGTTTCTAGTTGGCTAGAAGCAGAAGAGTAAAGAAATGAGGAATTTGGCAAATGATAATGGCATACCTGAACAAGCCTCAATCTTCTGTACAGTGTAAGCTTCAGCAAATGGTGCACAGGTTCAAGCTTTTGGAGCTACTGCCCACATTTTTTGCACTCAGCCACCTCATCATCGTACAGCATACACACTCGGTATGGGACAAGCGGGCGGAGCAGACCTTAGGGGTTCCGCTTTATAGACCAAGTTCTGTGACTGTTGTTTCTTTGCAGTTACAGACCTTTGAAGAATCATACCCAAATATTATCCCACCAGGAAAGTGTACCCCTATAGCCATTTATTCTCCATCCGCTCTAATAACCTGCTCTGCTCATCTCTAGCAATATGGGGATCAAGCTCTCGGAGATTGGCTATGAATGCGCCTGCCTCATCTTTTCGTTTCAGTTTGCAGTACCAGTCCACGATGGAGTTATATGTGTTCCTATTTGGCTGAATCCTCTGCTTGATCATATACCGCACCACATCTATAGCCTCCACGAACATTGAATTTGCAGAGTAGCTTGCCACAAAGGTGTTATAAGTAACAACATCTGGACTGAGCCCAGCTTCTCGCATATCCGATAGCACACGAGAAGCTTCCCTCATCTTACCATTCCTGCAGAAGGCAAAAATTACAGTATTGTAAGATATGTTGTCGGGTTTCATCCCCTTTGCCAAAATCTCTTTCAGCACCTCCTCGGATGTTTCATAGTTTTCAGATCGCCCGTACATGTACATCAAGCTGTTATAAGTGGTCAAGCTTGGAGTAAACCCGGTTTCTTTCATGAAGTTTATTATCTCATTGGCTTTGGAAACCATTTGCTTCCTGCCATATATGGCCACCATGGCGTTGAGGGTTGTTATATCCGGCGACATTCCTTTCTTTCTCAGTTCCAGGAATGCACGTTCAGTTTCCGGGAGAAGATCACTCTTGCTATTTACAAGAACAAGTGTCTTCAGTAATACAACATGCGGCTCAATCACATTGGAATATATTTCTTCTGAGAGGGCTCTCATCCTCCCGATTTCTCTTCCATTGGCATACGCATGAAGCAGAGATGAATAGGTCAGCTCATTTGGTTTACATCGGCCATCCTTCATCTCAGCGAGTACTTTCTCCGACTGTTCCCAGAGCCCTCCTCTCGCCAGTGCCGCTAAAACAGCATTATATGTTGAAAGATCGGGAGTCACCCCAGATTCAAGCATTCGCTTATAAACAGCCATGGCCTGATCAAACGAGCCGCATCTGCTATAAGAACTGATTAAGGTATTGAAAGTGTCTCGCTCAGGAACAAACCCAGCCCTCTTCATCTCCCTGAAAACTCCTGAAACTTCAGAATCCATTCCGTTTTGCCCAAAAACAGCCAACAGCGTGTTCCATGAAACAATATCAGGAGTACACTGACAAGCCTTGATCTCCTCGAAAACCTTCATCATCTCCGTAAACTTCCCTCTATTCCCATGCATCTTAATCAGCGCATTGAAAGTGCAAATATTCGGCTTGCAGCCAGCATCCCTCATCTCCTGAAATATCCTCATTGCCGACTCATCCTTCCCATTCTTCTCAAACCCTGACAAGAGTGTCGTGTAAGTGAAAACATCCGGCTTCATACCCTTCTGTGCCATCAAATTCTTGAGCTCCACCGCCTCGTCTAGAAGCCCATCTCTCGCATAAGCTGATATCAACGAATTATAAGTCACAATGCTCGGCGAGAACCCATTGACCTCCATATCTTTCAACACCTCCTTAGCCTCCCTCGGCCGCCTACTCTTCCCATACACATCCAACAACGCATTATAAGTCACCTTATCCGGACTAAACCCTGCAACCTTCATCTCCTCGAACACCATCTTCGCCTCCTCATAAAGCGATCCCCGCTTACAACAGTTTATCAACGTGTTATACGTATAACAATCCGGATAAACTCCTTCACTCTTCATCTCCTCCACCACCCCCAAAATCTTCCTCCAAGGCATCCCCATCTTCCCATACACATTCAAAATCACATTGTAAGTTATCAAAGTCGGCTCACACCCTTCCTCCACCATCTTCTCAAACACAGCCACCGCCTCGCGAAACCTGCCATTGTTAGCACAAGCAGTTATCAAACTTGTATAAGCATAAACATCCACAACAATCCCATCTTTCTCAAGCTCCTTCAACAGTGCCGCCGCCTCCGAAACTCTCCCATTCTTCCCCAACATATTGACAACCACAGCTACAATTGAGCCACTTACAAGCATCCCACCACCTCTCCTCCTCCTCAACCAATCCACCACCTTCACCACAACATCACATTTCTTATAAAACCCTAATCCCTTAACCACACTCAAAAGCTCCAACCTCAGTGACTCATCAATCTCATCCGACAGAAACTTGTGCAACACATCATCTAAACTGTAACTACCCAATTCAGGGCTGATGAGGATTTGTAGGACACCCTCTCCTTCAGGGGAGAGTGTGCCTGAATGACACCAGGGCTTGCCTCTGTTGGGGTCATGAAGCTTACCGATTCTGGTTCTGGGTCTCCGCTGGATTGGAGATGGGGTTTGGGGTTTAGGGTTTTGGCGGTGGTGGTGGAGTAGGTCGGTTAGGATTGGAGCTATGGGAAGCTGTGGCGTTTGTGGAGGGTATTGGGCTGGGAAGAGTGGTTTAGAGGGTGGTGGGTTTCGAAGGAGGAGGGGCAGAGGCATCTTCTCCGCCATTGCCAGATTGTTCCTTTTGGTTCAACTTGGTGAACAATAAGGGTTTATACTGTAATCGTAGGTTCAATTTACATTTATCCTAAATATTTAGTTTATTAATTTGTTATTATTTGTAATCTTCTCGAATGAAATTATAAAAACTAATATATATTAAAAAATAAAATTGAGAGAAAGAATTGTATATAGCCCTGTTGAAGATTGTTAAAGAGAAGCAATAGCCGCTTGGTACTGCAATGTCTTTTACTAGTATGTAAAATTCCATATATCAAACCAGCTCTTATCCTTAAATCTGAGTCTGAGGAGTGGCCGGATTTAAACTGAGTTGATGTCGGGCTCATCGGTAACGGAGGAGAAGATGTCAGCGGGCGGGGCGGTGGAGTGGGTACTGAAGTTATGCCGTGGTTTGATGTTTGAAGAGCTTTTGTGTTGATCCAGATAAACGACCACAACTGTAATGTCGTCGTGGAACTGACGCCTTGAGCCTCTGGGAATATCTCGTAGCTCGGTGTATGACATTTCTTTCTTCTTTGCAGCCTCGACGAGGGCAGCCTTTATCAGCCTCTTGGCTACTCCCTGCAAGGATATCGATGAAAGTTTCATAACCCCAGCCTATGGCGAGTTCTTTGAAAAAAATACAGTAAAAAGGCAATGGATAATTTATTCATGTGCTCACAGCTCTGGGGCTCCTGGAAACAATGTTAACAGCATCTTCATCGCTTAGTTGTTCCCAGAGACCATCCGAAGCAAATATTAGGAATAAATCTTCGGGCTTAAGCTTCCTGACATGGATGGATGGTTCTGCTGACATCACCGGCCTTTTTAATGAAATTGGATAGTATCCAGACTGCTGAAATTCGGGTTTCTTCAGATACACATCACCTATGGATCTTGATACCTAAGCGAGACAAAAGGAACATATTCTACTTTAATAACCAATGGAATAATGTATAAATTATATAATTTGGAATCTGTAAAACATTTGCACTATAGTCGAAGACTTGGGCAAAATCAGAATTACTGCTTTCTTGTCTTCAAGTCTTCAAAAAAAGTTGAATAAATCGAAGAGAGAATTCATCCAAAAAAATAACACCCGGCACTAAATCACAGACTTTTCATCTAAAAGAGACTCAGAGAAATCCGAACAAAGCTGAGAACACAAAGAACATAATAAAACTTTAAAAGGAAAGGAACCACCGAACAGGTCCTAGGAATCAATTTATCCGACCATGGAGTATCATAGCTCTGGCAAGGCTGTGATCCTGTTCCCAATCGGTAAATTCAGACTTTTGGAAATTAAGGGGATAAGTTGTCAGATAGTAGAATGAATGATCATTTCCACAAAGTGACGACACCTATGATTAATTACATGCCAATGAAAGACCAAACTGAGGGCTTAGTAAAATGAGCGTCAAGGAAAAACATACCTGAATGATACCCTTTATCCTCCAAACTCCGTGGCAATAAAGGACAATATGCGCATCATCTGGATGCAGCGCCTTAACCTCCTGTCTCACTTCCTCAACCGCAACATTATGATCTGTTGATAAACGTTCAGCCACCACACGACAATCTCCACCTCCACCTCCACGCCCAAGAACAACCCTCGAATCCCCCAAATTCGCTACATACAACTTATCATTTGAAATAGCCCCAAATAGGCAGCAAGTCCCAACTGAAGCAATTTGTGGCCTGGATGACATTGCTTGCTTCACCAAATGCACAAAACCTTCCTCAGTCGCACTGAACGCCTTCCTTATCACCTCTGCCGATAAACCTCCTTCTTCCATTGCAAACTCTGAACAACAACACAACACCAATTTCTTCCATAAACATAAATTTAACCTACACAAATTTTAAGATGAAAATCAATCAAGAAGCTTACGATTCAAATGATGCACGAGATGCTTCCGGACGAATCTAGAAGCTTCGGGGCCGCCATGTCCATCATAAACCCCAACAAACGTAGCGGACGGCGACACGACCACCTGGCTCTGATCCTCCAGCACCGAATTAGCCTGGATGACCGCGATCGAATACTCACCAACACCATGCGGCTTCAAATCCACATCCCACATCAACTCATCCTCCTCACTCCCGCCACGTCTCTTCATCGTACACAGATTCAGCTTCTCTCTAAACCACTGCCTCATCTCTGATCGCCGTCCGAATTCCGGCACCTCGTCAAGGTTAAAATCGATACACTGAAAAAAAAATCTCTCAGCGAGGGAATTCAGCAGGGACTGAGTCGTTCGATAGAGGACGAAAAACGCGGTTTGGAAGATGCGAGAGGAGGAAGAAGAAGAAGAAGTAGTAGAAGGAAGGCATTGACTGACTTCTAATCTTTTTTGCCCTAATTGTTCCCTCCGGTCAAGTTTTGAAAATCGTTTTTTCTTTCTTTTTTATTTATTAAATCGGATAATCCTCCTATGCCACATGATGTGTATAGGCGGTAAAAAAACGTCAAACATCTTAATGACTAGAATGTAATTGTTAATCTCGAGAACACGGCTTCGTTAGATTTATATAGAGTAAAGAAAAAAAAAATATGTTTAAAAGTTTGATCGAATAAAACTACGTCATTTTAACTATCATTTTGTTTAATCTTGTATATAATAAAATAGGAGTAGGTTTAATTAGAACAACAAATGATTAAAATTTATGCAAAATTGGGTTTGTTTCGTGATATTTTTGGGACTGATGATGATGATATTGGAAAGAAGTGGTAAGAACTGGTGTGGGGTCCAAAAGAACAAAAATCCCAGATAGATGGTTGTTCGTGGGAGCTACGTCTGTCGTAGGTTATAAGATTGGGGTCGTAGTAAGTCAACTGAAGTAAAGGCTTGGCAGGTTTCTGATTGGCTGAATTGCGTCCCTGGTCAGAGTTGGAAATCTTGCAGCTATTGTGGGACACAAAATGTTACAAAAGACCTGGTCAGAGGATGTTTCTGTCTGGTTACATTTTCCATAGGTTACAAGACTTTTGAGTCGAGAGGAAGATTTAGAAGAAAACAGTAACTAGGCATTGCCGGCAGGCAGCGTGGCGTGTCAGTTACGAGGTTATGCTTCTTCGACAACATGGGCAGTCGCCGCGGATCTGACCCCATTGGCCGAGGCAAGCCAGGTGAAACCTGTGGCTGCATGGTAAGCGAACTAGTTCAGTTCCGACCATAAACCTCTCCAAGCATATGCTACAATCCCATGAAACTAAGTCATCATCATCGGCGGCTTCACTGCTGTCTGCGCTGCTGAAGATTTCAATAGGCAGGGAATTAAGGGCTTCCTGTGTGAGTCCATTGGGTTTCTTGCACAGTTCTGAATGGAATACGGAGCTCGCAGAAGAGCTCCCTCTCGGCGAAAGTCCTAGAAAAATATCAGTCTCCCAATCCCCGACAGCTCCAAGCCTAAATTCATCGTTAAGGATGTTACTGATCTGACTGACATTCGAAGAGCTCCTCCTGCTCCGCCTAAAAAAAGTTTGGAATAATTTGCATAAGTAATACTCTAGAAAATAAAGTTAGAGGGGATTTTTTTTTTTCTAGCTTGCGAACGCTGACCTATCTGAAACAGCGGCGCCTCTCAATCTTTGCAGAAGTCGTTCCCTTGCTTGCAAAACAGCACCAGGGAGCCTTTCGCTGCAAGTCACTCTTGATCTGCTGCTCGGACCACTTAGCCCTTCTTCTGCTGCAACATTGTTTGCAGGACTGTATTGGCTCGCGCCGCCATTGAATTCAAAAGGCTCTCCCTCCTAGACATCGAAAAGGAAATTTAAGAATGATATACGCGTAAATGAATGCCAAATGTGTCAAGTAAGTTGGCTGAAACGAACATATTCATGCTAAAAAATCAATAGGCAACTTTTGTAACAAGAGCGTAGTCAAGTTAGCATAACATATCAAAATCCACTAACATTATCAACAACGCAACTCGTAAAGCCTCTGATCCTTAATCCTGCGCCAAACATCGCGCCATTCATAAGAAATACACATTAAACAAGCATCGATTGTCACCCTATAACCAATCATTCATTGGATCACAAAAGCAACACCTTGCAGCAATCTGAACCAAATTCGAAGCTTCCCTGACATAATCACAATCCGACAACTACTCCATAATCTAAAACAAAAAACCTTAAACGCATCAAACGCACTATACAACAATAACCCATACCATGACAGCCGCGCCATGTCCTGGCATCCGCCACTGCGATGGTCTCCGGAGCGGAATGCAGCCATCCAAACCCTGTCGCCGGCTACTCTGATGAACGTGCCCGCCAGAGCGACGCTCCAAGTGGCGGCGACGATGAGTCAAATCCGGAGCAGACTCCGACTCCAGAGCTGCACCAACTCGACCTAGCCGAGTCCTCCTTCCAGAGAAAAGCTCCGATGCGCTTGTCATACACAGCCACAAATCGAAAACTCACTGCAAAATCCAAACCCTAATTCCCAATTCGACCACGGAACGAATCACCCCAGAATCATATAGCATTGGAAACAGCGAAATTCCACTGAAACTTTCGCGGTACAATCATCGAGATATTCTCCTGAGAGAATCCGAAAGTGAGACAGTGAAGGCTTCTTCTACGAGGATGGTCGGTTGTTGTCCGGATCGGAGTCGAGACAAAACTGGCTTACAGAGCGCGTTGTGGATCACTACAATATATAGCATAAAACGAACGGTTGAGATCACTCCACTCATATGTAATTGAACGACTTAGATCACGACACATGGCAGGATGGAAGGCGGTGACTTGACAAAGCTTTCCCGTGACAGGCGGCGGCGCTTACCAGTCGTAGATTTTCGTAACTACCCCGTGAGTCACAGTCGTTTGAGTTTAGCAGAACTAGTGTCTAACTTGGACTGTTAATGGGCCTGGCCCATTTTAAATCTGGCTTCAGGCCCATTCATAAAACGCTGCGTTTGATGCGCCGGGCTGAACCATTTCAATATGTATAGAAAGATAATTCCTTCAAAGTTTCTAGTATTTACACTTGGGTCCCTTCACTATCATGTAACTTCATAATTTCCCTTTTCACTGCATTTATATTTACTTTTGGGTCCCCGTAAAATCATGTAAATCCAAAACTGCCCCATTTCCACTGCATATGATAATATATTTTTAAAATAACGAGTGGGTTTAGACCAAACTACTCTCTACTTTCCTTTGGCAGAAGTGAGAGAGACGCACGAGAATCCACCATTTTTCATCTCTAGGTTTTGTGCTCCAATGGGTTGCTCCGATCTCCGCCTCCTCCTCCTCCTCTCCCTGCTCCTCTCCAGCTCCTTAGCTTACTCCAGCAACTCGGAAGGTATATTTGCGCTCTAAAGCTTCCACCTTTTCTAGGGTTTACGCTGCAAAAATTGTTGCTTTAGGTCAATCGAGCGAAATTGGTTGAAACCCTGATCGGGTCTTGAGTTTCTGTTTGTGGGTTTTGCCAAATTTGAGTTCTTTGTGGCAACTGAATCTGGGTTTGGCAGAAATTTGAAATTTGTGGTTAACTTCTGCTGTTTGATTCTGATTGATTTTGGGGTGTTTTGCAGGAAATGCGCTGTATGCGTTTAGAGTGAGGCTTTCGGATCCTCAGAATGTGTTGCAGAGTTGGGATCCAACTCTGGTGAATCCTTGTACTTGGTTTCATGTCACTTGTGATGCCAGCAACCATGTGGTTCGCTTGTATGTATCCTAACTTATCTTCCATTGATTGGCTAATGATAGACCTGGTTATGCGTCTGTGTTTTTTTTTGCAGCTCTAATGATAAGTTTTGTATGTTTTGCGTCAACGGATTTGGATCATCCAATGTTGTTCTTGTATTGGTGCTTTTGTGTTTAATTGTTGGTATGTGCTTTACTGATTCTTGTTCATCTGCCGTTCAATTTCAGGGACTTGGGAAGTTCTAACATAGCTGGAACTTTGGGACCTGAATTAGGCGAGCTCAAGCATCTACAATACTTGTATGCTCTCATCCCTAGATTCTCTAACTTGTTTTGTAACTGGGAAGTTGATTTACGATTACTTGCAGTTGTCATTTTAGTCTTTTTGTGTGCGTGATATTTTGTGATTTCTAGGAGCGTCTTTCTTCTCTTTTGATGATCTTAGAATTGTTACATTTCGACAAGATGAAGTACTTGAGTTCGTGGATGTTCCTTTAAATGGAAACTCGTTCGAACAATGTGCAGGGAACTGTATAACAACAACATAGGAGGAAAGATTCCCGATGAGTTGGGTTCGTTGGAGAATTTGATCAGCATGGATCTGTACAGCAACAAGCTTGAGGGCAAAATCCCAAAGTCATTTGGCAAGCTAAAATCCCTCGTATTTATGTAAGGACGGACTGCAATTCTTTTTCGGATCTTGAATCCCTTAAAACCTTATACTCGATGTAATAAGTCTCTGATGTTGGTCGCAGGCGTTTGAATGACAACAAGCTATCTGGACCTATTCCGAGGGAGCTAACTATCCTCACTAACCTCAAAAGCTTGTAAGTTCATATGCATTAGGCTGTTGCTTCTGTTGACACCCATGACCCATCTGATCCTTGCAATACGGAAAATGTAGTGATGTCTCTAACAATGATATATGCGGAACCATTCCAGCTGACGGTCCTTTTGGGAGTTTCCCAATGGAAAGGTACATCATAATCTTTCATGTTTCATTTTGTGATTGTTATATGAACCAAACCAAAGACGCAAAAAATGCCTCATTGTTTCACTTAATGAGATTCTTTCAATCTGCATTTCGTACATTTTGGATGACTCTCGCAAATTGCAGCTATTTTCAGAAAGCTGAAACCATAACCAAAATGTTTATCGCAACTTATGCTCGACCTTTGTTTCAGCTACAAGAACAACACTAGGATCATGGGACCGGAGCTGAAGGGACTCGCTGCATATGACTTTGGATGCTGAACCAAGCAATCCTAAAATCCTCCATTGTTGGATTCAGTCATCAACCACGCCGAGGTCCAACAATAAATATATATTTATCATGTTGTGTTGTAAACTCTGTCTTTGCAAGACATGTTTAAGAATGTACATGTCAAGAAGTCATGAAATCTGTACTTGTAATAACATTGCCCACGTCACAATGATGCATACAAACTGATGAGGTTGAGCCTCATTGGATAATTATTGAAAAATGTTTCTAAATTATTTAAATTTTAAGATATTAAAACTTGACAAGTGGACAAGTTAATATGGAGAGAGAGAAGGGACGTAACTGAAAAGATTATTACCAATAATGGCAACAATTGAAACTAAACAAAACATTGAGGACTGAAATAATAATAACATAAGCATGTCGACCGAACGATCACAAGCCGAAAACGTTACGCGTAACCAATTGTACACGTGTCAACTTCTTGTTGGTTGTATTTACACGTGGCGAAAATATGGTGGCTCGCCTAATTTCTTGGAAATTAAAGTTGTTGTTTTTAAAATTTTCTCATGTAGAAATCAACTTGACAACGAGCTTTGAACAGCTCACATGCGGTGACGTAATAACGTGACAGACCAATCAGAGAGCGCGTGTATTTCACTTTCCCCACGCGCATTGTTGACCATTGACCGCTCTGTATAAAACCTTCTTCTTCTTCTTCAGAGTCTAAACCCTTCCGCAGAAATCGAAAAATGAGTGGCACCGTCTTCCTCCGCAGCGGCTGCCGGAGCTTTGTGAGCCGTCGGAGGACATTGTCGGACGCGATTGGATCTCCAGTGGCTGAAACGGTGGTGAGCCAGAAGAGGTTGTTCGGTCGGTTGCCGCAGTTGGTAAGAAGAGTTAGAGACTCGATCGAGGTGTCGCATCCTACATTTTTTGCGTCGGCGGTTTCTTTGTCGACAAGAAAGGAAGGTGGGGGACTTGTGAAGTGGTATTTGGGGATGGTGAAGTCACGGCCTGTTTTGACCAAGAGTGTTACTTGCTCGATTATTTACAGTGCTGCTGATTTGTCTTCTCAGGTTTGGGAATGAAACCCTAATTTTTGTTTTCATGGTGTTATCTGCAGTTGTTCCATTTGGCTGTTGTTTTTATGTGCAAGTTTTTAGTTTAAGGTAATTTAGACAGCTTTTCACATGAAGAATCAAATTTGGTTTTCCAGGTGGTTTTGCAGCTCCTTGTACCTCAGAGCTGCAATCTTTTATGTACTTAAACTGGATCATAGAACCAATTAGGTCTCTTTTAAGGCTAATGATAATCTTAGTCTTGCAGGGCTAATGTTTTACTTTTAAGGTGATTTAGAGATGTATTTACATCTGGAGAGTCAATTTTGTTGTTTTAGTTGGGTTTGCTGCTACTTATAATTCATAGTTGTGATCTTGTAAATTTACTTTGCTACGACTTTATGAAGGTGAATAGAATCAATGAATATACTCAGTTTTCTGTAGGTTCTTATAATGTTTCTTAAGTTTCTCTGAGATTGCATTTGTGGGAGTACATGTATTTTGATTGTGTATTTTTAGTTGCTACAGCTGATTGCGAAAATGTTAATCAAGCGGTTGTTAAATGTTTTTCAGACCCTTGCGCGGAGGGGTTCAGAAGAGACACATCCTTATGATTTTTTGAGAACTCTACGGATGGCTGGATATGGGATGCTGCTACTTGGGCCGACGTTGCATCTGTGGTTTGGTTTGATGTCGAGATTGTGCCCTAAGCAAGATTTGGTTTCTACATTCAAGAAAATGGCAATGGGCCAGGCTATATATGGACCGATTATGACTGTTGTTTTCTTTTCTTTCAATGCCGCTGCTCAAGGTAAATGAATAACTATAACCTACGGATAGTTGCTGCATTGTGTTAATTTATTCTTCTCCAGTAAAATGTTAGAGGGGGTGCATAGAACTGTTTTGGGTAACGGTTGGGCTTTGCAACTACCTACATTTGCACCTTGGCGTAATTGATTTCAATTCCATGACGAGGTTAGCAATGTGAAAAATATTTATCACCTTATCTAACTGAACATCTTGAATGGTGGCCTCAGGTGAAAATGGTGCAGAAATCAAGGCTCGATTAAAACGGGATCTGGTACCCACATTGTTCAATGGTGTGATGTATTGGCCAATATGTGATTTCATCACTTTTAGATTTACTCCATTGCATTTACAGGTATGCTGCTGCAGAACTTAATATTGTCCGGTGTTGCCTAAAAACAATGTGTTATACTCTTCATGTATTATTTGACTGAACTAGTTAATAATGGTTCTCCTTGTTTAATCTGACAGCCTTTGGTGAGCAATGGATTCTCTTATATTTGGACCATTTACATGACATATATGGCAAGTCTAGAGAAACCGACACCAGTTTTAGCTGATTGCTGATCCATTTACTCTTCATCTGTCTCGATACATAGCTGACTTATTTCTACATTGCTGAACCTTCATATTTCCCGACGTGGTATTGAGACAGCATGATATCGAGACAGCCGTCAAGTTAACCAGGTACTCTAACTGCAATGGAAACAGTCAGTCAACGACAGAGGCCGTATGGAATGTCCTGTAAAATGTAGCAGCAAATATGCCCCCACAATTGGAACATACATCCCTTGTAAGTTTATGCACACTCTTAGTCATAATGAAACTGCCTATTTTCGACCATGACCTGTTTCATGTTTGTGTAGTTTTTACATACAAGCTCTGTCAATTTGCTATCTCTTTCATGAGTTACATTCTTCTACAGTAAGCTGAGTTCATGAGGATAAATCTCAAATAACTTTTTAAGCCTCCTTCACGGGTTGCACTTGCTCAGAGCTTGATGGCAATTCTGATAGGAGACTCACAGAAGCTTCTTCATCTTTAACTTGTACTGTTTGCTGTGTAATGATTAAGCAAGGAGGTGTAGCAGCGTCGAATTTGATCCAGTCCTTCTCCTTTGCTCGAACGAGAATGGGGTACAAAAAAATCCCTGCCAATATGACCATCCCGCTCACTAGAAATGTCTTGAACGAGGCTAAGCACATAACAAGAAGCAGGAGAATCGATGGAGGAAGGCAAAGCATTATAACGCCGAATGTCTGCAATGGGACTTTATACGGTCTGTCCAAGTCTGGCTTGGTGATTCTTAGTTTGATGAATGCAGCGAATTCTAAAAGCATACCGATGGAATATAAGAAGTTTAGAAACTCGATAATCTCTTGGAAGCTCATCCATGATAAGAAAATGACGCCGGTTGCTGAGCATAGAATGCTGAAAGTGGGCGTCCCATATTTTGATCTGCCATTTTTTTTTTGAATCAGATTACTGGAAATCACACTAATGACAACCAAATACAGACGTAGATGTACCTTCGTGCAAATATAGCTGGAAGCATTCCTATTTCACTCATTCCCAGCAATTGGAAGGCGTCGGCGCTCATTTCTGCTTCAAATAATCCCAAGTTAGACATTGCAGCAGCCGCTTGGATCCATGACTTGAGCCAGAACCCTCCTATCAGCATCCCAACTTCTGCAAAATACCCATCACTCCACTCACTGGACCCGGAGCTCAGAGCTCCAGTTCCGGCAAGAAGTGGGATCAAGTATGAACACATTACCAAAACAACTGCTCCATATAGCGCTTTAGGAAATGTTTTCCCAGGATTCTCAACCTCCCCGGCAAGAGTGCTGGCCTTGTCCCAATAATTCAAATTCCAAAACATGCTATTAAAATACCCTCTCCAATCCACCTTCTTAAAATCTACAATCAGCCATTTACTGGGTCTTATCTTAGGAATGGAGAGCAACGACATAACTATGAATGGAGAAAGCGAGAAAATGGCAAGAACAACAGCCGCGAACCCAACGATGTGCAGCCCTCTATAATTCAAATATGTCAAAGACGCGGTAATACCAAGAAGAGCAGGAACTCTCGCTGCCATCCGGTTAAATACAGGCACCGAGTGTTTCAAGTAATCAAGAAACAACACTGGGTACAATGCATTATCCATAACACCACTAAACCACTTCCAAAACCCTTCCTGGAATCCCCAAAAGGGTCCGAAAGCGGCTGAAATCCAAACAACATATCCACCATTTTCAGGAAAGCTTGTTGCAAGCTCAGCTGTGATCAAAGCTTCAGGCACACTCCACAATACAGGAAAAATTAAAAACCCTAGCAGTGCTAAAAGTGGACCTCCTCCTGCCCTAACTGAATCCTCCACACCAAATGGACCCCCAGAAACCTCATAGAATATCAAAGCAACAAGTGGCAACACGGTCAACTTAGGATTAGGTTTTGCTACAGATTTTGCTTCAGATCCAATCTCATCTTCACCCATCAAATACCCAGATGGGAAATCAGCTGAAAAACTCCTCTTCAAAGTCGGATGCTGCAACCTCGTTGACCCAACAACAAACAAGATCTGTAAAACCACTGAAGAACACCCAAAAGCTGAAAAGATACCTGCTTTAAGGTTGCAGCAAATTTGAATGATTGAATCTGATCTCCAGCTACAGATTTCTTGGTGGGTATGAGTGTTTGGCTTCTGTGGATTTCCCAGAAGATTGATGAAACATCAAAGACAATTACTCGGTTCAATTGTAACCGGTTGGTTTGATTTAACTCGGTTTAAATAAATTGAACCGAGTCAATTCACCTATCAGGCGTGACTATCTGATCTAGGGTTTGTGTTGATGCCGTCGAGTATATATGGTATAGGATTCGCAGCCAGCGAAGCCTTCGCGTGTTGTGGATCTCGCTGCAGTCATCGTCAGAACAGGAGCTTGGTTCGACCATGGGTCACACCAACGTCTGGAACTCTCACCCCAAGACCTACGGTCCCGGCTCTCGCACATGGTAAGCAATCGACCTCGTTGGAGATTTTGGCGGATGTTGGTGATTTGATGTTTTCGGTGATCGATTGTTGTTGTTTACTATTCATCTGATTACCAGGTTTTGTTTTTGAAGTGTTGATTTTGTGCTTGAAATGAGTCTGATGGTGTTTATCAGTTGAGAGGCTTGATGTGCTAACTCAGTGGTGTCTGTGGCTTTTGTTGAGATGTTGAAAATATCTCAACTTGTGGTGGTGTGAAGATTTTAACTATAGGTCATCACTTTTTAAGCTACATAATCTGAATGGTGAGGAAAAGAATGTGCTGAAAGGTGTTGTTACCTTTGGTGATTTGATGCTGCCAGTGATCATTTTTGTTGTTTATTGTAGATGAAAATGTCTTCTGATTAGGAGATTGAGTTTAGAATTGTGGCTTGAGTGTATGATTTTGTGAGTAAGATGAGTCTGGTGGTGTTTGTTAGTTGAGGGGTTGGGAATGCTGATATAGAGAATGCTACTTTTTACATGAATGCTGTGGGCTTGGTTCCTCATGGATGCCGGTTGGTCTTACTTGAGTGTTCACAGTCTGCTAGCTTTCCGAACTGTTAGAGTGGATCATGAGCTGAACAAGAAAACACCCTTAAGTTATGATTTATATTTTGTAAGGATTATATTTTGGAATGCATAGTGAATTGGTTGGCTTTATAGTATAGATCAAATTGATTTTGATGTGTTACCTATTCAGTAGATGTCTCTAGTTTCGTTAGTTTCTAACTTGATTTTATATGTGATTGGTTACATAAGATTGAAATCTAATGAACAGTTGGGAGTTTGGTGCCTCTAATTGTCAATGTTGTGATATATTTATGCAGCCGAGTGTGTGGTAATCCTCATGGATTGATTAGAAAATACGGCCTCATGTGCTGCAGACAGTGCTTCCGTAGCAACGCTAAGGAAATTGGATTCATCAAGGTAGTATGCTCCGATGACCTCTTCTTGTTATCGTTAAATCAACCTGCAAGGTGCTCATATTTTATCCGCTCCTGCATGCAGTATCGCTAAATGCATCAAGGTTTCCGCTCAATTGGTTGGCGAATGGGCTAGCACCGAAGCAGGATTGTTTTCGAGAGCTCTGAAGAAACTAGAAGAATGAGCTTTTTTGTTCGGCTTAGCTACTTTACATACTCTCTGTCATGATACTTATTTTGAAATTTAATTTCACCTTCAAGATTTTGTCATAATCCATTCCTTGTTTATGCACTTCCATCATTTCAACTGTATGCTTCAAATCTCAAGGTTGCAAATATCTCTGGAGCATCTTAATCAAAACTTGGCTCTCTTGTTAAACCTAAAACCACCATTAACTGCATTTGATATCAATTCTCAAGAACATGGAGCTAGATGCATTCCAAGAGTCTCTCCATTAAACTGTCTGCAGATTCTCCAAGAAAAACCTCATTCCCACAGCTTCTAACACTGCATTTAACTGACCAGTTCCATCCAAAACTCTCTATTTTACTACCAACACAACCTTTCACTCCTCACTCAGCCTCAACCAAAACTCCAGGTATACATAGTCCTTGAAATCTGCAGTGATGGGGAGTTTTTGGATTTGGGTTTTCCTTCTGGCTGTTTTTCAGGCCTTGGCACTGCCACTGCTGTTAGCTGCTCCAATCAGATTCTCATCTTACATTCCTGGTACTGCAACTTTTTGTCTCTTTCTGGGTCAATTTCTCCAGTTGAGTTTCAAGCTTTTAAGCTCTCCTAAACTCAGATGGTAAGACCTGTAACCAGATTTGAATATGAACATGCTCATTTCTGACAGGTGGAGGTACCAGAGCAACCAAGCTATCTACACATGATACACTTCAGGTACTCACACAAACTGTAACCACTTTCCATTGACCCAGACCAACCCTTGTTTTCCATTGTTGCAGGACACACCTGATCAACAGCAACCCATGCTTAAAAACATGAAAGATGATGACCCAAGTTTGAAATTGGAGGATTACAACCCCACTGACCCATCTCCAGACTCTAGCACATCTAAAGTGACGTCATCCCCAATAGAGCATGGGATGCTTCTCAACCCTTTGTCCCAAACCAATCCCCATTAGACCATTTATACCACCATCTAAAGTGAGCTCTTATCATCCATTTTTGAATTCATCCAGAGTTCTTACCATGTTTAGATAACTTCAGTATGAAGCACATCATATCCGAAATCCCAAGGCTTTCCTATAAGCAGCATTTACTGGCATTCATGTAAGTAATCTTAACAGCACATGAATACTAATTGTTGCACAAACAACTGCAACTACTCTACAGAGAAATCGGACATCAGGGTAGAACTTATTAAAGTTGCATAACCACAAAACATGTTACGACTAAATCTGGACATGACTGCCAGCAGCAATCTGACCACATGTGTACTACAACCTTGTAAGATTTAGGTGCAAGATGCAGAGGAAAGATGTAAATTTTGTGGGCATTGATTCATTGATTATACAGATTACAATCAGTGTAAAGATGAGAATCAGCAAAGCTAGGTTTACTCATACCAGGGTTAATAACTAGGCAGCATAATGCATAAGAAAGCTCCCAAAAAAGTAGTCTGTAAGAGCAGATTATTAGACTAAGAGACTGAGTACCTTCGGTTTCTTGAAGGAGTAGACTTTCCTTCATCTGGGTTAGGACTCTCTGACGAATCCGAGCCACTGGTTTCAGCCACGCTACTGCCACCGCGGCCTTTGGAAGACCAAAGCCTGGTGAACACCTTCTTGGACATAAGAAGTCCCTTCATTTTACTAATGGCTGCTTTGTCAACTGAAAGTTTATGATCTCCGCCGTTAGTGGCTTTCTCATTGCCATGGCTGCCGTTGGCTAGTCTCAAGGCTGCTAGCTCGCCTTTCAAGGCCTTGAGTTCCTCCACTGTGGCTACAGCATCCCAGTCAGCCTCTTCAGTGTTTGTTGTAGCTGATCTCGAACTTCCATGGGAATAATTGGCTAGATCTTTGATGCCTTTAGGCAAATCGGGAGTGCTGCATCCTGAAGACGCAGCTGCTCTAACCTGCTCGAAGAAGAGTACTTGGACAACTACTCTCAACGGGAGCCTCTCATTTTGCACAGCATGCATGCTTGCATCGACTGATAGCTTCTTGCAGTCCATCAGCTTGCATATCTTTTTCCTGTCGCTCTTGGTGATTCCAGAATGTTCCTGCATTGAGGAAAAAATTTAGTAAAACAGCACTGAATTTTTCAGACAACATTTAAGACTGAAATTCAGAAAAACATCTATACCTTCAAGTATGTGTCTATTGCTCTGTAAAGCCCATCATGGCCGGGGCGATTAAACCCAGAAACCATCTCAGCAAGCTCAAGAAATTTCGCCAGTGGCAGATTTGGATCCTTTGAAATTTCAGTAAGGTAGCCATCTAATAATTTTGCAACCATAAGCTTAGAAGCTTCTGATAAGATTCCACCAGCCTTTCGGATATCTTGAATCTCATATCCATCAACTCCTTCAGTTTCCGCTTTCTTATCCAGCAGCACAAACTCCAGCAATATCTTACGCACTATGTCTACATCATAGGTCGTGCCTTGCCCTGCTGGTGCTCGAATCAGTAGGTCTTTCACAGTAGCTTCTTCCAACTGCTGACCTACTCGAGTTACCAGCTCACACTTCACCGTCTCTTCAAGCTCCAAAATGCTTGCAGCTTTCAACAGCTTGAGCAGGAAAGTACACGACAAGCTTCCCTTCTCAGTGGGCAAAAGCCAAACTATCTCATCAATGATAGATTGAGTCCTGCCCGTATCACTCGACTGAATCATACCCTTACTAAAGCCTGGCAACCACCGATAAACATAGGATTTCAACGCTTCTCCAATAACTTCAGAGGACGCTGTGCCTTTTGATTTGATACTGCTGATCACACGCTTGTACAAATCAATATCGAGTTCACAGAGGTCCTCCACCCACCAGTCCTGTGGTACGGAGCGGTTCCTTGCACCGGTGTAGTTTAATTCGATTCCATCCTCCTCTGGGAGCTTCTTCCTGTTGTAGGTGTAGGACCAGTCTACCATCGACGTATCTACAGCAACTTTGGAAGCAATGGACTCGATGCAGTGGGTGACCAACTTCAAGTCATCCGGTATCGGGAGCAGTGACTTTGAAGTTTTAAGGACAATAATAGAATCCTTCCAGCTGCGGAACACACTAGAGCTGAGGAATACCTCGATCTTGTAAATCAGATTGCCTTTCTCAACTGTCTCGTACATTTCCAAGTACTCAGCCGCACATCGAGCCATGACAACATTATACGCATTGAGAGTCACGGTCATACCATAGCAAAACTTCACACAGATTTCGAAGGCATTGGGACCACCAGGAATGTCGGGAACATTGACCTCATCAAGATTCGCTTCAGTTGCACTTGTCACCAACTTTTGCAGCCTTGCACTCTTGGAGAGTATAGGAAACTGCAGATTGCCAAAGTTGAATTTATGAAAAAACTATAACACGTCGAAGCATAGTAAGAAAAATCACATACTAAACCTTAGGCGATCAAACTAGTAAATCATATACCTTATGAAGATAAAACTTCACATCTGCCACAGTAATAACAATGTCGCTAGCCAAATCAGAAGCCACGTACCTGCACAAAAAGAAAAATAGCTATTCATATTTGAGGGAATAACTAAGTCATTTATATGTCCATGGAGCTGTCAAATATGCTATCAAAAATTTTTGCAAGGGAGGACCTCAAACAGCTATCGGAAAATCAAAAAAAAAAAAAAAAATTGTAATTGGTAGACAGTTTCCAGGGGCTGAGAATTTCACATATCATCACCATGAATCAATTGACCATATAGACGGCACAGATCCATTTGATCCCAAGGAGAATGATAACACTTTTTTTTTCAGGAGCCAAGGATCATTGACTAGTTTGGAGAAAAGAAAATTCACTGTTTTACGTTCTCATGAACAAAGATAGATGATGTATTAGATGGAAAGGTTGAAAAGCTTCCACGGGTTCCGAAGGCATAAACAGTGTAAGATCTGAAAAACAATACCTGATATTGGTGCCTTCTGTTAGGAAGGTATCCGGCCTTGATCCAAGTTTCATGAACTTCATCGCATCAGACTAGTTTCTTTTGTTTTTGGAGTAGACTTCAAACTTACCCTTTTGAAAACAATTGAGCAATCCCAACTAACAGATGATGAACCCTGGTTTGCAGAAACCCGCCTTTGATGATTCAAAAACCATACATTGTGAATATATATTACCTCAAACACCAGACAGCGAGATGAGCTACGGGGGCCAGAATTTTGCACGTCATCAACTTTTTGAACTACGAGATGTGGCGTATATTATGACAATGGACCGGTTGTATTTCAAGAAAAGGTTTTGCAGGTAAACGAGGGAGATTATTTGGGGTCTTGTATGGTGTATAAGAAGAGATTCTCTTGAACTGAAAGAGGGCTAAATAAGAGATTGTTTCCTCAGTCACCGGCAAAGCCCACGGTAGACGGGCACACTAAGTCAGCCAGGGGACACAGACTACAGACCCTGAGTGCTTAAATATTTTTCAAACCAACAACGCTTACAACCACAAATCAATCTCGGCACAGCACTTCAGCCATTTGTTTATCCAACTTCTCTGCGCTATGTTCTTTTTCCCCCTTTAAACAAATCTCAAAGATCCAAACCATCAAGGCGGTCCCTCTTCTCTCTCCCAATCTTAAGATCCAATCCTCTTATTAAACTCGACGTGTATCTAACAGTACAGATTTTCTTTTAACCGTTGAAGCTCAAAATAACCTGCAACAAGACAGCATCTTAGTATCAGTTGACGCAACAACAAAAACGGCAGACAACCAGCATATAACCAGTCAGTATATCTCAACAAGATAACATGAATGAATGTGAAGAAATCACCTTCACATTATATTAATGAACAATCAAACAACGACCAAAAGAACCTCTGCAGGAAAACGTTGAACTGGAACTAAAGCTCAACTAAACCCTCAGATGCCCATCATATAACACATCTAGCCTAATAAAAATCACTAAAGAATAATAAACCTAAACCCCATGTGCATTTGGTGCTCTATGAACCTCATTCAAAAGATAACCTAAACCCCACATGGGAATATGCCCAGAATCAGATTTATTAACACTTCAAACAACACAAACTAGCCCCCCACTGAAAGTTAAAGTTCCTCTCTTTGTAAACCCAACAATACCCATCAAACCCTAATCAAGAAAAGCACAGGAATAAGCAAACTCATCACATGGTTAGATACATACAACATGTTAAGGTTAAAGATCACCTGCAAGAACTTCACAAAATAACTTCTAAGACTCTCACCAGCAAAACATCAAACACTTGGAATGCAAAAACAGTAACTTATTACACAGGAACACAGCAGATGTGGTGCATTAATATTAGCACAAATTTGAGTTGAGTAAAGTAAACACGCCATTGTCAAATTTGGCACACAACCCATCAAAAACCTAAGAGATGACTACCCAATTGAATAAAACCCATCAGATAAAATGAGCTGTTCTTCTTACTTTTTTCCTCGGTTTCAAAAAGTGCTCCAAACACAAGGAAAGCACAAACCTAAAAACCCCAGTCTGGGAATTTGCAAACAAAAATGAAAAGATAAATTCGTCATTCCAATCCAACCCCTTCTTTTTCCTTCCAACAATAAATTCCTACCTCTACTTAATTGCCCTCCTCGCCATTAAAAATCTGGTTCCTTCACCAGTCCTCACTTTGCTATGTTTTGCACGCCAAGCTGACAATCCCACCTTTCCTGCCCCCCACATTAACAAATACACAACTTAATTACACACCTACCCCTCAGCTTCCTCCACCACACACATCCATCCCCTCTCACTGCAAACCCATCTCTGTTGACTCAAGACTTTATGCCGCCTTGGATGCCATTCAGGAACCAAAAGATCAGTTTTTTTTTTAAATGGGTCTGATTAAAGATGAGATTTTGTGACATGGGGTTGATTAAAGAACTCAACTTTAGGTCTGGAAGTATTCATATTCTCTTATGGAACACATCTTCCTAGAATAGTGCCTCCTGCATTTGTTTATGTACACTGATGCCTTGAATTATGCCCTGGTTAGATGGAGTAGTATCTTTAGTTTATGCAAAGGTTTGGTTGTCACATGGTGCTGACTGTGTTGATCATAATTACAGTCAAGAACTTCGTGCAGAATATTGAGATGAAGCTTGAAGATGGTGATGTGAAGATATGAAGATTATGGAGTAGATTCTCTTGGTGGGGATGTGTAAGTGTAACACCCTAATCATGTTCTGTCAAGTTGGGCATTCATATCCTTTTAGATTTTCATGTTTTCATTATAAGCCGGTCTGAAATGGGTCTGGACAAAAAAAAGGAAATGAGATGATTCTAGGGCAACCCTACATCCAAATCATGTATGCCCTTCATTAGCAATGATCCTCTAAACATGTAAAAGATCCTACATTTAACCAACCCACCAAGACTTGTAATGAATGAGATCTAAATCTAGGTAAAGTGCCAACATTTATATCCCATTGGTACTTAAGATGCCTATCTAGAGGCTTCTAAACTAATGGCAACCATCCCTACAAGGCTACAACTCACCACCACAAGTACTAATTAAGGAAATGAATAAAAGCTTTAGGGTCACTTTTGGGTTCCTAAATGATTCATCTTATTTCCTCACTGCACATGGCCATCAATCAAAGCCTTTGGGATCAACTTATAAAGGCAACTCAAATTTTTGGGTAGAATTAGTTATGGTCTCTTCATCCCTTACCCTACAAAATACTTAAATGTTATTTTAACCAAGTTTGGAGTTTAAAAGGGTGTTAGATTAAAAAAAAAAAAAAATTTCATGATGGATTAGCCAATTGGAAGTTGGGCTTCTTTGTTGGGCCGTTGGGCCCATTAATGAGCTGTTAAAAGCCCAATGGATACAGTTGTATATCTGGCCCAGCTGGCTAGAGGTCATTAGTTAGGTTGCATTGGCTCAGTGGTTCATCGGGTTGTTTCACTGAACCGAACTAAACCAAATGGTTTAATCTAATTCAATGTAAATAGGATAATTAAATTGACATTTCACCTCAATTACTTAATTCAAGTATTCAATATTAATATTGATATTTTATGTCAATATTTCAAATATTTCAATTTAATTAAGTATTTGAATGAATCGTTTAACTGATCTACTGAAAATTTAAATTCAACAAAACAGATCATAAAAAATCAACCAAATTGTACTTTTGCCATCTTCCACACTCAATTAGCCAATTAGGTAGCTAAGCAACACTTTTTCGAAACTAAGATATTGAATTAATCACGATATATTTTTTATTATTTAATGCATAGTTAAATCAAATACACGATATTAAATTAATTTATATAGCGCGTCCATCAATATACTCTGCTACCAAAATTTGTGTGCATCTTCATGTGATTCATTGATGATTAGAAGACACCCATTAGAAAATAATTGTGTAATGACCTAAGTTAGTCCTACCATAATTAAATCAAGTTGATCCACCGAAACTAATCATCATAAGCGGCATATTTGAGTGAAGGTTTTAGCCTTAACAATTTCCGATAAGCGTGTTTTTAGGGTCATAACCATATGGCTTGTGTCCTATAGGGTTACATTAGCTACATACATTGTATGACATTTAAGACATTGTCCCATTAAAATTAGAACAACATCTTCCTTTCGCTAACGCGGACTTATCTATTCACATGTCTTTTGAGTTATTTTTCTTAAATGGTGTATTCGAGTTCGACATTTCGTATGTCTTATTTTAAAGAGACTGATCTTTTAAGGAGTGGTATCTTGATTTTTAGACAGTCGTGTCTCGCAAGTTCTTATTGACAGAGTTGAAAGAAAAAATTTGTTCAATTCTATATGAAAATAAAGAGACGGGTATTAGAAAGACTGGTATAAAAAATAATAGACCGATCAATTCTAAATTTGTTTGGATAAATACAATGTTATCATAGTGAGAGACTTGGTTACTTTATTTGTTAAAACGACATAGTTTTATATGTTGACCGAAACAAAAGTGAAATAAAAGTTTGTGTATGTATTAATATGTGAATCAAACAATGAACAAATGAATAAATAATAAATATGACTGAAGTTTCTTCACAGAACGACAGCGTTTAGTATCTAAAGTTGACCTAAGCCGAGATCAAACACACGCGGTTTCTTAGACGGGTGAGGACTCTGCACCTCCTCCTCAACCCCTCGTTGACTTTTCTTCCCGTTGACTCCAATTCCCGACAACATCTCCGGCAACGCAGGCAAGTTCAAATCAAACCCACGGCTCGACGCAGCTCCGTCAGAAGAAGTAACTCCGGCGCTGCTGTTTCCACCGTCGTAGTGACGGCGCTTGTGCCCTCCCAAAGCTTGGCCGGTCGGGAACGACTTGTGGCAGATCTTACACTCGTGTGTCCTTCCGGTTGGGTTCAGAGCACTGGGGAGAACAGCGACGACGACGGCGGAGGCCGAGGCCGAGGCGGAGCTGTCGGCGTCTGGTGCAGCGTTGTTCTTGCGGTGGCTGGCTTTGTGTCCGCCGAGAGCTTGGTAGGAGGGAAACGCCTTGTGGCAAACTGAGCACTTGTAAGAGAGGTTCAGCATCACCGCCGACTGCGGCGGCGTGATATGTTTCGCAGCTTCAGATTTCCCAGTAACGCCGCGAGCGAGCATTATCAGACACCAAGCCAAATATTCCTCCTCGGTCGAACTTCCATCACCGATCTGACAACCGCTGTCTGAACGTGATCGCTTTGAGCGTTTTCCTTTAGACATTTTGTCAAACAATTGGTGCTCTGTTTCCTCGTATCCCGCCAAGTGGTTCGTCACCGGAGAATTCAACGCCTCCAAAGCCATAAAACCCAAATCAAACACCAAAATCAATCCCAACAGCCCAAAGGGTACCTTCAGATCACAGACGCTCAACCAAATCACCAACAACCGAGCTGATCCGAGCTCTGGTTTTTACCAGATCAGAAAACAGAGCTAGAGCAAGCCAAAGAGTTTAAATCTCAAAATCTGTTGAAAGAGTGTTGTGAATATGTAAATGGGTGTCGATATCTTCACTTATATACACCATTAAAACACTGAAACGGATCGAATTATTGGCAGAAGATGGTGGGAGTGAAGTCGGTCAACAAGAATATACAAAGCAGAGTAGTGGCATAGTGATCAGTTTTTGACCCGAACCCGTTTACAGACGGGTTCAAACTTCAAAGTCAACGCGCCGACTATTCAATTCAGTTGCCAAACGTTGCACTAACACGACCCGAACAAGGCTTGAATTGGAGCTCAGTGACTCAGTCCACTTGACCACCCCACCGCGTGGACCAGGTTGCACGCTTTCTCTTCACCAAGTGATTCCCATCCATATCAAAACGCCAGCGTTCGGCGTACAAAAATTTTAAACGGCGACGTTGTACTCTTTAAAGTTAATGAAGCAATGATCTCATGGTTGGCTTTTAGGCTATCTAGAAAGCCACCATGTTTGCATCCTTGTTGTTGCCATGAAGCATCCTACACTTCCATTCTCGTATAAACATCAAAATATTTGGTAAGGTTTATCTTTTAAAAATAATACAGTTCATTTTAGTTCAGTTTCATCTCGTTTATAGACTTCAAATAATGATTTCCTTTTCTATAACTTATATTCAGTCGGAATGTGATCTAATAAAAAAAAACATCAAATATTTCAGCGATTAAAATTTCATTTTCGATCCTGCCGACTTAGATGGATTTGAGGTAGAATAGATAATAAAAAATAAACTCTAACGTGTGATCAGATGGGAATGCTAGATTAGGGAAAATATTACGGCTTAAGAAAATATTGGTTTTTTTAGAACAAGTAAGCAATAATGTGGCCGCGTAAGGTGGAGTGAAGTGTGCTAGAAAATGTTGTTAGTTGCTTCACCGACTAGAACACTCAACTGTTTCATAACATTAAAGTATCCGAAACATCCGATTTAATTAAATCAAATCAATATAATTTTATCATATTTCACGAAACACGGTTTTGGAGACTGACACGTGGCGAGTTGGGTTGAGTCCGGGACAACTGATTGGTGCTTAGTGGGTAATCGACAAATGAAAATTCGAGTGAGCTGGTGCTTAGCCGGCCGCTTAAAAATGGAATATGGTAGTCAAATAAGTCAATTATTATACGGTAATTTTATATTCATATTTATTTGAACGGTAAATAAATTATTTATCGTATAACATCAGCTGGCCTAATTTGTTTGACGGACTAATTTATTGGGCCTTATAGATATTTACGGCCCAATAGATTGGATTTCGTGATGTGTGCAGGTCCATGAACAACAGCCTTCTCACCTTTCGAAGGCAAAAAAGTTGATATATAAAAAACCAACAAAAAATCTTCGTAGCTCGCGACTTTCGTCTTCCCCAGGTGAGCTCTAAATCGCTTCCGATGGCGTCGGTGTCGTCTTTGGTATCGCCGATGTCTTGCACGGGACGTCAGCTGGGTTCTTGCAGCGTGATTTCGAAGGACTGTAAGGTGTTCGGCGGTGCGCGGACCGGAGGAAGTAGCGGTCGGCGTGGTGGGAGTGGGAGGTTGAGTGTGTATGCGGAGGGAGGAAGGCCGTCGTTTGAGAGGGTTCCGAAGCAGTTCAGAGCCGAGAATCTCAAGGATGGATGTGAGATTTTAATCTTTTTTTAATATTTATTGTTTTTGTTATCAATTTGGAGATAGAGTAGATGAGGTTTAGGAAATGAAGTGAAATTGTTAGCTCACCTGTGTGGTGTATACTGAATGGAGGATGCAGATATGGGGTTTTATTAGTATAGTGTCAGCTTCTTAAACTTGTGATTATGATGATGCATGAAATCGGAAAGAAGATAACAAGTTGTGAATTCAATGAAATTGGTTATGGCATGAATTGAACTTCGATTGGTTGAATTAGAAGAAACTGATTCATGTTGATTTCTGCTACTTTTATAAGTAGAAATTATTGGGGGAGTTGAGCTCAAGGCTTTATATAAATATCAGGAGGCATAAGCTATATTTAACATTTGATGAATAGAAGTAAATGTTGAGTCCTTTATGTGTCTGGTCTCTTCCACTTAATTGTTATAATCGACACTTAATTTTACTTTGTAAATCCAGCTATGACAGATAATCTAGCAGATATTCAATCTGCACTGAATTTTGTTGATTAATGGGAATTTTTATTTAGTGATGGATAACTACAAGAATGTCCCCAAGTACTTGTACGGCCTCACTCCTTCTCAAATGGACATGTTCATGACCGAGGATAACCCTGCTCGTCGACAAGCAGAAAAAGTTACAGAGGTTGTTTTGTTGAAAGTACATTGATTATATATTTGGATACTGTTGTATATGATAATGGTCTGAGTGTTGCTGATACTTGTGTTATTAATTCCATTTTGATCAATAGGAAAGCATCTCATCTGCACATAATTATCTGGAAAATGGAGGCATGTGGAGTGCGTCTGGCATATCCGACAGAGGTCCTGCAAAATATAGCATGAGTGTCAGCATGTACCGCGGTGGAGGTGGAGGGGCCGGGCGTCCAAGAAGTGCCCCTCCGGATTTACCTTCATTGCTCCTAGATGCTCGAATTTGCTATCTTGGAATGCCTGTAAGTTACCTTGCCTCATCGTGTCCAACACACTTAAAGCGGCTTCCGTTTGAGAAGGGTTCTGTTTGAGTTGTTTCTTATATTCTCCTATGTTTTTAATATAGATTGTACCAGCTGTGACAGAGTTACTTGTGGCACAGTTCATGTGGTGTGATTTTGATAGTCCCACAAAGCCGATATACTTGTACATTAACTCGTCTGGAACTCAGGTCACAGTCTACTCTTCCACCATTATTGCTTTTCAACGTGTCTATTTTAATTTGATTATGCAAAATGCAAAATATGAACCTCAAAGAAGATCTCAGTTAAATATTATTTGTATTGAATCAGCAAAGTTTTGAATTGTTATTGCTGCTTAAACATTTGGCAGAATGAGAAGATGGAGATTGTTGGTTCTGAAACTGAAGCATATGCCATTGCTGACACCATGGCTGTAAGTACCATTTTAATTTGTTCATTTTTTGTGAGTTTATTGCTTACTAACTATACAAAGTTGATTTAATTGCTTACCATTCTAATGGTTCTACTTCCTTTTAAACGTATTTATGGGACTAATTGCATGGTTTTAGAAGAATGTCTTTGCAGTCAAATGAACTGTTTGTTGTCCTTGATTGTTTTGTTGTAAAGCCCGTCTACAGCTATCCAGCCTAGTGGCTCACATTTGCTGTTTATTATTTATTATAATTTCCATTTCGCAGTACTGCAAAGCCCCTGTATACACTATTAATTGCGGTCATGCTTATGGTCAAGCTGCAATGCTCTTTGCACTTGGAGCCAAGGGTTACCGTGCTCTCCAGCCTAATGCTTCAAGTAAGGCTGATATGCAGGCAAAGAGATTATTTATACAAAAGTATATAAGAGTTGCACTTTAAATTTTAAACATTATATATAGTAAACTGCAGGGTCTTTGAACATAAGGTTGCAATTATTCCTGAAAAAAATTAGAATATGCTTGCAATCTATTACGCTGAGACCCGGGAGTTATGAATAGCACCCAGGTCACTTGTATTTTACCAGTTCATCCACCTAAGATTAGTTTTTTAACCTCAGACCATCTTATCCACCTCTGCCCTTCTAAGCTTTAGTTACAAAATATGTAAATAAAGGGTTTCAGCTTGGGACGAAGGAGTGGTACTATGTAATTTTTTGAAGAATATATACTAAATTAACCCACACACACTGATGTAGTCTTTTTTCAAGTATTTTAGATAAGTGTTGATATGAAATGATACATTTGAGTAAGTGTTGCGAATAGCCGAATTCATGGTTCCTGATATCTGATTACATTTGGGATCTCGCAGCCAAATTATATCTGCCTAAAGTAAACAGATCAAGTGGGGCTGCCATCGATATGTGGATTAAAGTAAGAGTTCTCCCTCAGTTTCCCATTCTTGCCTAGCCTATATTTCCCTCTCTATTTTCTCCAAATGATTCTTCTTTTTCATTTCAGGCAAAAGAACTCGAAGCAAATACAGACTATTACTTGGAGCTGTTGTCAAAAGGAATTGGTAAATCCAAAGAGGAGCTAGCCAAAGATATCTCAAGGCCCAAATATTTCCGAGCACAGGAAGCAATTGACTACGGTATTGCTGATAAAATTATCGACTCTCGTGATTCTGCCTTCGAAGACAGGGTAAGTTATCATTATCTGTTTCCCAAAACTAAACTCGGCCTGTAACAATTTTTTCAAACTTCAGCTTACCAACATGTCCTTATAACCTCAGAATTATGAAGATTTGCTCGCTAAATCCAAGGCCATGAGAAGATCGGCTGGAGCTGGTCCTCAAGCTGCTCCATCTGGATTCCGATAAGGCCAGACTGTTACCGCCGTGATGGTAAACACGAGGCTAGCAGTTACTGCCTTGCATCAACAGCTGTTAAATCGTTTAGTAAAATGATGCCTAGACCCTATACCTCGTTGACGGATGAGTGAAAGAACTTGTAAATGTGTGGGAAAAATAGATCATCAGAAACATCAAACATAACATAGGATTTTCTGGTGAGAACAAAATGTTGAAAAACAGGACTTTGTTTTTTTCAGAAGGTTGCTGAGTTCTGCAGATCAAGTGAGCTGCAGAGCGGTCGGCCCAGTAAGAATTCGGCCCAATAAGCGGTCGGCCCAAATTTTAGTAATGGCAGGTTGGAGATTTAGAAGACTGGAGTCGGGTCAATGAAGCTGATGATGATGCTGTGGTTATCCCCGGCGATGGCGAAGAGTGCCGTAACGGTTGCGTGACGGTGGAGTTTGGGGGTTTCGCGGTGTAGGATTTTGCTGATTAGGCTTTTGGATCAGCTGGAAGGGCATTTGATTTTAAGGATCTCGTGGCGGTTGGCGATTTGGTGCCCTAGGATTGTTCGTTGTTGGATTGGCGACCGATTCAGGAACCGAGTGTTGTTGGATGGTGCATTGAGTTGAATCCGTGGATCAATGGTGGTCTGCAAGTGCCGGAAGGTAGAGTTGGGCTGATTTGTAATGTGATAGCATTTGTATTTGGAATTGTGTTTTCTGTTTACGTTGATGGTTGGAATTTGATCAGTAGATAGATCTGTTGGAACATAGGATTTTGGAGTGTGGGAGTGGAGGATTCTTTTGGTGATTGTGGACAAGGTGTAGGATGTTAGCTCAAAGAGAATATGTTTGATTTAACAGTGAAATGATGCGTTGTGCTTTGTAGTTTACAGATGAGTGAGAATTGGATGCAGGTTCCATGCAGCAGGCATTGAGATTTTCAGCCATGTTTGTTTGATTATACTGAATTTATGATGAAATGCTAATTTAGGTGGTTTATGATCTCAGGCAACAAAATTGTACTGTTTTGTGCACAAGGTCCCTGTTTGCGGAGAATGCATATGCTTCAGTGAGCACCAGGTTTGTGTGGTAAGTTTCAATCGCAACTGCTGTATTTTTCTCAACAATCCATTACTTGATAACTGTGCGCTGTATATCACTTGGGTATAGTGGAGGTAGAAAAATATGGCTGTCGAGATATGACTTTGTTGGGTACCAGGTGGTGGTTGACTTTACTGCTTCAATTACCTTAAACTGATCAGAAATATTTTCAATACTAGTTATTGTGGTTCAGAGATTTTTAATTATATAACTATATGTTGGTATTTCCCAATGGCTTGTACTTTGCATGAAAGTATATTGGTTCATTAGAGTTCTTCAAGTCCCTTTCTGTCCTCAGGTTCGGACATACTCTGAATGGGTTATAGATGGAGAGTATGATTGGCCTCCATCTTGCTGCAAGTGTCAGGCTGTGCTGGAAGAGAGCACAGACTCGCAGACCACCAGATTGGGTTGCTTGCGTATGTAGTAGCACACAAAATATTATTAGCCTGATAAAAATGCCCTCAACTCATACGCCACAGTTATGAATTGCTTATACGTATGTGTTTTATTTAGATGTTATTCACACACATTGCTTGGCCTCTCATATCAAGAGTTTTCCACTGCACACTGCACCAGCAGGATATGTTTGCCCTGGATGCACTACCCCTGTGAGTTCTATTGCCAAGACTGTCAATCACTCATTTGGTTAACGTTTCAACATGAGCTCTTTGTTTATGATATCCAATTTTGCCGATGAAGATTTGGCCGCCTAAGAGCGTAAAAGATTCAGGCTCTCAGCTTCCTACAAAACTGAAAGAAGTTATTATTCAGGTAACGTTTTTGCTTTATCACAATAGTTTTTGATCTTATTGAGCTTTTAGCTTTCTGTCTCTACAAATTCTCTCAAGTCTTTTTAGAAAGGAAATATGGTGCGTGTCACTGTTTTGTAAAAGCAATTATTTCTCTAAAAGTTTTGGAAGGACACAAATAAAAACTCATGTTTACAAAAGCTGAAATTGATTGAAAATTCAATGGCAAAAATAATAACTTCTCTTTCACCTTCATTATTTTCAACTTCCTACTTTTCAGCAATCATGTTGGTTTTGACTCCTTACTTTTATTATACAGACGGGCCTGGAGAAGAATGTCTTTGGCAATCACCCTGTTTCGATGCCGGCGACTGGATCTCGTGGTCCTCCACCTGCTTTTGCCTCTGATCCACTCATTCATGTATCTGCTACAAGTGTGGAAGGGAAGGATGGAAGCAAAACAGCTGAAATTCAACCTGTTGGAGACATGGCAAGCTCCTTAAAAATTCCAGTCCCAGATACCTTGGAGATTGATGGTTCAAGTTCGGCTGGAAATAACTTATCAACCTTTAGCCCTGTAGGTGAAAAGGCATTATGCCTTCCAGCATTATATGCTTAAAATGTTACACTAGTCACTAATATTGTAATAGGTCAATTGCCTCACCCAATGACCTGACAACTGTACCATCATGAAAAGCTTTAGGCTTGTAAGAGAATATTAATATAGATTATTATGGTTCGCAGCCTGGCGCTACAACGAGAAAAGGTGGATTTCTGGTTGACAGACAAAGCTCCGAAATACCTTATTATGCAGATGATGAGGATGGGAATCTGAAAAAGTATTCCCGTAGAGGTAAGTTAAAAATCCTTAATCACCTTATTTTGTAATCTGCATATCTTGTGTAAATCTCATTGGCAATGAAATTGATTACAGTGAATGATCTATATCCAAAATGCATTGCATTTTGATGATTTTTCTTTATGTTTCAGATATCTTTAGTTTTACTTCAATAGGCAAAAATCTGATATTGCAGGTTCCTTCCGTCATAAATTCTTAAGAGCATTGCTACCCTTCTGGTCCAGCTCTTTGCCAACTCTGCCAGTAACCGCACCTCCAAAGAAAGATTCACATGCAGATGAAGCTTTAGAAGTACGTCCCCGGCATCATAGACCTTCGAGAATGGATCCCAGAAAAATCCTACTCGTTATAGCTATCATGTAATTCCTCATTTTTTCCTTTCATCGTCATATATTTACATCAAAATGGTAGCGCTACTTTACTAGGCAATACAAAAGAGAGGAGCATGAAAACTTACTTTTCTGTCAATTTACAGGGCATGCATGGCCACCATGGGAATTCTCTACTACAGACTAGCACAGCGTGGCTTTGGCAAAGAAATAGCTGAAGATGAGCAATAGCTATTTGATACAGGTCAGTGGATGTGCACCATGCCCATTTATGGTATAGCTATTTGATAAACAGAAGGAAAAAAAACAGTATCAATATGCCTTTTTGACTTCACATATTTTACTTGATTTTATAACTACCTGTTAAAAGATTGTCAATACCATCAAATGAATTATTCAATAGACATGTCTCAAGACCAACATTCAAAGCCTGGTTACATATAACGATGGCTTTCTATATGCACTAACTATTGTTTTACAAGGATATCGAAATAATAAGTTAAAACCCTTGTGTGAGAAGCTTCTGTTGCATATCCAGGCTGAAAAATGGTTCACCATTACTCAGCTACGTTCCTCGCTGTGGTTTGGCACTTCCCTTTGGTTGTCAAGAGGCATGTATTGTGCCATGATAGCTCTGATTTCTGAGTCCATGTATGACTGCAGAACAAATATCATACAGCCAAGTGAGACTTTAGTATATCGTATACGAAACTAACGAAATGTTAAACCGAAAAAAAAATGCAATTTGCACTTACTCTTATTCTGTATTTGTAAACAAGATATCCTCCACCAGCAGCCATAGTTAAACCGATCAATATGACCCAAAACGCTGTCCATACAGATTTTACTTCACTAGCGCTCTTATCTGTAAATGATAGAGTTTTAACCTATCGTAGCACTACAAGTATTTAAAATAAAACATTTGCTAGTTTGTTTGCGTAGTGAGCTTACTTATGCAAGTGTCATGGTCTCGGATATATAAGAGATCACCACTGCAACTGCAGTCATAGCTACCCCATGTATTTTTACATCGGCAATCAGCGCACTGACATGCTTTTTTCTCCTTGCATTCGTCAATATCTGTTTTAAATATTCCAGGTTCAACAAGAAGGTAATCAGGGTACACCCTCATGACATTTAGTATCTGCCACGCTTTTACGTCAGCCAAATCGCAACATAAAACCTGAGGTATGCTCCTATTATTACCATGTTTAACTAATTTAGCAATGCAACACTGTACCAGGTAACCAAAACCAGTAAATATTACCGTCAATTTTTTTAGATAATCTTGGGCAATAATAAAAATTTACTATGCAGGTAAGAAGTCTTACCTTCACAAGTTTTATGGCCATCACCTTTAAATCCTGCCGGACACTTGCACTTCCCATCGTCGGTATCCTGGAAAATGAAGTTTTGGTTCAGTCATCATGAAGCTTGAACCTGTGAAAGAATTTAAAATAAACAAGTCGCCAACCGAGCAAGCAGAGAAGGCATGCCCATTACGGCTTTCATTCCAACATCCTCCGTTGTTTATCTTGCACCTCCCCGGTCCGCTTACTGCAGCAAATTATGATATACAGTCAAGTTAAGATTACGACGAAACAAGTCCATTCCTCTGCATAAATAAGTATCACCTTCACAATGGCTGTAGCCGTCTCCTTTGAACTGCACCCCGTCAATCTGGGGACACTTGCAGACTCGACCACGGAACGTATCCTAGTTGTACACATTCATTGGTCCGTTCAGATACAATTGTAGAAAATTATAACCCTGAAATAGTAATGTTCCACAGCATACTTTGCAGGCTGTTATATTTACTGTTTTGTCTTCCCAGCAACCTCCATTGTTATCCAAGCATTCATTCGTCTGCACATCTATTTTACAAAAAACATCGAAAATCGAATCATTAAACACACAGCATTCCTGTAACGGCAACTTATGTGGAAACTAGCAGAAACCTTACCACCACTCAAACAAACGGACGGCTCTGTAGTTTCTTCGAACCCCGAACATATAGCCTTTAGAACAGCACTCTTTGCCAATTTCCCTGCAAGCTCGATTTTCTGGTATAGTGTCTTGAATTTTATCTCATGATATATTGAGGAAACAGATACAGACCTCGATATTGCCGATTGTTGACAACAAGAGTAGGCAAAATGGTTACATCTCCTCTAGTTCCTTTCCCAACCTACGCATCAACTGAGCTTTAACTACGATTTCTAAGCGCGAGTGGGAGAAAAAAGATTCCCTAGAACTTTTAGTTGCAATCAATTATAAGGAGTTGGAAAAAAAGTTATTAGGACATACCTGCGCGTCTTGCTCTTCCTTTAAAATTGAATTCTCAGCATCAGCGGTTGGGTCACCCATGCACTGGTCAATCTTTTTTGAGTCAAGTCCTAGCAATGGAAAAAATGACGACAAGTTTAATATCATGGGATAAAAAAGGCACAGAAAATTGGTAGAGTCGGTAACATACCAAGAGATTTTATTACGGTGTCAGCACATTCCTTGTTGTATTTCTTTTCTTTCGTAGGACACCTGATTTGGAAATCGGTGACATAATCCCACCACACCCAAGGTTTACTACTCTCATTTGCCGCTTTAAATATGCAGATTTGCCTTAAGTTTTCGATGACAACATCTTTGCCTTCGTAACCCGTGCTGAAATCTTGTTCTGGATCGGGAGCGCAGTATCTACCATGGTTAATACACTGAGACTTGCACTGCTTGCTCAAAATGAATGGCTGCGGACAGTACCAAGTTGTGTAGTGCGGGGTGAACTGAGTGTAACCGCCTTTCTCAAGTATCTGAGCCGCGCCTTTAAAATCCTTCAGGAACTCCATCATCATGTTACATTTTACCCCGCACTCATCATTGCTGCTAGTCCACAGCTCGTATTCTACACGATCATCGGGATGAGGCATAGCCTCTCTCCAGTCAAGATTTACATTAACCATATCTCCTCCACTGATTGCTTTCTTTAATTTTTCGGCAAAACTCTTCTCTATAAGTGCCGATGGGATTGTAATGTTTTGGATAAATTCTGCAGACGCGTGGTCTTCTTCAGGCGTATCCATGGTAATCAGCGGTTCTTCAGAGTCATCTGCAACAAGAACAGCAGAAGCTCCAGCTTTCTGCACATTCCACACTTTCAATGCGAAAAAGCAATCTGCGCATCGAAAAAGTCAGGAATTTATAAATAAAAAATACATCTGTTTCATACTGTTACTCCACGCAACGAAATCTACTGCTCACTGCCTATAATTAGTCAACGATAGCCGGAAACACCAAGAAATATAAACACAAAATAAGCAAATGGATGTTGACGCTTTCAATCTAAATGCGTCAAAAATCAAATATTTTCTTCAGTGTCGCCAACTTAGATAAAAGCACCCTGAAGGTATAAACTTCAATCACCATCCTTAACCTTTAAACACAATCGCCGATTAAGCAGGCACCATCCTTAACCAAATCAACTAAACACCGGACACCCTCGAACAATAAGTAGCTAAAGAACGTAACATACTCCTCTAAACTCGTGTCATATATAGTAACACTTCACCTCAGCAAACAAATTCCGAAAGATGTTTCAGTGGTTGACACGCATCTACGCTGTCTATTCCCGCAGGACTTTAAGCACATTATACAATTGAATAAGTTCGCACACAACAACCCGCCTACTCTTTTACATGAAGATTCCTCCAAGAAAAAACATCTTCGCCCCACGACAGCTAATGACAAGAGAATAGTTTCTATTCAATCCATGTCTACATAGACACCGCGGAAAATCAGAACCAATCAAAACCACAAACCACGAATAACACGCAACACCAATCATAGCAATAAGATCACTACATCAAAATCAAGGATTTATCAATCCAATTCCTCATACATTCCACCAAGCACCCCAAATCCAACAATGTCGAAAGATCAAGAACAACAACAACAGCTCACTCACCTCCTCTATCAACCAATACAAAGATGGGAAGAGCTCCAGGCTTGGACTGAAACGAGATCCCAACATCCTTAAACTCCTTACAACCCTTTTTATCCTCCTTGGGATACACAACCGTTCCGGCCATGCTCCCGCCATACTGCGGAATCCCAAAGTTGCCAATCGCACTGTCGTGCGTCCCCTTGATACTCTCCGGCGATGTAACCGTCAAACTGTTCTTCTCCACCACAAATTTCGCTACGCTTGATGAACACACAAGCAACAAACTCAAAAACCCTAATCCCAGCCGCGTATCAAGCTCCATCCTTTCAATACCTGCGTCCCAAATCGAGACTGACCCAGTTCGGGATCGAGTGAAAAGATTCGATCTTTGCCACGAATACGATATGGGTATCGACGATTCTGGATTGCGTAGATCGAAATCAACCAAATTGATGATAAAAAGGGGCTTTTTTCCCAGGATTTTTTCCTGGGGATTGCTTGATCGGTTGGTGGTCCGAGAAATTTAGGCGTGGGGTTTGGTTATTGCAGCTGCTGCAGTTGCACGTAACTACAAAATCTCATCAGCACCACACAGGACAGTAGCGTTAACAAAAGCTTACTTTTTAAGATTATCATTCAAATGTTAACATTTAACCTTTTTCTAATGTGAGACAAGAAGATGATGATATGAAAGAATCTAAAAAAATTCCTCATTTGCCATCCATCCATAACTCATATTTTCCGCAAACCATCTAGAAATAGTATAGATACATTTTCTTAGTCTTTCGAATCCGTTACTGTTGAGTCAAATAATGGCATATGCGAAACATTCTTAAAAATAATGTCAGTATAAGAAAGCGGCGGTTTGTGAAAAACTGGTATATAAAAAATGTTTTCAAAAGAATACGAATCAAAACGGATATAATCGAAAGAATGTTTTTGTTGCAAAAAAAAAAAAAAAGAAGAAGACAAGTTTGGCATTTGGGTAACCTATTATGTCTTCTTTTAGTAATGACTAAGGTTGACATGTCTCCAGCCGAAGCTACTACTTTCTGCTGACGTCATCCGACTAGTTCATCCTCGAACCACGTCCGAGCTTCCGGTTCAGTCCCCAAGCTCGGTCAAACCCCGTTGACCACGCCTTAGTAAACGAAACTGGGCTGAAATTGTAATGGGCCGATTGGCCCAATGACGTCTAATATTTGGGCTTAAAGCCCACCTTTCTTTTCCTTTATTTGTAATTATCAAATTTACATGTCTTAGTTTTAAATTTGTAAAACTCTATTTCAAATTTCCTTATTTAATTCACTCCAAAACCATTTTACAACATCGTATCTGGACACCCAAATTAGAAAGAATAAATCAATTTGTACCATGAATTTAAATATCGAGTTTACCCAAAATTAAGGAAAATTCATAATTTGGTGCACTTTGATCATAAAGTGCAACATGAATCAATCATGCGAGTGCAGACAATTTAGAAATAAAGAGTAAAGAAAGCAAAAAAGAGTCCATCAGGGCGTGATTTAATGGCAGAAGGAACGTCAAACCTCTCAGCGACTAGGGTTTGATTCCTGATGTCCCAGAGCAGGTCATTTGGTGGGCGTTTAGGGTAGAATAGGAAAAAAAATTGAAAAAAAGAAAGCAAAAGAGATAAAAATAGCTACTTGTTTTCGTAATTTTAGTGATGAAATTCGATACAAGACGAAAAATAAATTCAAACTTACGGATTTTATAAATAAATTGTTTAAATAAAACTTACTCGTATCCTATTTTTCCTTAGATATTTGTTGTTCTGCAATAAACAGCAAATCATTAGAAACGAGGATATTTCCTGTGAATGATTTTAGAACATGAATCTATTTTAGAAGCTTCCAGCTCAAAAAGCTTCAAGCAACCAAATGTGTGAGTGCAGATGCATATATATTCATATATACACATATATATACAAGCTCATGCTTGTGGTTCAGATTCCTCAGAGCACAAGCAACAGGATGGCTCGGGTTCGAAACCCAATGCTGATGCTGGTCTACTGTGCTCTCATGGCCACAAGAGCTTATGCAGTGAAGTATGATCACACAGCCAGCATGGAGGCAAGATGGATAAATATATGCATTGATGAAATGCAGAAGAAAGAAAATCTGACCTTTTTGATTTGTTTTGGTTGGTCCTGAACAGAGTCTGACACGGCCGCTGAAGGCGCAGTATGGCGGAGGGATTGTGGCGAATCCTGAGATGGATCATGGGTTGACAGGATGGTCTGGTTTTGGAGGGGCTGTGGTTGAGGACAGGGTTGAAGGAGATGGGAACAGGTTTATTGTGGCCAGCAGGAGAAACAGGTCATATGACAGTGTTTCGCAGAAGTTCATGTTGCACAAGGATTTTCTCTATACTTTTTCTGGTAAGTGCATGGAGCTGCAAGTGGAAATAATCAACCATGAACAAGTTTTTTAAGGTTGAAAATCACTGAAATGTAATGCTGATCAATGTAGGATGGGTACAAGTGAGTGAAGGCAGAAACATACCTGTAAAAGCCATGTTCAAGACCAGAGCTGGATATAGATTTGCAGGTGCAGGTGTGGCGGAAGCCGGTGGTTGGTCCATGCTCAAGGGAGGTCTGACAGTGAATCAGACCGGGGTCGCCGAGCTGTATTTTGAGGTCAGCATATTCCCAGCTCTGGTCTTTCTGGAATTAAGGTTGTCTCTGATTATGTTCACTGCCATGACTTTGATCTCAGAGCAAAAATACTTCAGTGGAGATCTGGGTTGATAGTGTCTCCCTGCAGCCATTCAGCAAAAAAGAGTGGAGCTCACATCAGGCTGAGAATACTGAAATGGTAATAATCTTCAGCAAACTGAAAGAAGAAAAAAAAGACACTTTCTGATTTATCTTACCGGGTTTTGGAGATCAATCTGTGATGTAACCTGACGCCTTTTGTGGCAGTACCGGAAGGGGAGGGTGAGGGTGCAAGCAGTTGACGCCGGAGGAAGGCCTTTGGCCGGAGCGAATGTCACAGTGGAGCAAAAAGAACTGAGTTTTCCACTTGGCTGTGCTATAAATAAGAACATACTGACCAGCACTGCTTACCAAAACTGGTTCTCCTCAAGGTTCAAGCACACCACCTTTGAAGATGAAATGAAGTGGTACAGCACAGAAAGAACTCAAGGCACGGAGGATTACTCAGATGCTGACGCCATGCTTCAATTTGCGAGACAAAATGGGGTAGCAGTCCGCGGCCATAATATATTTTGGGATGACCCAAAATACCAACCTTCTTGGGTGCCAAGTCTCTCGCCGGACCAACTCAGGGCAGCTGCTGACAAGCGAATAAATTCAGTAATGAGCCATTTCAAAGGACAGGTTGTCCACTGGGATGTTGTCAATGAGAATATGCACCATAGCTTTTTTGAAGATAAGCTGGGAGGAGAGACCTCGGCTAAGTACTATGAAACTGCTCATCATCTCGATTCCAGCCCTGTAAAGTTTTTAAATGAGTATAACACACTTGAACAGGAGGGAGACACTGTTGCATCGCCGGCGAATTACCTGAAAAAGATCAAGAATATGCCATCAGGGATTCCATTGGGGATCGGGTTAGAAGGACATTTTGATACCCCCAACATTCCTTACGTGCGATCTGCTATTGATACCTTGGCAGCTGCAAACTTGCCCATATGGATCACAGAACTGGATGTAGCCACTGGCAATCAGGTAACATCTGCCTTTTTATCCGATGAATTTCCTGAAAGAAAAACAGAAGATGAATAAATAATCCGAATGATATTTTCTGTTTTAAAAATTCAACAGGCTGAAGATTTAGAGCAGATCATAAATGAAGCTGCTTCTCACCCAGCTATCAAAGGAATCATCATATGGGGAGCTTGGAAACCAAATGGATGTTACAAAATGTGCTTGACCGATAACTCATTCAATAACTTACCAACAGGTGACGTTGTTGACAAGATACTGAATGGCATGACGCATAAGGGACTCGTAGGCACCACAGACCAAAATGGGTTCTTCGAGACTTCCCTTTACCATGGAAAGTATGACGTCACCATCACTCACAAGGATGCTGCATTTCCCTCTGCAAGGAGTTTTCAGGTATCATCGAATGAAAATATGCAGCTGACAACAACAGTGCAAATTCAAGCTTCCTCAAGAAAGTGATCTCATGAATAGCACGCGAGCCACACACATGATTTTTATGTGGTAGTATAAAGCACAGTATAAGACTACTGCTACTAAAATAAGCGATCTCATGATTATATGTTAGTACAGATTTTCAGAGTCTTCTAATATCGAGTTGACCCAATCCAAGTTAGAACAAATGACCACAAAGCGAACGATGACAATTACAGGCAACTAAATTTAGAAATCAAAGTCATTTATTTAATATCACCTAAAAATAGAAACATGTTCCTTAAACTATTTTCCAACGTAGTCTTTGCTCAATGCTATCAGCGAATGGCGTAAGCTTGTTCCAGTACGGTCAGTTACTTAATTAGAAACCCAATAAAAACCATGACTAATGTGTAGAAGAAAAAAACTAAAATAAAACTCAAACATACAGCAAGAAACTCAGAGAAGATACTTGAAAAATAACTTGACGGCTAATAAGCAAACCAAGTTTGTTGCAGACACATGTAAATGTACTTACACATCGTAACACTCAAAAAAATTTAATTCAAGGAATGCTTTCAGTACGTGCCTAATCCGTGATAAAAATGATTCAACTCATAACAAGGGATGAAACTGATAATTGAAAATTTTGTCGTCATGAGTGAACTATAAAATAACAGGCTTCAGTTATTAAAGTTGAAAAGCTGTCCTCATCCATGGATGAGAACTTTCATGTTTCTGTAAATATTTTCCACCTAATTTTGAAAACTGATAGTTTTTTCCCATAAAATATACTTTATGTTAAAAACAGATGACGATGCATGCGTGAAGTGGTAGAAGGAGATGTTAAAAATTAAATAGCATGCGTTACATGTTTTTTTCTTCACCAAATGCTGAAGTAATAAACCTTACATTATTTTCGAGTAACATAACTAAATTAAGAAAATCTATTTATAGTATTTTTTGCGATCTTTCAAAAATTAACATAAATTGTTAATTACAGATAATTTAGCCTATTTAAGTATTTTCGCGAGCTTTCAAAAATATATATTTCAAAACTTAACATAAATTGTTAATTGCAAATAATTTAGTCTATTTTAGTATTTTTTGCGATCTTTCAAAAACATATATTTCTCGAAAAGAGAGTATCTATTTATAGTTTTGAAATGAATTAAAGAGAGTATCCTTTATAAGGCTTATTCTTGTCTCTTGCTTTCATCACTGCACCAACAGCAATAATGGAAGGAATAAAAAACTTCAATAGACCAATGTTAAGGATCTTTGCCATATTTTTCCTTGCAGGAATAAGGAATGTATGTGGTGTAGAATATGATCACACAGCCAGTATAGAGGCAAGCATAATAAACATGTTAAGTTATATTTCATCATAATTTGGACAGTGTAGAAGTCATACCTTAATATGTGCGTGTTTTGATATCCAACAGTGTCTGGCAAGCCCGTATAAAGCTCAATATGGTGGAGGGATTGTGGAGAATCCTGAGATGGAAGATGGGTTGAAAGGATGGTCGAGTTTTAAAGGAGCCAAAGTGGAGCACAGGACTGGACCAGGAGAAAACAGGTTTATCGTGGCTAGTGGGCGAAATAATTCATATGGTAGTGTTTCACAAAAGTTCGAGTTGAGCAAGGACATGTTGTATACATTCTCTGGTAAGTCAACAGCTTCTGGTTCCTGCCAACGGCAACAGGAGATAAACCAAACATGAGATTGACTGATAATTATAAGAAGTAACCATACACTAATTGTGGTCATGGCTTCAGCTTGGATACAATTGAGTGAAGGTAACGCACCGGTAACAGCCATTTTCAAAACAAGCTCTGGGTACTGGCCGGCTGGAGTTGTCTTTGCAGAGGCTGGCTGTTGGTCCATGATGAAGGGTGGGTTGACAGTCGACGCAACTGGACCAGCTGAGCTCTATTTTGAGGTAAGCATATCTCCAGCTTTCACACACTCCTTGACTAATCGAAACAGTATACACAATACCAGATGAGCAAATTAGATATAAGTGTTATTAATAATCTCACAGTTAAATATTTCAGACATAAGAACATTTCAGAAAGGGAAAAAAAGCCACAAGTCTACAACTTATAAATTAAGATATCTAACTTTGAATCTGCACTCAACTGTTAAAGGTTTGATGATTTCATATTTTTTCTCAGAACAACAGCACTTCATCAGAGATATGGGTTGACAGCGTCTCGTTGCAGTCATTCACTCAAGCGGAATGGACATCTCATCAGGAAGCACGCAATGAAAAGGTGATCATAACCTTCTTATTTATCCCAGTAAACATTTAACAGTACATTGAAACTCTCATTGCATGTATTTACCTGGGATCGCCATTTTCATGAATTTGATTACATACTTTGCAGCATCGTAAGCGAGTAGTGAGGCTTAAAGCAGTTGATGACACAGGAAAACCAGTAGCTGGTGCAAACCTGACATTTCAGCAAAAAGCAAATGGCTTTCCCTTTGGCTGTGCCATAAACAAAAATATTATAAACAATGTTGCCTACCAAAACTGGTTTTTTTCAAGGTTCAAGTACACTACCTTTGAAAATGAAATGAAGTGGTATACGAATGAGCCGTCTCCTGGTAGAGTGGACTATTCTGCCGCTGATGCCATGCTTCAACTTACCAGACAACATGGAGTCTCAGTAAGAGGCCACAATATATTCTGGAATGATCCAAACTACCAACCAGGATGGGTCAAGAATCTCCCGCCTCAGCAACTTAGAGAAGCTGCAACGAAGAGAATACAGTCAGCTGTGAGCCATTTCAAAGGGAAAGTTATTCACTGGGATGTTGTAAATGAGAACATGCATCACAATTTCTTCGAGAGCAAGCTGGGATGGGATGCATCAGCTAAATTTTATCGAACAGCTCGTGCGCTTGACCCTAAACCCATTTTATTTTTGAATGAGTACAATACTTTGGAGCAAAGTGGAGATAAAACAGTGTCACCAGCAAATTACCTGAGGAAGCTTAAACAAATCAATGGAGTTCCTTTAGGGATCGGCCTGGAAGGCCATTTTGACATCCCCAATATTCCTTATATGAGATCAGCTCTGGATACTTTGGCATCTGCAAGGCTGCCCATATGGATTACAGAGCTGGATACAAGAGGTGGAAATCAGGTAAAATATCAAATGTAGGACAGCAATAAATTCCTTCTGGATGCCTGTACTATTAACCAACACAGCATTTCTGTTTGACGTACGATTTTCACAGGCAGCAAACTTGGAGCAAATTATTAACGAAGCACGATCTCACCCAGCAGTTTCAGGGATTGTGGTGTGGTCCGCTTGGAGCCCGAATGGGTGCTACAGAATGTGCTTGACGGATAACTCATTCAGAAACTTACCAACAGGATATGTTATGGATAAGATACTGCATAGACTAACCCATAAGGGACTGGTTGGCGTCACCGATGAAAATGGGGTCTTCGAAACTTCACTTCATCATGGAGCATACGAAGTCTCTGTGGTTCAAAAAGACCGCTCCAACTCATTTTCTACTCATAGTTTCGATGTGATTTCACATGACAACCTGGTTGAGATTTCAACAGTCCAAGTTCAACTTCCTTTATGAAATTATATTTCATAAACAAAAACGACTATTTGTAACTTTGCTTTACAAATAAAGGAATCAAATTCTTCAGTCCTGATGCCTTCTAGCCCAGTCAGTAACAAAGCACAATTCTATCGCCACATAAACCTATAACACCTCCATCAGTTTTCCTACCTATAAAACATAATCAGAAAAATCAAGAATTCTAAGGCATCCGTTAACTAAACTGCTGAAACCTTAATAAACAAAATCCGCTGGGGAAAAATGGATCGTAAAAATTTACACCATTAATATCCAATTGCAGTAAATAAGTAAAATCTCTCGCAACTTACCAAAGCATATTTCATTATCTTTCAAGTTTCATGGCAGCGAAATTAACAATTTAAACAAAACTCAGCCAGGCATTTCATCAAACAGTTAGTGTGCTTTGAACACTTACTTCTCTGGCTCCGCGAAACAGGCATTCAGCATCGTATCTGACAATCCCAGAAACCTAAAAAACACAATCATACCAGATTACTTCCAATTGTGGAGTCTCGACCCAACAAATAATCATCGCCTCCCGGAAAAAGCTAGGACGATAATTTACTAGGAGCATTCCAAAATTAAAATGATGGGAGGGATATCAGCTAGCCTCTGATTATCTCATCCAAGCACTCATACAGTAAAAACAGAACAGTACCAGCAAATGGGCCAAGGCTGAAGTTTGTGAGCTCCGAAGAAAAAAAACAGTTAAAACAGAATTAACGGTTTGTTTATGTCGAGTTCTTCTTTTCCTCAAATCCACGTGTACAATCAAACAATTCAATTTCAAACACAAGCCCAGTCCAAACACTGTTTAATCGCGGGCCGGGTAAAATGGGCCGACAAACACGGCCCACTCGAGAAACACACTTTTTCTCTTGTCGGGTCCTCGACCGTACAGCCTCGTACACGAACATCCACACGTGTCCCATTAATTCAAACCCTAAGCGCTCACACGTGTGGCTTTCTTTGTGAATTTAGGGTTTGATTTTGTCAACCCTAGATAACCTAATTATCTGATCATATATGTCTGAAAAGTGTTACCAGATTCAAAATTCGATCTCGAAACTTCACGAACCATCTAGAAAAACTCAATGCGTGGTGCAACGATTGGTTCGTACGTATTCAACGTTATTGCGTGTAAATTATAATCGAGTTAAAACATAATTGGGACAAATGTAAACCCTAGTACGCTATAAGTGTCCTATTTTGGTTCATTTTATAAGCATTCAAAATCTTGAAAGACCAATTTAAAATTTGTACAAGATTTGGACCATGTGGGCAAATATGTTTTAAGGTTATCTAGAAGTGTAGTGAGTCATTAGGAGAGTCATTATAGAAAAATTCACATAAGCCCTTGTGCTCATTTTTTTAAACATTAATTTGATTTGATTATTAAACTATTGAAGCACATGTGTGTTGGGACATTAATGGTAATTACACGTGTTGTATGTCACAACTAATCTTATCTTATTTAACAATAGTTGGTGCACAAGCACGTGATCATAGATTCAAAATTCATTCCTCATTTGGATTAAACAAATTGAGCTCGCACTTGCATGTGTAAAATCTTGTCTCATTGAACAAATTCTTAGTACAATTTTTCTAAACAAAAAGTGGTCAACAAAATGAGATTAGGGTTCTTGATCAATTATTGTTAATACAATTTGGGTGTGATGATAAAAAAGCAAGAATTGACTAGTTAACACAACCTCAACTAGTAGATGGAAATGTGTGCACACGTGCGGGCACGTGATGGGTCCGTGTGTGGGTGAGGAAGGTCGAGCCTTAAGTGCGCACCCACACGTGCCGACATGTGTGTGTGGGTGCGGGCTAGACAGGGACTTAACGTAGGAAAGCCAAACATGGACATGTTTTGCTTTGTGATTGTCCACGTAACTTGCCTTTCTTAATAAAACAAAACCTTATGGTCACACAAGATATTAACACTAAATATTGTCTGCCCAATAAAACTGAACTGAACAGAACAGAAACTAAATATTTGATATCATTTTTCGATTTAAGAGTTTGGTTAACTTGAACCCAAACCACGTATACGAAAGTCGAATTCGTACTCGATGTAAAATGAATTCAATTGATGTTAAGTCAGTCGAATTTTTCGTCCTATTTAACCAATTAGAGCAAAAACATATAAATTTCCGATATAAAAATTGAATTGAACTGAATCGAATAGAGATCAATAATTTGTGATGTGGAAGTTGGGTTTTGTCGTCTTGCGCACCTAAAATATTAAATGGCGATTAATCAAAGAGAACTTTATTCATGTTCATGAACAAGAAGTGTAACGGAGGTGTGTGGTGGGTCGCAAGGGAGACCAGAAAAAACATTGAAATAAATTCGGAATGAGAGGCCACATCAATAATGAGGCTCACATCCTCATCACGCACGAGGGTTCGCTTAAATACACTTTGCTAAAAACATCCCATAAAATTGAAACGATACAGAAAATGAAAATAGATACGCGTATTTTATATCTGTATGATCGTACAAAACATAGACCGACATTAGACCGGTGCACGGAACATGAACTATAATTTTTGGCCGCTCCCCTCGTGGTCCGATTCGGTGATAGTTGAATGATTCGAAAACTCGACCAAAATCGTACAGTTCAATTTATAACGGGGAGGCCACCATGCCCATATTTTTACAACTGGATCACATGCCTTGACAGCCAAGCATGCTATGGTCTATCTTGAGCTGCATCCGAGCTTCTTGGCCGAATTGGTCCGGTTCGATTCGATCTAATTTTTGTTTTGGTCTGATAAGGGCTGAGTACGTGTCCACCAACCAATTAAATGGGGACAAGTGTCACTCTTGCTATTTTTAAGAGGTGGGTTTGGTCCAGAGAGATTACTATTTAAAGGGTCATCCCTGTAAGAGTAAACTTAGACCACCTAGACCAGCATATATAACAGTATAGTGGAGCACTGGAGAGTAAAACAATGGAGGATTACAGCAGTGGATGTGAATCTGGTTGGACTGGTTATTTCGAACAATCTAGAGGGTTTGTGGAAGAAGGGTGTGTGACCAGGTCCGAGGAGGAGGAGGAGGACTTGTCAATGGTGTCGGATGCGTCATCAGGACCAGCTCAGGTGAGCCAAGATGAAGCTAAGTTGTACCTGGTTTGGGATGATGAGGAAGCTGCATTGGGGAGGAGTAAGCAGCAGCAGCAGAGGAGGAGCAGAAACCCTAGGCGAGGCGAGAAGCGGGCAGAGCAGGAGGAGGAGAATTTACAGAGTCATGTGCTGGATGACACGGCTAGCTCCAGACCAGATTTCAGCTACTCTGCAATGGTGTGTGGATGAGATTTTAACCTATTTGCATCTGTTGGATGGATTTCTGAAACTGTTATTCATGAAAATTTTTGCAGCAGAGCAATGACCAGGAAGCCTCATCTATGAGGCAGAGGATGGATTTCTCACAGGATCACTTCTCAACATCTTATTTCAAGGTACCCATTTGGGCAAAAACCCTAAAGTTTGAGTCTTTTGCTGTTCTGGTTCTGATTTGTGTATTTCTGACATGGATTTTTGTACCAGGGTGGTGCTTCAATTTCATCCACTGCTATCCAGAGCCACCACTATACCCAAGTGCAGCAGCTCCACCAGCAATACCAGTGAGTTTGATTTAACCTATTTTCAGAATGATGAGATCTAGCTAGTTTTTAACCCATCTTGTGTTGTTGCAGCTGGTACTAGGTGAGTCTGATCTGAAGATTTGAAAAGATGATGATGATGATCAGAGTGTGTTTGAATGCAAGATCCAAAATGGGTCTTTGTCCTAGATATTCTTTGCATGTTCTTGCTTACAAAGTTGTAGTTTTGTATTGTGAAAAAAGTTGTATTTGGCTCTTTATTAATGCAAATGCAAGACAGTTCCCAAAGCCACCACATTCATTGTTAATTTAGGGTTTCATGTGACTACTACTTCCCATTGCAATGCATTATAGCTCACTAGCTTTAAGAAGACTTATACTACTCTATTGCATTGTCCCAATGTAGCCAAAGTGTCTTGCACATTCTCAACACAATAATATATATGTGTTATTATAATTCAATACGATACAGTTATAAATGAGAATCTCAAATAAAAGAGGAAATGACGGATTAAATCTGAAACACAATATGGATATGGATGCAAGCCTTATTAATACATTTCTTCATTCATTGTGACCAAATTTGGTGAGTTACAAATTTGATAATAATTGAGTTGGGTTTGAATAAAAATCTATCGTTTGTTGAATAAACGAGCTGAAATGAGTAACTAGTCATTCGATTCGTTTATGTTTGCGGACAGGTCGTTGATGTCATAATACAATAATATGGTTTGTACTTATTCAAATTCGTTAATTATAAATATCTAACTTTGAATAGATGAAGTAATGTAGAATGGTCAAACTCGGTTCGATCTCGTGAAAATTAAACATACCAGATCAGCTAAAACAGGTAGATTTTTAACAAACTAAACTTGACTAATTGAAATGGACTCTGAATAGCCATGAGTCCCTTGAATATTCCTAGATTGTGGAGTGTATCACTTAAATTGAGATCAATATTATATTCATGAATGAATCTACCTATGATCTGATAAATATCTAAGGAACTACAAAATCCTTGGATTTGAGCATAATGCCAAGTTATACATGTGTGATGAGATGAAGTACCAACCTCTCCAAAACCAGCTAGCTAGAGCTGCGAGATGCATGTGTGTGTACTGTGAACCATATCTATTCATGTGTAACATTTATGAGAGAGAGAGAGAGAGAGAGAGAGAGAGAGAGAGAGAGAGAGAGAGAGAGAGAGAGAGAGAGAGAGAGAGAGAGAGAGAGAGAGAGAGAGAGAGAGAGAGAAGACATTCATGTCCCTTAGAGTCCAGACATGGCTCCCATCCCCTGGATATGAATCTGTCTCTCAAACATAGTTCACATTAGTAGAAGACAAAGCAATCCCCACTACATTATTCCACTCAAAACAAAAGACAAGGATGGAAAATGATGACAAGAATGATATGGAAGCTTCATAGATGGCTTCCATATGGCCATGCCCATTTTCAAGCTCCTCCAACCTCAAGCCTTCTTTCATTACAGCCAAGAAGAAGACATATTTCTTTGTATTCATGGATTAGTCCATATCTAATTAAACCCTAAGAAACCTAACCCTAGCTAAGCAAGCCATAATAGATGATTCTTCTCTTGGGCACTTCCAAGCTTGCCAGATTTGGTGGATCATCATTCAATGGGTCGGATCCCCAAATGACATTTACCAATCCAACTGCAAACAAGACAAATTAGGGTTTGGAAGTATTGTCATAAAAATACATACCTGATTTCGACAACTGGCTAGATAGCTGAGGGACTGTACCTTGCATGCACATTCATTCACCTCTCTCTCATCAACTCTTATGTTCTGGATAATGAGGAATCAAATGGGCATGGAGCAAACAGTGACATGTTCATCCAACCACCCACCAAGTCCCACTTTTTTGAGCCATTTCATCTTTCTGAATCTCTGATGCTTTTTTCCTGTCTAATGGCAGCCAGGTTGGTTCCCGAGTTTGTAGACATGATTTGTACCTTACCCTTTTCCTGCATCATCCCATGCCACTCTCCATGTCACGTCAAACTCACCCTCACGCCCTCCCATGTCCTTCCACATCAAAGATTCTACTCCACTCAATTCATTAGGGTTTTGTGTTACACCCTTTTCTTCACTTAGGGTCGTGGGAGTGATGTTTAGGGTTTATACAAGATTTATGGAGTCAAAATGTCAGAGTGAATTTGACCTATTGATGTCATTTTTGGTGATAACATGTAGAATTTTAAGCTTTTGAATTTTCATAGGAAAGAATCAATATCCCAGTCCTTGTCTTTGCCATGAGCCTACATACTAATGGGCCGAGTTTAATTGGGCCATCAGCTGACTGAGAAGCCCAATAGGCCCAACCAGTCCGTTTCTGTCCCGATGGACTGCAAACGACACCGTTTTATTGATGTAATGAACCAAAGCGTATTCAGTCCATTTGAATCCTCAATGTTTAATAAAATTACAAACACGCCCCGCCCCCATCTAATGAACCGAGTTTCTTATTGGGCCGGGCTTTCGGATGGGCATCGTAATCGGTTTGGTGTGCCCGAAGGTCAGCAGTCAACCTTTTTGTGTTGACCTTTTTTGAAAAGCAACCTAACGGTCACTAGATCTTTCAAAAGCTGCAGAAAGGTTGGAGCTGTGAAAACAGGGTGTCGATTGTTGAGGAAGGGTAGGTTTGGTCCTTTAGTTTTAGGTCCTTGGACCCCAACAAATTTGAATTTGGGTACCCAATCAGTCGCGTAGGCCGCAACGAAAATCAAACTTGTAATATTTGGTAACAAGTTGAGCTTTGTAATCTGAAACTGGTGCACTGTGCCTAAGAGACTGAGAAAATTGCTTTCTATCATTTATTCATTCCAAAGCTTTACTCATTCCACTCGATCACAAAGATGATCAGAGAACAAAGAGCTTGGCTAGATTGAACAAGTGGAACTTATCAAGAATCAAATGCGACGAATCCCTGTCTCTGCTGCTAAGGCTACTTAGATTGGTCCGAAAGAGAAGAATCTATCGACCAAGGCCAGAGATGCCTCTGGCTTGTACTCTGGAGCATTGTGCCCAGCACCCTGTAAAAATTGTTTTACCAGTTACCATGAGAATGTTCACAATGAGCTGAAAATGATACCAAGAATTTCTTGCAAGTTCAGGTAGCTTCTTACCTTGACTGTTGCATAAGTAAGGACATAGTGATCATTGGTGTACTTGGTTTGGAATCTGCAAGAAAATCGCTCGTGTTAGGCCTCGATTGGTGCGCGAGAAGTGTGACTGTGTGAGTGATAATTTGGGAAATCACGCAGCGTTGGGAATGAATGAAGTACTCACCCCGCGACTTGGGCATCAACATACCAAGCGCGCCATTCATCAGAAACTGGCACCTCTAGGAGCTTAATCCAAGCTTCAGTGGCAATGTGAGGAATTGAAATGTCATGGTCGCCACTGTGAGGTCAGATGTGAAGAAAAAAAAGCAGCGTTACACGAAGCCCGGTGGCTTAAACGAGTAAATGAACAAGAGGGTGTGGATTTTCACCTGTACACCAAGGCGCGGAGGCTTGTGTACTGTGAGAAATTCTTGTGACTGCTGATGGTACTTGTGACGTCTTCCGTGTAAGTGGAGAAGTTCTTGGGGCATCTGTTCCAAATTTCTACAGTTCCCTGGTTCAAGAAACGACAAGATTAATATTTGGGGTAAAGTGGGTAATGGCAGAAGTCCTGAGCAGTATAGAATTTTTTTTACGTACGGGGAGGACACCGAGAGCGGTCTGGACTGCAGGGCTGTTTGCCCATTTGTACGACAGCAGGTAGGATTGTTCCTGTAAGCACAGATCAGATACACAAGGCTTAGTAACATAATCGTCGCGCCATATCGCATATATTTTCCAGTGTTTGTAATTGAGGGCAAGATAAGGAAGGAGAGTGAGTACTCTGCATTTTATGGCTGAATTTTTATCATCAGTTGAGAGAGACTCCATAATCCTCCCTTCATGAGATCTCATATCCCATTCCAGTTCCTCCGGTTCCGGAGAACTGAAATCGCATAGAGGCTCCATAACTTGGTGAAAATTGATCTGAAGGAGACACTGCAAGTACCCAAAAGGTATCAGTCCATTTAAATTACTCGAAATGAGAACTACCTGTAACTTCTAAAATCTTACATCTTTAACAGATTGGAGAGCTGTGATGCACAGTGTGTTGTTCTCTTGGGCATTTACATAGTCTCCATTGCAATACAGCTTCGCATCCTGGTGCGTAGCATAAATATTTTCAGAGGGACGACGAGGAAGACTATAAAGAGAGTTATGTTCATCTAACTTCTGGTAACTCGCCAGTGCAGGCCTGAACCAAAAAATAGTTTCTGCATTCCAGTATGATAAAGTTACCTCATAGTATTCGTCAGAGATGAGATTGACCCGAAAAACGTAAGGAATTTGCATATTGTTGTCGATATAGTAGTCAGTTTGAGGGTTTCCAAGCACATATCCCTGAAAGATTGTTGAAAACACAATAAGCTTCCAATCTACAAGGTTCAATCTTTTCACATTGCAATGCCTTAACTAGCACAATCTTACCATGAGTTGGATTTCCGGACTTAGACCTTCTTCAAGACCTACAGAAATGCCGAGTTGGGTAGTACATCAACCTCTTTGTTCCTTTCATCATCATAAGGAGTGCAGAAAAAGATAACCTCACCTGCCAGAATGTGTTCTAGAAGAAGCGGAACTGTAATGCCAGCGTATGAATTTCCTCCGACGTAAAGAGGGTTACTGACAAAATCCGGGTGCACATTCAGCCACTGCAGAAATCATCGAACAAACAATTATACATTACTCAATATAATCTTTCCCAGACTCCTGCAAGTCACTATATCATACACAAGTATAAAGCAGCAAGCATACCTTCCTCAAAAACGTGTAAAGCTGTTTTGAGGCTTTGGTATCTGATGTATAGTTAGCCTCTCCGCTCGTGCTGAACGAGAATCCAGCTCCGGCGGGTTGATCAATGAATAATATGTTGGCAACCTGGTCAGAATGTTTTAGAATCAGAACTGAAATACAACTGCAAACAAAATTCAGAACAATGTTGAATGAGAGTGCTTTTCTTATTACCTTCGTCCATGAGTAAGGATTCAGTTCTAAATCAATCGACGATATGCTTCCGTTGAAAGCACCAACATTGAACTTCAACGGACCTGAAACAACCAACAAGCGCATCAGTATCATCCACCACTGTAACAAACACAGTCCAAATTTCCTTATGTATAAGTTCTCATCTGAGACAAGGCCATTACAGTACAGCTAACCGGCATTGAAGACTCATCAGCCCCGGACATGTAAAGATGGAAATGATGCAAGCACAATGTTAACTGAAACATCACTGAAATGCTACCTGGGATGCTCTCTGAATCCTCTACTGATCAACCACAAGCATCAACACCATATCTAACAATCTACATTCTCACAGGCATTTCATCAAACACTCGGTGCGCATACATACCTACGTCGTACAAAAATGGCGACAAGCCTGAGCACCCAGGTCCTCCGGCCAACCAAACCAGCAATGGATCAGTCGCAGAATCGCTCTCCGACTTCACAAAGTAGTAAAACATCTGCACCTCTTCCAAATCCCCAACACTCACATACCCAGTTTCCATCTCAAAAGGCACAACCCCAGAAAACCCCGGCAGCGTCTTCACCACCGTCTGCGCAACACCAGTTCCGAAAATAGCCGCCAGCACCAGCACAACCCCCAACATCATCCTCATTTCCACAATTCCAATTACTGAAAAAGATCACAGCACAACGGTGCCGTTGATCCGATCGGTGTGTGGAAAATCGAATTGGATCAACATGGTTTTATATACTACCATGAAGGTAATCACGTGAATCATGCGATCAGCAGAGTAGCTTTGATTAAGAAATTGATGCAAATTGAAGAGGAGCATTTTTGAATAGTTAGGGTTTCAGGTTGTTGCTTGCGGTTTGGTGCAGCTTACAGTTTTTCACAAGCTTACCTCTCAGTCAAACCTTTCCACAAGCTTAAAGTTTTTGCTTACACTGATGATCTGAAGAATGCCTGATTTCAGGTTCAGAGTTCTACAGCATTCAAAATGAGGTTCACAGTCACTTTCAGGCGAGGCGCAGGCCTTGAGGCGTCGCATCGAGCATTAGTTCATCTTGTCCTCAATGCTGAAATCCTTGCTGAAATGTATGCTAATAAGTTACTGATCTGGAATTTTGTCCAATATTTACAGTGACTGATATTGGTACAAGAATCTGCAGGGAAGCTGACAGGCGACGATTCTACCAGGATCGTTGACGAGTAGGTGAAAAATAATCGAGCTCTTAGAATTCTTGGTACTGCAAATGGTGAGTGACAGTTAGGCTTCACCGGCTAGTTTTCTACTTGCTGCGTTTTTTAGAATGTTAGATCCGCTGACAGGTCGATTTGTACCTCAACTTGTTCAAATTAATTAGAGCGCGCCCATAAAATAAAGGGCACGTTTATTTCTTAGGCTGTGGCAGCAAATAGTTAATGCTCGATTTTTTCTCACGTTGTGGGGTTGAAAATTTTATGTCTTTGTCATATCTTGACGAGTTAAGCTGAAGTCTGAATTTGTTTTGTACTGTCAGATCTTTAACTGAGTAATTTTACAGCAATTGATGCTTGATTTTGTGTTATGCAGGTACTTTTACTGCTTTTCCAGCTTGCCTTTGTAGCGCGATCCTCGAAATTTTCTCAAGCTTGGATCATAAAACAGTGAGGCAAAAGACAGACCACGTACTGGCTCGAGTAACTGAATATTTACTGAGGACAAAGCGCAGTTGGAACAACCTGGGAATTTTGTCGTAGACGAAAATAAGGAAGACTTTGTGTTATTCAATGACCAGAGAAGAAAAGGGTACACTCATATGTTATCTGATTACAAATGCTGCAGAAATGAGTGGAAAATTCCAAAAAGTAAACATTTTCCGAGAATGAATCTGAGATTGGCATCCTGCAAATTCTGTAACAGCTCGGCCTGCGACAAAATGTGATCTTCCAAAGCCCTGCTCGAGTTCTATAGCGGATAGGTGTGAATCCACCTGTTGAACATATGGTAGCATTCTTTCCGGTAGTACTCTGGAGCGGTGTGACCAGCACCCTATTACCATTTCAACATCAGAAAAGAGTCATTACCCGGCACAAGAGGTAAAACATTTATACTGAACTGAATTTGGATGACTTACTTTCACCGTTGCATAGACTAACCGGTACCCCGATGCATCTGAGTCATATTTTTCGGTGTATCTGAAAAATAAAAGTCTCATTTTTCTGTCACAGGATAAAAAAACAGTCTGATGTACACTTGCAGAAAAGGTATACAACAAATTTACCCGGCAACTTGGCCATCAATGAACCAAGGCCGCCAGTTTGTGTCCACAGCTAAGTCCAGCTCTTGTACCCATGCCCTTGTCCCAACATAAGGCACAACCATATCACGGTCTCCGCTACAGTTGCAGAAGAGCATCAGTAAGGAACTTATCGTGAGCCTAAAAAAAAATTGCTACTGAAGGTGGGAATTGGGAAATCGCAGCTTACGTTTGTACAAGGACGTTCAAGTCATGCTGGACGAGATACTTGTGGTCAGGTATCACACTTTCAACATTTTGAGTATAAGATAAGCTCTGGTTGCATCTGATCCACTGCGTGACAGTTCCCTGAAATACCCCGCCATTGGTAAAAAGAGTGACCCAAAAATTTACCCTTTTGAAAATCATGATATGGTAAAAAAGCTCCTGTTGATGTACCTTTCGGACGTTTAGAGCATCGATTACTCGAGGATCATTAGCCCAAATGTCAGACAGGGTATAGTTGTAAGTCTGCAAAACAAAATCATACCTTGGCCATTATTTTCCTGGAAGTGACCGGAAAAAGTTCCTTTTTGGAACTTAATAGCTTACTGTGGTGTAAACCTATAAATTACCCGACAGGGTTCAAGTTGGAAATTCCGGTCAGGTGATCCAACTAGCAAATTTTTTCCAGTGTTTTTTCTGAGAAATCTTCTGGGCGCAGAAATTTTTTCAGGGTCTCTAGGAGAAGCAAACGCGCAGTTTGGCTCCAGGATGTCATTTTTCCATATATCTTGGATAATCTGTGAAGTAAATAAATATTGAGATTTTGGTAAAGTTATGTGAAATTATTGAATCTTTGGCGTATTGGGAGTTGTAGAAGTTAACCAGATTATATTCTGCAAGAGCCTCGGTGCATTCTGCATTTGAGGGATCTATGTTGAAATAAGTCCCATTACAGCTCACTTTCATCGTCTGCAGAAGGTTATGCAAATGTATGTAAAGGGAACGAGATTATTGAGTTGAGGATCTGAAACTTAGTGAACCTCATAAAGCTCGTCGGAGATAAGTGCCATTCTGTGAGCAAAAACAATCTTGGAGTTGCTGTTCAGGGCCTCGTTGGTAGTGGGGCTCCCTAGCAAGTACCCCTAAATTGATGGAAATCAGGACTGAAGATTTTACCAAGGTTACTTGCTGGGAAATGCTAAAATACCTTCAGGTTTAACGAGGGCTGTGCTCCGGCAATATTTCCTGCAAAAATAATTCCCCGAAGATCAGGGAATAAACTTACAGTGTCTGGTAAAAATCATAGACAGGTGAAGACAAGTCACATTTGCATCGCATACTTTCAAGGACTTTTTTTGTGACCATGGGGACAAACATTCCTGCGTATGAATCGCCGCCTATGATGAGCTCCAGAGGAAGATACTTAGGATGCTCCAGCAGCCACTGTCGAAAATGATGAAGAAAAAAGTTCTGACAAGGTTTAAGTTTAAGGTTGTCTTCAGGAATAAATTTACCTTTACAAGGAACTGAAAGAGTTGCTCAGAAGCTATGGTGTCCGAGCTAGGCCAACCCGCTTGAGTCCTCGAGTAAGAGTAGCCAGTCCCCACCGGAGAATCCACGAAAATAATACTTGCAGTCTGCAAAAGCACGGAAATCGCAAATGTGGCAAATTGTTTCTCTTACAGGAAAATTTCAGAAACATATTTCTTCTGAGCCCGGATTTGGAAGTACTAAATTCAGACCTTTGTCCATGCTTCTTCCCAAGGTAACAAGCTTGGCAGGCCTCCCGGGTAGTTATGGATATCAAATTGCATCGGACCTGACCAGCATTTCGAAAAATCTCAACAGATTCGATCCAGGTATCCAAATGTGATAATGGTAAGACCAATGTGTGGTATTTTCTACATTGACATACCTATTTCATAAATGAGGCCGTTGAAAGCGGAGCAACCGGGGCCTCCGGTGAGCCACAGCATGATAGGATCAGCAGAAGGATTCCCTTGCGACTCGATGAAGTAGTAGAACAGCTCAGAATCATCCACACTAACATACCTGCATTCACAGAATCAGGCCTCCAATTCAATGTCTGAATAAATAGAGATGGGATAAGAGAGCGCAGCAGTACCCGGTTTCGAGGTGGAAAGGGAGCTGGCCTTTGTATCCGGGCAAGTTCGTGACCACAGAACCAGACAAGGCGAGAATGGCACAGGTATTTGTCAGGGAGAGGATCAGTAAAAGATGCTTATGATTGACTGCCGAGGATGATGCCATGACTGGTAAGATTTTGGGAATGATCAAGTTGACGATGATGTTTGAGGATTCAAGAGACAAAAGTAGCATACAGATTTATACATGTGCAGATCAGCCATGAAACCAGACACAGTGTGCTAAATTTAGCAAGCGGATGTGGAGAGGGATGAGCTGGTAGATTTGCACGAGGATGGTGGCCAAACCCTGAAACCGGATCAGAGTTTTTGAAACCGGAGCTACCAGTTTTGAGAATGCATGGGGAGGAAGAGAGGGTTGGACTTGGATTCGGTTGACCGGTAAGTACAGTTGGATAAAGCTTAACAGAATTTTCACGTGTCATTTAAATATATGACGTTGAATTTCAATTTATTGAATGATTACGACATCGGCCAGTTGATGATGTCATAAGATTGAATGGGCCTGAATGGGCTGAGGCCCAATTCAATGTCATGTCCATGTCATCTTCTTCTTCTTCTTCACCAGTTTTGTGCAGATCATCTTCGATTTGTCGCCATTCTTGATCGCTCGAGCTCCATCCACCTGTTGAAACTTCTGCAACTTTCTAGACCAGTCTCGCACTTTCAAACCGTGTTTTTTTAATCGATCAGCTCTCACTACCTGCAGTATGAACCATCAGCAGCAGCAGAAGCAGCTTAGTCGTCGTCAGCAATGGCTGCTTCAGTCATCAACACATTCACTTCCTCGCTCCGAAATCCGAAAAAGGAACGGAGTTTCTCATGCCAATTTCACCAAAACACCAAACACCAGTTTTCCACCAAGGCTCATTTCCAATTTCCTCGAAACCCTAATTCGCTCAAAACCCTAAATTCCTCCTCTAGAGACGACCGCCAGGTCGAAAACTCATCGACGGCAATAGTGTCGGACGAAGAGAGGGGGGATTCATCAGAGGAAGCTGGGATGGAGAGAGAGGCGGATGGGGAGGTTGATATGGAGAAACAGCAGGAGATGGATTGGAAGACGGATTTGGAGTTTAAGAAATTTATGGGGAATCCTTCGATTGAAGCTGCGATTATGTTGGAGAAGAAGAGGACTGATCGGAAGCTCAAGGAGCTGGATAGAGAGAGGACTGATAATCCTGTGGTGGGGTTGGTAAACAAGTTTGCTAAAGATATCTTGAAGCTGGAGAAGGAGAGGTTGGAGAAGGCTGAAGAGACTTTTAAGGCTCTTGATCTTAACAAGGTTTGTGCTTTTGTTTGAGTTTGAAGACTTTTCGTTCATGTTTAGTTTTGATCTTGTCTAAATTAGAACTATTGTTAGTCGGAAGATTGAGCACTGACTTTAGCTGATGATGATTTGAACTGATCAGCTGAAGAACTGTTTTGGGTTTGATACGTTTTTCGCAACTGATGTGAGGAGATTTGGAGATGGCGGCATATTTATCGGTAATCTGAGGAGGCCTATTGAAGAAGTGATTCCTAAGTTGCAGAAGAAGCTTTCGGAAGCAGCGGGGAGGGAGGTTGTTGTGTGGTTTATGGAAGAGAAATCTGATTACATTACTAAACAGGTATTCGATTCTGGAACATTTATAAAGAATTGAACTGCTAGTTATTCGGTTCTTTAATCTGGTAATCGACTGGTGAAAAATTGTAAAGCTTGATCTGCGAATGATTTGAATTTTGTGTGCTTGTTGATGATTATTTATCCACTTTATATTGCATTTCAGGCTTGTGTTGTTCAACCTAAAGCTGAAATGGACTTAGAATTTGAGTTGACAAAGCTAAGCACTCCGCTGGGCTATGTTAGCGCGATAGCCTTGTGTGTTGCAACTTTTGGAACAATCGCTTTAACTAGTGGATTTTTCCTAAAACCTGATGCTACTTTCGACGATTACGTGGCCAATGTCATTCCTCTATTCAGTGGCTTTATCACTGTTATTGGAGTCTCCGAGGTTCGCTTTACCATCAAACATCAGCTATCATATACTCCACATTTCTACTTGAGCTATCGAGTTACTGAATAATTTCATTCATTATCTCGCTTATGTTTGCAGATAGCAACTAGAGTAACAGCGGCTGGCTATGGTGTAAAGCTTAGCCCTTCTTTTCTTGTGCCGTCTAACTGGACGGGATGCCTTGGAGTGATGAATAATTACGAGTCTCTGTTGCCTAATAAGAAAGCCCTTTTTGACATTCCAGTGGCACGAACTGCTAGCGCCTATCTGACATCACTCGTGCTAGCGGTTGCTGCTTTTATAGCTGATGGAAGCTTCAATGGCGGTGACAATGCAATGTAAGATTTAACTTCAAATCAGAAATCGTCTATACCTAACATGCACCCTTCTTCTTTGTATTGAATCTTTTAGAAGGTTTGAGGCTTCTGAGCTTCGGAAATAATAACATTACAGGCCATTGTTTTTTCTGCCATTTTTTGTTCCATTTTCTCCATGTTAATTTTAATGGTCCTTGTTGCAGGTACATAAGGCCTCAGTTTTTCTACAACAATCCGTTACTATCATTCATCCAATATGTTGTCGGCCCCTATGCAGATGATCTCGGCAATGTCCTGCCTTATGCAGTGGAAGGGGTAGGCGTTCCTGTTGATCCACTTGCCTTTGCCGGACTGTTAGGTAACAGTCAGTTTTCGCCTTCTTTAAACCAATCTACTCTCATTCAAAACGAAACAATTTAAAGTGACCGCCCGGTTGACCTTTTGCAGGAATGGTTGTAACCTCTCTAAACCTGCTTCCATGCGGGAGGCTGGAAGGTGGGCGCATAGCGCAAGCCATGTTCGGCCGAAGGACAGCCTCCATCCTCTCCTTGGCCACATCCCTTCTCCTCGGCATTGGTGGTCTTAGTGGCAGCGTCCTCTGTCTCGCATGGGGCTTATTTGCCACCTTCTTCCGTGGCGGGGAGGAAATTCCAGCTCAGGACGAAATCACTCCGTTGGGGGATGACCGGTTCGCTTGGGGCTTCCTCCTCGGCCTCATCTGCTTCCTCACCCTCTTCCCCAATGGCGGAGGTACCTTCAGCAGCTCTTTTTTTGAAGCTCCCTATTTTAGAGGTGGCAGCTTGTAAACTTGTCTCTTGTTTATTGTACATGCCTCAAAACAGTTGCTGTGGTTTTTCAACGACGTCGTTTTAAGTATTCAGTTATTAGGTTTATCCTAACTTATTTAGACTGTCAAAGTCGGTCCGCCGCGTTTAAATTGACCCGACCTCCAATTGATCCGTTACATTTCCTAATTCGCTTGACTCGTTCCATCGAAACCGGTTCTATTGATTCGGCAATCCCAGCAAAATCTCCCGGTCGAACCGACTTTTTCGGTTCGATTAGTGATCTCTTAATCAAGATGGCCTAGTTTTTCTACACCGGATGAAAAAACATGTTCTTGAAACATGGGTGGATACATTCTAGGACATTGACAAATTTAGCAAGTCTTTTAGTGTGATTCTTAGTGAGATCAAAACTTGCAATATTTTCAAATATAGTAACTGAAATTTTGTGTAAAATCATCCTATTTAAGTCCATCAATCCTATTAGGTAATATGCTGCAAAATGGGAAACAATATCTCCTCATTTAACCTCAAACCTACAAAGATGAACATGCCCTTTGAGATATATCTTCTACATTGTTGACTAGACAAGCTCCAAAACTCCAACCCTCCTTATTCCATCACAATCCAAGCCCCAAACCATCCATTTTTCCTCCCTTTTCGAGCTCAAAATCGAACTCAAAGTACTAAATTTAAACTCAAAACCCTAAACCCCGAACCCTGAACTTAATTGATCCATGGAAAGGGGACCTCAATGTGGCTAATATGAATACCCATTTGGGTGTTTGAGATGGTTTAGTGTGGTTAATGAGGAACTAATTGACTTTTAACTCCTCATCAAGAATGCCAACCATGTAGGTGTGAATGTGAATCAAAGCTTCATTATATCCAAGCATTCAAACCTCAAGATCTCCCAAATCAGATGACTTCAATCATCTTCCAAGCACTCCTTGACTCTCACCAAAACCTCAACTTCTTCCAATTGTCAACAACCCCATTTAAACATCTTCACCCCCACTATAAATTCCACACTGAACCTTCTTCTTCTTCTTCACCATCTTCTGCAACTCCATTTCGGCCATTGTTGAGCTGCAAAGATTGAAACTTTAGACATACCCAATGGCGAAAAAGACCAGCTTGGGCCGCCAGAAGATCGAAATCGCCAAAATCAAGAAGAAAAATCACCTCCAAGTAACCTTCTCCAAGCGCAGATCAGGCCTGTTCAAGAAAGCCAGCGAGCTCTGCACACTCTGCGGCGTCCAGATCGCCATCATAGTCTTCTCTCCAGCCGGAAAAGCATTCTCTTTCGGCCACCCCAGCGTCGAATCCATCCTCAAGAAGTTCCTCGACCAGCCGGCCGCCGTAGTACCCGACGCTCACCGGAGCTCCGCCATGCGCGAGCTGAACCAGCAGCTGACGCAGGCGGTGAACGAGTTGGAATCAGAGAAAAAGAAAGGCGAGGCTTTTACGGACTTGAGGAAGTCAGGCCAGAGCCATTTATGGTGGGAGGCGCCGGTGGAGGACATGGAGTTGACGGAGCTGGAGCAACTTATGGTGTGCTTGTTTGAATTGAAGAAGAATGTCGCCCTGGCGATCAGCATGCAGACGGAGAGCCTCTCCACATCCGCAGAAACCTTTTTCAACTTGTTTGGGAGCCATTTCGAGGAGAAGGCATCGAACCTGTTGATGGCGGCGGACGACTCAACGCCGCCGTTGACTTACAATTATGGCTATGGAAATAGGTATTTCTGACGCCCGTGTCCATTTTTTGAAACTGGGTTTTTTTTCACAAGACAGTTCCTTGCTGTTGTTCTTATTCTGGATCTTTTAAGGAATAAAACTTGAGCACTTATTCGTTTTCGAAACTCGAGTCGCCATTGTAGTCCTCTGTAACACAAATGAGAGCTCCGGATGAAGAAGAAGGAGATGACGTGGCAGATTATTGGGCCAAAGTGCGCCTTATTGAATAATGGGCTTTGGATCTCTCCAGGCCCATTAGGGCTGGATTGGGTTTCTCCCAGCCCACTTTCACAAATTATTATTATTATTAAATAATAACTTTCCAAATATTACACATAAAGCTTGATAATCCTAACTACTAACATTGGCCTAAGATGAAAATTATTATGTTTCAACCGAAATATTTGACCAAAATATTTAGACTTTTCTGCATCGAATTTCTTACATTTTTTAATCAAAATGTTTATCTTGTATATCGAAATGTTTTATGGTTTTTCTAATTTTGGAATCAATGGAATCGATTTTAATTGTTACATTTACCTATTGTTCACTCTCACCTACCATATTGCCTTTTTTGGTCATGCAATGTTCTAAAATGGATTGAAAAAATCCAAAGTGGCTAATTTTTGCAGTTAATCTCTAAAAATTTTACATTTGTTATAATGAAAAAAACATTTAAAAAGGGGGTAGGTAGAGGGGTATGTTAGCAATATTGTACTAAATATGTCATCCCATGGTTTTTCCTATAAATAAATCTTTACCCTATTGGTCCAATTATCCCAACATGAAACCCTAATCAGGAGATTTCACCAAACTTCTTTGCCAATGCAGTGTCTTGCCTTTGATATCATGGCTTTCTCCAATGCTGAGAAATCCAACCCTGCAACCACCACCACAGCCACCGCCACCGGAACACCGACGGACGATGCAGCCCCTCCTGTTGCTCCATCTTCTGATGCAGATGTGGGTTGTGGGAGCTCATCTGGTGTTAAGAAACCCAAGGCTCGAAGGAGGATTGAAATGAAAAAAATGGAGAAAGAGAGTAACCTTTTGGTTACTTTCTCCAAAAGAAAATCGAGTCTTATAAAAAAGGGCAGTGAGTTGTGCACCTTGTGTGGCGTGCCGTGTGCATTGGTGGTTTTTTCACCGGCCGGGAAGGTGATTTCCTTCGGACAACCGTCCGTAGACCTAGTGGTGGATAGTTACCTGACCGGGAACCATAACCCTATTATTTCCCCACAAACTGATAATTATTACGTGAAGAATTTTCCCGCACTGTTAATTTGAATAATAGACTGTTATTATATATTAAATTACAACACCGTTACTTTAAACTTAATATTTTGAGTCACATGAAATTACGACCTTCTCTGACCTGAACTCGAAGGGGATAAAGATCCAGAATCTTGGGAAGAAAAGAAAGTGTGAAATCCAAGATTCTGAGACAAAAACAGCAACTGGGCCTGCAAATTGAGCTTTGCAAGCTCATCATAATGGGCTTTGGGATCTTGCCCCATGGTCAATAATGAGAGGATCTCTATTTGCTTAAACAAGACTCAAAACCAAAGTCACATTTGCATCCTCAATTTGAAACACTATGAATCAAAATGAGTACATAGTACTATTAATCTTAGGTAACAGGAAATGAGCAAACCAAAATAATGATGTTCCTAAACCCCATTAGATGAACAAAAAAGGTCAACTTTATCTCAACCTACTTGCACCCATTCATACCACCTATATCACTAATCCACCAAATCACACAACATTATATGATCAATTTCTATAGTTGTCTTCCAATGGTTTAACTGTTGTTTTCTTTAATTAAATTATCAGACTATGGTTGACACAAACACAGCCATGAAAAAGAATCCAAAGCTAATGCCAGATCATACCTTGGCACTGCCTGATAACTGATTGCTGTAGATCATATTGCAGCAGTCTGGCTCTGGCTGGCAATTTGTCTGAGAAGGTTGGTAAGTGCCAGCTCACTCACTTTGTTTCCTCTTTGAGTTTGGTTTTGGCCTACCATACCACACCTGCACGTTTCTCCATACAATAATCCCTCTCTCCTCATCCAGCCTGTCCTCACTTGATGATGTTCATAAGCCAGAACATCATTACGTCATACACAGAGAGACAACCTAGTAGTCTTGTTACTTAATCCAATCATCAAGATCGGTCTATATATCTCTCCCCTTTCATTGATTTCATCGACTCTACTCCACACCCAGAATACCCACCTGCCTAAACTTGGTAAAGATCGCTGCCTGCTTGGTTTTGGTGGATATCAAATCATCAAACAGCTGCTGTCAAAGGCCGAAGTGAAAGCAGTATCTTCTGCAGCTGTCTTTTTATATCCTCCAATCTCTCATTGGTCTCAGCCTTTCAGTTTCATAGCTTCTTTTGATTCATACCCATAAATCACCTTGAGCCAAACTTGGTAAAGTAGGAGGCTTTTGATCGTTTTCATCTCTTTCCGTTCACACCCAGAAACCCATTTCTGCAGATTTGTATAAAGTTTGCAGCTTTTGGTATTGTAGACGGATTTGGATCTGCTGAGGTTGGGTTTTGTGGCAACCTGTTTGACCATGGATCCTTGCCCATTTGTGCGGATTGTGATAGGAAACTTGGCACTGAAATTCCCCACAGCCTCAAAACCAACATTCTCAGGAGTCCATCCATCTTCCTCACCTTGTTACTGCAAAATCAAGTTCAAGACCTTCACATCCCAAACCACCACAATCCCATTAATCACCAATGACGCACCCCACCCAGAACACCCCAACTCTATCCTCCAATCCGCCAGCTTCACTCTCCCCCACTCGGACATTGTCAAACTATCCAAAGCAAAAACCAACCCACTTCTCAAAATCGATGTGTATAAAGGCAAGAGCGGATCCACTTTAGGACTCAGTTCAGGGAAGCTCTTGGGGAGAGTCTCGGTGCCGCTTGATCTGAATTGTGGGCTTGAGTCTAAAGGAGCTGTGTTCAAGAATGGCTGGGTTGCTGTTGGGGATGGTGGTGTGAAAGCTGCACAGATGTATCTGAGTGTCAAAGCTGAGCCTGATCCAAGGTTTGTGTTCGAGTTTGGCGGCGAACCGGAGTGTAGTCCGCTGGTTTTCCAGGTCCAGGGAAGTGTCAAACAGCCAGTCTTCACTTGCAAGTTCAGCCTCAGAGACAGCAACTTCAGATCCAGGTACTGACTGATGTTCCAAATTTGTCTCATGTTTCAAAAACGTCAACACAAGTCAAAAAAGGTTCTAACTTTGTGGTTGTCTGATTTCCGCAGATCATCCATGTCGGAGTCCAGTGTTTCGAGGACATGGCTGAGCTCATTTGGACAAGATCAGAAGGAGAATTCAGCCAAGGAGAGAAAAGGATGGTCCATAACCATCCACGACCTCTCAGGCTCCCCAGTAGCAGCAGCTTCGATGGTAACCCCATTCGTCCCCACACCCGGATCGGACCGCGTCAGCCGCTCCAACCCCGGAGCCTGGCTCATCCTCCGACCCAGCGACGCGACATGGAAGCCATGGGGCAGGCTAGAAGCATGGCTAGAACGTGGCCACACCCACACGCTCGGCTACCGCTTCGATCTCCTACCAGACGCCGCCACGTCAGCAACGTGTTCGTTGAATGTCAAAGAAGGGGAGAAGTTTCAGCTGGACAATTCGTCGAACACGTTGTGCGCAGCGTCGCCGAGCATCAGTCCGAGAGGGAGTGGGGATTACTCGAGCTGGCATGAGTTGAGGAGAGGGTTTGTCATGTCGTCGACGGCCGGAGGGAAGAGCGGAGGGCCGGAGGTGGAGGTGGGAGTGAAGCACGTGAGTTGCACGGAGGATGCAGCGGCGTTCGTAGCGCTGGCCGCTGCTGTGGATCTGAGCGTTGATGCTTGCAAGTTGTTTACGAGGAAGTTGAGGAAGGAGCTGCGAGGAGGGCAGCAGCAGAGTGGACTTGGTGTCGTTTAATGTGTAGGGTTCTGTCGTTTTGAAGTTGAGGAAGGATTTGAGACTTGCATGTTTTTTAGTACATAACGATGAGCAGAAGACTAAATATTTTTAGCTAGCATACATTCATTCTTAATGGAAATATCTCTGGTTTCCTCCTGCTGCAGTTCAAGAATCCAGTGTAAATACTAGCAACAAAATCGACTTAGGACGGACGAAACTCTAGCAATATCAATGCTCCAAACACCTGCAGCTAACCCTAAATCCTAATGTGGTAATTGAGTAACTAACAGATCAATCCAAGTATCTGTGAGACCAGGCAAGCACCAGTGCATGCAGTCGTCGTGTTTCTTGCCACCGGAACTTGATGGATGGGCATCTGCTCTGAACTCGCTCATGTGAGTTATGTCTAAGATGCGGAAGGTGGATCCTTTCAGGGCTTTGAACAGGTGCTGGTTTACCAGCCGGGCTTCAATGTTAGTTCCATTATTGTGCAGGGAGAAGAGCTCCTGAACCTGAAAATAGAATGTGATCTTAAAGTCAGGATACTTAGCTATGGGAGAGTTTAGTGTAACTTGAGACTTGATGACTGGATAATAATGGGGCATCTGCTAGGGCTGACCTGTTCTAGTGATAAAGGCTTCTCTCGGTGACATGAACCTCCTTCATACCAATCTCCCCCTTCAAAATGTCGAGGTGATTGTGTTCGAAAAACTTTTATTCCACTTGGGTGCATTTTGCTCTCTACATATGATATCTGTTAGAGATTGCATACTTGATAAGCAACAAGCTGTTACAAAAACATCAATATTAAGAGCTCTCAGGTTAAAACGCCATAATAACACATTAGCCACAGCCCACAATAGACATAATTCATTCAATAGTTACTCAATTCTAGCTGTCAGATATTATAACCGAAACTGATGTCGTACCATGTGTTCTAGGACCATATCAAGGCCATCAGCTGAGATTCTCGGAGGAATTGCAGGCTGGCCAGATTTAAAGAAAAGCATGGGAGACTTGACAGGGTCAAATTTAGATGGCGCCCACCACCTACAGCAACAGACAGAGATGAGTTTAGAAATGGCTTCTTGCAAGTTTTTCCAGTCAAGAAACTGAAAATGTCAATTAATCCATTGTTCAAGAAGATGAGTGACTCCATAATATTCTGCTGGTTATCTATTCAAAATAATAAATAACAAATTGAACAAATACTTGTTGAGTAAAAAGAAGGTGTTTCCTTAAGTGCAAAGTATGGTGTGCTGGGCATATGATGGCTGTAAAAACTTAATGCAACTACAGGAGCTTTAGTGGACACTGTTGATGAATTCGTCATGTAGGTGAACTAAGGACCCTTGACAGCTCATACTCTAATTAATTGAAGGTTCACCAGATTCCCATCAGCTATATATATATAAATGCATCACCAGAATTCAGATTTAATTTGAGATAAGGATGGCTGAAATTATTATAGCTCTATCCTCAAAGAAAAATATTCAGTAAATTCTACCAGACGGGCTGTTAATTATTAGATAAACCATTACCAGTGCCCAGTATTGAAGATAACTATACTGTGGAAGCTGGGAGCGTCTGCCCAATTACCGTCTGGAATATCAACATCCACTCGATAGCCTTCCTTAAATCCTAGAGACTCCAAGGCACCACCATTTTGATTGGCAGCCCAGCTGTATGAAAAGGATCAGAGGAAATGATTTAGACAATTCGGCTTTGAATGCCAGTTATCCATGATAACTGGTCATATATGTAGTAATTTTAGTCACGTAACTGTAATAGAACAAGCAAAAACTAATCGTTGCACTCATCTACACAAATTTTATGTACATAGCTTACCTACCATAACGAGCAAGAAGATTTGTCCTGTGATATGCAATTGTAAGATTGTACTCTAGAAACGTGAACCCACGATCTGCCCCAGCAGGCCGCCACTTTTTCACTTTACTTGACTCTCGCCTCAAAGAGCAAAAGAGGGAAACAAACATATTCCTATTCAACGAATCCCCAACAAATCCTGCACTGACAACATTCATAAATATCATACATTCACAAACAAATTCAATCCACATTCAAGTAGCCATATTCATCATAACCAGTAAAGCTTTGCCACCATATATCTTTACATATACAATTCTACAACCACATTAATGTTCATTTCACCTGGCTAAACAGCTGCTATTCCCATGCTACACAAGATGAATACAATGCCTCCAACTTGACTGCTCAATCCAGATCCAAATCGAAACATTATCCGTAAATTTTGAATGAATAATTACTAACCCAACAATCATCACAATTTGCAGTAAACAAAATGGTGGATCAAGTCAAACATACCTATATTAGTGTTTCTATACCGCTCAAGGAACAGCAGAGGATCAAACGGCTTGAGATCGCATCCCTCAGGCTTCCAGCGCCACTTAACAATCTCCCACCCGTTCGCCTTCTTTCCAGAAATGCAATTCCATCCTTTGAAAATCTCCTTACAAGCGTTGTCGTACTTAGGCTTCGCAGCCGGATCGTAGATCCACTTCCCGTCCGAGTAATCGCACGAACCAGAACCATCCATTCCGACCTCTCGACGTTCGAAATCGGAAGCTGTAGAAGTTCCGGAGAGGGGAGATGAGTCGGACGAGTGGTTGACTAGGAGCAAGAGAGTGACGAAGCCGAGGAGTGCCAGCAACAGGATTGATGGCGAAGAGAGAGACACTTTCTTCTTCGAGTGTGGAAAATCCCTTCCCGCCATGGTCCCTAGTTTTGAGGTCGATGAAGGAAGGAGAAGACTGCAATGGCGAATTGAGAGTTCGGAGTGAAGTTGGGGGATCTGATTGAAACTTCAGTAAAGCTTGAGGACTAGTTTGTAAATAACTAAACATTTGTGAGCATATATACAGAATAGAAGATCACTGAGCAATGCTGTTGAAGAAGATTAAATAACACTACAGAGGTGAATGAGTACCTATCAACTGGCTGTTCTGCATTTTCTGATCCACCTTGTGGTACTCGGCCGAAGATTCTGCAGGTGTAGAATCTGTTTTTGTATCTCGCGTTCAGCGGCGATGGTTTGTAGGCTCTCTTGTGTTTGAAGTCTGTCCGAACTTCTTGAATGTGGCCTCATTTTCCTCTGATTTGTTATGATTGAAGAATCGAATCCACCAAATAAAGCTCCCTTATTTAGCCTGTATAATGAAAATCGACATCAGTACTTTTAAATGGTAATTAGACTATTACACGTAAGGATTAGAATGCAAGCTCAATTTATAAAGAGATCAGCAAGGACATCCATTGTCATCGTTTCCACGATCACAGTACATTATTTGAATTTACATGGATATGAAGGAATCCAGTCTTTTTAATTTTAATAACTGTGAGTGTATTTGAAAAGATTACTAACGTCTTACGTGACAACCAAACTTCAACGGCTCGGCAAAGCTCTGTGAAATCCTGGGTATCCTTACCATCTCACAGTAAAGAGCAAACTATTTAACAGTTATGTTCCCTGTCCGTGACCGCTGTGAGTTAATAAATGAAATTCCACTGCACTCAACTATCTGTCTGGCAAGACTCGATGGCCTCCTTGACATCTTATTTTATCGCAGTAAATCTAAAAAGAAAAAGAGTATCATTTCAACAATATCAATCGTGTTTGGCAAACACATGAAATGCTTAATAGGATTACATTCACAAATCGCATGAAGGAGACTGCCTTATAAAAGTTACTAGGCCTAAACATGGCCACCGGAATACATGTGGAACCTCATTATATATTGACACAGACAAGATGAAATTGCAGGTAAAATAAAACACAAGTTCCATTCTCAACTACATAAAGCATGGCGCTTAGTCACTGTGACATTCGGGTGTCCCCGCTGCACAATGGTTTTCAACCATCTATATGATGCGTGCAAAAACAGCAAATATCGCAAGACTTCATAAAATTAAGCAAACGTCCAAAACCAGAAAATAACAAATCAAAACTACTTTGTTAAGTTAAGCAGTTTGACAACACCAATGTCAAACACATCCAGCTGAGAACTGAATGACTACGAAGCAAGATGCGTGCCAACCTCCTAAAGCTCTTGAAACAAGAACTGATGTGTAAAAGCCCTTAACAATTCAACAAGTATGCAGAAAATGCTCCTATGACCTAATATTGCCTCCTTAAACTAATACTAACCCTCCACTAATGCCTGAACCCCAATATCAAGCCAAACAACTAATAACAATGTTGCTGGCCAACCTGATTAACTCCTCAGAAATCAATTAACCTAAAACAACAAACCGATTTCCACAAAAATCAAACTGGCAGCAACAACCACAAATCGGAAACCCTAATTATAGACTTTTCGGATTCGCAGTTGACCAGAATGGCCAGAAAAGCTACAAAGAAGACCGAGGACGCACCTTGCGGCGGAAGATGACCGGAGAGAGTGCTCGAGGCTGGCTCGTCAAGTGTCATCTTCTCGTGGCTCCTACCGATAATCTCAACACTGTTCGACAGTGCGTCTTCTTGCGGTCAAACCTCAGTCGTCGCTGGCGACTGGTTCATATTTTATTAATTTTTTAAAAAAATCTAACGTGACAACCTCATCGGAAATGCACAAAGCAGTGAGTGGGCCATCGTGAAATCTCAGCCGTAGAATCGCATGACCACAGGTTAAAACTGCACCGCGTCGCACACAACCAAACCCTAAACGTCATCTTCCTCACTCTCAATCAGACATACACGCAGATAGCGAGATACAGCGCATCAACACTCGTTCCATATCCTCCCGCCACCTCCACCTACTCCTCCTAGTCTCGTCTCCGCATAATCCGACGTCGTCTGCGCATTCTCCGACCCGCGCCGCGTGCTGTGGCAGTCTGATCGATTGCTGAGGTGGAGAAAAGAAAAGCTGGTAGTAGCTGGTGCTGGATTGGCTGGTTTAGCAGGTTGAGGCTGTAGCATCTATGTGTTGAGCCGTTTGTTTGAGGATTTTGTTGAGGTTTGGAGTTGTTGTATAGCTTGGTTTGTGTTGGTGGTTTTTGTAAGGTTGAGTTTGGGGATTTGTTGCGAGGAAGAATGTCGGTGGAGTATACGTGTTGTAGTACGGGCTTCTTTGTGCATATTTCTGTTATTGTGTTTCTTGTGCTGTTTGCTGGATTGATGTCTGGGCTTACTCTGGGGCTCATGTCGATGAGTCTGGTTGATCTCGAGGTTCTGGCCAAGTCCGGCACGCCCAAGGATCGGGAGCACGCAGGTATGAGGAAGCATTGGCTAGTTTAAATCATCTTGTTTGTGAAAATATTTGTTTGGAATAGAGTTTTTTTGTTTGATTGGAATGGAAGTTGAAATTTGATCTGAAAAAAGTGATGCTAAGCATGGTAGGTTATAGTTTTGATCGGAAGGTGTCTGATGGAACGAGAAAGGTGAAGCGGTGGCTTTTTTTTTCTGGATTGTGCTTGGAGGAATTCCTTATTAAGTTGTCTTTTAGAAAGGGTTGATCCCTCAAAATGGATTAAAGTTGGTAATAATGTGGTGGCTCTATTTTACAGTGCTTTTGAGTAGTGGTATCTGATTGTTTTGTATATCATTGACTCATTGAGCACCTTTGTAGTTTCAACTTTTTGGTTAATACGTTTTTGAGCGTTCTGTATGTACATTAATTTATGTTGGAGTACCTTTTTATATCGTTAAAGAATAGGTGATGTGATATGTGTGGCTATGATGACCTGAGGCATAAGCTTGTTGAGTATTGTGAGACAAGTATGGAAATGAATCACTTTTCTCAGCTAGAACCACTTTGCTTTCTGTAAGCAAATTTGGAAGTCGCAAATAGCCTCTAAAGGTTATCACAATTAACTCATTATAGTACTACAAAATAATAATCCAGATAACAGCTAATATTAAAAGCTTCTACAGTTTGAGCACATTTGAGGAAGCAGTTTGTTTAGATTGTGTTCAAATGTGTGATGGACGATATTGTTTGTTTATTGACTATCTGGAAACTGCAATGCAGCGAGGATATTGCCAGTTGTCAGAAAGCAACATTTATTGTTGTGCACCCTACTTATATGCAATGCTGCTGCCATGGAGGTATGTCTACTGATCTCCTATTAGGTCAGGTTCTTTACAGATATATACAAGAGGAACTTATTTGGTTGTCTTTTATTCCAGGCTCTTCCTATTTTTCTAGATAGTTTGGTCACAGCTTGGGGAGCAATTCTGATTTCAGTGACTTTAATACTCCTCTTTGGTGAGGTAAGTGTCAATTAGGTAAAATTTTAAGAAGATTAAATGTTAAAAATAGTCTTGCGACATTTGATTCAAGTACCATCACTACTATGAACCACCTGTACTACCTATTAGTGAAGGCAGATTCAAGTACTTTATTCGATATATAAGCATATATGGCTTACTTCGAAGTCTTATGTACTTTTCTACTTTGAAGTCTTATGTACTTTGGTGAGTAGTCGTTGAAGCTTCTTCGAAGTCTTACTTTATTGATACAATACATGGCTTAAGTTTGTACCGTATAATTTGTTCAAGCAACCACTTCTAAGGCGTCAATTAACACTTGGTACACGAGTCCTTAAATCATTTTTCTACTAGTACAGATAATACCGCAATCTGTTTGTTCTCGTTATGGCCTATCAATTGGCGCGGCAGTGTCCCCGGTGGTTAGGGTTCTTGTATGGATTTGCTATCCTGTTGCTTTCCCCATTAGTAAGGTACGTCGACCTACATAAGTTATTTTGTCGCATTGTAATTTTCTTAAAGTCATGTACGCCATATGTTATGTATTTCTACTGATTATGATGTATATTGTTTCAGCTATTGGACTTCTTGTTGGGTCATGAGCATAAAGCTCTTTTCCGCAGAGCTGAGTTAAAAACACTTGTAAATTTCCATGGGAATGAGGTGCGTTATTTCAAAATCAGTAATGTACTCGCATATATCTTAAGCTGAACTTGGAGATATTTTTGTCTGTATAACATAGAACTTTTGTGTGGGATCAAATTTCTTGATTCGAAAAGCGTCAATCAACTCACTGTTTTCTACAACTTCTTGTAGCTTGACAAAAAACACTTTTTTCGCTAGTTTCTCAGCCAATAGCCATAAATTATCAGTAGCGCGAAGAGTCTAAGATGAGAGTCATCAAGCCATTGACATACATACGTTTTTAAGAATTACTATTGAATGCTCCAATATTCTGATCAAGTTTCATATCATATCAGAGCAAACTTTTTACTCTGTCATATATACTTTTCTACTGCCTTGATCCCTTTTCCAGTATGCCATATATAATACCCAATGAACTTATAGGCTGGAAAAGGTGGTGAGTTAACACATGATGAGACGACAATTATCGCTGGAGCTCTTGAGCTATCTGAAAAGACTGCTGGCGATGCGATGACACCAATATCTGAAACTTTTGCAATTGATATTAATTCCAAGCTGGACAGGTAAGATATCATGCTACATTCAGCATCTTTTCGACATCAGTATACTTAAAGTTATCTTACCTTTGCATATACCTCATGCAGGGAGTTGATGAACCTTATATTGGATAAGGGGCATAGCAGAGTGCCTGTTTATTATGAACAGTCTACAAACATAATTGGACTCATCCTGGTAAAATAAATATTTAAATCTTCTGTAGGTTTAATGTAACACATAGCTACTAGGAAAAATCAGTTATCTGGATGTTAAAAGAAGTTTAGAGGCACTCTTTCAAGAGGTGGCCTAAAAAGCCAAATGGTAGATCATGGTTGATCAAAAGCTTAGTTAGTTAATTCCTCTATTTCTTTTAGGTGAAAAACTTACTAACTATTCATCCTGAAGAGCAAGTGCCAGTGAAGAATGTGACAATAAGAAGAATTCCCAAGTATGTTAATGCTGCGATATCACTTTTCTCTGATACAATGGATAACTTTAATGCATGTTTTGGCTTAATTTAGTATATCTTTCGCAGGGTCCCTGAAACTCTGCCACTGTACGACATCTTGAATGAATTTCAAAAAGGCCACAGCCACATGGCTGTTGTGGTGAGGCAATACAATAAAACACAAGAACTTGTTAGCACTATTTCTGCTGATGGTAAGCAGAAAGCTGAAACCATAATTTCCTTGCTGTGCATTTCGTACCATTTTTTTTCATAATATGTGATCCACTATGTTAGGCATGGTAAAAGATGTGAAGGTGGACATTGACGGTGAGGTACCGCCTTTGGAGAAAAGTTTAAAAACTAAAAGATCAATGCAAAAATGGAAGAGCTTTCCCAACACTGGAAGTAACTCGTTGAGAGGTTCTTTCAAGGCTAAGAAATGGCCAAAAGAGATGTATTCCGACATTTTAGAGATCGATGGCAATCCACTCCCAAAGCTACTGGAGGAAGAGGAAGCTGTGGGCATAATCACCATGGAAGATGTCATTGAAGAGCTTCTGCAGGTATAGAAAAAATTGTTTTTACAGACAGCTTTTTCATTGTAAGAAATAATAATATTGCAAGGCAGTTCCTGAAATTGTTTCGCTTTCCAGGAGGAGATATTCGATGAGACAGATCACCATTTTGAGGATTCATGACGCTGGAGAGTGTCTATGTAGAATATATCTGTTCCTCCTAGTGGTCTTGCCTTACAAGAGCATCGGATAAATAGTTCAATATGTCTGTACCGGATTTTTATAACATGATCCATTATTGCACTAGCATTCACGTTACATTCATTTTCTTGCAGGCTCACTCATTATGATTAAGGCTTAAGAGCTTGCATCATTTTCAATCTGATCTAAATTGGGCTTGCGAATATTCACTGACGTCCGGGCCATTAGTGACGGAAAGTCAATGCTGGTCAAACATGTCAAAGACTGTCCACAAAATAAAACAGCAAGCTTTAATTTGATGCAAGCTCAGGCCGGCACTAACACTGTTGTATACCATTGAAGATATCAGCCTTGCAAGTGGTCTTGTAGTGTCCGGCCTGGTTGCACCGGCTGCACCGGACAGCGTGCTTCTCTTTATTGAGATGGTCGTGGTCAATGCAGATTCGTTTCTTTTCAGGCCGGCCAGGGAGTCTCCGGACATTGGGCGGACGGATGTATTCAGTGGCCCTTCTCCAGTGAATCTTACTGGGGATGGGGTAGATGGCTCCGGCGTAGGTCTCGCCATAGCTGACAGATGTGAAGCATTTTTCAACGTAGTCATGGACGTTCTTGTGGCTGAAGAGAAGAGCTGATGCAGCATGGGAGCATGGGATGCCGTTGTGTTGCCATTCCCGACAGGAACATGTACGTGTGCCGATATTCACTATTTCTGACCTGTCCTTCGATACTACCTCGAATTCCACTTCGTCCGAGGGGATGACTTGGTATGCTGATGATATGTTCATTGCTTCCGCTAGACGGTTTTCAGCAGATGGGGTGAGGATCGAATCCCATGCGTTGCTCCTGGAGCGGCGTTCCTCGAAATCAGTCATGAGTTTTTGGTGAATTCGCTCCATTATTTGAATGATGGGGAGTTCTTGAGCTTCCAGAACCCACTTGTTGAAGCTGTCAGCGTTTGAACAAACATGGCCGAATCTTGTTCCTTCGGTGTATGCCAGACCCCAGCAGGAAGGTGGAAAATTCAGAATCCATTTCCCAGCTTCTTCGGATATCTCTGCTATTTCTGCCATTCTTTCCCTGAAACCAATAACAGAGCTGGAATATGCCGCTTTCCACAAAATTCCAGCCAACCTCGGATTCTTGAACTCTTTACTTATAGCTTCACTCAGAAGCTGCACACAATAATTATTGCAGGAACCTGGGAATTCCCTTTTAACGGCAGCATGTACAGCCCCGTTTTGGCAGTCAGAAAGAAATGTGAATCGAGGCATGTATGTAGTATGCATAGCCAGCGCCTTACCCAGTTCAGACAAGAACCAGAACCAGATATCATCGTTTTCCTCATCGACAACAGCAAAAGCGAGAGGAAACAATCCTCCATCTGAATCGAAGCAAGTGGCTGACAGAAACGTGCCCAAGTATTTGCTTCTGAGCTGAACCTGACCGAGGCTGATAATAGGCACACAACCATTCATGAAACCATATGTAGATGAGAAGAAGCAAACAAAGAGTTGTTGAAACCGGTTATCTGATCCTGTGGTTAACACCTCCGCGGCGCTGCCTGGATTGCTAGTTTTTATCTGCTCACAGTACGAAGGAAGAAGACCGTATCCTTCTTCTGAAGAACCATAAATGACTGTAAGTCCTCGTTCTCTGGCGCGCCATGCTTGCTTATACGGTATAATGACGCCAAACTGCTTATGAATATCTTCCAAAATATCCTTTGGCTTGTAGTTTATGTTATCCCTCAGTTTTTCCTCTATAAAACTTACGATCCAATCCACTGATGCCTGCTGATGACCAGTTTGCGCTTTTTGCTCGCATGTATGCTCTTCTTTAAGACTTCTAACACTGAAATTTGTGACGTTTGGAAGCTTAACTGCTCGGATACGCCATGGGCAGCCGTCTCCGGCGCACTTTGCCACATAGCGGACGAGGTCACTTTTAACAATTTTCAGCTCAAAATGCCGCGCAATTGCAGCTTCTTTGACAGCATTTCGTAGCGCCTTGACATCAGAAAACTCTTGACCCACTACAAAACTGTAATCCTCCATCAGACAACCACCAGATTCACTTCATACATCCATCAACTTCAAACTCACGCACCAAGTTTCGCAATCACAAACATTCAAATTTCATATCAATCAACCCAGAATCGCAACCCGGGATGCGAAAACTAGGGTTTACAAAAGCAGCAATCCCGGGTCAAGAAAAAGCGAAATTGCTCGAGTTACCTGAAAAATTAGGAAACGTAGGCTTCACGTACAGGAAGGATCGCGAGCTCGTCGAACACCGATTTGAGCTTCTCGATTCAAAAATTAGGTCAAATTTAGGTTAAAGAACAAAATCTTAAAGCCAGAACCTTAGCTGGTCAACGTTCTCCGTTGACCTGGCCCGTGGACAAAAATTCTAATCACATTCCACTCGAGTAATTAATAATTTTATTAAGAATGAGAACTAGCAACGAAATGGATCGTCGCTGCTGCCAGGCTTGTTTTGGAATGGGCCGTCGATCCGGCCCAATTCAAAACAACAATGGCCCATTACGAGTGGTTTAGATGACGAAACTGTCCTCGTCCATCGTCTTCCTCCCATGTTCGAAAACTGCTTCATCTTTTTCCAACGGCTAGTTGCAGACATGTAGTAAATTCAACAACGTTAAACAAAAACAGAGCAGATCGAGGCTTACTAGAGTGCAGAAACCAAGCTTTTCCGCTCAATTGATTAAAATCACTGGACTTGGAGTTGCTGTTCGTCAAAAAAATCGACATTCCAGAATTATTTGATTTCATTTCTTTTCCTATAAACAAAGTACCTTTACAAGGTTCTTGCTGCGCGAGGATCAAAATTAAGAACACCTCGGGATGTTTTTGGGGATCAGCACCCTATAAAGTAAATGGATCCGGAGGAGGATAGACGATTGGGGTGGTGGACATTGTAGCATTTCCAGTTAAAACACTAGGACTGACCGTATCCTCGACGAGAAACGGGTTCACTTGCATCACTCTTTCAGGGTAAATTTTATCGCCATCTACCTTTCCCAGTACCTCAAAATGCATCCTCAGATTCTCAGGCTTGGTTCTCCACTCGGGGAAGCCTTTTAAGTCGATCCCATCTCCTTCTTCCAACTTCTTCTCCACCTGAAACCCGATCTTCATGTATGTTTGAGCTGAAACGTCCGCTTTGAGTAATTTGAATGAGCCTTTCTTCCTCGCTTTAGGGCCAAGGACCGACGAGAGCAGGGCCTCAAAGCCGAGTAAGTTGGGATTTGTGCCGTTGATTGAAGCTAAAGGCCACATGGTGGTGAACTGAGTCGGGGTTAGGACGGTTGTGGCTTCCTGGAGATTGAGGGGCGAAAGGGCAGTGGTTTTGGCTTTAGCCGGCGAGGATAGCTCGATGAGGCCTGGCGCCAGGCGCTTGAGTTTGAGTCTGCTCCCGGGCGAGTTTGTGGAGGATGTGGGGGAATTAAGGGAAGTAGGACCAACAATCCGGAGGGATAAGAGAGGAGCTCCTTTAACAAGAGATGCTTGGCGGAGACTTTCAGCCAGAGATAAAATCCCCGAAGCAAAAACATTGCTGCTCCTGTTCAGAGGGAGTGGAAGCTCAACCGGGTGGCGGAGGCTTACAGATCTTGCACCTTTCACCGTTACCACCGCCCCATCCGCTAAGATCACTTTCTTCAACACTCCAGCATCCACATCATGCTGCGATTTCAAAACAAAGTCATCTTTAGGATCATGGCAAGAATTTATACAACCTCCGACAAGAATTCATCTCTGGAGAAACACTTACAGGAAGGGAAATCCTCATATCCTTGGCATCCTGAATCCAGAGCTCCATAGGACCGGCAAGCTGAAAAGGTTCCAGCACAGGCAGCCCATCATTATCCGCATTGTTTCGCTCAACCAATTCTTTCCCTGACACATTTGGATCCTCCATTCTAAAAATGGGCAAATCCACATACTCCCACCTATTCACATCCTCCAAAAGCTTCAATGGCATGACCTTGTCACCTATCTCAACATCGAATTCATAAGCCACTGAATGGCCCACCAACGCATCACTGATATCAAATCCGGATATCTTCACATCATCAGCCTGAAACCCTAATCCATTTGTAATCGCCTCCTTCAAATCCTGACGCATGAACACAAATCAAACCCTAATCTCGTTAAACCCAGTAACCATTCGATGCTCTAAGATCAAAATTTTCAACAATCGATCGGAAAAACAGAAGCTGGGATTTGGGGTATGATTGAGAGCTTACAGATAGCGCCTTTGGAGAAGTGGGGTTGTGCCCAGGGGGCGAGATGCGCGCGGAGGACGACGAAACAACCGCCAGAAACACAAAGATTGAAACTTTAACCAATCGCAGAAACATCCCGACACAGAACGAATTCGCGGCCGTACAATCAAGTCAATCGAGCGACTCTCGACTCCGCGAATCGGAATTTACGCTTTGATTTCGCTCCTGAACACCAGAAATTTTCTGAAGATCGAGAGTTCGCGTCTGGTTTTGAAATAGATGAAATATAGGAGAGTTCTAGATGAGAGAGAGACGGAAGGAGGAAATCGATGCTGACGTGGCAGATCTCAGCCAATCAGCAACGAGATCGTGCGAGGCTGTCGAATTTGATTGGACTTTGCGAGCTGGATTTGCGTCGCTTTTTCCGTTGTTCGATCTATTTACCGAAACGATGTCGTTGATTAGATGAATTCGTTTGTATATTGTTGTCAACAAACGATGTCGTTTAAAAGAGCTCTGTTCAGGATAATGGCGACGTCGCGTGCTCATCTCTGAGCGAGATTCGTTGAAGGTCGGAGGATCGATGGCGTTGGCGAAGATGGATTTTAGAGAGCTGGGGAGCACAGGGCTGAAGCTGAGCTGTGTGGGATTCGGAGCTTCACCACTGGGCAACGTGTTTGGTCCAGTGCCGTTGGAGGAAGCCGTTGGATGCGTCCAGCGAGCTATCGATCTGGGCATCAACTTCTTCGACACTTCACCGTATGTGAGATTTAGGGTTTACGTTTTCTGGGTTGTGATTTGGTGTTTGATTTGGGTTTAGGGTTTAGTGAAATTGTGATAAAAGGTTTGATCTTCAGGTTTCAGATAGCTGATTGGATTAGGGTTTTGTATGTTTTGAAAATTGGTGTCATCTGATTCACTTGTTGTAGGTTTTATGGGGGAACATTGTCCGAGAAGATTCTAGGTAAATGTCTTCAGGCACTGAAGGTGCCGAGGAGCGAGTACATTGTGTCAACAAAATGCGGCCGATACATTGATGGGTTCGATTTCAGTGCTGATAGGGTGACCAGGAGCATTGATGAGAGCTTGGAGAGGTTGCAGCTTGACTATGTAGACATACTGCAATGCCACGACATCGAATTCGGGTCTCTTGATCAGGTCCTAAATATCATCTCAACATTCTCCTTTTAATGATGTTCTTGGAGTCTTCGTGTATGAGGTTGTGGGATTTGGGAACTTGTGACAGATTGTGAATGAGACTCTGCCGGCGCTGGTGAAACTGAAGGAAGCTGGGAAGATTCGGTTCATCGGGATTACTGGACTACCCTTGGACATTTTTTCTTACGTGCTGGATCGAGTCCCACTCGGAACTGTTGATGTCATTCTGTCATACTGCCACTACAGCATCAACGATACTGCGTTGGAGGAATTGGTTCCTTATTTGAAGAGCAAAGGTGTTGGGATAATCAGCGCTTCTCCCCTCGCAATGGGGCTTCTTACGGAGGCTGGACCCCCCGAGTGGCATCCAGCTTCTCCTCAACTGAAGGTCGGTGACAAATTATTCTGAGCCCCGCCCCATTTGTATCGCTCTACGTAGACTTTTGCTCGTAGCTGTTTTTTTTCCCACGTGATGTTTCTGTTTTCATAAAACCAGGGCTGATGTCTGTTGTGTTATAATCTCCACAGGCTGCGTGTCGAGCTGCTGCAGATCACTGCAAAGAAAAGGGAAAGAACATTTCAACGTTGTCTCTGCAGTACAGTTTGTCAAACAAGGATATCGCAACAGTGTTGGTTGGAATGAACTCCATCAAACAGGTTGATCTTAAACTTACGTGTTGCCAAATTTTGTATCGAATTTTCCAGCATCCCATTTCCTGTGTACTGATGTCTTTTATTGTGCTGATGCGGCCAGGTGGAGGAGAACATTGCTGCTGCGGTGGAGGTTGCCACTGTTGGAATTGACAGAGAAACTTTATCCGAAGTTGAAGCTGTTCTAAAACCGGTGAAGAACCAATCATGGCCTAGCGGAATCCAGCAGACTTGATACTTATTCCAGCGCGTCGTGCAAGCCCCTTCTTCTCCGGTTCTCATCAACATTCCTGTCTCAATAATGGCATGTCTGCTGCATAAGATCTATGAAATAACTTAGTAGACAAGACAGTGAATTTGATGTGGCGAAGGTTCTTCTTCTTGCTGTGTATTGGACGATGTCTCAGGAAAACCTGGGAGCTAACTCCCAGTCTGGTTCCAGTGGCCGCCATGTTTTTGAGGACAAGTTTTAATCCATCCAGCATATAATGGTTGGATCTTTGGATTCTGGGGTGGATCAAAGATGTGATCTTTGTGCTGTAAATCGACACCCCATTTCGATTGGTGATTAAAAAAATTCCATTCTGATTCGATTGGTGATAAAAAATTCAAAACACTCTCACTTCTCTCTCTCTCTAGATCTGTCCAGGTCAATATGACAAGTAGTCTTATTACTCGCATCAATTTCATTCCATTCTCTTCCACTTCTTCTTTCTCATCTTCATCGAGAAGACTAGCAGCTCCACCCTCGTCGCTCAGCTACTCGGATCTTTCAGGTACAAGAGGAAATCTTGGCCTCCTCTTTCGTTTCTCGATCTTGAGACTGATTGTTGTTTAGGGTTTATGAGATGTGGGTCTGGTCAAGCTGTTTTCTGGGTTCAACAGCATGATTTTGTGTATCATTCTGATTGCGGGTTTATCAAGATTGGTCAGCAGCAGCTTGATCTGTGAGGGGTTTTGTGGAATCTGGGGTTGTGGGTTTCTTGACCATCTGTGAGATTCTCGAATTGTCAACCATGGCATGAATTCATGTTGCTGTGGATGTTGTTGTTTATAGCCATCAGATTCACAATTTCCAGAATGTTCTTTTTCAGACAGTGTCTGTGTTCTGCTGAAAACTGTCTCAATGTTCTCCATCCCAATATCAGGTGGAGACATGGATAACAAGCCTAGTCCAACATTGTTCCCATTGCACCGATGCAAGACTATCCATCTGGTTGGTGTCTGAGTTTAACTCCACAATTCATCATTTTCGAAGCTTCAGATCATCACCATCTTCAACTTTTTTCGACAGGTGAGGCATGCGCAAGGAATCCACAATGTCGATGGAGATAAGAACTACAAAGCTTACATGTCTCCCGAGTACTTTGATGCTCAACTTACTCCATTAGGCTGGCAGCAGGTGAGCTTTACACACTCCTTTATCCCAACCTTAAAGATTTCTGAATCTCATTGTAAACGAAATTTCTTCATCTTCTGATAGGTTGATAACTTGCGTAAGCATGTTCATGAATCCGGCCTCTCAAAGCGGATTGATTTAGTGATTGCATCTCCTCTTCTAAGGTATTAATAAAGCACCCAACACCTTGCATTGGCTGATCAGTTTCACCAAAACTCCTCTTCAGAATTACTCATTATATCAGGACGATGCAAACAGCAGTTGGAGTTTTTGGCGGCGGGGGGTATACTGATAGGATGGATATATTACCATTGATGATAGCAAATGCAGGGAATAGTTGTCGAGGAGCGATTTCAAGTCTTGACTCTCCACCTTTTGTGGCTGTAGAAAGTTGTCGGGAGCACTTGGTCAGTTTTTGTAGCTCATAGGAATTTGCTTATCAATCCATATTTTCTCTACTCCGAAAATGAGCCCATAGGAATCATCCATGTATAAATAAGCATTCAGATTTCTCGTGTCTTCCATTTTTGCAGGGAGTTCATCCTTGTGACAGACGCAGAAACATCATCGACTACCATTATCTCTTTCCTGCAATTGATTTTTCACTGGTAAGTGACAACAAGTATTTTATACATCCATTTAATAAATATATCTCACTGAACTTAATGATCTACAGATAGAGAGTGAAGAGGACGTACTCTGGAAGGACGATATCAGAGAGACTACACAAGAAGTCGCTTCCAGAGGCGTGGAGTTTCTCAACTGGTGTGTTTCGTTCCAAGTACCATCCTTTCTGAGTCTGTTAGGCACGACTTTCTGATACTTGCTTTGTAAACTCAGGCTATGGACTCGGAAAGAGAAGGAAATAGCAATTGTTACTCATAGCGGTTTTCTATTTCACACACTCAGCGCCCTGGGAAAGAATTATCACCCATCGATGAAGCAGGAAATCAGCAAGCAGTAAGAGTACTCGAAATCTTTAATCTCATCTGTCCAAGGTTTGCATATAAATTTCTGTATATGATCTGAACCGCTTCTTTGTTTCCAGTTTTGCAAACTGCGAGCTGCGCTCAATGGTCATAGTTGACACGAGGTAGTATTGATCCTCTATGTTACCAACCAGGTCTCCCTGTTGTTATCTTCTTCTTTTTTTTTCATCTTCTGAATTTCTTTGTTCCTTCAGCATGATAGGGTCAGATGCTTCCACAACAAATTATCCAGGAAAGATACCTTCAGGTCTGGATTCTCCGAGTGCTGCAGTAGATGAAAATCACAAACAGTAGACGACAATGGGGCCTTCATTGAGATAAAAGGCTGTTGATCTTTACCCAAAAGTCGCTGATACTAGTCTTCAATCTTCAATTTTTCTTGCCCGATTCTTGCATAACTCTCGCCTTTAATAGAGAAGTTGACCCATTATAATGTCCCATCTCAGCTATATTCCACGACCTTTGAGTGCTTGTAAATACTTCATTATGATAACAGGTATTTGTGAACATGGGAAAGCCAACTTTTTCGTCATCAAAATTTGTCTGAATGAAGGACATAAAACAGTGTTTTAAAGGAAGAAATCAGGCAGGAGCGCCATTCGGCTAATTATGTTATGGGAGAAATTTATATTACCGCTATTTTCTCAGTGAAATGTAAGGTGATGATGCTAACCTTCTTTCTTCAATGAAAGAAAAGCATCGCCAAGTTGTGATTCACAAGCTGTATGAGCTTCAGGGCTCAGCTCTTTGAGGAATGATTTATTGAGATTATGAGCTGACATCATTTGGAAAATCTTTGTGCAGAATTTACGGACATCAGCTCGCCTCGACTGTTTTTCAGGCATGTTGGTGATCAACTCTTTAATGAGATGGCATATCTTTGACAAATGACGTTTCAAAATTTTCTTGGAGTTATCTGTCCTTTCTTTGTCGGAGCTGGATGAAACTAGTGACTTTAATACCTCCATGACCAAGTCCAGGGCTTCTACTCTACGGAATTCGGATTTGGCACAGCTGCATTTTTCTAAAAGTAAGCCGAAGACATGATGCCCTACCCATGGCTGTCTTCGAAAAATTTCTTTCAAAAAATCAGACTTCAACTGACACTTCTTGTTATCAAAATAGTCCGTAAGGGTATTCTGAAATATTTCGAACACTTTTTGAAGCTTATTGTCTGGCAGCCCATGTCCATGGATGAGCTTAAGAATCCAGAAGGCGGAATCCCGACCAAGGGTAGTTATCATTTTATGCCTATTCCGGGAGGCTGATTGCTTATTCTTCGTTGGGTTAGAAGCTGATTTCTTATTCTTGAACGGTTTCGATGCTAGCTTTAAGTTCCTTTCGAGTAGAGGTTCAAGAATGTCCAGTTCACAGTCTCTCGGGTGTGGGCCAATTTTTGATTTCAGAATACGCTTTTGGAGAATGCTCCATATACGCTGTCCTATCTGCTCATTACCTTCTACAATCTGTGGATGCACAAAGGCTTGAGCCAGGTGGGAGTATACTGTTAACACCTCCGGCCTCTCTGCAATGGAAATAGACAGAAAAAACACAGCTGAGAAAAAACAAGAACCGTTGAAATTTTAACACACAATAGAAATATAGAACTTTAGCAGTCAACAAAGTAATATTCATATAAAACCATATGCAACAGAATTGATTTTTGAATCCCACCAGCAGTGCGAGAAGTAATAACTCAGTGAAGACTAATAATACACAAAAAGAGTTCGACTTGCCTGTGTTTTGCTGGACAAAAATTTCTAGTAGTGATAGCACACGGAGTTTGAAAAGAATGAGCTGGGCCTGGGTGCTGTCACTACCACCAGCTTGATTCCTTTTCTCCCTGAAAATTTGGACCAGGTATTTATCCATGTTGAACATTTGAGCATCATCCATTCCTTCATCGGAATCATCACTGTCCTCAGCTTGCTCCTTTACAACTACCTCAGGTTGCCCTGCGGGCTCAGAATCATCGGTTTGCCCATCACTCTCAGCCTCATCTGACTCGGCTTCATCTCCATCTTCAGCTTCTTCAACATCAAATAGATCATCCTCCTCATCTTCATCTTCAGCATCCAGATGACGTCTTCGTGTAAAACCTTGCTTGATAACCCGCAACATACGTAGTAATGTGACACCATTGATGTCAACACAGAAATATTTGAACACCTGTAAAATTATTCCAATTGAATGAGACCGTCCGAATCTAATTTCCAAGCTTTATGCCATCTGTGTAGTAAGAGAATATTATGTATGACCCTTCAATGCTAAACTATTTAATCAGAACAAAGAACCTTAGCTTAATAAATGAACCAACCTGCTCAATAGTGAACCGCATCGAAGCAGATGACTGAGGCAACAGAGAAAGCAGTGTATCAACCAATACATCAGTGAACTCTGGTGTTTCATCATCCTTAAGGAGCAATTCTTTCTCGCAGCAGATAATGAGTTCCCCAGCAGGTTCCAAGGATTGACCAGGTTGAAGCAATTCTTGCAGCACCATCTGGATGAGAATATACCTCATCACATGCAGCCTGTCCGCTTGGGGTTTTAAATCAGGATCAGTTGCTGAGTCGAAAACAAGTTCTCGTTCCTGGAGGCATGAGAACATCGGTTATCTTGCTTTTTTAAGTAACAAACTAGTCAGCATGAAAAGCTTAAGAGCATTTTGGAGATTATAATCCAACTTAAAGATCGCAAGAACGCCCTAGCGAAGGCAAATATCACACATTTTTCTGAAACAGACTAAAAAATATGAAGACTTCCTCAAAAACTCAGTCTTAATAAAAATCTTAGAGAACGATATGTGGGCCACTGATTCCTCATTATAGTCAAACACTTGCTTATGACTCGAATGAAGATGTAAATTTTCAAAAGCCAGAAACTATGAAAATGCATAAAATAGACCACCTTCTTAAAGAGCTTAGCCAATATTGCTTGTATGTCCTTGAGTACTTCCTCCTCTTCATCGCTCAAGTTCCGAAATAGAGAAACTGAAGGGATGCTACGTAGTGTGCTTATAAAGTGCATGAAGTAAGACACTATGTCGTTGTGCTCAAGGCTGGCCGGTGTAATAAGTGACTCTGATTTCTGGGTATATGAAACTAATGACTGTAGGTGCTCAATACACAGCCTACACAAAGCAGCCGAAGTGGCTACTTTTGGCCACCTAAACTTCTCCTGCAAATCAAAAGATGTAACCTCTGTACCAAGAGAGGCAGAAAACAAACCTTGAACTGCCAGAAACTTCAGGACATCCTGTTGGACCCGGAACCTAGCATCGGGCTCAAGCTTTAAATGTTTTATAACACCACAGAGAGACTCAATAACCCAACTTCTTAGAGAGTCTCCATTACCCAATACTTCATCAGAATCCTTATCCTCAGTTAAACCAATTTCTGAATTCTCATCAGTTGTCTGAGTCTGATCGGATGGCTCTTCAGAAGATTTCTCTTCATCCAAAAACAATGTCTTCAAACTCTGGGAGAAGGCATCATAATCAGCTTCGGTTACGAAACCTGCCATTAAATCCTTAACAGTATGTGTTCGCGTAGTGTTATCAAATCTTCCATTGCTGTGCCTCTGGACAGCAATAATAATTGCTACTCTTTTTTCATTATCGGATGAAATACAATTATCCAATTCTTTAAGGAAATATAGTGCAACTTTGTGAAGCCAAGTATCCTCTGTCGAGAGGACATCGATCAAGCATTGCACAAGTTTGTAAGACGTCACGACAGATACTGAAGATGCAGGCACTCGTTTGAGAAGGAGAAGCAAGATGTCTAAGGCCAAGTGTTTGCGATCATGTGATGACTGAAGAAGAGATCCTTCGATAACAATCTCAAAAAAAGTGCGAATACTTTTCGAAAGATCATCTTCTGTTGAATTAACTTTGCGATTCTTCTTGTGTTTCTTTGCCGAGTTCCCAAGTGCTTCACATCCTTCTTGCAAGAGACTGTCGGGGACTAGAGTATTTACCAAAACAGGCCATACACTATGCATTCGTGGCTGACAGAAGGTGGACTCCTGCAAAATCCATGAAATATCAAGTCTTTACACTTCAACATCTTAACTGACAGTTAATGATCCGGTAGCTACCATATTTCCGAAATTACCTTTAAGCAATTAACAAGAACGGACAGGTGGCTGCTGCTAAATAAAGAGCTGGAGCTGAATGGATATGGCAACAGTTTACCAAATGCCTGACTGTCAACAGAGATTATTTCTCTCAATTTGAGTGCCAGAAGCAATGCATCAGGGTTTCCAGCTTCAGGTGCTTTGTCGAACCACTCTTGAAGTCCTTCTGCTAAAATAACGTGATCTATCACTGTCTGAACAGGAAGCTGTAAAAAGAACATTAATGCACATACATTAACTGAACGTCCTAGGCATTAACATAAAGCCAATCAATCAACTCCTAGCAATAGAAATGCCACCAGACCTTTTCAACCAGCTCAAGAATAACTTTAACACACGGTTCTTGCAAGTACTGCTTCTTGCCAGCAAGAATAACAACAGTACTAACAAACTCCTTGATGTAGGGAGTTTCGCTATTAGAGTTCCACTCCTGGACCAGTCTTCCTGATCCAGCAATAGCACCATAGGCAAATAAACGACCCAAATAGCAATCTCTCGCTTCCTGAAACAAATCATCAAAGACACAATACTTAACAAACCCAAAACACGGAAAGAAAAGGTTACAGAAATGGTACTGAAATGAAGAGTTAAAACCTCATTGCTCACCTGACCCTTCATTGAAGAAGTCACTTCCAACAAGGAAACTATAAGCTTTAGTAATGCGGCCATATCGATGCATGACACACTCCTAAACACCACAGCTAGCCCCAATGCAAAACCTTGCCTCGCACACTGAAACAACATTACATAAAACACCAGAATACCAGAAATCTCAAATATCACCAATTATAAATTACACCATGAAATCAAACCAAGGAAGCTCAGCTCAACTCACCTCCCTTGAAGAAGAAACTCCACGTATAAGCCTCCTAACAGCATATCTAACGGACGGCGCACAGCTATCCAATCCATCCTCCTTTTCGGCTTCCAAAACCGATCCATTCCGCTCCTCTTCTACACCTCCACCCTCCTCATACGCCCTCTGAATCTCCACCAGCTCTTTAACCAACGCCTCGGCCGCCGACTCCCTCACAGCCCCATCCGCCGACGCCAAGTCCTTAAAAACCCTAATATGCAGCTGCGGAAGTCCCGCCACCTCACCACCACTACTCTCCCCTTCCTTCCGTACATCCAGTTCAACCCTTTTCCCCTCCGACTCACCTTCCGCCCGGTGCTTCAACTTATCAAGCTCCTTCCTTTTCTTCCTCCTCTCCATCGACGTCACCGAACTACTCGACCCTCCTCCGTTCTCCGTCTTCTCACCGCTCATTTTCACCTTCTTCGTTCGCTTTTCCGAAACTGTCGGTTCTTCGGCTTCCCCTGACAGTTCCGTTACAGTGTCAGACCCTCTCTTTACTCCCGCCATTGCTGAAAAACTCTCAATCGGCGATTATGGACGGACTTCGAGCTCTGCAGAAAACGAGATTAGTCGAGTGATTTCACCGGGAGGTAGGTGGAGGCAGAAGCAGAGATTTTTGAATCAAGAAAATTAGGGTTCGTTATGTTCGTTCGGTTGGATTTATATTTAATAAAATTACGCATTGACCCCTTTACTATTAATAATATATTTAATTCCACCCCCAAATTTCGTATATTCTAATTTGGCCCCTTTACTATAATGTAATTTCAATCTGGCCTAGTAAGTTTATTTTTGTTGTTGGGGTCACAAGTATTTTTAGTCAAATGTCAAAAATTGTTGCGTAGAGTGTTGAAATGAAGTTGTGGGGAATCCCTAGGCATTGTGTCAACCATCCCGATGGAGATATGAATCCAAAAATTGGGTCGAAAATGGACAACTATGAAATGGGTTGCTAGTCAAAATAGTCCTACTCATCATCATCATTATCGATTTTCTATCTTCAAAAATTATCATCTCTCACCAAATTTTGATTGATGAATTTTTATTAAAATAATTATATTTAATTTATATAATATATAATAATTTTTTGACGATCTTTCATTTATAATTATATAATCTTAATCAATGTTCATCAATTTGATTAATATTCCCTGATGTTGCTTAAGAATCTGGAAAGTGGAAACAAATCTAGTTTAGAATGAAAAGATGCTGATCTACAAACAGACATGTAGAGGATACAAATATGAAAATTGGAGCGTCCAATTTGAGACTGCAGCACATGTGAAGACACCAGAAATTGAATAAAGCCTATCCAACTAAGAAAAGAAGGCTCCTCAAGTCTCAACAACTTGCTTTCTTCCACAACATAAAGAAATAACACATACCTATACACTGTCTTTGAGCCCTTTCTCCTTGAATTATCAGAAAACCTAGAGGACTGGTTTTTGATTCCTTGTTGGGCATCTCACCTCATCCACAAATGGGCAATCTGGAAATCCCTACACGCCAGCTGTCCGGGGCTGAGGAGGAGGATGATGAATCCCCGGTGGAGGAAGTGAGGCTAACTGTGACCAACACAGATGACCCGACTCTGCCTGTATGGACTTTCAGGATGTGGTTCTTGGGGCTTGTATCCTGTGCGCTACTGTCCTTCCTCAACCAGTTCTTTGCGTACCGGACTGAGCCACTTATCATCACTCAGATTACTGTTCAGGTTGCTGTGCTACCTATCGGGCACTTCATGGCTGCTGTCCTGCCCAAAACCAAGTTTCACATCCCTGGTTTTGGCGGTGGACGGTCTTTTTCTCTCAATCCGGGACCGTTTAACATCAAGGAGCACGTCCTGATTTCCATATTTGCTAATGCTGGCAGCGCATTTGGGAGTGGCTCAGCTTATGCGGTTGGGATTGTTACCATCATCAAGGCGTTTTACCGGAGGAAAATATCATTCATAGCAGGATGGATTCTCATCATCACTACACAGGTAAAAATTTGTCAAATTATAAGCAGCTTTTTAGTTTAATATGTATGCAACTAGAATCAAAAAGGGTAGAAACCTTAGGATAAAGAGGCTGGTGCTCTGGCAAGTAGCTGGCTTTGGCGTGTTATGAAGCAATGATCTTGAATAACTAACAGATTTGGAAGAATTGTCTTGGTGCAGGTTCTGGGATATGGATGGGCTGGTCTTCTGAGGAAATATGTGGTCGAACCAGCTCAAATGTGGTGGCCGAGTACTTTGGTTCAGGTCTCTCTTTTCCGGTAAGTGGTTTCAGTATCCTTTCCACTTGATGTATCTGCAGAAAATGAGTAGCACATAGGAGTAAGTGGCAGTTGACTTGTAATGTCAATATAGAAACTAATGAGGGTAGAAAATAGCAACTGGCAATCACAAACTATATTAAATGCCTTGTGGTCAATAAATTGAAATTGTTGCCGCAAGTAATGGTCTATTAAAGGACCACAAGCATTAATGTATCCACGTGATGGAAATGTTTAATCTTGCAAGACCTTGACCTGAGATCCAAGAGTAACGAACAACATTGCAATTTGGATTATTAGATTCCATTCGTACCTGATTGTGAGAGATCAGCGGCATAAACCTGCCTACCAGCCAGTAAAGAAGTGACAATACACCAACCTGCGAGGAGATGGTGAGATGAGAACATGTCATGGATAGAAGCTTGTATACGATACAAACAATAAGAATACTATTTAATGGAATACAAAGAGCACCATGCTTCAAAGAGCAACTGAAGCTAGTAACAAGCTTAGAGCATTTCATCATGTGAAGGATCTATAAACTCACATTTAATGCATGTGAAACCATAAACTAATTTCTATTCCACAAACTTAGTAGTGTAAGCATAGGCATTGCATCATGCCCTCTTGTACAAAACCTTAAACCATTTGCTCCTGAATCCTGATAAATATATAGATTATTGGTATTCCTACATGGTTAACAGCTTTACTTGCACTAAAACCTGTGCCACAGAATATCGGGGTTCTGACTCGATCTTGACAAAGTTTTCAATTTACATCTCAGGGCACTGCATGAGAAAGATGAGCAACGGATGTCAAGGGCGAAATTTTTCGTCATTGCACTAATATGCAGTTTTTCTTGGTACCTGATGCCAGGCTATCTTTTCACAACACTCTCAAGTATATCATGGGTTTGCTGGATATTTTCAAAGTCTATCACCGCCCAACAAATAGGCTCAGGCATGAAGGGACTTGGACTAGGGGCACTAACACTTGACTGGACTGTTGTGGCATCATTCTTATTCAGCCCCCTCGTTTGCCCGTTCTTTGCCATTGCCAATGTCTTTGCAGGCTATGTACTGATCGTCTATGTCGTTACTCCAATAGCTTACTGGGGTTTTGGCCTGTACAACGCACAAACATTTCCCATATTCTCATCACATCTATTTACAGCAGAAGGCACTGCTTACAACATATCTGCAATTGTGAATGATAAGTTTGAATTAGACATACAATCATATCAAGATCAAGGGCGGATTCATCTAAGCATGTTTTTTGCACTCACTTATGGGTTTGGTTTTGCCACAATAGCAGCCACCCTAACACATGTGGCCCTCTTTTATGGAAGGTATGCATAATTTAATCTCTAAATTTCCCTGTTTGCATTTCTTTTAGTGTCTTTTATTGGTGTTTGTGGTACGAATACATTACATTACTCACTATACGCATTGCCAAGTCTTGTTAATTTCATTTATCTATTTGGTTACAACCAGAGAAATTTATGACCGGTTCCGTGCATCATACACTGGTAAAGAAGATATCCACACGAGGATGATGAGAAAATATCAAGACATACCTGCCTGGTGGTTTTACTTGTTGCTAGTATTGTCGTTTGCGGTATCTCTGGTAGCCTGCATCTTCTTGAATGATGAAGTTCAGATGCCATGGTGGGCACTCATATTTGCATGCGCCATGGCTTTCATCTTTACCCTCCCAATTAGCATCATAACTGCAACAACAAATCAGGTATATCGCACCTCTTCAACCTTCCTTTATCTTCTTCAGCCTGCAGCATGCGATTCAAATTTAACCTCGTCACATTTCCTCATAAATTGCATCCAATCCTTTTTACCAACTGAAAGTAGCAAACTAAAATTCTATACTAAGTCCATAGCATAAAAACTTCCTAGTAGCTATTACTATTTCTCTGACCATTGACTTTATAAATTACAGACACCAGGCCTAAATATAATTACAGAGTACGTAATGGGTGTCATTTATCCAGGAAGACCAATAGCAAATGTGTGCTTTAAGACCTATGGTTATATTAGCATGGCCCAAGCTGTCTCTTTCCTGAATGATTTCAAGCTTGGGCATTACATGAAGATTCCTCCAAGATCAATGTTCTTAGTTCAGGTACATTATAAGTACTCCATCGAGCTATCTGCTAGTCCTGAATCCTGATGAATGCAGCATATTTAAATACAAAATTTTCACTTTTGGGTCAGGTTCTTTAATGTTGAAGACATAAGGATAAATAAGGTTCTCTACTTCCTTTTCTACCCCTATATAACTTAAGCATTTTTCCATTCCAGTTCATAGGTACAATGCTTGCCGGGACAATCAATCTTGCAGTGGCTTGGTGGTTGCTCACGTCAATAACAAATATATGCCAAGACGACCTACTGCCTGCTAACAGTCCATGGACGTGCCCTGGTGACCGTGTTTTCTTTGATGCATCAGTTATATGGGGACTGGTCGGACCAATGAGAATATTTGGGCCTACTGGTAACTATACATCCATGAACTGGTTCTTCCTAGGGGGGGCATTAGGACCAGTTATAGTTTGGCTCTTGCACAGGGCATTCCCCAAGCAATTTTGGATTCCTCTTATCAACCTTCCAGTTCTTCTAGGAGCAACAGCTATGATGCCACCAGCCACAGCACTTAACTACAATGCCTGGGTCGTAGCTGGGACGATATTCAATTTCTTTATTTTCAGATATCGGAAACAATGGTGGCAACGGTATAACTATATTCTTTCAGCAGCTCTAGATGCAGGTGTGGCTTTCATGGCAGTGGTATTGTATTTCTCCCTAGGCATGCAAGAAATAAGCATTACATGGTGGGGTACCGAGGGTGAGCACTGTGACTTGGCAAAATGTCCAACAGCCAAGAATATTATAGTTCCTGGTTGTCCTGGTGCGTAAGCATCTTACTGCTATCTAAGAATAGGTTCACGGGACCAATTTGAGGATACTCAGGGGATGTAGTTATCCTTCCATCTTAATTCGGAAATTGAAATAGTTTGATATGCATCACTTAATGTCAAAGAAGCGTCCTTTTAAAATAGTTTTTCTTACAAAGTGCCAGTAGGGTGCCATGAATACGTATCCTAGAGCAAGTTCATGTTTCTTATATCTGTAACATATTGAAAGTATGAAAAACGAGTCGGTGTAACTTGTTGCACAGATATTGTACATGAAGTCAGACATCATGTATTTAGAAGGAAATAGTTACTCTTCAGTATTGCTGGTGTGAAATGATGTCCAGAGAAAAGTTGTATATTGACGGCATGCATTTATAGATATGTACCAAAATCAGGTGTCCAAGAAACATGATCCTACTTTACCACGCAAAGGTTGACTAGTAAGAAATAATAGTACAATGTGAATCATGTAAAGAAAGTGTACCTTTGCTCTTCCATCATCTGTGACTATCACAGCGCCATTTATTAAACTCATCCATCCTTATGATAAAAGAGCTTGAACTGGGATTGCCACCTCCGCCATAGGCCTTTCCAATCAAATGAGTATGTCAGTTACTTGAATTATAAAAGTGCATAAGTGATATTGACTCTCACCTTAGCCACCTCTGAAGTATCAATACGGGCATCTGTACTTCTCAGGCACATTTTTAGGTTCTGTCTCTGCAAGTAGATAACAACTCCGATAGGCCTATACGAAATCTTTAGTTATGTGACACACAGGTATCTTTGAATCAGTTACAAATGAAGAATGACGAAGGGACAAAATTACAGAATCAGTTCAATTACCTTAAACCAGCTGCCGCGCTTCTGATACTTAGCATCTTGCCTATTTCATCACTTAAGCCGGAATACCCATCAGCTCTAACACCCTAGGTCAGGAATAAAGTGCACTGGTCAAACAAAAGTATATATGCCCAATAGGAGAGAAGGAAACCAGGCTAAAGCCCTGTTGTCTGCTTTATTCAACAATATGGTATTATGTAGATAGAGCATGAGAAAGGGAGCAGTCCAAAAGAGTTACAGACTAATCATTCAGTTGACAGTTTGAAGCTCTGTGAGTTCACTTACCAGGCATTCTCCATAAAGACCTCTGCCTAACCTAACCGTGAAAATATTACGAAGTAATTCCTTTGCAGCCTTCTGAGTGGAAGTGATTTGCGAAATCCCCTTCGAAATTAACTGCACATGACTTATCTTCGGTAGCTGTTCAAATGATAGTAATAAAGACATTAGAGTGTTAACTGTTAATGATATCTAATCAGGATGAGATACAAATTTCCTTATTTTTCGCTCCCATTTTTCTTTTCATGACAGTACAGATTAGAGTGGCTTTTATCAACAACTGTTGAAAGAAAACCCTTAACATCAATTCAGACAATGAATGTTACATCAATAATTACTCAAATGCTGATAATATATATTAAAAAAAATCCATCATTAGGCTTCTGATAATTCCTGTGAAGCAACATCATATTTTTTCTATCACGAAGCAGTTGCGGTAATAAGTCTTACGCAAAGAACCAAACCTGTTCAAACACATATGGATTGGTGACACAGTTCAGCCTGGAACGCCATTCTTTTATTCCGAGATTGAATGCATTAATATCTGGTAAGCTCCAATGGCGAAGATCACCATCCTCGATGTACTTAAGAACAGGTTCCACGCGTTCTCTATCCTCCGTGCTCAATAGACTGACGCACTCGCCCTGCGTGCACAAGTGTTCAATGGCAAATTCATAATACTCCACAACACAGAGTAACCTGGCAAGACTTACACCAGATGGCCCCATATCGCTCAACTTCTTGGAAAAATAATCAAATGCTGCAGAAGAACTGCTCTTTCCAACATCCACGTGAAATGAAAGGTTCTTGGGACATTTCTCAGTAGGCAGAATTCTGGATAGTACTGACTTCCGATGATCAAAGCATTGTATCCTGATTCATGAAATATAATGGTCCACTCATCAGTCATCATTAGTAACACTACCCACAGTCTATAATAACACTAAAAATCAATATAAGTTACAGTCATGTGCCCACTGAAAGGAGACTAGGAAAGTATACAGCCTTACTCGCTCGTTGATCTCCTGGAAAGTTCTGCTGCAAATCCATCCGGACCAATACAATCAAGTAAATAACACTTCTCCATCCTTTCAATAGGTATGTCATCAGCCCTAAAAAGCCATAAAACATAAGCAAGGGACGACATATCAGCGACATGAAATTTCTCAAATGGATCATCGCGATTGAAAAACGCATAGCATAGACCGAAACCTACAAAAACGGCTCGACGTAGGAGAAAGGCAGAATCAGGCACGGCAGATTGAGACGAGTGTGGAAGAGATGAGCGAAGAGCGCAGAGAACGCTCCGGAGAACGAAGGGTAGTTATAAAGTACGAGGTTCGAAACTTCCTCTTCTCCGGCTTTATAAAGCGCTTCCAGTGCCGCATCCGATCTGAAGCTCTTGATTAACATCAGCGTCGGATTGAAGCCTGAGAGCAGCCGCTGTCTTCGCCGGAGAATCATCGCCAAATCCATCAACGCCGTTTCAAAGCTCCCACACTCGCATCTCCTTCATTCACCAACCCCGTAAGCTGCAACGGGCTGCAACTCTCGGGCCTCCTGACCCGACCCGGTTACCCCAGGCCCAGTTCAACATCGCCTTTTTCAAAAACCACATAACTACAATATCCAAATTAATGACGTCATAAATGTCCAAATTATAGCTACCACTTTGAAATTTTAGTTATAATTTTGTATAGAAATCCATTTAGACGAATGTGGTTGGACTCGCTAGCCGCTTAGTTCAAAATTATGAAATATATATTAATGTTTATATTGAAAATTATATATATTAATTCTTATAATTTAATATGAGACGATTACAAAGGAAAGATATTAAAAAGAGCCGGCAAACTAGTCAAAACATGTGCTCGTGCCGACTGACGACTCGGCGAAGCTTTCTTCACCGAGCAGGGGCCGGTGGAAGTAGGAAAGCGAGTCGGGGACTCTGGGCGGTAGAGTCGGCAAGGGAGCCTCGAAGTTGAGCACGAGGCTCGCTTGGCGTATGAAGGGTCTGGAGAGTTGGGTAGGCTGAGCACACCAAAGTCCGACTATCAACAAGCATTGCAGCTCAGCCTCGCTGTAGTCGCCGTCGAGCTTCGGATCCGCTGCGTCGAGGAGTTTGCCGGCTTGGTTCAGGTCGTAGACCCAGTCAACTAGGCTGACCTCATTTTCCGGAGCTCGGAGGTTGATGGGCTTCCTCCCGCAACAGATTTCCAAAGCCACCACGCCAAAGCTGTACACGTCCGATTGCTTGGTGGTTTTACCCGTCATGACGCTTTCAGGGTCGATGTAGCCATGCGTCCCGGCGAGGACCGTTGTCTCGGACTCCTTCTGATGCTCGACCAGCTTGGCCAGCCCGAAGTCGCCGAGCTTCGCGTTGAAGCTCGCGTCCAGCATCACATTGCTCGACTTTATGTCTCGATGGACTATGTACCGGTCACACCCTTCGTGCAAGTAGAGCAATGCGGATGCGAGCCCTTGCGCGATTCGATACCTTGACGCCCAAGTTAACGGCGGTTCGGACCTGAACAAGTGCGCGTCGAGGCTCCTGTTGGGCAGGAACTCGTAGACGAGTAAGAGCTCGTCTCGCTCGTGGCACCAGCCCCAGAGCTGGACCAGGTTCCTGTGCCGCAACTGGCTGATGATCCGAACCTCGGACGCGTACTCCTTCACTCCCTGGCTCGAGCCTCTCGACACCCTCTTGATCGCCACGGCCTTGTCTTTGATCGTGCCTTTGTACACTCCTCCGAACCCTCCCTCACCGAGCTTGTTGCTCTCATCGAACCGGCCGGTGGCTCGCGCCAGTTCCTTGAACGAGTATCGCTTCGGCCCGGTGGATCTCTCCAGCTCCTCGTCCATCGCCTCCGGCATCCGCTCATGGCCGCCGCACTTTCTTCTCCAGAAAACCAGCCCTCCCAGCAATCCAATCCCCGCCACAATCGCTCCGATCACTACCCCGACTACTAGGCCAGTTATAACTGGCTTCCTCTCCGGCGCCGAGTTTGGGGCCGGAGGGGTTTGACTAGACTCATTCAGACTCAAAATGCTCGAGTCAAACGACCATGACAGAATGGTGTGAAGCTCGGAATAAGCTCCGGTTCCGGCGGAGAATCCTAAACACACGTATTCCGGCAAGACATTCCGCAAATCAACGGTGTAATTCAACCGCTGTAGAACGGTTGAATTCGAATCGAACCCGGTGAAGATGACACTGAGCTCCTTCGAAACGGCCTTGTAATTGATCCAAGCTTCGGTCAGCTTCCCGTCAAGCACGCCGCTCCTCCATCGAATCCCAGCAACGGACTCCAGCGAGCTGACGTCAATCCCGACATGGTCACTCGGCAGATCCTTAAACTCCGCATTCTGAAACGTATCAAACTCGACAGCGACGAACGGCGAGAGGCTCGAATTGTAAGTATACCGACCGCTGACGAGTCCGAGCCCGCTCCCTTCCTGAATCTCCGGCACCGGGAAGTCCACCGGAGCTAGAAAGAACGCCAGCCCGTCGCTGTACGGCTCGCCTCCGCGGGAGTCGATCACGAAGGAGAAGCGGGTGGAGAAGTCTGCTAAGGCGCGTGACGTGGCGTTCCAGAGATGAAGCGGGTCTGTGTAGGTGGCGCGGCCTGTCGTCCAGTTGACCATGTTGGTGAGAACGAGGTTGCCGTTGTCGATGGAGGCGTTGTTGAAGAAATCCGAGCCGTCTCCGTACCGGAAGCTGTTGATGGATTGGGTGAAATCGGTGATGTTGAATGTCAGGGAGGTGGATGGGCTGCACCAGAGCCATAGCAGAGCTGCCAGGACTTGGAGGCCATGGTCGCTGGACATGCCCGCCGCCATTTGGGAGATAGGGTTGCAAAATGTAAGACGAGGGTTTGGTTTGACGATGTTGTCGATGATGATGGATGTTTTTACTGGCAGTCTTCATCATCATCACCATCATCATGGATGAAGCAAAGTTGGTGCACATAATCATCATCATTTTTAATGAAGCAAGTTGGCGTAGTTGGTGAGGATTTGTCCGTTATTTTAGTTGAAATGTCTGACATTAAGAAAGCAAGTATCACTAAAAAAAAAAGAGTCAAAAAACGACAAAAACCTGAGTAAGGGAATCTGAAGTCCGAGAATTCATTGTGCAAAAATGAGCTTCTGGAAAGTTGAGAGTTTAGCATAACCAATACAACAGAGTTAATTCTGAGGACTGGCAGCAGGATTATTTCTGAGCTACACGAATGGTTGGCCGCTCCGCATCATTTGGTATTCTTCTTGTCCGGTTTAAGACATCATTGAGCCGCTGTTCCTGCGGCATTCTGCCAACATGTCCATGTAGAACTGGCACTTGCTAATATCGCTTCCAAAGTTGTTCACACACTGAAAAAGAGAGCGAAGATTGAGACAGCCAAATCAGACTTGCATCGTAGGAACTCCTAACTCGCATCATATACAAAATAGTAAAACTAGCAGTGCTGCTGCTTGCGAGTATGGGCTTAACAGACTCCACAACGTGCTTGTAGATAATTAGCACTCCATTTATCAATGGGTAATATCTATGCAGCTATACAATGTGAATGCTAAACATAGCATCATGTTACCGCAATATTCGGTGAATAGGACTTTGCAGTAGACATGCATATGATTATTTTAAACAATGGGAAAAATGAACACATTTCCACAAATTTCGCAAGGCGTATGGACCTCTAAACCTCGCAAGTTAGAATTAAACGACAATGGCTGTGATAGTGAAGAATTACTTACATCAGTGAAGGCCTTAGAGTGGATGTTACAAGCATCAGTACCGGTTACACTGCTTGAGATGGGAACCGGAGAAGCAGCTGCACCTTCAGTGCCGACAGTGTCAATTTGGACGGTTCTAGGGCCCATGATAGCATCCACAGCCCTGTGTGCCATAGCACTTCCAGTGCCCAAAGCCATTCCTGTCCAACAAATTGGGAAGAAGGACAGGTCAGGCACAACATTATACATAACTCGCTCGCACTATCAGATGAAATTTTTTTTAAAAAAAGAGGAATTATTGTCTACCTTGAGCAAGGGTTGAGCCTAGTCCGCTTAACATGCCACCGCCTTGGGCGGCAGCAGGGGCCGGTGGAGGAGCACGGTTCACTGTAACATTACAAAATAACAGTATTAAGTAACAGTTTTAGACTCGGCACTACCTCACACTATCATATTCTTCTCTATAAAAACAATGTTGAAAAGGACCAATTTCAATCCTTTACCTGGTGCTGGAGGGCTGCGTGCAGGTGCAGCACGTGGGGCGGGGCGGGCTGATCGTCCTAAAAATTTCCCCAAAACATAAATGTAATCATCGAAGATGATAAGCCAACCATACAAGAAGAAGTGAAATACTATAAGTGACGCTAAAGGCGATGACCGAACCCAAACAAATTAACAGAATCACAGGAAAACCAAACAAGCTGAACATCAACAGACGCTAAATCTCAAAACTGTTTGGAACCAAATGCACAGATGGATGACAGATTTGACAAGAAACTCTGACGCAAGATAACACCTGAGAGTGCGCAAAGCTGTCCTATCCTCTCTGGCATCTCTATGTCTGATCATTTGATTCATTTCTACAGATTCATTGGTTCGAAAACACATCATTTTACAGATATATCCTCGCACGGCTCCATCACACAACCTCAGAAATCGAACACAAATCATTTGATTCATTTCAACAAGAAAGTTCACATCTTTACACACCAATCTAACTCTATCATCGCATTTCGAGCTCTAATCAAATGGGGCGAAATCACCAACCATAAAACCCTAGATGCCAAAATAAAGGACACAAATTCGACAACATCCGAAATCAAGTCAAGGCTCACCTCCAGCGCTACGGCGAGCCATGGATTCAAGTTGAGGCGGCGACGGCAAAGAAGACGATGATCGATTCTGATGGTTTCGAAGTTGTATCTTGTTGCCCTAATCCTCGTTAACAATATGTAGGAGGCCGTATGGACACGTGTCATCTTACTATTGGGTAAGGAGTTTTCTAGAGCCTTCCGTACTTTTCTAAAAAAACAGTTGAAGTGCAAAAACCAATATTTACGAAACAGTCCCTGAGCAATTCATAAAACCTAATTCAACCTGATTAATAATTTTCTAAGGGGCTATAATTAGATAAATTCCTTCTAAAGGGCTAAATGTGTATATTAATGAAACAAGAGTGCCATTTTTTAAATCCTTAAACTTTCGAACAGATTAATGATGCTGTGATGTGCCGACGTGTTTTCCACGCCTGCTGCTTTTAAATCCTTCTGCTTCGAAAATCTGTAGCAGTCCATCAGCACACAAAAACCCTAATCGACAAATCCATCCGCAGATCTCCGAGCATCAACACCCATGGCGGAATCGCCGAAATCCTCAACGCAGCACCCATCGTCGGCGTCGTCGACTGCTCCGCTAGGGCACAACTTGATTCCCGTCGTCAACAAGCTGCAGGACATAATAGCGCAGGTGGGAAATCCGATGAAGATTGATCTGCCTCAGGTGGCAGTTGTTGGGAGTCAGAGTAGCGGGAAGTCGAGTGTGCTGGAAGCTTTGGTCGGACGGGATTTTCTCCCGAGGGGGACGGATATTTGTACGAGGCGGCCGCTGGTGCTGCAGCTGGTGAGGACGATTAAGAAGGGTGATGGGAGTGAGGAGGAGTGGGGAGAGTTCCTTCATGTTCCTGGGAAGAAGTTTTATGACTTCTCCGAGATCCGCAGGGAGATCGAGGTACAAACAGTTGTGATGTTGTTGTTGTTGTAGCTGTTGATGTTTCTTTTTTACTATGTCTAGTGTGTGATGTTACATTTTGAGGAGTTTTAATGGGCAGTAGAGACTGAAATTTGCCAATGCCAATGTTGGTGGTTTTGAACAAAAATTGGGGTACTTGTCTGAGTGTGAAATTCTTATGACTTGGGTGTTTGGTGAGGGTTTGTTGCGTGAATTAATCAGGCTGAAATTTGATTGAATAGGGAGTAGGAGAAGAAATGAAATTCTAGTAGTCTTAGGAAGGTCGTTAGATTACCTTTTTGATGTGCTGATCTGAAATACTACCATTTATGGATCAGATTGAAACAGATAGGGAGGTAGGAGGTAACAAAGGGGTTTCAGACAAGCAAATTAGGTTGAAGATATTTTCTCCTAATGTGCTTGACATTACGCTGGTAGACTTGCCGGGTATAACGAAGGTTCCAGTTGGTGACCAACCTACTGATATTGAAGCACGGATAAGGACTATGATAATGTCTTATATAAAGCGACCAACTTGCATTATACTGGCTGTTACGCCAGCAAATTCTGATTTGGCAAATTCAGATGCACTTCAGATAGCAGGAACGGCGGATCCGGATGGTAAGTTCTCCATGAGTTGGAGAGGGAGTGTCCTTATCTTTCTGTGTTTGAGAATTTGCTACTGTTTCATAAAGATTTATATTTGAAAAGAAGGGAAACATGTTTTGAGAATTGAAGGCACTCTTTGCTTTGCTTGATATTCATTTTAGATCAAGACCATTTCAACCTATAATGCTGGTTATATGTTTATATTTGCAGGAACTCGGACCATTGGTGTCATCACAAAGGTGAGTTATTCACCAAGAATGTTTTTGACTGCGTCCTCTCAGTCTGTTATTGATTTTGATGTTTTTACCATGTGGCTGCAGTTGGATATTATGGACAGAGGCACTGATGCTCGCAATCTGTTACTTGGGAAAGTCATTCCTCTCCGACTTGGTTATGTTGGAGTTGTTAACAGGAGCCAAGAGGTTTGATCAGTGTGTCGTAGACTCTTTCGTAATACAATGAGTAGTTTTTTGTGCACTCAAGTCTTAAGTTCATAGGAGTGTGTGTTTCAGATCATTTGTTGATCGCTGATCTTTTTTTCCTTTGAGAACAGGATATCATTCACAAAATGAGCATTAAAGATGCCTTAGTTGCTGAGGAGAAGTTTTTTCGCAGTCGTCAAGTATGAATATGATGATTTGTTCAGTTTTGAATGCAAGATTTTACCCTGTTCTAAACATTGCAGTATACTTTGTATCATTTTTCAGGCTTATAATAGCATCGCTGATCGCTGTGGGATCCCTCAACTGGCTAAGAAGTTGAACCAGGCTAGTATTAGCTCACAAAATGAGTAACAATCAATTTCGTTTCGCATTTATGTGATTGATACTTGACATGATATTTGTTTGTATCTTAATATCATGCTTTCAGTTAAACTCTTATCCTTTATAATTGCTGTTAATTATTTTCTACACCATTGCATCTCAATTTAAAATAGAACTGGTGACATTTTTAGTACTAGTTTAGACGTTCTGATAAAATAGAAGCTAACTTAACTGAAGTTACAGACAGCGCTAGCGCTACAAAATTAGACTTCCACGTATCCTTATTATTGGTTTCATAAATTCTCACATGGTTGCTGTTTAAATTGTTGCAGATTTTGGTTCAACACATTAAGTTAGTCCTTCCAGATCTGAAAGCTCGATTACGCTCAGATCTTGTTGCTGTTGCAAAGGAGCATGCCAGTTATGGAGAAATTACAGAATCTAAGGTTTGTCGAGCCTCATCTCAAATGAAATGCTCCTGCCCAAATGTATTTTATGATGTCTCAGCTAGATTTTCTTGTTGAGATGTGATATTTTGTTCTACCACTATGGTACGGTGTGCGTAAAGACTTAACACAACCAAATTGCTCCCAGATCATTTTCACTCATTGTTCACAAGTTTCCTTATGTGATTAACAGGCTGGAAAGGGTGCTCTTCTTCTCAACATCCTGTCTAAGTACTGCGAATGTGTGTACTTTTATCTTTTATTTAACCACATAGTGAGACTTTTAGTTTATTTCTCAAGATTATTGTGTAATTGATTGGGACACTTCATCTCCCAGCATTCACCTCTGTCATTGAAGGAAAAAATGAAGGGATGTCAACAACAGAGCTTCGTGGTGGAGCTCGGATTCATTACATTTTCCAATCTATATTTGTGAAGTGTTTGGAGGTGCGCATTGTCTGTTCCCATTTTTATTGGCTTGTGCCCGTGTTTCCAAAGGGGCTCTGTTGCCAAGAAAATGAAATTCAATAAACTACGATTGGATTTACAGGAAGTGGATCCATGCGAGGACCTAACGGATGATTACATAAGAGCTGCAATTCAGAATTCGACCGGTCCAAGATCTGCATTGTTTGTCCCAGAAGTAAGTAGTGAAGTGTTATGTCCATAGTCCGTAATCTATTTTTGAGGGTCATCTTTTGTCAAGGCAACTTGAAAATCTCTTTCTCATATTCCAAATATACCCTTATTTTCAGGTTCCGTTTGAGGTTCTTGTGAGGAAGCAGATATCTCGATTGCTAGATCCAAGTCTTCAATGCGCTAGATTTATTTATGATGAGCTCGTAGAGGTTGGTCACTATTGTTTATCATGCTTTATGTGTTCTGCAGTGACCAGATTTCAAATAGCGCATGATGATCAAAATTGCATGCCAGATAAGTCGTCGTTGTATGGTGAGTGAACTTCAGAGGTTTCCTGTAATGAGAAAGCGTGTGGATGAGGTTGTTGGGGACTTTTTGCGGGAAGGCCTCGAACCATCTGAAACAATGATAGGGCACATCATTGAAATGGAGGTGTGAGATAAGTGTAAACAAAATCTTCAGTTGGATTGTACTTTTAACAGTAACCTCAGCTGAGATGAATATTTGTATAACTAGTTTAACCAATATGTTTATTCCCATTTTGTACACGTTGCATAATAACATAGTTGTTCTAGGAAATTTACTTTCGCAGACCCCACTGTTTGCCCAAGTTTCACTAATGTTGTTTCCTATGTTATTCAGCTGTGGTGTTCTAATGCTCTTCATTTTTTTAAATATAGATGGACTACATAAATACATCACATCCCAATTTTATTGGGGGTAGCAAGGCTTTACAGCTTGCAGAACAAGAAGTGAAATCCTCAAGAGCAACTGCATCCCTAGCCAAGCAAAAGGTGATCATTCATCTCGCCACATTTCATTTTGCACTAAAGTTCAATCTCTCATTTTATTCGGTTTCAAACTAGTAGGATGGTGTGCAATTGGATAAGGCAGCTGCATCGGTGAAGAATCCGGAAGTGTCATCTTCTGGTGAGCTCTATTTTTATTTTTCAATTTGTTAAGCTATACCTTTGCGCTAGTCAACATATCTGCTTTATCATCAGGCAAAACAAACGGATTTAGCTTTGGAATATTCTTGAGAGAGGTCTGTATGAATATTTTCAGTCCTATAGAAATCATGTCTCCTCTAAAGGCCAATTGGGTCAATGCATTTATCTTTTGACATCTTCACAGCCCCCAGCTACCCTAAAGCCTACTGATACACGCACCGAGCAAGAAGCCATCGAAATAGCAGTCACGAAGCGGCTGCTAAGATCATATTATGACATTGTGAGAAAAAACATAGAGGATGCTGTTCCTAAAGCAGTTATGCATTTCCTGGTGAGCATTCATATTATCATCTCTCTGTAGTTATTGATTCTGTCACATGCATATGAAATGGGTCATATCATAGCTGTCTCGACACTGAGCTTCACATACGTTACTTTCTGCAGGTAAATCATACGAAAAGAGAACTGCATAATGTTTTCATAAGAAAACTGTACAGGTGACTTTTTGACGTTACTAAATGCAAGTAATATGTTTCTCCTATTGACCCTTCCCTGAAAACTTTCTAGGGAGAACTTGTTTGAAGAAATATTGGCAGAACCTGAAGAGATCGCCAAGAGAAGAAAAGAAACATGGGAGACTCTGCGCGCTCTTCAACTAGCTATGCGGGTATTGCTCTCTTGAAACCAGCCTCCATCACTATATTTATACAAACATCACTTGCTCATATCTGCCCATTTTGTCACCAGACGCTTGATGATTTACCCTTGGAAGGCGAAAGCGGCGGCAAAGGTCACAGTCTGGCCGGTGATACAACGGGGCTGCCCAAAATCCACGGCATGCCATCTTCATCATTCTACAACACACATGACCCCTACTCCGCATCTCCCAAGCCATCACGATCCAGGAAGTCGTCGTCATCATCATCATCCCACTCTGGGGAGCTCCACCAGTCTCCATTTTACCAGAATGCTGATGATTCCAACGGCAATGGGCGCGTTCCAACCTCAGTTCAATATCCGTCCATATATATATGAGCAGAATTGTGTCTTCCCTACCTGGTGATTTGATGTCCCCTGCAGCTTCATATTCTTAATTTTACCAAATTTGCTGTTGAACCTTAAACTCATCTTACAAACTCGTCGTGGCAAAATCGTAATTTTGACCAACTTCGTGTCCATCTTCGTAGCCAATCACCACTCCATCGCCGTTGCCGGGATTATTTAATTATTATCTGGTGACAATTGAATACATATATGATAACAAAGGGGGTCAAAGTGTAATAATGTAAATTGCAATTTAGTCCGCTGTAGAAATTTAATAGAGGCGTTGTCCGCGACTTTTCGTCAACGTGTCTTTGGGTGGAGAAGGGAGGTGCAGCAGCGATTGGATAGAGCGAGATTTTGCGTTGGGTGAAGATGATGAATGTGGAGGAAGAGGTGGAGAGGCTCAAAGAGGAGATCAAGAGACTCGGGAGGGTGCAGGATGATGGTTCCTACAAGGTATGAATCGATCTGGTTTAGTCTTTGACAATGTGATCTGGGTTTTTGCGATGATGGGTGTTTTAGGGCTGTGTGGGGTTGTTAAATGTGGGTTTTTGTGGATCTGGATGTGAAGGTTTTGAAATGGGTGAGGAAATGTGTTGGGAGTTTGTGTTTGAGTTCTTCTGATTAAAGCTGAAATCTTTGTTGCTTGATTCATCAACTGCGCAATGGGTGGAGATATTTGGATGCAAGACTGGGATTCGTGTTGGCTTCTTTGTGCTTTGGTGTGCTGGTTTTTAGCTGTTGGTTGCATAAATCTGAGCTCTTTCTTGCATCTATTAAGGGTATGTGTAGATAGTTTTTGAGCCACAATATTGGTAGATTTATCCGATCTTTAGCATTCCTTGGTGGCACCTAAGAAGCTTCAATTTGGTTGAACTCAGAAGCTAGTTAGAGTTGTCTTCATCATAGTTTAGTTCCGCCTTAATTGTTTTTGCATGCACATTGTAGCTAGATTTGGCTTTTTCGGCACTAATGGAAGCCTTATAATTTCGTAGAGAAGCCTAAAGTCATAAACACTTGTCTGCATTGAAGTTGAGATGAATCTTGTTTCTGATTTTGAAGGTTACCTTTGGCGTGCTATTCAACGATGACAGATGTGCAAACATCTTTGAAGCACTAGTGGGAACTCTGAGAGCTGCCAAGAGGCGCAAGTTTCTCACATATGATGGTGAGCTACTACTACAGGGAGTGCACGACAATGTGGAAATCATCCTCAAACCTTCCCCCCTTCATGCAGCAGCAGCGACTTAAGCTGTTGCGATGAAACAAAACAAGGCTTATAAACTCCTTCTGTTTGTTGTTCTTGTACCTGACTCTGAGCTTTGTACTCCTGTCGTGGTGAAACTATCTCTTCTTGCAGTGAACCCACTTGTATCGTCATTTTACTTTTGTGCGCTGAAATGCAGACTTTTTACAGGAATGTTTCTTTGGCCTCAGCTTATGCTGTGCAGAACTATAAAACCCGACTGACATATGACACCGGAGAAAGCACCGGTCAGATTTTTTTTATTGCAGGTTGGGATTTTTTATCCAACTGAAGACGAGTCAAAATGGGATAGCGAGCGAGACCACAAATAATGGAGATCTTAAAGGCCTGAAGATGAGGTTTGACATGTTTACTGTAATTTTGTCCTGTCCTAAGTTTGATAGAATCCTTTTTTGACTTATGCACCCATTGAGAATACTAAAGTATTCTCCCCATCTCCTGATTTCGACAAAATCTGAATTCTTGTATCTGAAGGTGAGTTTGATTCTTGAGCAAAGATGGTGTCTAACACAGTTGAGCTTTTGAAGAGTGAGATTCCCCTGGAGCTTGGATCTGTTGTTATAAGTGCAGAGGCCGGCATCACTGGTCTAGTTCTTGTGGACATCATCAATGGGTTTTGCACAGTTGGAGCTGGAAATCTGGTAACTAGTAACTACCCATCTCTCAATTCTACTTGTTCGTCTTGCTTTTGATCAGCTTTGAGCTCCTTGTATGTTCTTCGGTATTTTAAGAACTGATATATGATTGCTTTGAAAAACTCCCCAGGCACCAAGTGAGCCTAATCAACAGATTTCAGTCATGGTCAAGGAGTCAGCAAAGCTTGCTAGATTTTTCTGTGACAAGAAATGGCCTATCATGGTCTTTCTCGACACACACAGTCCTGACAAGCTTGAACACCCTTATCCACCTCACTGTCTGTCGGGCTCCGATGAATCTAACTTGGTTCCAGGTAGAGAGTAGTCAGAGATGTTTCAGTTCCTGTCGCATTTTTTTCATAATTGTCAGTTGCATTTTTGTAAGCTAATGCTGGAACTGCTGGCTGAATTTGCAGCTTTGAGATGGCTGGAGCAAGAAGGCAATGTGACAATTAGGCGCAAAGACTGTTATGACGGATTCATAGGATCCATGGAAGAAGATGGTTCCAATGTTTTCGTCAACTGGGTCAAGACCAACCAGATCAGGAAGCTGGTGGTGATGGGAGTATGCACAGATATCTGTGTGCTGGACTTTGTTTGCTCCACAATGTCTGCAAAGAATCATGGAGTTCTGGCGCCATTAGAGGAGGTGGTGGTGTACTCCAAAGCCTGCGCAACGTTCGATTTCCCGGTGCAGGTTGCTAGAGAGACCAAGCATGCCTTGGCTCATCCACAGGAGCTGATGCATCATGTAGGACTGTATATGGCTAAAGCCAGAGGTGCAACCATAGCTGGGTCTGTCTCATTTGGTACGGGTGAGAAGCCATGAAAGGAGCTTCAGAGGTCTAAAATGTTTCCTAGAATTTATGTTATGTGTTTTTTTGTTTCAGAACAAGGCGAGGAATACAAAGGTTGGACGTGACACGGCGTCGTTTAAAGTGTCGTGTAGGTCTAAAATGTTTTTGTGTTTTGGTCATTAACTTTCAGTAAATTATGGTTTCGTCCTTACATTTTGACTACTTTCGATTTGACTCCCGATTCCGAGTAAACGGGACGGGACGGGAGGGGACGTCGTCGTTTTACAGTGGCGTTTGAGATTCAAATGATGAAATTCTGTTTCGGTCATTTCATTTTCAGTTAATTACAATTACGTCCTTAAAGTTTACAATAAGAGCATAACCAATTCATTGAGAATTTAACAATCATCAATCAAGTCCAGTCTTCCGGCACTCATTCCTCAACATCCAGATCTGGAAACGTCTTGTTGTCGACCAGCAAGCAGCCCTCGAGATGCTAGGATTTGAGCCGTTGGATGATCCTCGTCACCAGTTGTCTGTTAATCTGTTGTAGATCACTGTTATATTACCATTCCAGATCTCCTAATGAAGAAGTCAGACAGCCAGACAGACATGGACACTTTCTTTTTAACAACTCAAGAAGAAGACCCAACACTCGGTTTCTCCGCCTCCGCTTTTATGGGAGACAAGAACAAGGGCTGGCGTGGCAAACCCAGTAAGGACTCACCCATCTTCTCACTCTCTTATCATAAAGTTTCCATCTTTTCTCTTTCTGCTTTCCAGCAACAAGATTCTTGATCCTCATCTCCTCCCAAGATCTCATTTTTCCATGGCTGATGCTCCTGTTCCATTGACCTCTCTCTCATCACTCTCCTCCTCATTAGATCTCCCCAGAACTACTCCTGCAAACACAATTGTTAGTTGCTGATCCATCTGGGTGTTTCAGATTTATGTGTTGTTTAGTTTCAAGTTTCAATCTCTGTCATTCTTTTGATTTGTGTTGGTTTTGCAGGTTTTGGGTTTTGGGTTGAAATTTGGTGAGGCTCGGCAGGCCTGGTTGGGATCGCTGGTCCTCAGCAAGTATGCACTTTTCATGTTCTTGTAGATTTCAATGTTCTAATTTCTTGCCTTTATGTGTTTATCTTGGACATATAAGCTTGTCTTTCTTTCTGGAAATCTGAGGTCAAGTCCCATGACTGTGTGTATCTTTGCTTCTGATTGTGAGAACTCAGCTATGATCTTGATGACTTGATTGGTTAACACTGGTATAATCTTGGCCATTGCAATCAACAAGATGGTTTTCATCCAATGTCGGCTTTATGTCCGCGGCACAAAGCTTGTCCAAAAATTTTCAAAATTGCCACTTTTGGAGTAGTTAGTTCCAAAAATGTCACGGTTTTGAACTTACTTCCCAAATTGTCACTTTTTTCGCAAACCGTTACTGAAATATTGACTGGGTGATGAGTTGGCGCTGAATTGTACACAATCTTGTATCCAAATTCACTTGTGACGAGCTTCTGACATTGAATCCAAATTAGCTTGTAATTGAGCTTCTGACATTGAATTAAAAGTTCATGCCAATGCCTTGGATTTTCTTTTGTTTGATATTTTATAGGAGAAAGTCACTATTTTTAAGATGAAAGGGTACAATGCTTCGCAAGATAAGACACTTTGTTTATTGCTGAAGCACCCTTGTTCATGTTTCTACATTTTTTGGATTCAGTTCTCGCCGGAGGGGTCATTATCCTTGTGTTAAGGCCACGTATGGGCCGCCAGGACTGACCCAAGAACACAACGCAGAGAAGATGGAGACTCCAGCTCAGGATGAAAATGTTTTTGATGAAATGAAACAGCGCTTTTTACAATTCAAGGCGGAAAAGTTTCTGTAAGTGTTTTGTTCCTCATCGATGCCGCTTCAGTGAAATGGACATTATAGTCAATGAACTAACAATGTCATATTTTTACACAGAGGTGAGCCTGAGCTGTATGAAAATTTAGCCAAAGCTCAAGCACCGAAGGTAGTTGGCTTCTAATATTTTGATTCATTGCTCAGAGGCTTTTTCAAATTTTTTTCATTGCTGATAATCAACGGGATGTATCAGTTTTTGGTAATTTCTTGTGCGGACTCCAGAGTTTGCCCCTCAAACATCCTGGGATTTCAACCCGGAGATGCCTTCATTGTCAGAAACGTGGCAAATCTCGTACCTCCAGTCGAGGTAAAAAACATGCATCAAATTATATTTTTTTTTTCATATGATTTTAGAACAAGTTTGAGGGTATGAGCAACCGAAGGAATTTTAGTCTGATTATCAACTTCAACTTTGTTGCAGAATGGGCCATCCGAGACAAAAGCTGCTCTTGAATTCTCAGTAAATACTCTCAAGGTGAGATGAGAGAAAAAATTTACTCAGCAAGGGAGAAGTAATTTTTTCACTACGGCATAGAAATCTTAAAAATGCTCTTGACAATTTCATATGCAGGTTCCAAACATACTAGTCGTCGGCCACAGCTGCTGTGGTGGAATTCGTGCTCTGATGGGCTTGGAAGATAATAAGGTGGATTCGAGGTAAAAGTGAGCAGCAGCTGTTAAATTTTACAGTCTCTTCTTCAATGTATCTTAAACCTGGCTATCTATCCGTCGCAGTAGCTTCATTTATAGTTGGGTTATCACCGGGAAGAATGCTAAGATAAGCACCAAGGCCGTTGCCTCCAACCTCAGCTTCGACCAGCAGTGCAGACATTGCGAGAAGGTACTTCATCTTTTTTTTTTGTTATGTAAAAAAAACAAGGGATTTTTCTTATGCCTTCTTCTCTCCTTGCACTATTTTTTCAGGAATCTATAAACGGCTCGTTGGAGAACCTTCTTGGGTATCCATGGATAAAGGAAAAGGTCAATGAAGGATCTTTAAGGATCCATGGCGGGTACTACAACTTTGTGGACTGCACATTTGAGAAATGGACACTTGAGAAAGCGGCGAATGGCTACTCCATCAAGAATCGTGAATTCTGGAGCTAGCTAGAGTAGGCTTCCCATTTTGCGTTGAAACTACACATGGCTGAATACTTGAAGTGTGAATTATTGAAATAAAGGTTTCTGTGGATTGATAAAAAATGCAGAGTTCACCAAGTGTGACGTCAGCCACCGTTTTTAGAGGCTCGTATATTCGACACTGCGGAGAATTGTTAAAGATTTTGTGAGGTAGTATTGCAGGTGAGTTAGCAATAAAGATGACATCTTTTCAGCTTCATTTTTCATCACAGAGTTGATCCATCGCTCACCCAGAAAACAGAGTGTCGGAATCCTTTACAAGATCGAACATTTCTGAACTGGAACGAGACAAAAATCTCAAATCAATAGCAGATCGCACCAAATCCCCCAGATTCAATCCACGCGACAGCGGCCATGGGAAGCGCAATCGGAATCAGGGGTAGATCGACGGAGTCGAGATGCGAGGAAGAGGTTGAGATTGACGAGATTGAAGCTGAGTAGTTAAAACGGTTGGAGGAGACGGAAGACGACAAAAGTTGTTGTCCTCATTAGGCTGCAAGTGAGTTGATACAATCCTCCACAACTCGCGAATTAATTCCATTAAAATTCGGTTTGATTTTAAATGAACTAAATACGAACATGATATTTATGTTCGTTTATTAAACGAGTCAAGTTCGAATAAAGTAGTACTTGGTCGTTTATACTCGCGAACAATTCGTTTATTTGTGTCAATTAAAGTCTGTTTATAAACTCGATTAAACTCATATGTATATGTTTATTTATTCAATTAAATTCGAATTAGTCATCCAATTAAGTTCTAAGTTGAAGAATGCCTACTTTTTTGTAGTCATTAAATTCGTCTCCTAGTCATTATCCTACGAAAAGTGAGATCTAATTTTTATTGCTGTGATGCAGAAGGTTGAAAATGATGCCATAACCGAGTCATCCAATTAATTCGTCTCCTAATCATTATTCCATTTTAAAATTCATTATTAGAATAAATTATTCGACTTAAAGGTGTGATAGTCGGTTGGAGAAGCGTGAGGGGCCGATAGAAAGTTTGGGCCGTGATTGAGCTTTGGTTGGATGTGGTTGTGGTGATCGGCGCGGCGGAGAAGACGACGGAGAGATATCGGAGCAGATCGAAGCCCTAGGAGAGAGGAATGTGATTTGAGAAGGAGGTGTTGAGAGTTGGGAGCGGACCGAAGCCGAGAGTTGGCCAGAATGTGACTGTGCATTGCTCTGGTTTTGTAAATTTTCGCTTTGCAATTTGTGTTTTGGAATTGAATTAAGAACCTTATCAATGCTATTCATAATGTGTGATTTCTGAGATTGAGTTTGTGTACACAGATAGGAAGTTAAGAAACTGTGAGTTGTGCGTGAGTTGTGATCATGTCTGGTTAAGCTGCTGTGTTGGGCAGAAGAATGCGCAAGTCGGTTTTGTGATCTGAATTTTTTGTTAGATGTTTATATGAATTTGTTGAAAGGCTTTAATGCTGTTTTTATTTATGATGAAGTATCTTATTAACGTTTCACCATTCCTTTTGTCAGCATCAAGGATACTGCACAGTAGCCTTTTTCATTTGTCATTGGAAAAGGATATGTTATCAAAGGTATGATGAGGAGCTTCTATTTTTGGGATAATAATCTTTTGAAATGTACTTAGGTTGAGTTGCTAGAGCAGTTAGTTTGCCTAATTTAGTAAGTACTTTCATTGGTTCTAATGTGTCTGAAAAATTGATAGGTTGGGATGAAGGAGTTAAGGAATGCAAGTAGGGGAGGTTGCTCGAGTCAAGGTAGAGTAAATAATTAAATGCTGGGCTAATTTCCATTTTGAACTGAGGATCTAGAATCATATTTGTGAAATATAGAGATAGACCTGCTTGCATTCTGTATCAATTATCATGTATGTGATCTATGCTGTGATTGATATTGTGGATGACTTGTATTTGTTTCCTTCCTTTGGTCACATCTGTTTTTCCACCACCTCTTACTTTGAGTTAATAGTATACTGAACACTGGTTTAGCCCTTTACATCATTGTGTTTTCGTTTATGTACTCTTCCAATGAGTCTTGCCTCTCTTTGTAAGTTTAAAAACTCTTCTTATGTGTTTTTTCGTTCGCCTTCTAAGATATTGCAGTGAGTTGTGCAAGTTGCACAAGCTTCTCTTGCATAGGTTTGCCGAAGTTGGCTTATTAAGTTTTGAACTGCATTTGCAGTGTACACCAGACTATGCATATGGTGCCGGGGATTCCCAGCTTGGGTAATACAACCCAACTGTCCCAAATCTGAACTGGTCTTTGAGATCGAGGCTCTTAAGGTTTGAATAGATAAAGCCTGGTTGGTACTTTCCTCAAATAAATGTATGAACTCTCGCTACTTCTTTGGTGTAAGGATATTGAAAATTTTCCTTAAGAATCTTAAATGGGTTTCACCCAGTTTATGAAGTACGGAATTTCTGAATCTATTATCTACAAGTTTCCATCTATAAATCTGTTAACCAATTATGGTGAATATATTATCTACAAGCTTCCATATAGTAAATCTGTCAATCAATTTTATGCTACAGCTGCCAGATACTCACCACCAACCTATCGTCATTATTGTTGTCAGTCCGTGCTCGTGGCATGTTCCCATCAGGTCGGTTATCTATGATTGGTATATCACTGCCAAACTCAAGAAGAGACCGGCCATATTTTTCTCGTATTAATAAACTGTCATATGTGATGAAGATGGCATTGACACAAGATTAATATCCAGTAGTGCAGTTCTCACATACCCATCTAGCATAATGCAGTTTGTTTTATTATCTTCATTATTTGCACATTATTAATATTAAGAATCATGACTGGATAGCTATTTGGCTTGTATGGCAGGTTCACTTTTGTATCTTTAGGACAATGTGGCACAGATGTTGACCATTCACATGTTCAAGCTGAAGGCTGTATAAAGGGCTCATATGATATGTTAGACAGAATCTCTTTATTGCAGTATCTACCATACAAAGTTTTGCTGGATTGCCTTACAGCTCAACTTGCTAGGTCATGAGGTAGCACAATTAAAATACATTTCTAGTTTAGCATTACTCCGCTTGTTTCCTGGTGAGGAAAAAAAATCGTCATTTTTCTTTCTCACTGTAGATAAGTAAATGATTTATGATTATATAATGAGATGGTATCAATTTCATACAGGGTGTCTAGTTTTCAGTCTGTCCTATTTGTAGCAGATTCCTAATTATCATTTGCTAGTGAATAAGAACGGGTCACAGTGCAGAGATAATCTCTTGTTCATACTTGGTGTGGGTGTGCAGTTAAGAGACAATGCGGAAAATATGTGATTCACCGAATAAATGCCTTAATAAATCTAACAAAGGTGAGTTCATTGGCAGTTTAAAAAGTAAAACATAGGTGCAAATTGTATCTCAAAGGCACTTCAGTATATGAGTTGAATTCGTGGTTGCTTGTCACGGATGAGATTATGCAAGAAATAGCCATGTTGACTTACAAAGGTAAACAGTTGGCTCACAAAGTAGAAAAACATTCAAACTGAAAAGTATAGTTCTGTTGGAATGTTGGTTTGCATTTACTGAGTTTCAGGAAATGGAGTTCCTCCATCTTCTAGGTGCCTTCTTCTCTTGAACTGCAGCAACAGAGGTATGAGGTCCGCTTTCGTTTGGTTCAATGTTATTGGTCTTGGTTAATTTGCTCAGCTTCTTCCAGCCACTGCTCCATGCTGAGGTTTGCTTTGGCTTTGCCATCTTATCAAATTGTCTCTGTAGAGTTTCCATCTCACTTTGCAGTTCATTGTACTTTGCTTTCATGCTTTGAAGTTCAAATTTCAGTGTATTTATGTCCTTCTTAGCTGTTGACCATCCTTCCTGGAATGATTGTGGCGTACCTTCAAGTAGAGTCTTTCTGTTCGTAACCATGGGCTGATAGTCCCCAGCTTCCTTTAATGAGTTATTGGCTATAGCATTACTGATCTTTACTTGTTCAGAGAAAAGGACTTGCACTACAATTCGCAGCGGGAGTCTTTCATTCTGTGCAGCATGCATGCAGGCATCTAATGAGAGTTTTTGGCAGTCCATCACTCGACAAAGGCGCTTTCTCTCATGCTCCGTAAGTGTTGGGTGAGCCTGTCATTAAATTTGTTTCCCCAAAAAACACATAACGAGCATTACACATAATGTTGCATATCAATAGAATTACATGGCTTGCACTTTAAATTACTTCCCTGCTGTGTGCTTTTGTATGATATAGCTTACACTTGTGCTTATATTGTCTTTGTAAATGTAGGAACTTTCCCCATGCTACTTTTAAATATGTAGAATCATATATTAAAGAGAGCATAGCTTAGCTGATAACAAATTAGAAAATTAGGATCTTACCTTTAAGTATGAATCAATTGCTCGATATAGTCCATCGTCGCAACTTCTTGCAGTGTCTGGCAAGGCCTCTGCAAGCACCTGAAATGTTGTCAAAGAGAGATTTCGATCTCTAGACACCTCTGTGAGGTAGCTGTCAACTAGCCTTGCCACTCTTATCTTAGCGCTATGGGTATTGTTTCGTTGATTAGTTTCATACATGTCTTTGTCTGGATAGCATTGTCTGCTTGGACTGGAACTTTCCATCTGTTCTTGAACCAGAAAATGTTCCAAGAGCCTCTGAACTAGATCCACATCGTATGAAGTCTCGCTTTTGTTGTAAGTCGGGATCAAAAGATCTTGCAATGTAGCTTGCTCCAGTTGCATCCCCACCCTTTTCTCCAACTCGGTAACTAAGGCAGGAGCTACTTTTGTCATGTTTGCCATTCTTAGAAGTCTTAGGAGGAAGCTACATGAGACACTGTCTTTTTGGGGTGGGATTATGCTGATGATGCTTTCAATGATCATGCGCTGATCCTTGGCTTGTGCCGCTGTAGGTTCCTCTTTAGTTGCTGAGAGAACCATGTGGAGACCCCCCTTCCAGCTACTAGCACCTCCATTGCTAATGCTGCAATTGCTTCCCTCCTCACCTATTGCAGTCCCCTCTTTCATCAACCCAGGTAACCATTTTGCTGCATAGTGCACTATTGCTGCTCCTACTAATTCAAATCTCATACCCTTTACTTTTGTTGCAGTTATAACTCTCACAAAGTGATCGATTCTCAGAATTGAAACATCTTCAAACCACCAGTCAGGGGGTACTGACTGGTTTCGACTAGGACTGGATTCCTGCATTTCATTCCAGCTTGGACTTGAATCTCTTGGTGGTCTTCCTGCATATGCCCATCTAATCCCCTTCGGATTGGCACATGCTTTCCAAGCTATGGACTCGCTACATCTTCTCACAATCTGCAAGTTCTCTGCCCATGGTGAGAGTTTCTCGCAGCTTTTTAACACTATTATGGAATCTCTCCATGAGGACAAAACCACATAGCTTAGGAATGCTTCTGTTTTGAATATAAGGTTCCCTTCTTCTAAATCCTCCGTCATCTCTAGGTACTCAGCTGCACATCTCAGCCCGGATATGTTTGCTGCTGTTAGATCAACAGCAACTCCATAGCAGAACTTGGCTGCTAGCTCAAAAGCCTGAGGACCTCCAGGAAGGTCATCCAGAACTATCTTGCTCAGGTCTGGATTGCGTGATTCGTATATAATTCTGTTGATTTTCCCACTTCTAGATAGCAGTGGATACTTTTATCCATGCTCACAGGAACGACACATGACAGACATAAAAGTTAGTAAAATTGCTGAATAAATTTCATACATAGAGCTGTTTTTTTTTTAAGAGAGAGATAGTAATAAGTACCTTGTGCAGGTAGAAGCTGATGTCCTCAACTTGGATAAAGAGATCACTAGGAATGTCAGATGAAACATGCCTGGTAATTTCAGCAGAAAAACCTGTCAATTACTCCCAGCAGTTTATACCCTTTGCTATATAATTAACTACTTGGAGCATAGAACATACCATGATTGTCCTTTCAGCTCAAACACATCAGTTTGCACTCCATTTCTGTTTGAATTCAGAACTCCATCCTCAAACTCCCTGCCTGCAACTGACTCACTCTCTGATTCCCACATGTTGAAAGTTGGTCCTCAGGAAGCTATAGCAGATAGGCGAACCCGGAAAGCTCAAGCAAGAATTTCATCGGTAAGCTGTTATAGAGAGAAAAAATAGATAGAAGAGAGTAATGGCGTAGGAATGCAGAAGGGGGTATTGAAGGGGGAGAACGCAGAGATAGTGAGTAAATTAGATGAAGTAATCCACATGGGTGTATTGGAATTATATGCTGAGCTTGTCTGGTTCTGAATAAATTTGATCTTGAGGTCTCACCTCCTCACATGCTGTGAAGTGATGGACCCAATTGATTCATTGTTGTCTGGGGACTTCAACATGCAATCTTCATCCCATAATTTTTCCTGGCTCTAAATCCTTTTACAAATCCTAGTTTTTTCCCCTCTTTTACTACATTATCTATAAATTGCTTTTATGAATCTGACCTGTTTTTTATTCCTCAGGTTGATGGCACTGGTGAATCTAGACCACACATGTAGCGCCTGTTCGGTAAGACATGGGTTGTGATTAATGTTCCAGTAAACATGTGAATTCAATTTGCATTTTGAACTCTTGTGGGTCTGGTGAGGATTGGTCCCACTGCCATTGTTACATGAGTTGTCAAGGATTTAAACCATTTGGATCCTAACAGGTTCTTGCAGAAGAACAACTTGGGAACTCATTACACATCCCGGGATTACAGGTAATGTACTTATGAATCTGTTTAAGTGGATTAGTGTAGTGGTTGTGGTTTGAAGTTCATGATTGTACAAGTTTGATTTGGTCGAGCATTGGGACCCTGATCACTTGGCCACATTATCGTCTAATTGTATTGATGGCAGCCTCAATAATTCAGATGGTGATTATATTTGCTGTGCAGCATATCTTGCCTCCAGCTTGACTGAGATTGGAAATAATGGAGACAAAGATCTTGGACCCATAGAAAGCTCTACACTGGCCACCAATGTTTTACAGCAATGCTAAGTGCAATATATCCTGGAATACTGGATTACTAGCTCCACATCACATCCTCATTCCTATCCTCTTTTGATTCATTTTGTAATCATGTCCTAATTGGGAATTTATTTGTTTCAGGTCTCTGCTGTCAATTCCTAATTTTGCTGCAAAACCCAATTCAGAAATGTCTGTCCATTTGTGGAAGAACACCTTACCTGGGTTGGTGGCCATTTTAAGGACATTCTCCTAGTCTATTGAGACTGTCTTTTTCAGACCCAGAAACAGACAGGTTGTGATCTGCTCCATATTGCAACTTTTGGAACAAAGCTATGAAGATGAGTAAAGATACAAGAACTTTGCCTGATTCTCAAGATCAATCAGCAGGGACATCCGTCTTGAAAACTCTCGCCTCCGCCGCGCAGAGCCTGGTCGGTCTTTCGTGCTCGGACTTCATTCAGAACCGCCTTTCCCCAATTGGAGAAGTAAGTCCTGTTGTGCCCAATTTTCCCATCCTTGTAAAATGACATGCACCTTTTATCATCCTCAGGGTAAGGGCATTGCTCCCCTTCCGGGTCTCTCCAGGCTCCCTCGTGCCGCATGCCGGACCAGCTCGCCATCCAATGGTACACAAACTGCCCCACTCCGGCCAGCCTCAGCCACCCTTTTGGGAAGAACTCCATCACGCTGCTGTTTTTGTTCATCAGGAACATGTTTGTCAGCTGTGCCCCATGCGGCGAGATCAGCACATCAGTCTCCCCCATTAACTTCACCTGCAAGAAAGTATCAGAAATGATCATCGTACCGGTAACAAAAGAGACATAACATTTCAGCGAGTAAGATCGATTCCTGATAAGACCAGAATTTCACGGGCAAGGGGGGATTGATTTCAGTTGACCTAGCGAAATTCAATTCAAACTACCTGTTGGCAGAAGGTGAGGTTGTTGGAATGAGAAGCTTGAAACCTGCACCCATCAACCCTCTCACACTCTTTCTGGAACACATGTATGACGTCACTATCATTCTTGAAGGACCTGGCACCGCTCCTCAAAAACACAGTCATCCCAATTTTGAAATTCTCCAAACTAACCTTCCCACCATTTTCATCACCTTCTTCCCCACTCATGCTCAAATTACAGTAAACCCTAGCCTTGCACCTCATCATGTCATAAACCTCCACCCTCCTCTCCCTCGACATCCCACCCTCATTGTGCCTCATCACCACCGCCTCCTCAAAGCACACAGGCTCATCTTCCTTAAAATCCTCGAAAGTCTCAACATTTACATCTCCATCCAAGGTAGCCTCCATCAACGTCCTAACCCAAGGTCCCATCTTTCCTCTGATTTCGCCCCAATGGAACAGAACCCATCTCGCCGGAGTCGCCTGGCATTGGTTCTTTTTATGCCACGCGACGAACGGGACCAGAGCTGACAGCCCGTGCCAGATGTTGTCGTAGTTGTAATGGTTGTATGATATAAAGGTGAGACCTTTGAGCAGAGTTGCATTCTCCGGCAGTGATTCCGGCCATGCCAGGGCGTAGTAGTTGTTGGCGCCGTCGTGGGTGTCGTGCCCTTTTAAGCACAGGATCCTGTTTTGGGAGTCACCTGATGGAAAGTGCTGGTGCTGTACCTCGCCTTGTTCTTGTCTGTCGGTTAGAGATGACATGAACCAGGTGTGGCCTTGCAATGGAGTGGATGAGAATCTGAGGTCTTTTAAGGGGAGGAATGTGACTGACTGCCGGAGCTTGGTGGTCAGGGAAGTGATCTGTGATGAGGAGTTGTGGATGTAGTTGTTGAATTGGGACATGATGTTCCATGAAGGGGTAGGAATATGATCAGTAGATGTTGGAGATGGCGAAGGCTCCCGGGTTTGGAGAGATTGGATTTGGAAGATGATGAATAGGGAGGCGCATAAGGAAAGGATGAAGATTGAGATCTTTGGCGAGAAGGGCGAGTTTGCTTTTGTGGGTGAGGTTGGGCGGTTTTTGGAAGAATGGGTTCTTGTGATGGAGATGCTCATTGAAGAAGTTTCTTGTTTCGACGGTGAGTGTGGTGGCTGAGGCAGTGATCTGGTCATTCTTTCGAGCTGATCGGCACGAATTTGAGATGTATTGATTCTGATGCAGGTTGGTTCTAACGGCAAAATGAGAAAAAGGAATGAAGAAGCTCCTCTCTGAGAATGTGTTGCTTTTATCCTTATTGGAATTGAAGTGGCAAAATGGGGAAATGGGAGTGGGATGGATGCAACTCCACTTAGCAATTTCAGATTACAGAGTTGGAGTTCTCTGGTCAATCAGCTTATAAAAAGGTGATCTTGAGTTCTACGCATTTCCTAGTTACTTTTATGGTGATAGGAAACGTGGGATATGAGACAAGATGGTTGAAATTCACATGATGGGTCGCTTAGGATGGTTATGAAGTGTGAAAGAAGGTAGTGAAAGCGCACCACTTTCCTGCAGATTTCATGGCGAGGGATGAAATGAGATGGCTTTCTGGCCGGTGCTGGACGCAGGGCTGTGTTACCAGTTTGGGTATTGAAGCACTTAGTGATGGATGAAATAGTTGAGATGTTGGGTTTGGAGGACTCCCACTTCCACTTTGAAGCTAACCTTGTTTGACTTGGCCATATCATATTGTTTCTTTACCTGCAAGTCATCATGCGTGCAAACTACTCCATGCTTTTCTATTTACTGATCGCCATTGAATGGGATCGATCACTTCAAAGCTCGAGCTGTGAGTGCCAGCTGATGATGCTCCAGTTTTGTTCATGGATTCACTTCAAAGCTCCTCCATGGTTTTCTTAAAAGATGGTATGGCAGACCTCATTAATTTTCCAAGTTTTCCTGTTCAGTGAACTTGCGGACCTAGCCATGGAGCCACCATCATCATTCACAACTTCGCAAAGAACTGCAGCAGGATCAAGCCCAGCTGGTACTAAACTTAACTTTAACTTTTAGTTCTTTAGGTTTTATATCCACTAAAATATGCATATGCATTATGCTTTTTATATGCCAAACTAAATGATGTCATTTTCGGTTATCGACCGACTTAACCTCAACCATTATCTGATAGCATTTCTGATTTTGAAAAACTACCGGTCACTTTTTCTACTGCCTGGCCCAATCATCATTCTTTTCATGGATCGAGGGTTTATGGAGTCTAATCCAAAAATAATTCGTATTCTGACTCGATCATATCTTTAATTTCTTAATACTTTAAGTACATGAATGCCAAGTTAAATGATATGGACAATGCATATGCACAATAATAACAAGTTCTAACAAGTAATAAAACAAGACTGACATAACTAACTTGGATTGTTGGGCCGCCTCAGGCCCAGATTTCACTCAAGGGGATGCCGACGTGGAGTGTTTATCCGTGACCCAGTCCACTAACCGAGCCCAATAGCAGCCCGTCATCTACGCCTGAGATTCAATGGATTCACTATCCGCGAATCATTTCTCGACACGTGTCCGACTACGAGTAAAAACAATTACATAGGAAAATAAATATCACCAACTCTAAAAGATGAATGCCAATTCTTCCACTTATGACTCGAACCGCAACGGCGACGTCGTTTGATAACCTCCTTTCATCGTAAAGATTTTATACCATTTGGCAATTTCGATAAAATACTATTTTTATTAAAGAATTTGTATTTATTAATGACGTCATTACATCTTCTTTGTTGTGAATTCCGCTTCGATAAGAAATAGACAGCAGCAGTGGAAACCCTTGACATTCCACCATTGACGAAAGCTATGGAGAGTGTCGCTCTCTGCTCTCCTCCCTCCTCGTCTCTCACCCACCACCCGCTCTCCGATCCCCTCCACCGCCACCTCCTTCGCTCCCGCCATCCAATCCCGATCCGATCGACCCCAAATTTCCACATTTCCGCTTCCTCCACCCCAATCCGATCCCACACAAAACCCACCTCCAATTTCACCCTCAACCATGCTCTCCGCAAACCCAAAGAGCTTCGAACATTTCGGATGGCTGTCCGTGCCTCGTCGTCCGATCCGAAACCGACGGAGGCGGACGCAAAGCCGGCGCAAGGAGCAAAGTTGGTGCCTTTGGTGCTATCAGTCGGGATTGGGCTAGCTCTGAGGTTCATAGTGCCGAAGCCAGTTGAGCTAACGGCGGAGGCGTGGCAGCTGCTGGCGATTTTCTTATCGACGATTGCTGGTTTGGTGCTGAATCCGTTGCCGGTTGGGGCTTGGGCGTTTCTGGGTCTTACTGTATCCGTTTTGACCAAGACGTTGACTTTCTCAGCGGCGTTCAGTGCCTTCACCAACGAGGTGATTTGGTTGATTGTGATTTCCTTCTTCTTTGCTAGAGGGTTTGTGAAGACTGGGTTGGGGAATCGGATTGCGACATACTTTGTAAAATGGCTAGGGAAGAGTACATTGGGATTGTCTTATGGATTGACTGTGAGTGAGGCTTTGATTGCGCCTGCTATGCCGAGTACCACTGCCAGAGCTGGTGGTGTGTTTTTGCCGATTATTAAGTCATTGTCGCTTGCAGCAGGAAGTATGCCTGGTGATAAGAGTGCCAAGAGGCTTGGATCATATCTAGTTCTTTCACAGTTTCAGGTTTTCCGCGAAGCTTGCTTTTTTTTCTTTGTCTTGTGGTTTCATGTGCTTGTTTCTTTTAGTAATCTTTTGCTGTTGAAGTTTTGGTAAATTGTTGCGTTCAGAAGTGATTTTAGCTTCTGTGATGATTGATGAATTAAGTTTATAGCGTCATGTGCGTTTTTAGTAGTTTTTTGGTGTTGAAGTTTTGGTAAATTTTTGCTGCCACAAATGATTTGGCTTCTGTGATGATTGATGGATTTTTGATGGATTAATGTGTTTTGAGTAGTCTTTTGTTGTTCAAGTTTTGGTAGATTGTTGCGTCAAGAAATGATTGTGGCTTCTGCGATGATTGATGGATCAAGGTAACAGAATTGTATGGTTTCATGTGCTTGTTTTATGCGTTTTAGTCGTCATCTGTCGTTGAATGTTCGGTACTTTGTTGAGTTGAGGAATGGTTTATGTTTCGGTGATGATTGATGGATGAGTTGGTGGCAGTCGGCAGGGAGCTCTAGTGCACTATTTTTGACAGCAGCAGCACAGAACTTGTTGTGTCTGAAGTTGGCCGAAGAGCTTGGAGTGGTGATTGCTAGTCCATGGGTAGCTTGGTTTAAGGCTGCTAGTGTGCCTGCGATTATCTCCCTTTTGGCTACGCCTTATATTTTATACAAGTTGTATCCTCCCGAGATCAAGGATACGCCTGATGCTCCTGCTGAGGCTACTAAAAAGCTGCAGCTGATGGGTCCCGTTACGGGTAATGAATGGGCAATGGTGGGCACAATGCTTCTGGCCGTTTCGTTATGGGTGTTTGGGTGAGTTTAATTTTCTTCTCGAACTCTATAACTTTATGACCTGTGAATGTGAACCTTATTATGCCCGAAGTGCCTGTTCTTTAAAATCTCTCACTTACTAGTGTTATGAATTTCTTGATAATATCCAGAGATGCAATTGGCGTGTCGAGTGTTGTTGCGGCAATGATTGGCCTGTCAATACTCCTGTTGTCAGGAGTGCTAAACTGGGACGACTGCCTGTCAGAAAAATCAGCATGGGACACATTCGCATGGTTTGCAGTTCTAGTAGGCATGGCAAGTCAGTTAACAAGTCTCGGAATTGTAAGCTGGATGTCTACCTGCGTGGCCAAGATCCTCAAATCCTTCTCCTTAAGCTGGCCTGCTGCCTTTGTTGTCCTCCAGGCCGCATATTTCCTGATCCACTACCTTTTCGCAAGTCAGACCGGGCACGTGGGAGCTTTATACTCCGCTTTCCTGGCAATGCATTTGGTATCGGGGGTCCCTGGTGTTCTCGCAGCCCTTGCCTTAGCATACAATACCAATCTATTCGGTGCCTTAACTCATTACAGCAGCGGCCAAGCTGCAGTTTACTTCGGAGGTCAGTCAGTTCATTATTCTTCTTGATCCATTATTCCTCGTACGTGTTTTTGTCACTGATATTTGTGTCTGTTTTATTATGACAGCTGGTTATGTAGAGCTTCCGGACATATTCAAGTATGGATTTATCATGGCGGGGGTAAACTTGGTTATATGGGCAGTGGCCGGAGGAGTTTGGTGGAAGTTTTTAGGTTTGTACTGATACTTGTCTTAGATTTGATTGTTTGCTACATGAAAAATGCTGTAAGTATCCCTTTAGCAAAATTTAAATAAATGTTTTTGTTGTTGTTGGATATGAGTCTTTTTTGGCTTTTATGTACCTGTCTTTAGACATTTACAACACGGATGGATGATTGTTGGAGTCCTGAGGGAAGCCTCAAATGACGTCAGCATCATCATCACTGTAATCTCTATGTTCTGGAGTGGGCTTTTTTAGTTTCTGGAAAATTTCATCGAGGGACTCGGAGGATGAGTCTCTTCTTGTGAGTTTGGGGTCCTGAGTTTGTCCTAGTGGGAGGAACTTTTTAGCTTCGATGTTTGCTTTCACATTTAGTAAACTTGTCTTCATTGATGCCCAAGTGGAGTTTAATCCTGCTGTTGGCTTCGGTAATTTGTCTGGCTCCAGAGAAGTGGGTGCTGAGTTGTGTTTGCTCAAACTTCCGTTTGATGCTTCATCTCTGATTGCAGCATACTTTTTGGTAATTGCTTCTCTGCTGTTTTCGTGTTTCAATGAAGACCCGCTTCTCTTCGGACCTTCTACTAAATTAGTTGTCACTTTCATTTCTACCGCACCTTTGTCCTGAATCAAATTTCAGTCATGGAATGTCAATAGAATTCATTTCAACGGCAACAAGACAGTGATAGCAAATTACTTACTTTGTTGCCACCCGATGTGCCAGACTCCAAATCTAGACTTGTGTTGTTGAAGTTCCTAGCTAAAGGAATAACCAACTCACCCGCTTTGTGGCCCTGTTCGAGCCCAGACCTCTCTGATAATGAAAAAGAATTACAAGTTGCATAGGTCATGTGGTTTACAAATTGCACAGCAAGAAAAATTTCCAATCATGAAAAAGGCATGATACCTTTCTGCAAGATGATCATGCCAGAGGGGTCAAATCCATCAGTGTCATCAGCTTCGCTTTGGAATTTAAAAATCTTCCAGTTACCAAAGTAATTAATGATCCGGTCAAAAACATTGAAAGCAACTAAAAGGGTGTATGTAACCATAATAAGTGGATATATGTTGTTGAATCCCTTCCCAAAAATAGGTACTGCAGAATCAATGTCCCCCATTTTCTGTTAAAAAGAAGAATTTCAGTTACGGACGCCATACAAGGAAAAAGATCAAGCAAATCCAGAAAGGGAGACTGCATCACCAAATTTGTTAAATGTGTTCAACTCGATCCTTGGAAATTGTCATCCAAATAAGTGAGATTTACCTGCTCATATATAGTCTTGGCTTGATTTTCAAGACGAACAAGATTGAGAAAGTTGTATGAAATTGGGGGTGCATATCTTGCAACCATCCTAGCAAAGATGAAAGAAAGCTAGTTTCATAATGTATTCAGCCAAGTTACATCTACATTTATAACCCGAAAAACACATTTAGTCGTGCGCATTTATATCCATAGAGTGGCAACAAATACCAAATAGTATATGTTCTTTTTAACTTAATATATTTACTCTTTCACAAAAAAAGGTACTGAGTAGCAAGACTTACGAGCAAATCATTAGCAAGCTGACTGAGCTAGTCTGTCTTGGTGTCAGGGCATAAAACATCATCATGCCTATCTTCAGCAACGAATAATATGTACAGACACACATGTACATCAGAGGAATTAATACAACTACCTGCAACAAGAACCAAGACGTCACTACTACAAGTAATTTATAGTCGGATTAGCAACAAAATTTTCTACTTAGAATTCAAAAAAAAATCACTGAAGGCCGGAGGTATGTAGACCATGGATTTGCATGTCGAGTTAGTTAGATTATCATGTCCAGCCAATACCATATACCTAATTTGTCACTTGGGTTTTGCTTCCTCCCAATCCTTTTCATTTAAATATGATATTACCGATTCAGTGTTAGGTGCAACCACAGTAGTTTTACTCTACCTGCAAAGCCACTTCCTGCTTCCTGGCAGCCTTTATAATAAGGGAGAAGAGAGATAAATCAAAATGACTTAGGAGTATTGTGGCCTCAGCTAAAAGAACTGCAGCAGACATGCAACCAAGCAAGACAGCCACTACTCTTGCAGTTTGTTTCCTAAGAATGCAGCGCCAGATGAATTCTGCGGTATGATAAATCACTTTTATTATATTGTACTTGCTGAGATTATTATTATTCAAAGTGAGGCAAACGGCAACCTAATTAGCTACAGATCATGCATTTCATTGAAACTTGAGCAGATGGAAATAGCTCAAAGCACATGAGGATGAATCTGTAATTACCAACTGTGTCAAGTGCAGACCCAATAGACCCCTTTCGTTCAGGCTTGAAGCTTGAAATGTACTTCCTGTAATTTATTTATATTTTTTATCAAGTCAGGCCAGGTGGAATAAATCCATTTTCAGGCCTAGAATTTCCGCACAAAAAACCCTATCTTTATGGTTAATGTAGGAAAATAAAGGGCATTCTTTTTCCCTTATTATAACAACTGGTTGTATATCTTGCTAATGATCACAAAATCAAGACAACTGCATCATCAAATTGCAATTATCGTGATTGATTCAGGCACACATACCATCCAGTGGCAACGCGGCGGTCATAATTTTTCACTGTATCTTCCAGCTCAAGAGCTTCCATCACATAGTTTGTATATTCACTACAAATGGACAACAGCTCAGGTAAGTTATTTTTTTCCAAGGATTTACACAGATAAGACAAAACACAATCTCATACATTTCAGATTCCACAAACTAAAGAATACCAATTACATTTCTTATTTTACCTCCGATAACGAAAATATTCTTCCCAAGCTATTCTCAGCTGACGTCTAAGAGCTGCCATTGTCTTTTTGTCTGTATCATAATCCATGTCATTTTCTCCTAACCGCCCACCTTGTGGCTTGAAAGTGGGATCTTCTTTCAGCTGGAAGACATCACATTTTTTGAAAGGTGCACATCAAGTCATGAAACTTAATATTTAAACAAGGTCCCAAAGGATACAAAGACATGCTGGAACTTACCATCTGATTTATCATTTGATCAATAGTGTTCATGTAAGGTCTCAAAGGATCACGCTTGGACATCTGGTTTGATGTTGCTTGAGCAACCTGATAGAGGAAACACAAAGATTATAACCCAAAAATGAGAAAAGTACAAAATGGATATAAGCAACAGGCTTCTAGTAAAACAAAGACTTACTACAATAGCATTTGAAAGCTCTTGGTGAGCATCATCCAGTTTCAAAGCCAATTTAGAAACTTTATGTGACAGGACCTTTTGACGTGTAGTCCAGTCTGCATTTCTCCAGATAACCTTAGGAATTTCACTTAAACCAAAACCAAGAAGAAATGCTCCTGTGACAAGCCCAAAAGTGTTTGAGAACCCCATGGCAAAACCAAGGATTCCACCATCCCTGTCAATGTAGAATGAATCATTAGATTATGAAAGAGGAGAAGAAAAAACAAATGGACGTTTAAAAAAAACATGTTTGTTGAATAAATCGGATATGCTAATTGTAATTGAAACAGTCAGCAATTATAGTTTATGATAGGTCTCAAATAAACAGCAGCACGATCCAATCACAAGAATGGAAAAGAGAGTGTTCAAGGCATTGGTAATTTTCTGTACCAAAATAAGAGCACGAGAAAACAAATTCAGTAAAAGCATTAATAACAAACCCGATTTTGCCCAGCGTAGCAAGGAGTATGATCCCAAAAAGGCCAATGGACCCAACAACTAAGTAGAATATTAAATTTTCATGTATACTAGTCTTGAGTCTCTCTGTAAATGTGAAATCCCCAGCATCTTCGTAACCCTGAATTAGAGGCACCACAGCCCTGCTTAGGGAGAAATGATTAAACATATTTCTATCAGAAAAAGGCATCATTATCACAGGACAATCTAAAAGATTATGATACTTTGAAGTGTCACGAAGAAAAAATCTAATCATATTTAATTTTAAACATCAAGAGGGAAAGGGGATCTGAATCCGGTGATTTATTGTCGAAAAAATCTAACCCAGGTTCATTGACATAACAATATTCTTCACAAACTTAATGATGTTCAATTCTGCACTGTGGGATGCTATTTGGCTTGATGACTAGTAACACAACAAAGTTAGAAAGGTTGTCTTGCTGCTGAAGCTTAGTGCAGTGATGTATCAGATAACTGGCGGCCTTTTCAAATTATTTAGTAATAAGAAGATAGTGTACCAAGTAAGTAAGAACGTACTCCAGTATGACCAGCCCCACGAGAAATAGATCACTCCATTGTACTGGTGAGTTATAGTCTGAAGATGCAAAAAAGATAAATAAATAAAACATTAGTTCCCATAGTTGCAGGATTGATCTGTCTCAGGATTCACATCACTACCCCCATTGTGAATTCTTAAAGAGCCTGCACAAGAAGACTTGTATCCTCGTATGGTAGGACATAAAAAACCCCAAGATTCTGATATTTAATACTCAATGGTAATTTTAAAAAAATAATGGCATAGTACAAAACATCAATAAGGCCTTATAAATCCTGATCCGGATTAGCTACAAAAAGTTTCTACATCATCAACCTGGAAACCTACAGCTAGATGAGTCAGCACCAAGAAATTTAGTCATATCATAATGGCATTCAATATATCAAAAGGTGAATGCGGAAAAGATGAACGATTACAGTCCAGATGTCGGCAGGGACGAGGATGATGATGGACAAGGAGCAGAACCAGGCGTAGGCGACAGTGAGGAGGACGTAATTGGGGACGTGAGGACCAGCGAAGTATTTCAACGTCAACATCACCATGCCCAGCGTCAAGGGCAGCGAGATCAGATAAAACACCCACATCTCTCCCTCTCTCTCCCACTAGCCTGTGTAGCTCTGTTCGCTACCTATCGATTCCGATCTCGCTTCGTCTTCGTATGAAAGCCTTTTGATTCTCTCTCTCTCAATTTTTCCTGGGGAGAGAGACGGAGCGCAGATGGAGAAAATGGTATTTTTTTTAATTAATCAGGACGATCAACCATGCGGTCGGGGCCAGGCCGGGCCGGTCTGGGTGGTCGGGGTTGGGCCGGTCCGGGTTTGGTTTAGGGCTGAGAAAATTGATTTCTACGGTTTGTTCTTTTCCAAACGCAGAAAGCAACTACCATAAAACGTCGACGTTTCACGCTCAACAGAGATTAACACAGCCGCAAACGTGTTTATGATAATTACAATCAGCCCCCGGAAAGAATGAACATTGACACATCGGGCACTAGAGTTGGCGAAGTTTCATTAACAGCCCCCCAATGTTTTCCATATCTGTTCAAACTGGTGTGTGATCATGATCTCCACAGAGCTCATTCTAGCCAAGGGTGTCAAGCTAGGCCGAGAAACTTCTTGCCATTGATTAGCTTGCCCACAACCAAACCAGCGGCCAATGCGAATCCAAATAGAGCGTGCAATCTTACGCAGTAATACTTCGCCATGAAGATCTTGTCTTTATCCTAAAACAAAAATGCAGTTCAGACTCTCTTCAATCAGTTAGCTGCGAGCGAGCGAGCGCGCCCAGACATTGCTGCAGATCTAAATGTGTAGCACATAGCAGATTTTGAGTTTCAGTTTCATAAAGCGTCGTTCACAGGTACTCACCTCATGGTATTTTTCCACGAAACTGAGAACAATTTTCCCCATTGGTAAAGTGAGGGCGCAGAAGATCTATTAAAAGGAGCCGAATGCAGTCAGCCAGCGTATGATAAGTGATGCGAGAGGGAGCTTGTTGAGAGAGAAAAAATGCGAAAGGGTAGTGAAAAACTTACAATGCAACATAATGGAAGAGTTTTAGTTAGACCGGTAGCAAAAAGGGAGATATAGAGTCCAAGAACTACGGCTTTAACAACTTGAGAGCCTGTTTTGGCGCCAAATCTGACCTGTCATGTGAAGAAAAAAAAAAACAACATAAATTGTTGTTCGCAAATGTTTCTATAAAGGAAATGTGAATCGGATTAAAATGTACCAGGGGTGAATTTTTTCCAACGGCCTTATCTCCTTCCACCTATCGTTTCATAGAATTCAGATTCCCCACAACATTGAAAAGTCCCGAGTTCTTGCAAAGTGTGAGACTCGTGTGCTTAGGAAAATAAAATACCTGATGGAAGTGGCTGCAAAAAAGTATCAAAGTTGTGGTGATGCCGACGAGAAATGATGCTGCGAGGATTGTCCCAGTAATGGGTATTTCCCTGTAGTACATATGACAGTATCATAAGAAACGATTTAATCATTAACTGAGGTTTCACAGTTAGAGGAGATCGTACGCGACCTTGTGCTGCTTTGCATTAGGTAGAAAGCCGTGGTGGCGAATGGGCCAAATGCAGCAAAACACAACGGCTCTCCCAATCCTTGATAGCTTAATCTAAAAGGCGGGCACTGCAAAAGTAACCAAGTCATGTGTGAAGGGCTCGATCATCTAACTGCTTGCCTTTATAGTTTTTACTAATGGAGCATAGATGTCTATACCTGATATATGTAGCCGCATATAATTGCACAGGTCAATAATAGAATTGAACGCAGGTTTCTCGCCTCCAATGATGCCCAGATCAGACCAAGAAAGCCAAGAACAAGAAGTGAGTATGCTGCAACGGCAGTCCACCAGCGACTGTCCGAGACATTTACAGTGAGATACTATACAAAACAATAGAAAGACATTGGATAGACTTTCACCTTTTAACCAGGTTGACTACCGACTCTTTCTTGTCTTTATCAGCTCCCGTATCGAAATCGTAAACATCGTTGCTGCTCAGACAACAATGTGAAACAGATGATTATATGAAAAACAATTAAGATGCAGCCGAGCAAGGCAAAAAAGAAAGAATGGATTCGCATAATTTTTGATCCGTTTGAGCCTTCACCTCAGATTAAGCCATGTAATTATAAAGATGGACGAGATCAATAACAATATGTAACGCCTGGTTGAAAAAACACCAGTCTGAAAGTATGCAGCGGCACTGCCAACCTGTTAAAGATGTGGAGCAGTTACAGGCCGTAAATACCTTCCAGAAAGATTTATAATAAAACTCAAACTGCACCAAGAAAAGTAATTCAAAAGCAGCACAACGCTTGTACTTACAGTCAGTGGAATCAAAGCCACCGAGTAGATTGGTAGCTTAACCGCTCTCCATATCAGAGTCGCCCTAGAAATTTCCTGGTCTTCACACTGATCAAGAGCAGCGCTGGAGTCTTCAAATTTAGCTCTCCTCTTAATCGAATCACGTACATATTTTCCCTGCCAAGTATTTCTCCCTCTGGTCTTGCTTAAAGCTCGTCGAGCATCAGAAAGCAAACTAGTCGATCTCCTGACAACGCAAGAGCAAATGCTTCCCGATGGCTGCCTGCATTACATCAGTTAGAAAGAACTCAAAGTCAATGCGGCACAGAGACAAAGTGCGCATCTGAACTTCATCATCCTGATTAGAATCTCACCTATGTGACTGATTATGATTCTGCAAGTATTCATTCAGAATCCTAAACCCAGAACCAACTGGGCTCAAGCTACAAAGCACAGCTGCCATTTTTGCTATGAATGATGACCTTCCATTCCATCAACCTCAAGCACGACAACTACAGCAACCACTGAAACCCTAGAAAATCCAAACATCAAAATCTCAACAAAGTTTCCAATGGGGTATCTAGAAAACCCTTCTCTCAAGCTGCCCATCTCATAAAAATCAAACCCTTTTTGCCCAGCAGTTATCACACGATGAATATCAAAACTGGGGTTTCAGATTTCAACACTCAACTACAGAAATCAAGCAAAGAGTTCAACTAAAAACAGTAAAATAAGCACCTTTATGGCTCAGTTCGACTCAAATCACTGCCCCTTCTGCTGCTTAAATCTCGGGATTACAAGAGATGATAAAAGCTGGGTTCTCCTTCATGTTCTGGATAAGGTGTTACAAGTCATGCCAACATTTTGCAAATTCACTTTCAATTTTCAGTCAATAAGATGTTTGACCAAACCACTGGAATTCTGGAAACTAGCAAGCTCCACTATTGGGCCGGCATAAGCCCAACAGACCCAGAAACAATCATTGCATTCCTTCAACAGCAAGTAATCAATGTTCCTGATTTTGCTTGTGGAAATGGGAACCTGGTTCTTAAGTTCATCTTGAGGAACACGCTTACCAGAGAACAGTATCGACACAGACGTGCAGGGATCAAACTCAAATGCAACTCAGAGTTTGACACCATTTTACAAAGTCTTCTGGGACATGAAATTCTATCTCAATCTCAAGCTCATCTTGTAGGACATGGCTGTATAGAATATAAGATAGCCCAGCTCCATTATTCTCTATAATGTTGTTTATAACACTATTCAGACTGATTAAGGACACGGATTAAAGGACATGATCTTCAGAAAAAGGACATAACATATCATCATTCTTATCTTCTTGCTTAAAAAAACATGTCTCATCTCCCATGCCATTAAAATGTCTCCCATGTCCCCAACACCAATTACACTTGGCAAAATTTCATACCAAATTTCATCCCTTCAAATTTGGGTTTAGCTTTTCTAATTAACAAGTACTGACAATGAAATTCTCCACGCAAGGGAATATTTTGTTGTTCATTCTTTTTAGAAATTCTATGTAATAATCACAAAACGACAAAAATGAGTGAGATTTCCGATGAAGCACCTAAACAAAGCTTGGTATTAGTGGATGTAATTATCTTTTCAATAATTAAACATCGATTTACACACTTTTCACATTTTTCCCAGAACACAAAACGACAAAACATTACTGTCTTCCCCAGATTCCATCACCCGTTTATGTCTACAGAAAAACAGAGCAACAGAGAACCGTGACGTCATCGCTCATCATCATCATCAAGTCTCTGAAACTCACACAAGAGTGGAGCAGGCAAGCTTCCGCGGGCCCCACATCGCCGGCAGCAGAAACCTCCGACCATTCACACCATTCGCATTGTAACTAGCTCCACTGGATTTCTCTAGCAGCGTCTTCCCCGGGTAACCCGGATACGAACCCGACCCGAATATCCCTGTACAAGCCGAGACAGCCTCGAGCGGCGCGCTCGGCGGTCCCATGAAGTAGCCGTTGTCGAACGGGTTGGTTACAGTCCCGGCGATCAAGGTGGCTAAGTTGATCACCATCCCGTCCACGCCCACATCCCCGTTCGGAGGAATCAGTGGCGAAGTCTGAGGACCGAACAGCGGCTGGTGAAACGGCCACGCGCACGTGCCTGGACACTGCGTTTCGGAGTTCCCGACCCAGATGTAGGTTGACTTTCCTCGACCGGTTTTGACCGGCGTTGACCCGTGCGTGCCGCAGACTCGACAAAACCCGTCGACCAAAACGTCCTTAGCGGTTAGAATCACTGTGATGGATTTCGAGTCTCCGACTGCTCTGGACATCGCCACCAGGTGGGTCTCGGTTAGAGTTTTCCCGGCTGAGAGATTCCGTTTGAAGATCTGTTTTCCGAGTGTGACAGCGGTGGCTCCGGTGGCGTACTCTTCTGTGGTTCTCCACCACGACGCGGCGGAGGGTTTTGGGGTTGACGGTAAGTGAACGGGGTTTAGGGATTGGAAGAAGTCGAGGATGATGGCTTTTTGTGAGGCGGAGAACTCGCCGTACCAGATGAAGTTGAGAGTGATTTTACCCTTGAGCAGCGGTCCCTTGTGGTACTTTAGAATCAGGGGCTGCTCTTTCACGAGCTCCTTCAGAGCGCGGCCGGTCGCGGCGGCGTGTGCGCCGGAGAGGAATGCGGCGATGAGGATGCAGAGGATGGCATTTTTGTAATTAGTACCCATTTTGAGGGGTTTGAGTTATGAAGGTTTTTGAATGTGGGAGAGTTACGGAGAGGAGTGAGCAGTTTTTATATACATGGGAGAACAGCCAGCTGGAGATTGGGATTTAATGATGTCAGCTTTCTACACGTGGCGATCCGTGATTGGAAGTATCGGCTGAATAGGTGTTGCCAGGCTGTTTTCCTCAAAGCTTACATGGACGGTGACGTGGCAAGTGGAAAAGAGCAGGACTGGAGGAGTACGCGATGTAATGTAACTGTTGTAGCTTGCGGACCTGGAGTATCTTCAGTTGGGTGCTCCGATATAAAACGGTGCCGTTTTGAAAAATGCGTGATTTTTATCTTAATGTGATGTGTTATTGTCTACTTAATTCAAACGGCAGTCACGATTCGCCTAGATATATCATCGATAAAAATCTCTTAGTAGTTGTGGCAGTGTGACGAAGTTTGATATTAATAATTGGTATGAAAGCAGATCTGACACGACCCATATCGTAAATATACAACTTTGATATATAAATAAAGCTCTACATGTCGTATGGTGTTTTAGAAATCGACTTTTCAATGTCTTATTCGAGTCAATTTTTGTAGGTGATGGGGTTCGAATTTGACAATCGAGTGTAGCTTAAAGTAGCTAGCAATGGACCCAAGTGAGGTGACATTTGGAGTTCGATGGCGTGCTTGTTTTATGCTCATGCAAACCCAAGTTGTTGTGTAAAGATGTTGAGATTGGAGCCACTATGTAGCATTGAATTTAGGCGACTAGTAATCTTTATTTAGACCGGCCTCATTCCATTTTAATAGATCAGCTATCACGACCGACAAGCAGAATAACTATCCACAATCGTTATTATTTGAAATTAATTGAACTATTGTAAAATTATTATTGAGTTTGAAATCGGAAAAAAACGTATAAAATTCAAAGTCGATTAATAATTTGATTGTAAAATTATTATTGAGTTTGAAATCGGAAAAAAACGTATAAAATTCAAAGTCGATTAATAATTTGATTGATTTTGTTGATGTTGAAAGCCAATGTGAATCGAAGAAATGAGACAAATGAAGCCCCACCAATTATTGGAAGCCTTCAATTTATAGCAAGTTATTCAAATGGAGATGGATAATCTCGACCTGATCTGATTCGATTTTGTTGATTCAAATACACTATATTAAAATGATATAATTTCGAAAATTGTAATTTGAAAATTATATCGTAATATAAATACGGAATACAAAATGATGTTATTATAGTTATATTTATTTTATTAGGTTGCCCTCTATATTATGATGTTGTGATATTTTCAGCCCATAATTTCTGATATCTTAATTATATTCCAGTCTTCAAAACCGCTTTATGAGACTTTTCATTATTTGATAAGTTTATTTTATTATTAAATATAAATATTTATAATTGTGTGTCACGGCGTCAAAGTTAACGGGAGTCGATTGCTAATTTTTGATAACAGCGTCAACGCTAACGGAAGTCGATTTCTAAATTTTGATAACAGCGTCAACGTTAACGGAAGTCGATTTCGAAATTTTGATAACAGGGTCAACGTTAACGGCAGTCGATTTCTAAAAAACTGATATGTAAAGGCCCAATATAAGAGGGCCGATAGCGCTAGGGCTTTCAACACTCTACAACGGCCAACTCGTGTCATCGATGACGTCAGCGGAGGAGATGAGAACGGTGAGTAGTGACGATCGTTGTAGGGTTCGGTGTTTGATGTTGTAACATACTGTAAGTTGTGTGTGGTTTGATTTTGATGGTGAGTGGAGTGGCGTTATGGATTTGGATGGGGAGTGGATGTGGATTATGAAGTTGAAATTCGGGTGGGGTAGGGTTTTTGGCGGAGAATATGGGGTGGAAGTGGACTGTATGCAGGCGCCATTAGGGCCGGAGCTGGTTGCTGCTGTGGCAAATGCTGGTGGGATAAGGCAGCGCAGAGCCCCTGCCTGGGTGTGTTTTTTTATCATGATTGTTGCAACAGGAGGCACCTGAGTAGTGAGTACTTGAGGGGGCTTATGAGGAAGACACGGACATTGACGACAAAAACATGTTCTGGCTTTTCAACATGTGGAAAACATAAAAGTTACACTGAAGGAGAGAGTAGCTGTTTTGCCAGTTTATTGGGGAGAAGTTGAGAGGAATCTTTTGGCTGAGGCCCATCGTGCTGGGGTTAGAGTTGTTTCGTAAGTGAGTAATTTTATTTGCTTTGCGTGAAATTGTTGTTAGTTGGATGAAACTGTTGCTACTCGCCATGCAATTAGCTTTTTGAAAATGATGCTGTTCGTGTTGCTATTAACTGTGATGATATTTTGCTGAAAACGATGCAGGTCGTGACGACTTTGCTTTGGACCTCTGTGGCGGAAACATATTTGCAGAAAACCAATTAAGCATCGTTCATAGTAAGTCAGTCAATCTTTTTCTTTCTATGCTGCATGCATTTTATTGCTTTACTTCTGGGTTGATTTCAACAGCATGATTTTGTAAGCTGTATCTGTTGATGAACTGTTTTGCTTAATTAGTGCTCAGAAAATCAATGCGCGATTTACTCATATCCAGTAAATCGAACTCTGCTGACTTCTTAGGATGAAATTATGGATATTTTGACAGAAGCACGTCATTCACAAGGATGTCAAAGTTTAAGGTAGCTGAGCCATTAGGACCAGCAGCTTCTGCCCCCAGTTTCTTCCACTCATAGGCAACCCTCTTCATCTCCTTCCCCTTTTCACCCTCCATAAGCTCTCTAACCATCTTCTGAACCTTATCCCTCTTAACATCATTGTCGATTTCCATCCCTATACCCCATTTGGTCTGAGCAGCCCAACAATTAGTCTGCTGCTCTGCAAAAAACGGCCAGCATACCAATGGAACTCCTTCAACCACACTTTCTAGCATTGAGTTCCAACCGCAATGGGTTAAGAACCCTCCTATGGATGTGTGACTGAGAACTTGTTCCTGTGGGCACCAACTAGCCAAGCAGCTCCTTGCTTTTGTCTCCTCCAAAAACTCCGGGGGTAGAACAGCTGTCTTGCCAGCAACCAAATCAGGTCTAATTATCCACAAAAAAGAGAAATTGCTATTAGCCAGCCCCCATGCGAACTCCACCATTTGTTGTGGAGACATAACTGTGATACTTCCATAGTTAACATAAACGACTGATTTTGGTTTCTGTGTGTTTAACCAGGTAATGCACTCTGGTTCGTCTCTCCAGAGATTTGAACAGATTGAATGTAGAAGTGAGCTTTCTGGGATTTGGTTGAGTGGAAGCTGGAGCGGGCCAATAGGAAGGACCTTGGGGTAAATGTTCGATAGGCCATTTAAGAAATCATGTTCCAAAGCGTCAAAGGTGTTCAAAATTATAGCATCTGCCCTGGAAGCTCTAGTGGTCTCTTGAATGACGTATTTCACCATATAATCATCTGGGTTCGTGGTGCATACGAAGGAGGGGAAGTCTCGTAACCGTATGTCTGTCATTCCAGGTATACCATCTACGGTCTTGTCTAAGTACCCATTAGTGAAGTAGCTCTCATCTGAAGCATATGATTAATATAGCAGTTATGCATAAGTTATAATTTCTTAAGTATAAAATGTTAGCCGTAATGAATATTTGTAAATGTAATGCATACCTTTGAGTGGAATCATCCCCCTGTCAATAAGATTAGGGTAATTAGCATAACCTAAAAATCCACATGCACTGGTAGTCCAAAGTAACACATTAGGAATCCCTGCCTCTTCCGCAGCATCTACTGTAAAGGACATGACACCATCAGAAACGATGCATGTCACTGGAGGAAATTCCTCTGGTGACATCAATGACTTATTATGCAGCTTAGCTAGGAGCTCTTTGAATGGGGCTAAGCAGGTTTCGGTGGTTGATCTACACAGGGCAGGGATGTCTTGTGTGACATCAGCATCTGATGGTGGTAGTCCATCAGGGATGGTCTCAAACTGGAAATCTGGTAAACCACCTAGAGAATCAGGGCCGTGGGTCTTGAGAAGGCGATTGTGGTTATAGGTTGTGTGAACAAAGGTTATGTAGAAGCCTGAGTGGTGTAGGAGTTTGGCTAGTTTTAGCATGGGATTAATGTGGCCTTGTGCTGGGTAAGGGATGCATATTGCATGTGGCTTTTGTTGAGTCTCTTTTCTTAGAGATCCCATGATCTTTGTGTCGAGGTAATGTGTTTCTCTCCCAGTTCTACCTTTCTGTGTGTGTTTAGGCAAAAGGATATGTGATCTATTATATATAGAAACATAAAAGGAAAAATGTCAAACATGCTGCCGACAATACTGAGCTGGCAAAGAGCTGAATTTTTTAACAGCTTAGATGGTCATATCGGATTTGGACCCAACATTTATGTCCAAGTGTCTATAGGCAGTGAGCCACTTGCATTTATCATTCATCGCTAAATTGATAGGTCCTTAAACATATAATAGTTCTGAAACTTGCTAGCCCCTGTTGGTACTGAAATCTCATCAGGCAGTTAACTTGTGAGTCAACTTTCCATCATATGCAGATGGATTGAAGTTTCAGCTAACTCCTATAGTAAGTGACTGATACCTTTAATAGAATTTTGTCAACTCTTACTAGTTTTGATTCGACTGCCATTTGTTTCTAAAAATGTGTTTTTCCTAAATGCTGATCTTCCTGCTAATTAGTTTCCTGCTATGTAGTTTAACTTTTTTCTCATTTCAAGTATATCATTGTCTCTCCTGCTGCAAACGATTGGTTTAGGCCATATGATATGCTTTTGTATTGTTGGAATGCACAATGAAGCTTACCTGTCTTAGATCTTGACTGTCTTAAAGAAGGATTGTTTAGTATTATTTTATATTATAATGACATAATGCTCTGTTGATTTATATTATGCTTATTCAGTTTTGGCCAGTTGTGTTTTTACCCCTTTTCAAGAATCTCGAGCCACATTGGGGAGTAAAATGCTGGAGGCATTTTTTTGTCAGGATAAGCTTACATTTATTGTGTGTGGAAAATTGCTCGGCCATGTACCCTAATATGCTAATGTATTCGAAATGGCAATTTTTTTCAGACATACTCACCTGTCATTGTGTTTTTATCTCGTAGTGTGTATATGATAAATAGCTCCGTCTGGTTACTTGTATGATTGTCTTCTGACTACTAATTTAATGCATATTGCCTTTCTTGGGATGATTTATGGGTGCTGGTTAGTAATCTGTCACCTCAATAAGATCCGACTCATATTTATATCGAGATATCAATTTTGTGATGAGCTGCAATTATCATATCGATTCCTGTAATGATATATTTGACTTGAGGTCCTACATGTAAGCAAGACACTAACTGACCTTAATGTAAGCCATTTTGGGTTATTTACATACTTTGATTGAATTTTCAGGTCTGTGCGGACATCTGCACTTCTTTAGCTTTCCAAATATATATAGCCTGCATTATCCTTGGACCTTGAATATGACAATAATGAAATCTCTTCAAGCCACCCACATGTAAGTCCATTCCCATCCCAAGGTAATTACTTAGAATTTCGGCAAATGTTGGATCCCTAAAATGATTAATAACATTTATAGCTCTGTTACCTCTCATGTCGGCCATGTTGATAATAAACAATGCTTCGATTTCATCTAAGGTTAGCTTTCTACTTATATTATTGAACTTTTCTTACAGATCTGATTGATCATTGTCTGGCATGGTGTGCTTTGTTATATAGGCATATGGTGGTAATTTTGAAGATAAGAATCGCTTTGATTTGTGTATAGGCGCTTACAATACTAGTAGATGATGACATACGTGCTATAAATTATAATAATTGAGTTCAGTGTCAAACGAAGTTATTGCAATTGCTTATCCCTATGCCCATTGCCCACTGGTCATGTTGTATTCTACATTTATGTAAATAATTAAGATGCACGAATCTGGTTCACAATCCACATACTAATTTAATTATGTCAATGAAGGTTACATTACCAAATTCGTACATGGAACACATGATTTTGCCTTTTTGCTAATAATTACACTAATAATTACCTATTTTTCTTCTCTGTATTCTATTAAGTATTGTCTGCAAATGGAACACATGATTTGTTTAACCTTTCTGCTTTTGAAGCATGGACTTTCCCTTTAGACAAGTAGTTAATACAACTTGATTTTCTGTTTTATTTGGCGTGGTCAGGTTGGCATATTCACACCTTAAGTGACCAGAACGTGATTATGTATGCCCAGATGTGTTGTGCTGCAGTTACAGAGATCTTTCATGTCAATGCCTTCCATGCCAGGCATGAAATTTAACTTTGGTCTCTTAATACTCATTAAAGAATTGGCTGGCATCTGCATCATAGTTTGCTACATTACTTCAGTTTTTATACTTGACACTTCATGTGCAAATTTCTTATTGTGTTTCTTTTATTAGATGTATTCAGGATCACGTGGAACGAGATCCCTTTCAATGAGGCTGTTTCAGTCAAACTGATTCACATGCTATGTTCAGGCTTCAGTGACATATGAATCGAATGTTAGTAGCTTGGATACGAGTCATGTTTGAACATTTCATCCCGCTTTCACGCGAAGGGTATCGTTACCACCTCCCAGGTTTCAATACCTTTTTAATATTTGGAGCGTTAGAAACTCTTATGCAAATATACAGTTTAGATTTTTGTATAAATGTTAATATCTGTGTTGAGGACTAACCCTGATACGTACTTTTTGATAGAGTAAAACACATAGTTAACAAAGACTCATGAGTTTAGTTCTAGTGACCTGACCACTGCAAATAATCAGGTTTTAACAATTCCTGAATTAACAGTAGTTGATCCCCTTACATCAACACTATATTATCCTTGTGGCTGTCCTTCACATGGACGCCTTCTTCTGGAAAGCACTGCTCTTCCCTCTGACACTAATTTTTCATTTTGGCTGTCTTGGTGCTGTGTGTGTTCATTTATGTGTTTGCTGTTCTTTGGTACTGGTGGGAGAGTTTAGTGCTGAAAATATACCTGTGGATCCAACATTAGCATAAATTCTGTTTCTAACTAGGCAATGCTTAAACTTTTTGGTTAACACTGAACTTATTGATGGTGTTGAAGTCTCAGACCGAACTGAACCATGCATGACTGTTAGTTTGGAACTCCATTTCCTGTGCTTCTTACTTCTTATCTTGTGAAAGTTCTGGGTTTTGCAGAGTGTTTGTCCATGTTCTGTCATGATAAAATTAGAACTCATTTGTTACTGCTGATCTCTTTTATAGGTTTTTTGAGTTATTACAGCTTGTCCACATTTTCATGGTATCACTAGCTAGTAGGGCTAACTCTATAGAACATTGCAGTTTACTGGTGTGGCCATCTGTTTCCACTCTTCTTTGTCAGTTTGTTATCGATACTTCTTTGTAATGTGTGGATGAGAAACGCTTATATTATTCTGAGTCACTTACTCATTTCTTGAAATTTGAATAGTCAACTAGGAAATGAACCAGAGGAAAATGGTCTAGGACATCAAAACTTCTTCTACCAGTTTTTGGAAATTTAAGGTTGATGAGCCATTAAGACCCACTGTAACTCACCTTATGCAGTCGGCCACAATGCACGTCACTGGCGGGGCTTCCTCAGGCGACTCAACCCACTTGCTTTGCAGCTTAGTAATCAAGCCCTTAAATGGAACCGAGCATGTCATAGACGTAGAATCACACGAGGAGGGCAAGTCTTGAGTGGCATCGCCAGTTACCAAAGGCAGACCATCAGGTAAACTTGAAATCAGGTAACCCGTCTAGCCCTTTTGGTCCTCGAGATTTAAGTAATCGGGCATGGCTGTCTTCTGTGTTGACAAAGGTTACGGTGGAAGCCATAGTGATGTAGGAGCTTGCCTAGTTTTAGCATTGGGTTAATGTGGCCTGGATGGAATGCATACTGCATGTGGCTTGTGCTCTCTAACATCTGCCATTAGACTCATATCTTTGTTCTTATCTCTCTATGCCTTTCGACTTGCACCATGTCATATCATGTGATCTTTTTTTATACACAGAACTTGGTGCAGCTGGAGCACATAATGTCATAATGCTTGTACTTGTTTAATTATAGATGTCACAATTGTTTGTCTGCAATTTTTTTCCCTGCTCATGGATATTTTTAATGTAAATGTAACAGGGGGACTCATTCAGGATATGGACTTGTTCTACCGTCTTTGATTTGTTTGTTTCTGAAAACTGGGTTTTCCAAATATGCTGAGCATCCTGCCGATTGGCACTCCTGGTATTTTGTTGAGGTTTTTTCTCCTTTTAAGTTAATCATTGTCTCTCCTGCTGCAGACGATTGGTTTATGCAAATATTATATGCTTTCCTATAATTGGAATGCTGGTTGTTTGTCTTCAATCCAAACTTCGTGTTAAACAGAGGGATTGCTTAATATATTGTGATGAAGATGTGCAATCTTTCATGTTGATCCGAATATCATATCGAATCCTGTAATGATATTTTGCTGAGATGCATCACAGTAAGACAGCAACTGGACTTGATGTATACCATTTTTTTTCAGGTTATTCACCTACTTCTTTTATAAAAATCGTGCAGGTCCGTACTGCACAATGTGCTTCTTTGGCTTTCCAAATATATATAGGCTGTAATATCCCTGAGGATGTCAATATTAAAGCTCATCAAGCCACCACTAACATGTAAGTTCATTTCAATCCCAAAGTATTTACTTTGAATTTCAGCAAATGTTGGATCTCAAAAATTATTCATAACAGTTTTAGCTCTTTTACCTCTCACGTCAGCCTGATCGATGGTTGTCTGGCATGGCATGCTCTGTTATATAGACAATATGATATGATTGGTAATTTTGAAGATGCGAATCACTTCGATTTGTGTATAGGTCTGACAACATGATACCATGCTTAAAAACTAGAAGAAGATCACAGTTGTGCTATAAATTATAATCAATGAATTCAGTGTCAGTAAAATAGTTACTGTGATTGTTTGTGCCGCCCGTTGCCCGCCGCTAAATGTATTACTGATGTTTTCTAACAGAAATAATTCCACCTTGGAGGCCGGGAAATTGGAACAGGGACTAACAGAAATAGGAAATTCCGCAGAGTTAAATTACCTTGAAATCAACTCAGTCACACTGGCTGAGTTGAAACGAGCGAACTTTGCTGGATAGTAAAGCTTTTAGACAGCAAAACTTTTGTTTTTTTTTTTGAAAACGGAAATTTATATTAATGGGAATGAACCCAAGGGACAAAACATCTACACCAAACTACCTCGAAAAGCTCTTAACATAAGAAAAACTAGCTTAAAATTTTACATAGGCTTCTGAGCTCAGACAACAACATATAACTATACAAACAAGAGATCAAACCCCGCAAGAAAGCCTAATATATTCATATCCTTTATTCATTGAATGTCCTGTCTGTATTTATGCGGCTTGTCCAAAGCTGACATTTTCTTTTAGAGAGTCCATGTAATAACCTTGTTTTTGGAGATCTTTAGACAGCAAAACTTCATTTACCAGGTTTTTGAAATTTATGGTTGATGAACCAGTAGGACTTACTGATTCCTCTGCAAGGCTCTTCCAGTAGGAAGCCTTTTTCCTCATGTCCTTTCCCCTTTCACCCTCTATTAGCTCCCTGATCGACTTTTCAACCTGATCCCTCTTCACATCAGTATCAATCTCCATCCCCAAACCCCATTTGTTGCAAGAAAGCCAACAGTTTGTCTGTTGATCTGCTGCAAATGGCCAGCAGATCATAGGGACTCCTGCAGCCACACTTTCAATAGTTGAGTTCCACCCGCAGTGAGTGAGGAACCCTCCGATTGACGGGTGGTTGAGCACTTGCTCTTGGGGGCACCAGCTGGATATCAGACCTCTTTCTTTCGTTTCCTTTACAAACTCAGGAGGTAAAATGGCTGTGTCACCTATGACCAAGTCCAGTCTGATGATCCATAGAAAAGTGCATTTGCTGTTTGCCAGTCCCCAAGCAAACTCGATGAGTTGGTGCAAAGACATAACAGTGGTACTTCCATAGTTCACATAAATAACTGAATTGGCTGCTTTTGAGCTCAACCAGGCAAGGCATTCTGGCTCATCCTTCCATAGATTTGAACCAATTGCATGTAAGGGTGACTTCTTGGGGACTTTGTTCAGTGCAAGATGTAGAGGGCCAACTGTGAGGACTTTTGGATAAATCTTACGCAGACCATCCAAGACATCTTGCTCTAGAGGATCAAGAGTATTCAGAATGACGGCGTTTGCTTTGAAACTTCCCCTGGTTTCTTTCCTAGCAAACTTGAAAACAAGATCATCACAACTTGTTATGCGTATAAGGGTTGGTAGGTCTTTAAGGCGGATGCCTTTCATCCCGGGTATGAAATCGACTGCGGTGGTCTCTAGATACCCATTTGTCAGTTGGCTCTCTGCATCATGTAGGTACGGGTAACAAGTCAAGTTCAATATTTACAAGTAATTTATTGAACATAATGTGATGTACACCTACCTTGCAGGGGAATGAGACCTTTGTGGACAAGAACATCAAAATAGGCACTGGCTAACATTGCACACGCTGAGATTGTAAAAAACAACACAAATGGCACCCCAATGTCTTTTGCTGCATCTGCTGCACATGTCATAACACCATCGGCCACAATGCACGTAACTGGTGGAGCTTCCTTAGGTGAGGCCACCGACCTGTTTTGCAGCTTAGTTACTAAACTTCGCAATGGGACTGAGCATGTCCTAGATGTGGAGTCACACAAAGAAGGGATGTCTTGAGTAACATCACCATTTACAAAGGGTAGACCATCTGGGATGGTGTCGAACTTGAAATCAGGTAGCCCATTTAACTCGTTAGGTCCTCGAGACTTGAGTAAACGGGCATGGTTGTATTCAGTGTTGACAAAGGTTATGTGGAAGCCGGAGTGGTGGAGGAGCTTGGCTAGTTTTAACATTGAGTTAAGATGGCCTTGAAGTGGGAATGGGATGCATATTGCGTGTGGCTTGTGTTCAATATCATCTACCATTGGATCTATCTATTTCTCCCACTCTCTGTGAACTTTTCAATCTGTGTTCTGTCAATCTTCTTGACCTCATTTTATACATAGAATACCACTGTTGAGCAATTATATGTCCTCATTTATTTTGCTTCACGTGTTAATGCATTTTTAGACTTCTCACATGTCTTAAATTCTACACCCAATCAAACTGGCAAGTTGGCTGATTTGCTCTGTTTGCAATCAATCTGTGAAGACTAGTAGGTTTGCTCTGTTTGGGTATTTATTTCAGGCTTACCTGTTTGTATTTGGCTGTTTAGCTCATTAGGACAGTTCTTGCGGTAGCTTATATCTTTTCGGTGTGTTCGCAAATTATGGTATGTCGAGGTTGTAATCGGGTCTCCACACCTTTTTGTACTTTTTTTTCCTTTTATAAATATACCTTTTCCACACAAAAAAGTTGGCTGATTTGCCTTTTTTGTTTGCAGATTCATGTTACACACCTGGGGCATGCCTAATTAAAATAAGGTAAGCTGCCACTGCTTCATTCTTTTGCCGGTCGTAGCTGTCTGAAATCAATACTTCATGTACCATCCACCAAGTATTGTTTATCCTGTGCATGGAATGCATGCTTTGTTTTGCACTTTATTTGAAGCATTGACTATCGGGTTTTGACAAGCAGGTAATACAAATCCAAATTATGTAGGACCAGCAGACCAAGTCATGTGTTGCACCTACCACTGTAAAAGTTGGTCAGCAGACGATTTGTCACTTGCACTGGCAAGCTTACCGTAAAGTCTTTTAGATTTGTTATTCGCATCTGAGGGGATTATTTATGTCAATCCATGCCAGGTATGGAATTTTACTTTGGCCTCTAAGTGCCCCCACCCCCATCAATGAATTGATTCTCATTTGCATTTTACTTATCTACTTACTTCAGTTTCTATACTCGCATTGAATGCAAATTTCTAGTTGTGCCTTTCTTAATTGTATGCATGCTCAACTACTAGCTCGTTAAGTGGACCAAGGTTTCTTTCAATGAGGTTGTTTCAATCTAACTGATTCACATGATATGCTCTCTGCTACAGTGAACCTAAATTGAATGGTGGCAACTGGTAAGTGGTAACTTGGATATCAGTTTCATTGGAGCATTGGTTTTTATTGTGAAGACCATGTATGTGCTCTTTCTGATCCAATTAACTTCTGTCCTCGGGGGAAAAAATCTCCCAGGGTTAACTACATTTTTTATGTTTCAAGCATTTGAAACTGACGTTTGTAGTAATGCACCTTTTTTTTTAAATAGAGTAAAATTGATAAGTAAACATAAAGTTCACATAAGGCAGGGAATTGCTATTTAAGATTTACTTATCAATTTTATGTTTAAGATTTAAGGCAGGGAAATGCACCAATTACAGCATTTAAGATTTAAACTAAGCATTTCACCTCTGATTTTGCTCCTTATTTGAAGTTCTGTACGTGGACTGATTCTCCTTTTTTGTGTGGAATTGATCCTCGCTTCTACAATGCATCTCGAATATGGTTGATATTCAATCTGTTGAACACTTTTGATAACTTCCTTATAGAACTGTATTCTTCAAGTTCAAATGATCCAGCCAAGCATCTTCAAATTCGAAAGGTTTCATACCCCAGTCCTTCGCTACTTCTTTCAGAACAATTAGAGCATGATCTGATAGGCTTTTCTCCATTCCCCATTATTCCAAAGAAATCCATTGATTCAGTACCTTGGGAGAAATAAGGAATCTATCCGGCCCGATTTTTTGTTTTGCTCGGTTTTGATTTTTGAGTGCTCCAACACCGATGGAGGCCATGTGTCCTGAAACACCTAGGAGAAAGTTGAATGACATCAAAAGAGTCGGAAAACGAATAAAAAAACTATTAAGAATGAAGAGATTAGCAAGGTGAGAATTTGACTTGTCAAACTCTCATGCATATACAGTTTAGGTTTTGGTTGGTTTTCCAAATATATATATAGTCTGCAATATCCCTGAACATGTCAATAAAGAATGCTAACCAAGCCATCAACATGTATATCCATTTCTATTCCAACTTAATGACTTTCAAATTCTGCGAATGTTGGGTTTTAAAATGATTTACTATATTTATAGTTCTGTTACTTCTCATGTCGACCATTATTTGGCATGGTATTGGTGCTCTATCATATAGGCATTGTGATATGCTGGTATTTTTGAAGACGATAATCACTGCTATTTGTGTATAGATCTGACAACCCAATCCTGATATCGTGCTTTAAATAACCATGGAAGATTTCAGTTGTGATGTAAATTATAATCAGTGAGTTCTATGTCTGGCAGAAATTATTACCATTCTTTGTTCCCAAGCCCATTGCCCATTGCCAAATGTATTATTGCTGTACTCACATTTATTCAAATAATTAATACGTTCCCACCCGTCTACGTGCTAATTTATTTATGTCACATAAATTGACATTACCAGTCTCAATAAATGGGGAGCTGAGCATCTGATTCAACAAGTTTGATTAAAGCTTTTCTTGTAGTTGTCCATAGCAACCCAATCTTGCATATTGCCAAGTTTTCTATTTCATTTTAGCAGACACTGGACTTAACTCTAACTTGAGTGATAAATAGTTCACGTTTTTCCATTGTTTTCTGGAGCTGTTATGGTTTTGTACAATATCATTTGTAGTTTTGCTTAAACCGTTAAGTGTTTCCATTATATTATGATTCAAAAATAATTGTATGTGCATGCAAACAGAAGGCCATCAAGTGAAAACTTTCTTTTACAAGCAGATTAGGGATAAAGATCCTGCAGATTCCAGGCCTTGTACTCATATGTTATAAATACCGTCACCTGTCATTTGAGGTTTGAAAAAAAAGAAGCTCACTTTTGTACTTTTTGCTTTCATTTGCAGGATTTTTCTTAGATAATTTCCTGTGCTACATTGCTGAGATTTGGTCTTCCATCAAATAGCTCAATGCTTAGTGCAACATACCTACTAATTTAGTACATTATTATTCTGCAGCAATGCACGTTATTTCTAATAGTTTGGCCAGTTGAATTCTTGATTCATTGTTACAGGTAATATTTTGAATGTTCAATGCTTAAACCTTTCAATGGAATGAGACCACTTTCAGTGAGTTTTGCAGCTAACTCATCTCTTTTCTTCGATATGCCTTCTCTTCGTTTCATTTTTAGCCTTTCAAATGCTGGAAACTTGTGTATGTTCTGATGTGAAATTAATGCTTATGCCATCTTCTCTCAATGCATTACTAACTGTAGATGATTATTGCAACTCTTAGATTAGAATTTTTTTTTGCAGATTTCAGGTTGGCCTTCATATATTCCCAAAACTGTAGATGGCGTGGTGCTCATTCACATGTACATTCATGGTTGGTTCTGGTTTAGAGCTAAAACTGCATCTTCAGAAGGGAAACCTCCCTCATCAGCGTAAATTCTCTTAAGCCTTTAGTTTACAATGCTTGACCAATGGATTTTATTTAAATTCTTAGACATGACTGTTAGTTTGGAACTAAAACATTCATGCACTGTGCCCCTTGACCTGGAAATGGGCTCAATAACAATGGTTGAGTTGAAGCAAGGGGCCTTTGCACTAGAAAAAGGTTTAGAAGCTTTTGGACATCAAAACTTCATTAACCAGTTTTTTGAAATTTAAGGTTGATGAGCCATTAGGACTCACTGCTTCCTCGGCCAAGCTTTTCCAGTTTACGGCCTTGTTCTTCATGTCCTTTCCCTTGCCACTCTCCATCAGCTCCTTCACCAATTTCTCAACCTCATTCCTCTTCACATCAGTATCAATCTCCATTCCAATACCCCATTTGTGGCAACAAAACCAGCAATTTGTCTGTTGATCTGCGAAGAATGGCCAGCAGATCATAGGGATTCCTGCAGTCAAACTTTCAATGGTGGAGTTCCATCCGCAGTGTGTCAGGAACCCTCCTATTGATGGGTGATTGAGCACTTGCTCTTGGGGGCACCAGCTGGCTAACATACCTCTTTCTTTTGTTTTTTCAGCAAACTCACGAGGTAGAATGGCTGTGTCACCACTGACCAAGTCTGGTCTGATGATCCATAAGAAAGTGTATTTGCTGTTTGCCAGTCCCCAAGCAAACTCGACGAGTTGTTGGGAAGACATGACCGTGATGCTTCCATAGTTGACATAAATGACTGAATTCGCAGCTTTTGTACTCAACCAGGCAAGGCATTCTGGCTCATCTTTCCATAGATTGTAGCTGATGGAATGCAAGGGTGAGTTCTTGGGGATTTGATTGAGAGCAAGTTGCAGAGGGCCGATTGTCAGGACTTTTGGATACATCTTATGCAGACCATCCAACACATCTTGTTCTAGAGGATCAAATGTGTTGAGAATGATGACACTTCCTTTGAAAGCTCTCCTGGCAAAGTTGAACACAAGATCATCACAACTGGTTATGCGGGAATGCGTGGGGAGGTCTTTAAGGCGGATGCCTTTCATCCCAGGTATGAAATCCACTGTGGTGGTCTCTAGATACCCATTTGTCAGCTGGCTCTCTGCGTCTCAAGTTTTAAAAACTGGTGAGTTCAAATATCACATTTATGCTTGCAGTGTACTGTTTCATATTTGACTCAAAATTGCTACCTTGCAGGGGAATGAGACCACTGTGGACGAGACAATCAAAGTGGGCGATTCCTGAGGATCCACATGCACTCATTGTGCAAAACAACACAAAAGGCACCCCAATCTCCTCTGCTGCATCCGCTGCAAATGTCATCGAACTGTCGGCCACAATGCACGTCACAGGCGGGGCTTCCTCAGGAGACTCAACCGACTTACTTTGCAGCTTATTAATCAAGCCTTGAAATGGAACTGAGCATGTTCTGGACGTAGAATCACAACAAGGAGGGCACGTCTTGAGTAACATCGCCATTTACCAAAGGCAAACCATCAGGGATTGTCTCAAACTTGAAATCAGGTAACCCGTCTAGCCCTTTCGGTCCTCGAGATTTAAGTAATCGGACATGGTTGTATTCTGTGTTAACAAATGTTATATGGAAGCAGAAGTGATGTAGGAGCTTGGCTAGCTTTAGCATTGGGTTAATAAGGCTTTGGGCTGGGAATGGAATGCATACTGCATGTGGCTTGTGCTCTCTAAAATCTGCCATTGGACTCATCTCTCTTCCTCCTTTTAATTTTATGTCTTTTGAATCTTCTGCTACCTCATTATATGCAGAACTTGGCACATAATGAATTCGATTATTTGCCCTACTCATGGAATTTCCTAATTTAAATTTTGCAGAAAGGATCAACCATTCTGGATTTTGACATGTGCTACTGACTTAGTTGATCAGCCAAAATTTAATTTTGATGCCACCCCAGGAGCCCTATTAGTAGCCACTCCTTTCTGAAGTGGGGGACAAAGCTGATTGGGAGCCCAGAGTAATTTTAAAGCTATGTAAGATCATACACATATATGCAAACATTTCAAAAGCAAAATCTAGCTGCACTTTATTGAAAAAAAAGGGATTATCTTCTTAGTATCTTTTTGAGGATTTAGAAAGAGAGGTCCTGAGAGGGTCTTCGAGATAGGAGGCAGGTTCAAGGTTTTTGAGGTAACTGGAGCTCATTTTTTGTCCTGTTGATATTCTTGTCCCTTGTTGGGTTTTTAAGTTTATAGTTATTTGCCTTTGTACTGGGGTCTTCTGTGTGGCTTGGCCTTTGGTCTGTTCTTGGTAGGTTTATTTTGTATATCTAATTGATGGTGTTTGGTCTGTTCTTGGGCAGTTTATTGTGGATTGTAGGGTTTAGGGTTTCAAGCTGTACATCCCCTCTTTTTGAATGAAAAGCACCTTTCTTTAAAAAAAAAAAAAAGAAGCTTTTTTTTTGTTTTGAAAATATCTTATGCATTATGCAGAGAACTCACCATACCCCAACATGAGATATTGGGTGCATAATGATGTGATCAATCCCAACCATTGTGTGGCTTTTGTTGAACTATGCAAAGTTAGGCTCATTGAGCTGGATCCATAGACAATGAAGTTTCAAGCTTTTACAGAAGCTACCTCACACCACAAGTACTGTGAGTCCTGTCGGCTTAATGCAAATTGATTACCTGTTTATCTGCTAATATAGGAAAGCTCTAATCTTATCTCTGTGGAGCTGCTGCACCTTCTTCCTTGGCCGCATAATTTACAGTTCGTCAGAGTTGAAATTCTAAGGAAGGATAGCTTTTCTTTATGTGTTCTGAGCATTGAGTAAATCTCACCAAGTTTATTGTGAGTTTCGCATAGAAAAATTAGGATACTGGAAAGGAAAATAAAATGGATCAAGGATTTTGTGGCTCATTTTTCTCAAACCAAACATATAACCAAAAAAATGATTTCTTACTTGAGGATGATCATAGGGGTTTCAGGACCTGAGATGGTTCGAGGATGCAGGTGGCCATGATCACTTGTAACAGTGAATCTGACGACTATATTTTCTAAATGCAGATTGGTGATCAGGATCAAGTTATCACCTTGAATTCCTGGACAGGAGCACATTCACCATTGTGCCGAAGTTGAGCTTGATAAACCATTTGGGCTTACAGCTTCTTCTACCAACTGCTTCCATTCCAATTTCCAAGCCCTTCCCTTTCGACGACTTCTAGGCCTACACCAGTACTTGACTGTTAGATTGCTTTTTTTAAGGATGAGATATCATTGATCAAAAATGGGTAAGCTGGGTACTTATCTTTTTCGACTGTTATAGATTGTTGAATGTTGGTTTCTGAATACATCACTCCATGTAACCCCAGCTAGTGATGCACCTGTATGATTTGATAGCTTGTTTGGACTCGTGGATTAATATTCTCTTGCCGTCATTTAAATCAGGAAGATGACATGAATGGAGTGAAGCATTGGTGTCAAGTACTTCATGAAGACATACAGGTTAGGACTGGTTTTTACTGTATATTTTTTTATAGAAATTGAAAAGAACACTCTCTAGGACTTCCTTAGAGCATTGTGGCCAAAGTGAATGATATGAGTTTCTGGTAAAAAAGCTTGATATCATGATTAAACTTGTACAAGTTACAGAAGTAGGTTTCATTGATCACTTGTGTTTTTATGCTAACTGTGCCTCATCTGCATCTTCTTTCAGATTCATATACCAGTTGGTCTCTTTGATAGGAGCACTTCATTCACTAATTTTTGGAAGTTTAGGCTGGAGGAACCACAAGGACTGACTGCTACCTCTGCCAAACTCTTCCACTCCAACGCCTTTTTGTGCATGTCCTTCCCTTTCGCACCCTCCATTAGCTCCCTCACCAACTTTTCAACCTCATCCCTCTTCGCATCATTGTTGAGTTCCATCCCAGTGCCCCATATGTTACAAGAAAACCAACAGTTACTCTTTTGATCTGCTAAAAATGGCCAGCAGATCATTGGAACTCCTGCGCATATGCTTTCAAGTGTTGAGTTCCATCCACAATGTGTCAAGAATCCTCCGACAGATGGATGGTTAAGTACTTGCTCCTGTGGACACCAGCCAGCCAAAAAACCCCTTCCTTTAGTCTCTTCCAAAAACTCAGGTGGTAAAACCACTTCCCCACTTGCCACCATATCCGGCCTTGTGACCCAAAGGAATGACTGTTTGCTGTTAGCCAGTCCCCAAGCAATTTCCATGACCTGTTGTGACGTCATAGTAACAATGCTTCCAAAGTTCGTATAGAGAACTGATTTTGGTGCCCTCAAACCAAGCCAGGTCATACACTCAGCCTCATTTTTCCATAGATTTGAGCTGATTGAATGCAGAGGCGAGCTTCTTGAGATGCGGTCGAGTAAAAGGTGAAGTGGGCCAATAGGCAAAACCTTGGCTGACAACATTGCTGGGAGACCTTCCAATACTTGATTCTCTAAAGCATCAAAAGTGTTAGCAACAATGATGCTTGCTTTTGAAGCATTTTCAAGCTTTTGGAGGTTATACTTCACAAATATATCATCTTGCTTCCATGTGTGGAAAAAAGTGTGGAGATCCCTCAGCCGAATCCCTCTCATTCCAGGTATGAAATCTATGGTTGTATCCAAATACCCATTTGTTAAATAGCTTTCATCTGCAGGATAAACACTCGTAATTTTAGATAATTTTAGATGCAAGGTTTCATGGAGTTTCAAAATTTTATACTATAAGAATTTTTGTGGCAGGTACCTTTCAGTGGAAATAGGCCTCTAGAGACAAGCTCAGGATAATACGCAACACTGGAGAATCCACAAGCGCCTTGAGTTAACAACATTGCAGCAGGAATTCCAAAGTTCTCAGCAACTGACGACATAAATGGCATGAAAAGATCAGCCACGATGCACGTCACAGGTGGGACTTCACCTCCTGACTTCAATGATATGTCATTCAACTCAGCGATGAGCTCTTCCAATGGTGTTACACAACACCCGGCAACACACTGACACAAGGAAATAAGGTCTTGGGTTCCACCGGTGTCCGTTGCAGGAAGGCCATCGTGGATTTTCTCAAACCGGAAGTCAGGCAGGCTTTCTAAGGAGGCTGCACCGTTGGACTTGATGAGACGGTTGTGGTTGTAGATTGTGTTGACAAAAGTTATGCGAAATCCCTCATGGTGTAGGAGTTTGGCCACCATCATCATCGGGTTTATATGACCTTGAGCTGGATATGGGATGCATACTGCGTGCTGTTTCTCCTGTTTCCTGCTCTGAACTGATTCCATTTGGTCACCGCTGTGGCCTGAATCCTGCAACCCAAGACTGTAAATATAGCGATAACTTGAACAGAAGGCGGCGATGAAACAGTGGACAGGTATTTTTCTGCTGCACCTTACTTGCAGAAATTACTTGCTTCATCTTCTTACATCTGTAATTTAGTATTGACATTTTTGTTCCTTCATTTCCAGATCTTTGGCAGACCCGTGATGATGATGATAAGATGATGATATGTTCTCACCAAGCTCTGATCATTTATGGCGAGGGCCCATTTTTGGCTCTGTGCCAACCCTCGCAGATTTTGACGTTTCATTTTTTTGGTGTTTTGATGCTTGAAGAGGTTTTGCTGATGATTTTTGCCTGCTCGATTCTCAGAGGTTCGACAGCTCAACATGTTTTGGCCTGATGGGCCTGCAATGTCGGCCCATTAATGTAATTTTAAACAGGTAGCTGGCCCAAAACAGAAAACGGCCCATTAAGCAGCCCAGAGTGAACAACAACATTCGATGGGCTTGCAAAATTTAGGAGGGAGATTTTTGAAGTCAATATGATTTGACAGGGGACCATGAATCATACATATCATGGTACCAAAAGGGTTTATGTCTCGCTTTCCTCCAAAGCAAACCAGGAACAAAATCTCCTAAGAGTGTCTCTACCCTACCCTACACATGTGTGATTTCATATGCCTAAATTGTCCCTTTTCCCGTCGAATTACCGATCGATCAGTTTCCAGATTGTGATATTTCAGTATCTGAAAATCAAATTCGAAATAATTAGTCAAAAACACCCGATAAATGAACTATTCTATGGAGTATCTCACACTTGTAGGTATGTAAGCCTTTTCATTCTTGTCTAGAAGTTTCATGGAGCAATAAATCTCTACGGTGTTCCTATCTTTTGTATCAAGCAAGTTTTTAGCTCTCAAATCTCAATCGTTCATTCCCATATCTTTGGGTGTGCCCCCACAATATAAGGTACTACATTACATGGACCCATTCCCATCCTTTTTTGGGATCCTAATTACTCTCACACAATTTTCTAAATTTTCTTTTATGTATAAATCAGATTGCATAAAGTCAAATCGATAAAAATAACATTTTTGTATATATAAATCAAAACAACATCTTTTATATTCAAAATTATATCGTTTTATACAGAAACATTATGTGCTTACTATTATTGATAATGTCATATATATACTTTCATTTTTTATCTATGGCAACAAAAGTGGAAATGGTAAGTGTAACATCTTATTCTAATTCAAATGAATTTAAAGGGTTATTGATTTAGCTAATTTGAATCGTAGCAACTACCTCATTAAACATCTCATCAATCTCTTCCTATAAAGAGCCTTAAATTACAATGTTTGATGTAATGAAATTATTTAATTCCGGATTAATTGGCCTAGCTAAACTCTTATTTACAAAACAAAATGGATAAATATTTAATTTATACAATATTTAAAATGATTCAAATGAATTGATCTCAATTTATTTTTATAAAATTTCAGTTCAGTGTAGTTCAGATCCATAAAAACGAAGACCGATTCACATCGCGAAAACATATTTTAAATTTTAATATTTTGGACACGTAAAATTGACCAATTTGGCATACTCAATATTTGACGGAATCAGTTTGTAAAGAAATGGTAAAAATAAAAAAGATGAATGATTTATAAAATCAGTTATCTGATCCGCATTTTTCGATTTTCAATTTTTTGTTTTATGGTGTGAATATAATTTTAATTAAATTAAAAATGAAGATATAAATACTGATTCATCTCAACAGTCTGGAGTGGCTCAGCTTTCTGTGCGTTACACACTGCAGCAGAGCTAGAGAGAGAGAGAGGTGCGCGCGCGTCTGTTGGTTTTCGCAGCGGTAAAGGCGTGAGAAGGTAGAGGCGGTAGTGCGTAGCAGAAGAAACAGCAACAATCTGTCGGACTGAAATCCGATCAGTCCCACACATTCTGAACTTTTTGCATGTTTCACCAAATCATCACCTTCTTATACTCACTTTTTCTTCGTCATTCCGCCGTCGGTCGGACTGATGTTGATGTAGCTTTTTTGTTTGTTTGGAAGTTGATGTCTGATTGGTGGTGTTGTTGTTGTTTTCGATCGAGTGAGAGTTGATTTGTTGTGATTTGTGGTTTGTCTGAGTTGATTTGTGTTGTCAGTGTATTTGTGTGGTTTTCGATTTGAGAGATGACGAGGATGGAGAAGAAGGACGGGGTCGATAACGACTCTTTGGAGTGGCTTGTGGACGAGATCCCTGATCAGGCGGCATGGGATGAGTATCTGGATGCTGTTCTGCAGGAAGGTGGTGGAAGCAATGAGGGTTTTGGGATGATGAGGGCTGGTAGCGGCTTCTATGATGATGAAGCTTCCAGGTTTGGCAAGTGCTTTGGAAATAACAGTGGTTTGTATTCTTTTACTGGTAATGAACTTTTGACTAAGTCTGGTGGTTTTGCGACTAGTGGTAGCTTTAGCTGTGGTAATGGATCAGCTCCTGGAGGGCCTGGAAATGTTGTTAGATCCGAAATGGTGGTTGGTGGTGGGGCTCTGTACCCTAACTCTGTGTTTGAGCCGGGAATGGGGGGTTTGTATGATGGGAGGAACATGAATGGGGGCTTGAGTGATGAGGACGAGTTATGTAGTTATCTGAATATGATGGGTGTTGGGAATGGTGGGGTACAATATGCGAGTGAGTTGAAGTGTGAGGATGTGGATTTCATTGGGTTTCGGCTATGGGATGATCCTCATATTTTGAATGACAAAGTTGTACCTGTGGCAAATGGTGGTGGTTATAGGGACGTGAGGAATGGATTTGGTGGTTATAGAGTAGCTGCGGCTGCTTCGCACAGTGGCTATTCAAGCTCTGGAGGAGTTGGAGGTGGGATGATGAGTCCTGCATTGTCTGGCCTCCATAAGGGGCACATTTCGGATAACTTAATTCAGTCTCAGTTTTACCCTAGAAGATCTGGCACTTCATTTCCACCAATGGGTTATAGCACATTGCCTGCTGGGAGGCAAAATGTGAGAGAGCAAGCACCTTACACTTATCACCAAGAAATCTCACTGTCAAACTTCTCTACTACTTTCAATGGGTTCTGCACACCTGATGCTTTATACTCTGCACCGAACATCTGGATGAACTTCAATGTGAGAGATGGTATTTTGGATGTGCCTAATTTTCAACCGAGGCCCAATCTGAATATCAGCAGTGAACAAAAATATGGAATATCTCCTTGCAGATCTAGATTGCCTTTGAATGCAAGAATGCCTCAAGGTGGTACTCAGGATATAAATCGTGAGGGTAGTTTCATTCTGCAGGGAGAAGGCATGAGTCCAGTGAGCCCCAGGAATGTGAACTGCTTGAGGAGGCGCACTAAAGGTTCCTTTAATGGAGCTGGTGGTATTATGCTTAAAGGGAAACACTCACATCAAGATAGAAGGTCAAAATTGCCTGGAACTTATGACCACTACCTAAATCAACAGATGTGTAGCCCTTTTGTGATTCCTCATAAAATTGGCTCATTGGCAGAAGTTCTGGGGCATCTTTACTATGTAGCCAAAGACCAAACTGGTTGCAGGTTCTTACAGGATATTGTTGAACAGCGCAACCCACAAGCTATCCAACTGATATTTGATGAGATCGTAAAGCATGTAGTTGAACTTATGATCAACCCCTTTGGAAACTATTTTATGCAGAAGTTGTTGGATGTTTGTACAGAAGAGCAAAGAACGCAGATTATTAATGTGGTGACTAAGGTACCTGGGGAGCTTGTCGGAGTATCTATGCATGACCATGGGTATGTACACTTATACTTTTTGATTCACCTGAACTGCTAATATCTGATCCATCTTCTGTTTTGTGTCAGTACTCGCGTAATTCAGAAGCTGATCGATACTGCAACAACCAGGGAGCAAATAGCGAAAATCTTAGCAGCTATTGAACCAGGAGTTCATGCCCTTATCAAAGACTCGAATGGCAATCATGTTATTGATAGATGCTTGCATTGCTTTACCAATGAAGACAACAAGGTACACTGCTGAACTTTGCCTCTTGAGCATCACTAATGACCCTCAGTCCTCTCATAGACATCGAGCATCATAGTTGCCTGAACTTATTTCATTATGGGGTCACTTCTTTTTCATTAACCAAATATATTATGTGTACAAAACTATAAGAGCCATGGCACATATGAACACAAGATTTATGGACACAGTGTATAGCTTTCATCGCAGAGTACAAAACGTTGCATTCAGGTGCTCATTATTTTCTGTGACAATGTTTTGTTGTAGTAATCTAGGCAGTTCAGAAATTACCAGTCATATTACATAAAATTGACAATCTCAAGTGTTGGGTTGTAGGCAAATAATTCGTCATTGATTTGTTTTGTGTGCTTATGTTTTGAAAAGTTTTAAGGTTTATTAACTTCTGATGGTCTTCTGAAGTTTATGGTGAATTTCCCCTATATAACGGTGTCCCAGTGGTGACTCACATGTAATGAAAGATTGTAAATGATCAAACCTCAGACAATTTATCCCTTTTTTCTTTAAGTACCAAGCTACGCTTTATTCCCATGGATTTAGGCACTAGAGTTTCCTGTAGGAGGCGTGAACCGAAAAGTTGTTGGCCTGCAATTCTGATGGCACTTGGCTCAGCTGAGTTACAGCCTGACCCTTGTAGAGGGCGGGCTAACATTGTGTTGGTGATGTCTTCAAAGCAGAGATTTATTTCTCTATTTCATTTTTATAATTTCACTATTAGTAGTATTATTTCTGTATTTACGTGAAGGGCTAACTTTTTTCCTTTCACTTGGCAGTTCATCTTTGTTGGTGTTATTGAGTACTGTATTGACATTGCAACGAATCAATTTGGGTGTTGTGTGCTACAAAAGTGCATTGGGCATTCAGCTGGAGAATGTCGAGATCGTTTGGTAGCTGAAATCTCCAACAATGCCTTTTTACTCTCTCAGGATGCATTTGGGTAAAATGTTTTCTATTGTTTATTGTTCTGAACTCAAATTATTCATTCAACAGTAACTAGGCATAATTCTGTGAACATGTTGAGATAGATTTCTAAGAAATTTGTGTTTGTATGTATCATACTATTCTGAGATTTGGCTTGTCTGCAGGAATTATGTTGTGCAGTTTATTATAGACATGAAGAATCCAGTTTACACGTCAAGGCTGATTTCTGAGTTCCGTGGAAATTATGTTCATTTGGCAATGCAGAAGTGCAGCAGCCACGTGGTCGAAAAATGTCTTAATGTCTTTAACGATCACAACAAGTCACAAGTTATCGCTGAATTGCTGTGTTTCGACCATTTTGAGCAGCTGCTTCAGGACCCCCATGCCAATTATGTGGTTCAAACTGCGCTGAGGGTTTCCGAGGTAATCATCTCTGGTTCATAGGTAGGTAGGAGGATGATGATGGTTATATGTGACTGACCATTTGAAGTTGGTGTGATCCAGGGAGGCATTCGGCGAGTCCTGGAGGAGAAAATTGAGGTGCACAGGGCAGTATCGCGCAACAGCCCATACTCCAAGCGGATCTTCTCATCCAAGAAGAAGAAGCAGTGATCAATTCCCAGAAACAAAGAAACAAATATCTCATCTCATCTCTTCTGTTGTTGTTCCATTCCCATTAGGCAGTGTCGTTGTTGTTCCATTCTACTCTACTACTTGTTAATCTATCAATTTAAGTCGTCAGTCTCCAGCCCAGATGACATCAGACTCCTCACTCCACGTATCAATCACTCCCATACCAGGCAGGTTTCCTTGCTTTACAGACAGATCCCAAGCAACTTTATATCACCTGAGGGCCCACTAGCAACTTTATATCAAACAACAACTTCTATACCGGTCATCCTACACCTGATTCCACCAACAACATTTTCTATTCCTTCAGTCATGCTCCTCGATATCAGTTATTTGTTTAACGGTCATGAGAACAAGGAAACTGACCACCATCAAATGCCAACTTCCCTGAGGCAAAAATGGAATTGTGACATTATAGACTTGAAGTGCTAGCTAGATATTGCATTATATCTTTCCTCGCCACCAAAGAGACTCACGCTAGATATGGATGCATATCCTTGTGAGAGGCTCCTGAGTAACTTGAAGGTACCATGTTAAGATTTCAGTACATAAGTTAAGTTAGTGTCGAGAAGTATGCGCACAACTGTGAACCAAGGATGGCAACCAAGGGTAGCATAAATTTACTAGGTTGTTGCTAGGCACACTGTTGGGAAATTTTCAGTCTAAACTGCAGTCCAGTTGCATCTCTGTTACCCTTTTTCCAAGAGGCCTGTGATGACCGACCCTTCATCTCCTTGTCCATCATAGTTGATCAAACCTTTATCCAGGTCTGCACAAGGTCGATTGGTGAACATGAGGCAGACCACTCATTCCCTTTCCGGTGGCGAAGGTCATACAAATCCTAAACACGCACAAAGTTCACATTGTTTAGGATGCCTTCTGTGCAATGTAAGTAGGAGTGGAGTATACAGAAAGGAATGACAGCTTGTTGAGCCAAAGGTGCCAACCTCAAAAGGTTGAATCTTCTATGTTGGCTGAGTTGCATTAACTAAAGCCTTGTGATGCCGCATTGATATTTTCTTTCTGTTCAAGTAGACAGCATGTGATTCAGCTTCACGCTTTTTTAATTCATTTAGGGAGTAACCCTGGAGAACATGTTTCCTTTTCTCTTTCATTGCTGTATTTGGCAACGTGTGAACGATAATCTCCCAGCTCTTTCTCCAATCTCTCAATGAACTGACTTGTATGTTCCAGAGACTGCTCATGTTGATATTTTTCCAATGCCTGCCAATTTGAAGATCAAATAAATTATACATAACTTCCTTAGTCAGCTACTGTGATATTCAAAGAGGAAGAAAAATAAGATTTACCTTGGCTTTTGAGAGTGTATCTGTAGGCGACATGACTTGAGGTCGCACATAATTTTTCCCACGGTAGAATATGATTGTATTATTAGGCTTTATATCAATCACAATGCCCTTGCTCAACCTGCTTAACTCATCTGCATACTCTTGTATTTGCCCAGGCTTACAAGGCTTGCACGACACCTTTACAGTTTCATGTCTTTTCCAATGAAGATGCATATTCAGCACCACACCACCAAAAACACCTCGCTTTCCAACTGGGACATAATGCTTCTTTTTCTCACCCGTCCTCTTCAGGTAATGTTTCTCCTCCTCAGTCAAACTTTCTGGATCATGCACCTCCGCAGGGGCTTTCGCCGAATCATACTTCCTCAGCTTTTCAATAAGCCATTCTTCTTTTCTTTTTGCCTGAAAGTTTCGACGCATACTTTGTTTAAAAAATTCTCCCTTGTCGAAGATTTATGATATGATATAAACTAACCTTATCGAGTTTGTAACGAATCCGCACTTCTGGATTAGGAGAATTCATCTTCTTCTTAGCTTTCAGTCTATAAAACCTTAGCTCGTTTAACTTCGCCTTCCTAGTCATTTTAACCTTCTTCATAGCTCGCCTCCTATCCACACGACACGAGACATTCTCACTCGGTTTACCAACATCAAATCTAACAACTCCATGGCTCACCTTCATCTGCAGCGACGCATAACTACTGCACCATCTTTGCAATAGACTATCACAATGTACCACCATATCCGATCTCCGCATAGGATCAAATCCCCAAGACACACAACTTGCCGCAGGCTTCGCCGCAACGTGTTTACCACAAAGTCCACCAAACAACGCACCCCGGAACCTAAAAATAGAAGACGACCGATGCATTTTCCTCAGCTCTCCATTCCCTTCACAATCCACTAAACAGCCTCAAGTCGTCACCCCAGATCACTCAAATCTCCCAATCGCCATAAAATAGCATCAAAAAATTTCTCCTCAAAATGCAATCCCCAAATCAGAAATCAGAATTACAACTCCAGCTGCGTTCAAAACCCTAAAACATATTTCATCGACGGATGATTACGCTTATATACGCAGCCGATTTCTCACCATATGATTACCGATTGCCAGCAATCTCAATTCATTCCAAGAAAAACAACGCCGTACACTCCTGCGTAGATTAGCACAAGAGCGCCTTCACCTAAAAAGCGAGACGTTCTCTCGAGCAGAAGCTCTCGTTGCACCATCGGCTAACACGAAACCCTATTCGAAAGACAAGCGGAACGGTCCAATTTCGCAAACCGAGTCAATTGAACTTATCGAAAAGAACCAATAACCGATTAAAACCGGTTCGATCTACTGCTAATGAAGGGTTGATTACCCTCTGGTTGAACCGAGGTTTAACGGCGGTTCAACTGTTTCCTCAGATTTGAAATGTCTCCTCGCCAACGGCTCCAGAAGCAGTTGTCACCGGTAAACGACCTATCAGTGCCCGACACGTCATCACTCTCGTCGTCCTCCGCCGCCGCATTCTTCAAGCTCTCTCACTCCCTCCCCACCTCGCCAATCTCATCGCTAGTTTCAACACTCTCAGCATCCCTGCCGCGCGCAACCGTTCGGCTCGAACTCCATCGGAGTGGAATCCGGTTCCTCTCTGGATTGTAAAGTTATGATTCTCGATTTCAAATTTCAAATTTGGGAATTCTGGAAATTAGGGTTTTGAATTTTGATGCTGGAATTGGGATTATGGTCTTCAAGCAACGCTCTTGTCTCAAGAGGCAATATTTCCAATCAGCAAAGATCAATCCATTTAATGTTAAGGCCGCATAAGTCATCATTTAGGGGACTTGATGAACACAGGTCAACAAATTTGCTGCATTCCACTCAGAGCTTCAGCCCTTGGGTCTCATGGAGATCTGCATAATGTTCCTGAAGCAAGTTGGAGGGTCTCTGAATTCTAAGGTACTTTCTTACATTGAATTATGTTTCTTACTCCCCCAAAGTCTACTTGACTAGAATTTTTAAGCACATAATTCTCGTCTGCTACTAGTTTACTGTCACAGCCTTGCTGGGTTCCTTTTTCAGCTAATAGGATTACTAATTGTGATTCTTCATGTTTGAGTTGCAACTTGAAGGTGGAACACCTTGCATTTTGACACACATGACTTCTCATTCAGATGTGAAAAAACACTTCAAATCTCAGAGACTTTCTTAAGGTTCCAGCTCTCAGTTATCCCTCCCTCCCTCCCTCCATCCATCACCTCCTCAGCCCACCTTTGCTTACTTCTTCCTCTTAATAATCTTAACATAAATTCAATATAATAGAGATTTACAAGCATATGCATGTGTATTTATACTAAATACATGCACAAGGCTCAAACTTGAGAAGCTCTCTGAGGGATATTGGAGTCAGATCAGCAGCTGTGGATTGATGCTTCAACCAGGCCTTTTGTGGAGAAGTTTCTGGGGATCAGAGGGCTGTTGGGGCTCAACTTTAATCTTGAGTTTGGGAGAGCTATGGTGAGGATGGTACATTGGGGTCAAGACTGGAGCAGAAGGCGAGATAGGAGGGTCTGCTCTGCTGTCAACCTAGGGGGAGTTGCAGACTTCTGTCAGGCATATCTGAAGGCCACACCACACAAAAATGTTCAAAAACTGGTACTCTTTAAGGCTGAGACGTTTCTCTCGACCAGATCTGCAAAATGCACTAGATAAATTATTCAATCATGTAAATTCTCTTGATCATTATTTTGTCTTAGTTAGTAGCTTTCGACTTCTGTACTCTTTCCCAAATGAATCCCGATGGTATGAGTAGCCAGGTAATTTTTGTAGAGTTGAGACGGCAAAACAAAAACTTGCATTCCAACCATCTAATCCTTGTGCAAATGGCAACTACTAGGCTTTGGCAATCAACTATATAAGCAGCACAACAATGCAGGAAATGCTACATGTTTTACCATTCAAAAAGCTCACATTACCTCTTGTGGCGTGAATCACTTGGAAACCAGCAAGACCTCAGCTTTCTTCGCTTTGCTAGGAGTGTTAACATTGGAAGCAGACGTACCAGTAGCAGCCTCATTTACCGTCTTCCTCGTTCTATTATCAAGCAGTATGAGACTCCTAGTTGCTAGAATCCCTTGCGGAACCAGATCATGAGAAGCTCTTGCATACAACCGCCTTACTGCCACAGAAGCTGAATCTTTAACATCCTGAGGATTCAATGGACCCAACAAACAATGCCCCAAAATTCTCAACACTGGTTGCAAAAGCTCCCATGGAAGTGGAATCCTTGCCCCCTTTGACGCAAAACTACCATTACCATTATCCCCAAAACCCTGCTTCCCATTTCTCTCTACAACAAGATCTTCTTCATCCCCATCACTACGACCTTCCAAAGAAATCCTAATATCGGAAAACCCGTCAACAACTTCATCCACCTCTTCATCAAACTCACTCTCACACTTGCATTGCTGCCCAGCCCAAGTAGCCACATACTCGCAAAACTCCACCTTTGACCAGCTCGGCATATGCGCAATCTGCTTAAAATAACAATCCAACGCCACACCAACAATGGTTGCTCTTTTAGTACTCTTCACTGCATTCTGCGGCTCCAACGGACCACACACAACTCCCACCACAGGCCTCGAGTTCCCAGCTCCGGCAACCGTCTTTTCTCTAGGAGTATGGTAAAGCGATGGCTGTAGCAAATCCGGAATCGAAACCAACACAGGCTTCCCAGCTCTAGCCTTCACCTCCAACCCATGAATCGCCAGCAGCACAGCCTCAAATCCAACTAGCGACGCAGCTTCTGAATCACTAGACGGGGCCGTCACCACCCGAGACATATACAGGCCGCAGATCGACGGCACGTACGAGTAAACAATCAACCGAAGATCCGGATCGGAGAACTGAAACGTCTCGTACAGCCACTGGCACAACGGATCCGATCCAGATCCGGAATCCGGCGATCGGAGAGCCTCCGAAACCGCTGAAAACACATCGGGCGAGAGCAGCAGCGCTTGAGCCGGATGATCGGAGTCGGCTAGAGAGGACAATGCGACCGAGCGAAGAATCGACGACAGCGAGTGGATTCGGGTCCGCGCTTTCGAAATCGATTCCCACCAGGCGTGCATTGGATCGCTGTCCGCGCCTCTGTTGCTGCTGATGCCTTTGTTGTTTGTGGCCGTGCTGGTGATCGTCGTGGCTGAGTTAGGGTTTGCTGTTGTGGCGGTCGTGGAGGATGAGTAGGAGGAGGACGGCGAAGCCGTCGCGTTGTAATGGTGGTTGCTGGTCGTGTGGTTTTCCATCGCGGCTTCGCTTCCCTCTCGTCTTTGTCGTCGATGAGGTCAAAGAAAGCTTCGATTCCCAATCACAACGAAGAAGATGGCGTCCTAAGAAATAAATATGTAGTCAAAAGGGGTCACCCAATCGTACTTGTTCACAACATCAAGGGCCTAATTGAAAATACTGCATAATCAACAAATGGAAAATGATGACCAAATAATCAAGTCCAATAACTTAAGGGGCCTTAGTATAAATAATAGAACTTGGTAACAAAAACGTTGGGAATCCGACAATCGCCATTGATGTGCCTCTCGCAGGTTTTTTTGATGTAAAGGTTGCAACTTTGACGACATTTTCATCGTTTCAAACCTTTCGCTCTACAAAGGGGTCTCCAGCTAGCTTAAAATCTGTGATTCCTCATCTGGGTCTGACTCTCGTGTTCAAGCTTGTTCCAGTTTTGGGGCATGAGTGAGCACTGCATCTGAGACAGTGAGGAAGATGCTGTCGTGGCCTATAATGTCCGCCATGCCTGATGAATGTAGCTTGTCCAGCACGGCTTGTCCTGGGTTGGTCACTATAAGCTGCATCATCACAGAGTTCATGTCATCAACAACTTGCCAGTAGTTCTAATGCTCTACTGTTTTTAGCTTTGATCTGCTCGAGTTTAGTTTCCCACCTTTATGGATTTCTTGACCAGGCTCTTGTGAAGCTCCTCTAGCGCATGGATTCCACTTGTGTCTATGTCAGTCACAGCTGAGAAAAACAACATTTTGATTTGTTACAAAGTTAATGGGAACAAGCCATTGTTGGTTATAGGGGCTTACGCGACAGGTCCACGATTAAAAACGCGATCTGGGGCTGTGTGTTTTGTTTAAGGACCTGTTCTTCATCTGTAAGCCATCTCAGGATCCTGTAAAGGAACTGGCTTTAGTCCCGGCATGAGGTGGTTTTGGGTGAAAATGATCATGAGATGCAATGAGAGCAAATGGTACCTCTCCTTGATGTAATTCGAGTTGGAGAAGTAAATAGCAGAATCAACTCTTACAATCAGCATCCCAGATACTTTGACAGCTTCTGGGTATTGCTGTATATTTCTGTACACATTTGTTCTTGGAAGCTCGCCCAGCTGCGCAGTTCTTGGTCTTGTTACTTGCAGCAAGATCTTTGCGAAAGAAATGGCAACCTGTGCAAGATGGATTCCTATCAGTACTAGAAATTCCAAATGTGTGTGTTTTTTGAAGTGTTCAGCAATGGATGGCTTACTGCTATGAGGAGTCCCATTTCGACGGAAATGAAGACTACTCCGAAGAAGGCTCCAATGCAGGCAAGGAAATCGAACTTATCTATCTTCCAGATGAGGACCATAGCTTCAATGTCAATCAGGCCTATAACAGCTGAAATGATGATGGAGGCAATGATGGCATTTGGGGTATGTTTAAAGAGAGGTGTGATGAGCTCAAGAGTCAGCAGCACTACACAGGACATGACTATGTTGGATACTGCAGTGTTACATCCTGCCATATAATTCACAGCTGAGCGCGAAAATGACCCTGCAGACTTATAACAGTTCAAAAACCTCAGTGACCATGACAGACCTGAGGTTGGAATTTAAGCGAGCTGAGGATTTGGACCTGTAGTGACGTAGCAGGATGTCATTGAGCCGATGATGTTCATGGTTCCTAGAGCCACCATCTCCTTGTTCCCATCTAGCTGGTAGTCCTTCATTGTTGCGAAAGTCCTGCCTATAGCAATTGCTTCCTGAAAAAAACACAAGTACTTATAGACCAGCTTCGATCAGATATGGAGATGGTTTACAAAAATTCAGATAAGCAAGCATACAGTGAGGGCTATCATTCCTGCAACAATGCCGATCTTGAAGCCTTTGCCCACATACTCTCCTGAGAAAAAAATCTGATCCACGGACGGAGGGTTTATGCCCTTCTCAATGTGCCAGACCTGTGGAGCATGAGGATCAACAAGAAAATGATTCATTCAGCTTGCTGTAACAATTTAAAACCTTCCATTGAAATGGTGGATGTACTAACGGTTTGAACTCCTTGTTTCTCAGCGTGCGTGAGGAAGACGAAGAGCGTGGAGATGATGACAGAGATCAGTGGAGCTACTGCAGGAACCCAGAACAGCTTCCTGTTCTTCTTTCCCTGCAAAACAAGGTACTTGAGTAGGAGCATTTTCGCTTGTTTTGAGCTATGGTGAATCTGCAGGAGCTGAAGCTTACGATGAATTTTGCGAGTAGAAGAAAGGCCAGGAACGAGACTCCAATGAGCACTGTCTGCCAGTTCCACTGTGACAAGTTGTTTTACTAATTTTGCAGAATAGAAGATGTAAAATGGAAGGACTTGGAATTGTAGGGTACCCCATGATGAACTGACCCCCAAACTGAGTGCATAACCGACACTATATCAGTCTTTGAGGTGAAGTGCTTTATACCAAGCAAACCTTTGAGCTGCTGAAGAGCAATTGTGATTGCAGCTCCAGCCATGAACCCAACAACCGCGGCGTGGGACAAGAAATCTATCAGGAAGCCCAATCTACCGCAACACAGATGAATCTAATTCTGGTATATGCAAAGATTGTATTGCTAGGCTTGAGATGGGTGTGTAGAAATATTTACAGTACCTGAAAAATCCAAGGCTGAACTGAGTGATTCCGGCGAAGAAGGTGGCTGTGAAAGCTAGGCGGCGGTAGAGGGCAGGGTTGGCTTTGTGGTCCACCTCATTTTGCAGCATTGTTCCTAGAAGTAGAGAAACTACTGCCACAGGTCCTATGGCTATGTCCCTTGAGCTTCCCATGCAAGCGTAGATCAATGGCGGCACAAAGCTGCTGTCTGTTACACATACAAAATCAAAGGCTAGCTCAGCTCCTGTGCACCTCACAGCTCAGTGCCATTTTATCAGTTAGGTTAAGAGACTCACAGAGGCCGTATTGGGTGTCCATATGCGCAAGCTTCGCATACCCGATATCCTGCGTTGCCAAGAAAGGGCAGGAGAGAGTTGGGTATGAAGAAGCATTATGTTGCGAAAACTTTGTTTGAGTACGAGGTTGTTTCTTGCCTGAGGAATGCAGAGGCTAGCAATGGTGAGTCCAGCGATGAGATCGCCTTTGAATTTTTTGAAGCTGTACTGCCTTCCCCAGTCGAGTATGGGGAAGATGGTCTGTAACCCGATCACCACCTTCCTCCACCTGGTTTGGTTCTTGAATGGCCGGAGAGGGTCATCGGAGAAGAAAGTCTCCTTCACACCAGCCTTCAACTCCTCTTTCAGATTCGGCTTTGGTGGCACTCCAATCTTGTGCACATAGCGCAGCTCCGCTTCAACGTGTTCATGCTCCATTTCTGCCGACCAATTTGTTCAGTGATCAGAACATGTCTGATAGACCGAAGCTCTCAAAGATTGATGATACTTGAGCAATGTGCTTGTTTTCATGTGGAAGACTTTGAAGGGTTGACCTGGATTTGTCCGCATGGTTTGAGGTCCATAAGATCTCACTATCTTAGGCCATTTTTGTTGACAGTTGACAGCTTTTAATACCCTCTGACTTAAGGGACTCCCTTGGGAAGTCAGAGACATTTTCAGTGTCCACACTTCCCTGCATGGCTTAGTGGACCCTAAATTGACCCATTGGGCTCAACATTTGGGCCAACTGACACTCCAAATCCCAAGCTGGGCCCTGAACCAAGCCCATTAACCAGTGTCGCGGTTTAGACCAAGATGAATTAAGAAAAGCCGTTTTTATTGGTCAAGATGTTAAACTAGGTCTTATCGTGAGATTGACATATATAGATTATAACGATAAGTGTAGACTAGTGTCACGCCTCTATCGATTGAATATTCGCAACATGGTATCAGCTAGTAGAATCATGCCCAATATTCAATAATGTAACGCGGAGGACTGACTTTAGATGAGATCCAACATTGCAATAATCGACATAACAAATTTTGATGACGACTTTTACATAAGACTTTGTTTAAAGGGGTAATTTGGTCACTTCGGTTTGCGACGCACGTCATACTTTTTGTCTTCTAGTGAAAGCAATTTGTATAAATAAATGATCAACATGATCATATGCAATCAACCTCACAACAGCAACTCACGCTTTGCCACGTGTCAAGCTATGCACCGTTTACGAATATCTGTTAATTAATGTAACCAATGATATGGAGCCACGTGGAATGAAATTGGGCCTGCGGTGCAGACGGCTGGCCCAAGTTGTTTAATGATTTAGAAAGATTCCTAACATAGTGGGCTCCGTCCCGTTGTTGGGGCGTCACTCACTGGCTTTTGGATCTGTCCAATAATGCTCCTTGACGACGTCAGCGGGTCACTTTCCCACACGTGTCGCTGTCTCGTTTTATGGTCCACCCTCTTTGTCTTTTTCCTTGCTTTCGTCATACCCTCGCACGTGCGACTCGGTATCGAAGTGCTGCAGATCTAATAAGGCCTTGTTTGTTACGTCGGTTTGTCCCCTCTTCTCTCTCCAAAAAGTTACCACAATAATTGAGCGATAAAAAATAAATAAATTTAAAATTCGACTCTTTGTATAAACTCAACGCCAAAAACAGAACCGAATATTACGTTTAAGTTTTATACATCCAAAATGGCTAAAATCCATTTCCACAACCCAAACAGGACTTGAGAACAATATGGAATCATATCCACAGTACGGTGATGGTTGGTGAACGACAAATTGGATCCCGCCACGTGTCAAGCTCGACGAATTACACGTCACGGTTACGCTGCGGACCGTCACGTCCCGCAACTGCAGGCTTCGAATCTCGAGACAAGTTGAACCGTTAAGTCTTCTGCCGCAGCGGAACGACGCCGTTTAACAATGATGATTCTCTTAAAATGCCGTCGTTTTTGGCAGGAGTACAAATTCAACTTTGCCACCCGCTTTCTCCTTCTTGGTTTTCTTCACTTTTTGTATGAAAGCGACTAATTATGAAAATTTGGTATTAAACAAAGCAGCAATCATACGATGATGTTTGGGGGGCAAATTCGTCATTTCATTGAACTGTCTCTGTTGGGCAAGAGCACCTGATTGGTCGAAGTTCTTTGTCGCATTTTGCTAGTTGCAGAATCTGAAGGGTACTTTCGGTATTTGAGTTATTTTCTTATTGTTAAAAAAATATTTATTTATTTAACGGATGGTTTTATTTCCGTGTCTGACTTGTAAATTTCTCTCGTCTTCTTTAACAATGGATTCTGCGTCTCTCCAGCAATAACATGGCGTCGTCTCCTCCACAGATCTTCCGATACTTTTCCGATAGCCTTATCAAGGTATACTCTTTCGCTCTTCCTGCACTAAACTCTCCATATCGCTCAGATTCAATTTGGTTGATTTTGGTGTTTATGGTGGTGATTGAGGCTTAAAGTTTTATCCACTTTTGATGCTTATTTGCCGATTGCTGACACCTGTGATTCGAATTCAGTATCTAATTTCATTTGAAGCTGTTTTTATGATCCGGTGTTGCTCTTTTTTGACCTAATTTGTGTTTAGTGGTTGGTTGTTTTGAAAGGGTTTAGGGTTTGAAGATTTTGGGGATTTGTTGATTAATGGTTTGTGAAATTAAGTTATGTTTCTGGTGATAGCCGCATGAATGTTTTGACATGTCTGGTGAATCTACCGATTCATTCATGCTATCTATGATCTCAGTTGTTCTCCTCCTGCCTTTTGAAACAATCATACAACTGAACATAAACTGCCCACTTTGGCTTTTTGAAGTGAAGGTTGCTATAGTTTGTGATATTTGGTAATTGCTCTACTTTCTTCTTTTATCATTTAAACAAGAAAAAGAACGTTGATTTGGGGAGTTTTAGGACAACAATCCCACATCAATGTGTAGTTTGATTTAGAAATGGGTCTGAAACTGGAATTTAATTTGGTTTGTATATTGTACAGCCAAAAGTTTCCGATTTTGTCGGGAATTTACTGAATCTTGTCTCCCTAGAGACCTGAGGCATTACCGGTGATCGATATACTTGTGTTTGTCGCAGGGTTGATGAAGCAAAGGTTTCTGTCATTAAGGTGCACGAAGCGCTCCAGACAGCTGTGCGCCTCCATCTTAACTGTTTACATTCAGGGCTTTTATCCACGAAACGTCGTCAGATATATGGGGTATGGCGTGGTATCAACTTAAGTTGTTTTGTTGACCTCTAGTAAAAATGGACAGAGCTGACACTTCAGGATTTGTCAGTGGTGGAACTTGGACAGCCTTGGCACATTTCCGTCAAGTTGGTTATATATATAGTTGACAACTAGAAGCGTTGCTTTTGGAATTTCATCAAGCTAGACTTCAGTCTCGGATACTAAGGCGTGTGGCCTTTGATTAGTAAGAAATGAATATTGGCGAGAAGGGCGTTGAATTCTCACATTACTGTCAGTTTAAGAAAAAAGACAACTCAGGCGACGTCACTCTGAGTCTGAATTGCAGCACTGGTTGGAGGTCTAAAAACAGTATGGTGGAGAATTGTTTCAGTCCTCCTGAAGATAGTTATGAGCTGGTCCTCGGATTGGGGCCAACTCCAACCACATACTCGAATGAATACTTTCCGGGGCTCAATAGAAAGAAACAAGCTGATCATCCTAAGATGTCGCTAGCAGGTGATTCGACTCTCAGGCTCTGTCTTTCTGATACTCCAACCTTGCCCGAACCTGCAGTTACTGCATCATGCGTGTCGAGCCTTGCGACTAGTAAATTTCCTGTGGTGGATGAGGGTTCCACCTCTGCAAAGAAATCAGGAGGATACATGCCGTCGCTCCTCTTGGCCCCGAGGATGGATTCTGGTAAAAGTAAAACCTCAGTGCACACGCACGAATTGTTTGAGCTTGGAAGAATTGGTTCCCTTTGCCATACGTCTGAGGTCAGTACTGAGCCATCTGCGGCGACAGATTTCTCTGAGGATACTTCCGGAGACCACAAAGCTGTTAACTCAAAAAGATGCAAATTTGTTGGGTGCATAAAAGGCGCACGGGGAGCGTCCGGCCTGTGTATAGGCCATGGGGGCGGACAGAGGTGTCAAAAACCAGGTTGCAATAAGGGAGCTGAGAGCCGTACCGCCTACTGTAAATCCCACGGCGGAGGCAGGAGGTGCGAGAGCTTGGGTTGTACTAAAAGTGCCGAGGGAAAGACAGACTACTGCATCGCCCACGGCGGTGGAAGAAGGTGTGGGTATCCGGATGGTTGCTCGAAAGCCTCTCGTGGAAAATCAGGACTTTGTATCAAACATGGAGGTGGAAAAAGGTGCAAAATTGATGGATGCACTCGCAGTGCTGAAGGTCATGCGGGCTTATGCATCTCCCATGGCGGTGGCCGGCGATGTCAGTTTGAAGGATGCTGCAAGGGCGCGCAAGGAAGCACGCATTTTTGCAAGGCTCACGGCGGCGGAAAGCGCTGCATTTTCATGGGATGCACGAAAGGGGCAGAGGGTAGCACTCCTCTGTGCAAGGGCCACGGAGGAGGCAAGCGTTGTTTATACGACGGAGGTGGCATTTGCTCAAAGAGCGTCCACGGTGGCACGAATTTCTGCGTGGCTCACGGTGGTGGGAAAAGATGCTCCGTCGCTGGCTGCACGAAGAGCGCCCGTGGCAGGACTGATTGCTGCGTGAAGCACGGCGGAGGGAAGCGTTGCCAGGTCCCAAAATGCGACAAGAGCGCTCAAGGCAGCACTGAGTTCTGCAAGGCTCACGGCGGAGGGAAAAGATGCATCTGGGGCGGAGAGGGTGAGTGTGAAAAATTCGCTAGAGGAAGAAGCGGGCTCTGTGCCGCCCACAGCAGCTTAGTCCAGCAAAAGGAAGCCAGAAAAAGCAGCATGATCGCTCCAAATCTCTTCCACGGCATAGTAGCGGCGTCCGAGACCAGCTTCCATAACCACCATCACGCCTCCTCCTCCTCAGCCGCCAGCATTGTCTCAGACTGCTCAGACTCAACCCGCCAGCCAGCTAAACGGCAATGCCTCATACCCCCTCAGGTCCTCGTCCCTCTATCAATGAAATCCTCCTCCTCCACCGCTCCGCCACCGCGTCCATTGGTGGTTCCAGAAGGCAGAGTCCATGGTGGTGGACTCATGTCCCTCTTCCGCGGAAACTTGAATAACGCCGCCATCGACGGCATCTGAAGGTTTGTGACTCTGTACATGCTTTATTTAGTACCTTGGTATTTCATTGTGGGACATTGGTTGAACTTGAAGAAGATTGTAACTGTGTATAAATATTTCATCTTGTCTTTTCTTCATCAACAAGCTCGCGTTCTGCTCCTCTCCCTCCTATGGCGGGAACAGTTGAAGCCAATTCGGGTCTAGCCGCGGTGGGGCAGTTATCACAGCACCGGAACATCAATCTGATCTCCTTCACCGGTTCTTCTCCCTAGCTAACTTGATGGGTCATTCAGGAAGCAACTTCTTCAGGGCTCTTCTTATTCTTGGCTTGTTCAGCTGCGTCATCAATGACGATTTCAATCGACTTCTGATCCGGCTGCTCCTCTGATTGTAAAGATGTTGTTGAGGAGGTCTTGGGCGTGGCCGGAGCTAGCTGGTTCAGTCTCTTCAGCTCCTCCTTCCCTTTACCCCACAGCACTATGTACAGTCCTGCCACTATCAGCACCCCCCCAAGCACGCTACAATCCAATCCAACCACCACAAGGTCAGCTCAAAATCCCAACAACGATGTAAGATTTTTGTTCCTGGTACAATGACAATGTACAAACCTCCCAACATTGAGCTTCTCCTCCAGGAGCAAGGACGAAGCTAGAGCCACCAGAACCAGCATCAGCGGATTGAAGACCGACACGAAAAGCGGCCCTCGCATTCTCACGCACCAGGCTATCACGCTGACCATCATTCCAGAAACTACCGTACCCTGCAACCATCAAAACCCACAACTTGAGTCATATTCAACATCATCATCATGTGTCACAGTCTATTCAATGTCATACCGCGTAGACGACTGTCGCGAGTCCGATGTCGAGTCCCAGCCGCCACTGGCTCCAGTCCTGCTCCGTGCACAGCGCAAACACCGTGGCTTGCGCGGCGGCCATGACGCTTAAAAGAGCTGTGCACGAGTACTGGCAAGGATAACTCTCACTCATTTTCGTCTGGAACAAACAAAAATCACACCGAGCGTCAACCATGTTGTCCCAGAGGGTTTGTCACCGGAGGATCGAGAACATTCCGAACCTGGATGATCAACCAGAGTCCGTACGACACGCAACTCAAGCCACCCAGAGCCGCGCCCAGAACATGGTTACTAGAATGATGCGGTGGGGACGAGGAATCTTCCCCTCTCCCAATCATCTTCATCAAATCGACATGTGTCTTCCAAATTTCAAAATCCACCCCTCTGTAGAAAGTCAGTGTCATCGCTCCCAGGATCCCCAGACCCGTTCCGATGATCTTCAGCTTCCCTGGCACAGTCCTCAGCCCCACTCTCTCCATCCTGAGATTCAGACATCAGTTACAACGCTTGTCGGGTCAGAGAAAACATGTCTAAAAGATGTACCTGAAAATGACGGCTAGAATGAACGTGGCGGCCGGAGCAAGATTGCCGATTGCCGAGGCAAATGTGGCAGATGTTAGAACCAGACATCCCAGGTACAAAAGCTGGTTCAATGTCCCACTGCACACAGACCCTCCACCTCATCAGCCACCATTCATTTCGCTCGACAGAAAAATCAAACACTTACCCAAATAAGCCACAGAGAAAGCCTTGGAGCAGAATCATGGGCGTCAACTTGGGCCTGCTCTTCCTGCATGCAACCCAAAATCATCATCTCCGAAACTCATAGACCCTGAGCTGCTACTGAAGCTTGTTACCGTTCCAGAACGATGGCGATGGGGAGGATGAAGGCGGTGGCGAACATGAACCTGTAAGCGATCAAAACCTTCAAGCTCATTCCATGCTTCACGGCCAGCTTCACCAGCACATTCACTCCGGCGAAAGATATCTGCACCATCACCATCAGCATCGCCGGCTTCAATCCCTGCATCACAGCTTCCTTCCTGTTACACAAAACTCACACTCTAAATCCCTCCCATCAAAGCTTGTGTATTTATAGATAGGAACGCATTCAAGACCAGCGTGACAAATATGTTGACGAAGTTGGTGAACAAATTTTGTATTATTTCGTCCGTTTTTCTTTCATTTCATTACTGCTTCTTAACACGTTTCGATCCCATTAGGCGGAATCGGATTACAGTGTCCGCTTGTCCTCGGACATGCATACATAAACATAAGCCATATCAAAACATCTCCCCCATTTAAATTCTACAAATGTTTTATCTTCCCTCCACCAAACGGGTACGTCGGTTCAGATCGTGTACGTGACTCTGATACCATGTAAATTTGCTAGATATACTGAACCATTCATGTGATTCAAAAAGTTTAAACTTAATAGTTACGGGTTCTGTAATCCAATATATCATAACAAAAAAAAATAGGTTTTGGAATTTGAATCAGACATGGTCGCACCAGTCACGAGATTCTAGACTATTGAATTTATACAACACCGAAATTTGGGAGCTCGCGAAGAAAGCATGCATTGGCACACGACACTGAATTTATTTACTTGGTTACTGAATTTATTATGTGTTAGATATCTACCGGAAGGTAAAATATCTACAAGGTTCTTCTAGAAGAATCATTGGACCGGAAATATTTAGGAAGATGACAAAGCTAACCTGAACTCTCTGGCAATAGCTACCGTACGTGTGCTTCTGTTGTAATTTATATATTACATTTATAAGAGTAAGATAGTGTTGGGCCTCAAGGCCCAATTTAGAATGTGGCGAGGCCCACATTTGGCCCAAAATAGGAATGTGGTGAGGCCCATATTGGGCCCAATACGCGGAAGCAAATCAGCAGTCGGAGATTCGTAAGATTGTCAGAGTCAAGACGCTTTGAGAAGTCCGACGCTTTCGATCTCAAACCCTAAGGTGAGATTGTGATTCTCTTCTTCTCGCTTGAATTCGATGTGGTTATGCAGTTTTGTTTTTGTTAGTGATTTGATCGGTTTGTTCTACATGAGATTTGAGTTTTGGTGGTGTTGAAATCATGAATTGTCGTGTGATTCGTGCTGATTAGGTTTTTTGAGGGTTGAGATGAGTGGAGAACATGATGCCTGATAAAAAGGAACTTTTTTTAAATATTCAATTTATATTGATGAGTGTGTGTTTAGTTAGATTTTCAAGCTCTGCTAATTTGGGTGATGGCATTTTATTGCAGACAAGGCCGGGAGAGCTAGCTGTTGGGGTTTTTGCCATGTGAGTATTCTGTTTTGCTGTATCATCATTTAAATAGTTGTCTCTTTGTTACCTAGAATGTATTGGGAGTTTAGGATTGTACATAGTACTAGTAGTAGAAGCATTAGTACTATTTTGTTAACTGAAGGAGCGTGGAAATGAATGTGATGCACCTTGAGAACTTGGTATAAAGAGTCTTGAACAAGTTACTTCTTAAAATTGAATCAGTTCTGCAGGGTCATAGGGGTTTTATTTGGTTGGGTAAAAAAGTATTTGTCTCGGATTTTGATCCAGTCACGTATTGGTCAATATATGTTTATTATATGCAATGTAGGGCGGATGATGAAGTTAGTGACCCAAAGAAGTACCTTGAGGAGGGTTGCATGGCGAAGTGTGTGAAGCCACTACGTGCTTATCAGGTTCTGGTTGATTCAATGATCCTGAATCTACTCTCGCTTGCCATAACCTATTATTTATTTTTCCAGCTGGTAAAAAACTTAGGTCTAATAAGTGACTTTTGTTAACCATTTACAGGCATGCGTCAAGAGGATTGAGAGTGATGAATCTGGACATAAGCACTGCACAGGACAATATTTTGACTACTGGTCATGCATTGACAAAAGTGTAAGTTTGCTTCTCATACCACGATGTGCGCTTTCATCCTTTTATATTTGAATTATGAGATCCTTGCTGAGCACTTTCACTCTGGCATTCAGGTTGCGCCGATGCTTTTTGCCAAGTTGAAATGATGCGGGCAGATAAAGAGTTTTGATATTATAAAACATTGGAAGAAGAACAATAGTTCGGATTGGATCCTGCTCACTGAATTAGTGATGCTTGTATTTGTCTTCAGATTTTTTTTACTAGTTGTCTTAAAATAAGTTCAATGTTACAACTCCTGTGTTTCTGAAACATCTTTTTACATATTTCATTGAAATGATATTGTACATGAGTACAAACTCTATGTCAGTTATCCAACAGTCAGACATAGTATATGTCTGATAAGATATTGCTGGAAACTTTCCAGCTGACAATGGGCTTGGGTTTTGCATGCTGATATCCACAATGGAGAGATTGGTCTGAAACAAAATTGGTCTACTGATTGGACATCTATCTGCTGGTTTTATGCACCATACAGGACAAAACAAAATATTTTCGCATACAGGGTGCTGCTGGTTCATTTTCAAGAAGGCTTTAGTAGCTCCCACCCATTACTTGGCTCCTGCACATCTATGACCAGAAGCAGCAGCAGGCATCACTGCCTCTGACTGTTGTAGCAGTCATGGCCAAGTATTAAACCGATTCAGGTTCCCACATGCAATCCACATTGTCACCCTGCATTATAAACAGCGCCTTGTATTAGTATGTAATTTTATGTCGTGCTGGTGTGAATATCCTTCTATGTCAAGACCTAAACACCAGCAGAAGATGAAATCGATAAAATCTCTTCAATATTTAATATCACAAGAATAAAGACTAGTTTAGAGACGAAATAAATTTGTGTGGAAAAAACATAAGAGAGCTAAACAAATACACAATTTAAATTCTCATTTGGATGTGAACACTCAAGGCTTAACATCATTCCTTGTGATGAATCCATCGTAATAAATGCATCTTTAAAAATAATCTGTCGCAATACATAAGGAAGATTTTAGGAAGGAGCAGCACCTGCCAAACGGTCAGTCCTTGAGGCTAAAAAGAAAGGGAGGTGATCAAAACACCATTTTCATTCAAACGTCGTCGTTTTGATGAAAAAAAAAAAATGAAACAAGGAACTCGGAATCCTAGAAAGGAAGATTCCAAATATTGTGAACAAAATACCATTCCGTTAGGAGATATCAAGACATGTATAAGGTAAAACATTTCCATCAAATATAAGTACAGATGAACCTATTCGCCATCAATGCTAGAAGATAAGATTTATTGCCAAAAATTGGTCTAAATTATGCTTTTTCTTTCCAGTGACAAATCAAATGATCATATGCATTCTACTCATCTTATCGTAAACACTCATCCCCAGCCAGAACAAATTTACTTATTACAATACTTTCATAAGAATAAATGAGGCCAACTAAAACTAGTAACTTATATGAGCTATAAACTAAAACTAGTAAAAAGAACCGACCATCAAAAAGAAACCCATTACATTCAGGGATTTATACCAGATACCCACATGGATAATCCCTTAAAACCAAACAATCAGCTACACCATCTCCGAATCCAAGGTCACCCACTCAGCTGACCTACTAATGAGCATCAAATGGATACCTAAAAAGTCAACAGGTGTAGGTCACTTACCTTATGTAGATAATACCCCTAAATCAAACAAAGAGCTAAGCCATCAGAAGCCTCTTCACTGCTTTATTCGCAACTCCTAAGTAACTGAAGGCAATCAGCCTACACAGTCTTCTCATGGTCTTTCAGAGGTCTATTCCTTGAGTTCGTTCATACATATCATAAATAATAGACTACAGATGGTCATAGAATAAAAAAAACTTTATCCTACAAGTAACCTAGAGAGGACAAATCTGAGCCGAACTGATCCCGTTCTCACTGTATCATAACATACAAAATCAACCACGCATCCTTATCTACACCTTCCATTTATGTTTAAGGCCTTCTATTCTGTTATTCAATCAACAAAATTGGCATCATTAACTTCAGTCCCTAATATGTGAGTATTGGGTATGCGCCAGCAAATTCAAAGGGTTTTCAAAATAATATACGAGACTGAAAGAAAATAAGTAAGGAAAGGACAAAATAATAAGTAAATGAAAGATTAGAAATTTAAGTATTACCTTCTTAAACTTGGTTTTTTGACGATCCATTTGCACCCAGAGAAACTGGCAGAGCAAGGATGCATGAGTCAGGAATTTTTCTTGATTCAGTAGAGCTGTGGAGAACGATCGCAGTAGATGAAGTCTCAGTCTCATAAGTGCTCTTATCATACAAATATGTGTATTTGCAGGCTGCCAATTCTATCATTCTTGATCTTTTTCTAGTGTATTTAAACATATACTGATCAGGTCTGCCATCAACAATGGATATACATTTCCTTCTAACATAAGTGAATTTCAATTCAGGCTTTGGCAGATCTAACTCCTTCCATGAGAAAGATTCGGAATCCATACTGTTGTTTGAACAACTTCCTTGCCCTTCTTTCAGGACCCCTTTTGCCCTCTCATCCTTAGAGTCAAATCCCTTGTTAACAGCTGCATTGATGCCTCCCCCACTAACATAATTTCTTTGTCCGAAAGCAGAAGTCTTGACTGATGAAACATTTCTGCCAGCCCGTTTATTCACTCTCTTCACATGACTAGAACTCAACAACCGTGAATTCCTTGAGACTCTTGGAGAGCTATTCATAACCCGGTGCAACTGAAATGCCAACTCAGCATCATCAACTCCTTTTCTCTTTCGACCCAACTCACCACGAGAGCTTTCTTTTCCGACACCAGCCTGCACTGCCAGAGCTTTACATAAAGACTTCTCTCTGTCTATGAACGCCATATGAGGCTTTGCAACCAACTGAGCCCTTTTCTCCACTGGATAATCTACATCTTTCTCACCACCTCTCATCAACCTCTTCCCATTACCGAGAAAGTTGTTATCAATCCTCCTTCTCCCACCATGAACATTGCGCAATTTCTGAACTTTACTAGGTAACCAGCAATCCACACAAATAGATGAACTTCTCCAGTCAAAATAACTCCATGGTGCAAATTCACAAAACTTAGACACACAGTCCCAATGAACACTGCAACAGCACTCACCACACTTGAACCTCTCCTGTCCAGCCACCTCACCCAAACAGTAAGTACACAACTCCCCACGCACAGACCGCTTGTCACATCTTCCACACAAAAGAACAATTCGCCACTCGCTTTTCAAAATCCGAAGCCTATCCTGACCATTACTACTAGTATTGATTCTAAACCCACAGCTCTGACATTCTATAAGATTCGGCATTTCCCTCGTTTTCTTCGACATCGGAGGCAATCCAGCCCGACTGACGATTCTCCTCCTCGTACCATTCTCCTCCGCAATTTCAAAATTAGCATAAGAAATCGGTGGATCGAAACGATGAAATCCTTCAGTCGGAGGGTCCGGCATGATCAATTCGATATAGAATTAGCGCAAAATTGAAGATAAATCGATCAATTGGGTTGCGATCGTTCCGATGATCTCTAGGGTTTTGGAAATCGACGAATTGGGGATTTTGATACTCAGGGTTTCCGTTACACAAAACCTTTGAATAAAAAGAAAAGCCCAGTTCTGAGGCTCATCGGCCCACTGCGTCCCATCTGTCGGCCAGGCCCACCTCGTCAATGAAGCTGTCCCAAATACTATATGAACATGTTTGTTGAGATTATATGCATGAGGAAGATAGTGTCGGGGCTTACTTGGACTTCAAGAGTCAAAGGAAGATCTCTCAGGATAAAGCTTTGTGGCTTTGTAGATCGATTTTGGGGTAGGTTAGGAACCATTGATGGAATGGTTGCTTGAAGGTTGATGTTCATCAATGACTTGTTGTATATAATCTAATCAATACCCAGTTGATGTTTTTAAGCCTAGAAAAGTATCTCGAGTCTCGACCAACCATACCCATTTAGGGAGGATGGTATTGCATACACACTCCAAGTAGCCAGAAAAGGCACCAGTTGGACCATCATGCTATCCATTTATAGATAGTTTATTACATATGGACTCTCTCTCTCTCTCTCTCTCTCTCTCTCTCTCTCTCTCTCTCTCTCTCTCTCTCTCTCTCTCTCTCTCTCTGCGTGGTCCATAGCCTAACCCACTTATTTAAATTTAACCATGTGTGCTTCTAACCCTGCGTGTTGATCTCAGCATGACAAATCTACAGTGTGCAAGTAATTAGTTAGTGCACTAAACCACTTGATTCGATGATCGTGTGGAGCATCCAATCAGCATTAGACATGCACACACAGTTTGGGATTTCACAGTGATGAAAAAAGTTGGAGGTCGGAGGTTTTTAGTGTAGAGTCAGAACACATGTGGTCATGCTGACGTCATGCGTGATGAGGCGGAATTTAATCATCTCTCGTGTTGGATTATAATAGAGAAAGGATAGAAGGAAGAAGAAGCAGCAGGTAAGATAGCCGCCATGATGTGCTGCTGCTGGTCTGAAACTCCATAATAATAATAAAAAAAGGATAGAAGTGAAGTGTTTTGTGATGTTTAATCGATTGCACCATCTCTGTCACGTCATCTTTACTCAACTTAAACCCTACTAGCATCTACATTATTATATATATATATATCTATACTTGCCTCTCATCTCTCTCTATAACTAACTCTATGGATGTTCAACTTTTTAGATACTACTAGGGCTCTGTATGGGAGATAATAATAGCAGCAATGGTGATGGTGGCGGAAGCTGCGGCGGACTGCCACCAGGGTTCAGATTCTACCCGTCGGACGAGGAGCTGGTGGTTCATTTCCTGCGTCGCAAGGCGTCCCTTCTCCCATGTCATCCAGATGTCATCCCTGATCTGGAGCTGCATCCTTATGATCCATGGCAGCTCAGAGGTATGCAAATGTGTGTAAGTTGATTGTTTTGGGTGGTTTGATTTATGAGTGCAGAATCTGATGTACAGGAAAGGCATTGGAGGAGGGAAATCAGTGGTATTTCTTCAGCCGGAAGCAGCCAGGGAGCCGCTGCCGGAGATCGGAAAACGGATACTGGAAGAAAATACAGCATAGTGATGATGAAACGCAGCTGATTTTCAGCAAGCAGAGACTTATTGGATTGAAGAGACAGTATGCGTTTTACATAGGCGAGTCCCCATCTGGAGTCGAGACCAACTGGTTCATGGATGAGTACTGTCTCGCATCGGACAGATGTTCAACGTCCTCCAAGCGTAGAGGGCACCCTAAAACGGTAAGGCAACAAGAACATAGTAAGACACTAGCTACAACATGCATGTTTCTAGGTAGCTTTGATATGCTGATGATAAGGTTGTTTGATTCAGGAGCATAACAAGTGGGTTGTGTGTAGAGTGTATGAGCAAGGGTTGGATGGTGGTGGAGGGGCTGAGCTGTCGTGCCTTGACGAGGTGTTCTTGTCACTAGAAGATGAGCTTGATGACATAAGTTATCCAAGCTAGGTATAGAGTTTCCATACAAGCATGCAAATGCAGCACTAATGTTTGGAATATACATGATGGAAGTTGAGAGATGGAGTTAGTGGTGTCAGTGCCTCTCTCTCTCTCTCTCTCTCTCTCTCTCTCTCTCTCTCTCTCTCTCTCTCTCTCTCTCTCTCTCTCTCTCTCTCTCTCTCTCTCTCTCTCTCTCTCTCTCTCAATGTTATATGTGTTATTACATTTCATGATAAGGGTTCATGTCAACCCAAGGATCCCCACCACATATTGTCAACTGCTCACAAATTGTGAGATGAGTGGAACCCTAAAGGACTCGCTCTAGATGCATCTCTGACCAACCTTTCTATAGATGCAATGAAATATGATGATGATGACGCAGTTTGGGGTTGTGGGTTTGAGAAAGTGTACTTGTAGTTGGCTTGTGTCCCAAACAAAAAACCCTTTCCACCAGCAGGTGCTTGCTTATAGAAGCATTAGGTCATCTATGACGCAAGCGCTTCTTTAATTTTGAAGCGGAAAAGTTTGTTTACCAAATTTAGCACAAATAGTAAAAATAGGAGGTGGTGCAGGATGTGTGCCTCTCAATCTTGTTCCATGTTTTGAGGTCAAACACAACCATCCTAAAACGTCTCAGATATAAAATTTCAAAGACAAAGATAGAGAGAATGAAGGAGAGCGACACAACCACAAGAAAAACATAGAACAAGAGAATTCAATGAGAGTGATGATGAAGATGATGATTTTGAACACCATCAACAATCTCTGATCTCTCTCTCTTTCATTGTCTTCTCTGTTGATCGTGGAAATCCATTTGGCCGCGAGAAGAACAGAATCGCAGACCCTTTTACAGAAAGTTGCGATCTTTGAATCAACACATTATTTGTTTCTTGTTCCAAAAATGCCGAGCAAGCTGAAGAAGGCCATAGGAGCAGTGAAGGACAACACCAGCATTGGTCTGGCCAAGGTCGGGAGCAGCACCTCTGTCTCGGACCTGGAGGTGGCTGTCGTGAAAGCCACCAGACATGTGGAATACCCAGCTGAAGAAAAGCACATCCGTGAGATCCTGTCGCTCACATCCTACTCCAGAGCCTACGTCAGCACCTGCGTCAGCATCATCGCTCGCAGGCTGAACAAGACTCGCAACTGGACCGTGGCGCTCAAGACCCTGATGCTCATTCACAGGCTCCTGTCTGAAGGAGACCCTAGCTACGAGCCTGAGATCTTCTTCGCGACCAGGCGAGGTACGAGGTTGCTGAACATGTCGGATTTTCGAGATAACTCGCAGTCGAGTTCATGGGATTTTTCAGCTTTTGTGAGGACATACGCTTTGTATTTGGATGAAAAGCTGGAGTTCAGAATGCAGGGGAGAAGAGGGAAGAGGAGTGCCTTTGTGGCCGAGGAAGAGGAGGATTTGAGGGACAACCGGCACAGCCCGGGCCGCGGCAAGGACAACAATCATCATCATCATCACAATCACCATGACCGGCAGGTTGCGGTTAGAGCCACGCCAGTGCGCGAGATGAAAGCTGATCAGCTCTTCTCCAGAGCTCAACATCTCCAGCAGCTCCTAGAGAGAGTCCTGGCGTGTCGGCCGACAGGTAAGATCGTCGCAAATTTCCAACCTCGTATACAACAAATATGTTGATGCGTGGAACTGGGTTTTCAGGGGCAGCGAAGGTGAACAGATTGGTGATAGTGGCTCTGTACCCGATTGTGAAGGAGAGCTTTCAGGTGTACTATGAGATGACAGAGATAATGTCGATCATGATTGACCAGTTCATGGAAATGCAAGTGTCGGACTGTGTGAAAGTGCACGACATCTTTGCCAGAATCTCTAAGCAATTCGAGGAGCTTGATGGGATCTACGGCTGGTGCAAGACTGTGGGCATTGCCAGATCCTCCGAGTATCCGGAGGTGGAGAAGATTTCACAGAAGAAGCTTGATGTGATGGATGAGTTCATAAGGGAAAAGTCTACCATGGGGGTGAGGAGGGAGGAGGCGGATCATGAAGAGCGGGAGGAGTTGGTGGTGAAGAAGGAGGAGGAGGAGACTGTGCAGGCGGAGGAAGAGGTGGAGGACATTGATAGGATTAAGGCTCTGCCGCCTCCGCCGCAGCTGGAGGAATTTGAGGAGGAGGAGGAGGTGGATGAGAGTAAAAGCCTTGCTGTGGTGCAGCAAGAAGCTGATCTTCTGGACTTGGGCGCGGACGCGCCCACCACAGAGCAGCACGCAGACTCTCTTGCACTAGCCTTGTTTGATGGGCTGCCGAAGACGAACCCTGAGGGTTCCTCAGCCCCGGCGTGGCAGGCATTCGGCACGGACGAGAACTGGGAGGAGGCTTTGGTCCAAACCGCTAGCCATTTATCGAACCAGACGGTGTCGCTAGCGGGAGGTTTTGACATGCTGTTACTAGATGGCATGTATCAGCAGCAAGCCATAAAGTCAGCGACACTGGGAGCTGGAGCAACTGGAAGTGCGAGTAGTGTGGCTATTGGGTCAGCTGGGAAGCCAGCCATGCTAGCGTTGCCAGCCCCGCCAGGGAGTGGCTCTGGTGCGCCGCAATCGGCTTGTGTGGACCCATTTGCAGCTTCCTTGGTGGTGCCTCCGCCTGCATATGTGCAGATGTCTGAGATGGAGAAGAAACAGAAGCTGCTGATGGATGAACAGTTAATGTGGCAACAATATGGTAGAGATCAAATGCAAGGACATGTTGCTTATCACAAAGTACAGCCTGCTCATCAGATTCCCTACAACACAGGAAACTATCAACACAGATTCTAATCTTTTTCTCCTGTTTCAGTTTTGGAGATACTAAAATGACATGGAACATTAAAAAAAAAAAACATGTTATTTTTTATTCGAAAGGTAACACATTTTGGCTCACTGGATTACAATTACTTTTTGTGTTACCTTTAATTTGCTGTAGGCAAAACATTTGACATGTCATCAAGGATCAGCTTCTCTGTGCTTCATGACTCCTAGAGTCATGCCAACACAAACCAGAGTCTCCAGTGATTTAGAGCTATTCATAAGAAGATCCGTGTCCATGTCAATTGCATCCTGCAGCGTATGATGTACCAGTGAAATGTCAGTTACAAAGATGAATTAACTCCGGGTTTGAATATAGCATTTTTTTACCTGTTCGAAGACGCAGACAACTGTGCTTCCACCAAATGAGAAATATCCAAACTGTAATGTGAAAATAAATGTTGATCATATGTTATATTAGAACCGGATGTTTACTGTTGACAGAAAAACAAACAAAATTTAGTGATGTGCTCATTTTGTTCACCTCATCTCCCTTCTTAACATAGTCGCCTTTTTCCTTTACGAAAGTGATGCTGCCGACCATGGTTGCTCCAATGGCAACAAATGCTACCTGCATTTGTTTTGCATTCAGAATCTCTACTAGAGATCATAGCTAGCTAATATAACTTAGTTTGCTCATTAGAGTTCGAATCATAAAATTCAGTGTTGAATTTGGATTAACATAGAGAAGGGTTCCAACTATCAAACCTTTCCAAAATGCTCAGTTGAAATAATAGATACAGTCCTCTTGTTCTCAGTGAAAACATTGCAGTACTTACTATTCACCGCGATAGGATTAACCTGACCAAGAGAAATTAGTATAATAGTTTTAGAAGTTGAATCATAAACCTTCCATATCATTATAAATGAATGTGTATGCATAACATAAATCATACTGTGTACAAACATCCAGGAATATGCACAGACTGCTCCACAACTCCAGAAACTGGAACATGGAAGCGGTGATAATCCTGTGGCAGTACGAAAAAAACATAATGTGAATATAAGTTTGTGTTCCTTATTAACTGATTCAGCATTTCAAAGTTAATATGCTACCTGTGGTGCCAGTCGGAAAATCACAAGAGTCCCATTATCAAAGGGGCTACAATCAATATCGTTGCCCAAAAGACCTTGGATCGAGAACTTTCGACCCTAAAACAAGTAGAAAAGTCTATAAGAAATTACAAAACATAAAATATGATGTTTACTTTCTCCCCACAATTTCAGTAGAGTTGATTACCTTTATCCAGAAGCGAGTGCTATCTTCAACTGATTTAAATGCCATAAGACGGCAGTCAGCGCCACAAACAGCGACATCCTCACGTTCTAAGCAGGCAATGGGTCTGGCGTCGGGTTTGAGTTCACGGATGAAAAAATCATTGAATGTCTGCATGCAAAAATTTAAGACAATTTTACATAGATTTCGGTCGCACAAACTGTGTATTCATTCAAACTCATGTAAAAATAATATTAACCTTGGCAATCATAAATGTATAACACTTAATTCAGGGTGTGTTTCTTAAATCATACAAAAGAAGTATCCAACTACCTTGAAATGATCCATCGGATGCTTCACTTCAGACATATTGATTTGATCCTGCATGAGTATTGTTGTTGTGTAAGAGGGACAAACTTGTCATGGTATAAACCATTTTATGCAGAATTCACACCCAGTGCAGATAATAAAGGTAGAACAGGAAAAACAAACATTGAACTGGACAAAATAATTTGACAGTCTCATCGTATATGTAGCTAGCAAACAAAATATTCTGTCAGAAAACTGCCATGCCTTGAAAAATTTAATGAACTTTGGTATGTCATTGACAGATTCCGGTGTACTCATCTGGCGGCCTTGCTTTTCAGATAGGCTCTGCAACACTTCTTTCGCCCCTGCAACCAAATAGATCACACAAATCATTGTTCTGTCCTGACACCTATAGCTTCAGAAATTATTCCCTTCAGATTTTTCACTTGCTCGTAAAAGAGAAAACAATTTAAATACAAACAGTTAAGCCAAACCTTTGTCCAGCATGCCAAGGCCTACTTTTGATTGATAAATGGCCCTCATTGCTAGCATAATTTTCTTATCAATTAACTCTTCGACTATCCTCTTGGATTTTCTATCAAAAACCTGTGGTATCAAGATGCATAAAAGCACAAACTAAAATCAAGAGTGCAATATGACAATGTTATATATCATTAAGTGAGTACAACTAATCGATAATCCTACACAACTATCCACCAAAAAAAGTATATAAAGAGAACATAAAGCAAATGATGGCTCAAACAAGATCAGCGGTAAGGAAAAAGATTCACCAGAATATGGGATGCATTTGACCCACAGTTTAAACCATAGTCGTACGATGAAAAGTGAGCCCATTCACTTAATTTAAACATCCACCTACACAAGTACACATGCAATTACAAACATATTCATATTTCATTTATAGGATTTACTGAAACATGTTGTCATGAAATGTGAAATTCCTTTTAAGTTACTCATGCAAGTCATGAAGTTCTCACCCGTAGGCTGCCTGTTTATCAGTCAAGAACCCACCAGTCATTATCTGGTTTCCAGTTCCTTCTCCGAAACACAGAGTGAGATGAATCATATTGTTTAGCTTATCGGACGCATGAAGTATTTCACCACAAACAGGGCAACGGTTGATGAGCGGTTCCCTGAAGCATAATGATAAGGAAGTAAGTGCTATATTAACTTTTAGTGCAATAAGACCGAAAATTCACCTGTAAGAAAACTTTCATAAGGAAACCTCAATAAGGGAAGTAGAATGCTTGCGGGAAGCATGATAACCTAAACTACATAATCCTTACATTTCATTTTGACTGGCAAGTAATGCGGCCAACTCGTCTACAGTAACTACTCCATCCCCATTCTCATCCGCAGTTTTAAAAAGCTCTTCTTTCTGAAGAAAATAGTAATAACAGAACCTGTTCTTAATTAATTGATAGTTTGTATATCCTGGTAGGACCATTGAAGACGGGAGACCCAAAAAAAAGAATAGGTGAAGGTCGAACCCTCCCAGCAGCCAATTGATTGCCAAATGCGTCAACCAGTTCAGAAAATTCAGAAAATGAAAGCAATCCATCTCCATTATCATCCTACATGCAGAAAGATAAGTAAGAGATAAAACAATGATCGCAAATCGGTTTCAAGATCATGCAAACTGCTTCCGTTATACCTTCATTTCAAGTAGAACAGTTGAAGTCAAGGAGAAAAATAAGACTGAAGGCTCAAATGTGCAGCACATTTTGTAAGAAACTGCTAACTAATAATTATGGGGAGTACTGAAGCATACCATTATTGATAAGATGCGCTTTGCAAAGTACTTCTCAGTCTCAATAGGATCCTATCATTGTCGTCAGCTGTTATATTTGCTTGCAGTTGTATACAGGCAATTGTGTAAACTGCAAATAGTGTGAAACTGAAGTATCAAGTCACTGTACCTCTATGGCTAGTGAGATGTTTATATTTCCAACCACTACATTAGATGAAGGATCTAACAGTTCAACACATTCAGATTCGAAAGTTGATTCCTGCAACATACGGACATATCAGCATGAGCTCAATTTCAATCTCAAGATTGCCTTCATGAACCACAATGACACACAACATCAACTTACGCGGACAAGAAATTCAAGTAGATCAATTTCACAATATCCGATGAGATTATTCTTGCAAAGCCTGTTAGTCTGCATCACAGAGAGAAAACAGAAGAAGTTACCACACCATAACAATCAAGTACTATCAACATACCAAGATATCAACTATTGTGGCTATCTGATTGTTTACTCACAGGAGCAAAGAAGGACCAAAACTGATGAATGAATTTCAGAAACTCGCATGTATAACAAGGTACCTCATAAACAGAAATCCTGGCAACATGAGGTCCATTTTTTTCCAGTAAAAGTTTCTTTTCCTGTAAAATAAAGCAAATTAGAAACACCAAACATTTCAGTAAAACATAGCACAAGCGAAAGCCCTAGTTAACCGCACTCACAGAATTCCAGACAGGTTTGCTTGTGCTGCAAAATAAACAAAAAATAATAATCAAAATGAGGTCATTTCTACTACCAGTTGAGGACAAATTGAACTCTTCATCTCCCAATCATCAGCAAATGTTTCAAACTTTTTCAGAAAATGAGTACAGAAAATAGTAATTTGAACTCAACTGATCAGAAACGTCAGTTCTGAAAGTCTGCTGGCCGAGAGTTATGCAAGAAAGCCACTTATCCTTGAACTTCATCTCCGCCTAGGTCGACAAATTTACAAAATCACAGCTTCAGGTAAAGCCCTAATACTCATAATCCGTGATTCAAAACATATGAAAACTTCAGAAATAGGCAATAAAGCATATGCGCAGTGCTCACACTAAGAATCGAAATGAGCGCGATTCCAGCAAAATCATCATCAGACGACAGACGCCTCTCCTCCGATCCGCCGCCATTACTCTTCCGGTGAGACGATCCGCCTGTGCGTCCGTGTAAATGGCGGCTCATCCGCCGTCTGAACTTTATGCGGAAAGAATCCGAAGCCGAAGCTGAGCCGGCAGCGTCTTTGGCGACGACGCCTGGAGAAGAGGGCTTCGAGTTCGCGTGTCCCATTGGCTCAAATTCCTTCCTCCGATCAGTCAACCGTCTCCTCCAGCTTCGTTCCTTCTCAAGAAGAGGATGAAGAAGGCAGCGAGCTAGCCGAAGATGAACGCGCTTTTCCGGAATTGGCCGATGGAGCTGACCACTTGCACTGGTCGTCATAAATATTTTATTAATAAAAATTGGTCAACGCCGGAACTCTCTGACTAGTCTTAGAATACGATGCTGCTTGGTTGCAGGAGCATCTCATTCTCATTCTTATCCAGATTCCTATACTTGCTTATGACAGCAGTGCTGACGTGGACTCCACCAACTTCCAAGTCTCAGCCGCCGCATTATAAACTGAACCTGATGATTCGTTGCAGGTGCATTCACGAAAATGAAACCCTAGCAAGCACATGGAACCTGGCCCTGCTGCAAAAGGGTTTGATAATGGAGAGATTTATTCATGCTTTACTGTTCTTCATCAGCCAGAAACATTGCATTGCCACTTGGTGCTGATCAAAATGAGACAGCAGACGTTCCGAGCAGAAATGATTAGATATTTTGATTTATAATAGATTTATGAATGATGACGGTGTAATACAAGATATGCTACCATCTAAATATCTCACTTTTTGGCTTGCATGTTTTTGTTATAAATATCTCACGCTCCTGCCCCCAGTCATCACTCAACCTCTACCATCAACACTTGCTCCGGCAGCAGCTTTAGATCAGGTTTTGAGTAGCAGCAGAGGTTGATGGGTTTAAGAGGCGTGATTAGGGTTTTGGAGGGAGCGAAGCCGGCCATGCTGATGGTGGTTGTGCAGACATTGTATGCCGGAGTGAATGTGTTTTACAAGCTGGCTGCAAATGATGGGATGAATCTTAGGATTCTTGTGGCTTACAGACTGCTCTTTGCTGCTGCTATCATGGTTCCACTGGCCCTCATTTTTGAAAGCAGGTTCGCACATGTTACTATTTGTCTGTCTGATGATTTAGGGTTTGTTATGAAACCTGAAACTATGCGGATTGAATTGCAGGGAGAGTGTCCCGAGGATCACATGGATGATCATGTTCCAAACATTTCTCAGTGGGCTATTTGGGTGAGCAGGATACATATATCTATGTTATGTTGTTGTGTAACTGAATGTTCTGATGATATAAAATATGGGTGCAGAGGAGCCATGTATCAGAACATGTACATAGGAAGCTTGGCCTTAACTTCAGCCACATTTGTCTCGGCCATGGCCAACCTAGTTCCGGCCATCACATTCGTGTTAGCGGTCAGTTTCCGGCTGGAGAAGTTAGGGTTGGGGAACGTAGGAGGAAAAGCCAAGGTGGTGGGCACAGTTGTAGGAATATGTGGAGCAATGGTGCTCACATTTTACAAAGGGGTGGAGGTCAACTTATGGTCAACCAACGTTGACCTCATGCATGATGGAAGTAGTTCTAGCAGGCATGGCGGCCTGCACCATAACCAGGGGTTGGGTGCCGTCTTGGCCTTGGGCTGCTGCTTCTCTTTCGCCATGTGGTTGATCATACAAGCTAAGCTGAGCAAGAGATACCCTTATCCTTACTCGAGCACAGCTTTAATGAGCTTGATGGCGTCAGCCCAGAGTGTGGCCTACGCAGTTTGCAGTGAGAATAAGGACTTGAGCCAGTGGAGGGTTGGCTGGGACATAAGGCTTCTCACAGTTGCATTTTCTGTAAGATCAGATTTGTTGTAACACCTTTGAAAATCGATGAATTCAAACTGACTGTGGTTGTAGGGGATCATGGGTTCTGGGGTGGCGGTGGCTCTAATAGCCTGGTGCGTCCGGTTAAAGGGACCGCTGTTCGTGTCGGTGTTCAACCCGCTGATGCTGATACTGGTTGCAGTTGCAGGCTCGTTGGTGCTGGATGAAAGACTTCATCTAGGAAGGTGAATGAATCAACTGATGATATTAATCTCTTGTAGCTCAATCGATATAACTTGATAAAATAACAAGTTAAATCTGATGTTGTCGCTCGCAGCATTTTAGGATCGATGCTTATAGTGTCGGGGCTGTACAGTGTGCTGTGGGGAAAAGGGAAGGAAGCAGAAGCAATGGCTAAACCAGTTAAAGTGGAGCCTGTGGAGATCATAGTGGTTGAAAGGTGTCTGCAAGGAGGAAAAAGAGAAGATGGAGGTGGTGGCTAACTAGCATTGTCTTCGGCTTTTGGATAGTTGACATATGACAAGACAGCACTTCCTTTAATCAAAGTATCAAACTATGCAAAGCATTATATATATATAACCAATCACATTGACAAGAAGAATCCACTCTTCCAAATTTGAAGAGACAGCATCGAGTTCTCGAAAAACCTAGATTAGGGTTTTTGGTGCCACTCTCCCTTTTACAAGGCCGATTTAACGTTGGGCGAGGATGAACAACCTCGGCGTCAACAACATCTGCCTGCAAATCTGTGAATTTCGATACGATGCGGTCGGATCTCTACAATTAGTTTTTTAGTGGCGAGCGACGTGCTTCGCTAGCTGCACACTGCTATCCTTCCTTTACAAATGCACACTCATGATACGTTACCTGCTGCTTCTAAAATTAACTAACGGATGACTCGTAAATGGACTCTATCTTCAAGTTCTCTCCTTATCCTTACCCCTACCAATTTGAGCTCATGGCCTCCATGATAGATGGCTCTCGGCATATGTTTTATTTCTTATTCGGTTCATAGGAAAAATGATATCTACCACTCCATTGAACTTGTTCTTCGCAGGGGACGCAGTGATCTTTGCTTTTCTTCCACTGGGATAATGTTCTCAATGAGCTGCAGCCAAAATAATGAAACCCAGGGATCATTTAAAGATATGTTGTGAGAAAACAATAGTACAAGATTATAAACTACAAAAGCTAGCTTTCCTTTTGAAATTCTTGAATGTTTATTTGATTTTATCTGTCATCAGTTGAGTTTTTTAGTGCTAGTATTCTACATCAGCAAACAATAGACACCCTTGGACACACGGCTTGCAAGATCACACAGTAGCAACTTACATGTCGACAATTCATTAAGTGCAGGCCCACTAAAAGACATCATATAAACTAAATTACCATCCCACATGTCATGTAAACCCTTATTATGGACCAAAAAGTTTGCTATACAAACTAAAAGAAAACCTTTATAATCAAGCAATGTGATATGCTATCATGATATAACGTTCCAAGTTTGAATCAGTGTTCTTAGCAATTTCGGTAATAATCAGTGATGAAGCAATTGACAAAACCCTGTACTGTGAATCTATGAGGGAACAACAATGCATAAATGCACTAGTTATCACCTACTACATTCGCCTGACAAGAAAAGCATTGACAACAGAAACATTCAATAAACACGTACCCATTGTCGCAAGCGATATCTTTCTTCGGCCTGTGTGTAAAATTAATTCCAAGTTAATGTCAAGCCTTCCAAGTGATAAACAAATCTTGATAAGAGATACTGAGTATGCAATATAACAGTATCAAAGGACACCATTATCTAACGTATTATGACCAGATACTATAAAGTAACAGTGCATAATCCAACAGTTAAATCAGCTGGAATTTCACTTCATCAACCACATTCTCATGCGGCACAGACCATAAAGGGTAATTTCACTACAGGTCTAATATGGAAGATTATTCAACACAATTGCAGCTTGTAAATAAGCCCAACAGAAGATATAACATTGCAAAACCAGAAAACCACAACAGATGCACCGTTAAGCAGCACAAACACCCGACTCATCAACAACAAAATTATACCTCCTCCCTCAGGAGCTCTGCCCTCTCCTCTTCCAAATTTAACACCTGCTGCTCGAGCTCATTTGTGTATTGCTGTGAACAAAACAAAATCCAATTTGAGAACATCTGATCAACCATGAATAATAAATAAAAAACTACATTAACTAAACTTCACACATATTTCAATTTTAAGGATCCACAATGTTGATCTAACCAGAGAATCTCTAAGGAATCACAGACCTGCTTTCTTTCTCTGGACCTTGCGGCAGATTCCCTGTTCTTGATCATCCTCCTCTGCTTCTGCTGGGTAGCCTTATCTACAACAGGTTCCTGCTGCGGTTTCCTCTTCCCTCTCACCCCTCCCACCACCCTCCCATTAATCACATTTCCAATCACCAAGTCCGACTCCTCAACCACACCCTGCCCCGCCGTCAAACCATTATGACTCGGCTGAAACTGATTCAACATCGCCGATGGCGATTCAACACCATCAAACACACCCAGACTAACCCCAGCCCCAGCCCCAAACCTAACAACCTCATCATTTACACCGTCCGTCGGCGTCTTGCTCAAATACTCCTCCAACGTCATCCCCGCCCCACCACCCCCGATCTGCCCCCTCCCCGCCACCATTTCCTTCCACACATCATTCGCTGTCGTCGTCATCATCTTGTTCGCATAGCCACCAGCTTCTCCATTCCCAAACACGACGTCGGGCGATAGGTCGTCGACATAGATGTTCTTGAGAATGTCGTCCATTGTGACTGAAGGTAGGTTTTTGGAGGTTTCCATTTGGTGGCCGCCGGGAATTGAGATTGTAGAAAAGGAGGCAGATTGTGACGGAGGCGGAGGAACAGGACGATCCGAATTCGTCGACGATGACATCACTCTCGACGATGCCATCACAACAACCTCTTGCTGATCACTTCGAATTTCTAGGGTTTCCAAACCACTCCAGTTTGTTACTTTTTTTTTCTCTCTCCAGCAGAATCGTCAGCAAATTTCAGATTATTAATTTTCTCTTTTCCGTTTAATTTTATTTATTTTTAATTAAATTAATATTCAAAACTTTTTATAATATTTTAATGGGCTTTTGCACATATAAAATCATTTCGAGCCGGCCCAAATTTTAAAAAGCGATGGGCTGGATCAATTAATCTCACAATTACATTTCAGTCCTCTAATTATAACTCAAACCCACAAGTTACGCCCTACGCAATATTCAATGTACAAAAACGACGCCGGATTAGGTTTGTATAAATTAACATTCAGCCAACTAAGTTTGAGATATTATCAATTGATTGGTCTGCATTTAGCAAGCGAATGTAAAAAGACATGACGTGTGAAATTTTTTAATATTACCACGTAGTTCACTTCTTGAGGCGGCACGTGGCACCCACAATGAACGTTCTAGTTTGTTCGTGGTCCCCACATCGTCTCGCTCGGCTAATTGCCATCCAATCATATTTTAGATAATACAAACCAAACGACGTCGGATCACATTTTAGATAATTCTAGGATGCGTCACGCATACTCAACTACGAATCTCAGAATTAAAAATAAATTTAATTAAAATTATGTTTTTCTTTACTTTAGAAGAAGAAGAAGAAGGCAAAGCAAAGACGATATGCGACGACGATCTCTCTAAGTCTCATCCATCTTCTCCGATTCCATCATCCTCCTCTCAGCGGCTCCTCGATCCGATCGACGGTCTCAGGTACCAAAGCTCCCCACCTGCCTCAATTTCTGTGCTTGCTTGACAGAGCACGACTCTCTCGCATTGTCTTACGCTTTCTTTTGCGGTTGGTGAGTTTGAGAATCGAAGCCCAGTGCGGTTTCATTGTCAATTTTTGGGTTGATTAGGTTTTTGGTTGGTGCGGTTGGGTAAAGTTTCCGTCTTTAGAAGATTAGGTTAGTTTTTGTGTTAGCAAGCTCCTCCCTTATCCAGTTTATCATCCAATTTGTTGAGATGAGATTTTTGCTTTAATTTTGGGTTTTGTAGTTTTTAAATGTTTTGAGTAGATGAAGGTGGCTTGTTGGTGGTTCTCTGTAAATTTTAAATGAGGTTTGGGATCTCAGATCAGTGTTGTGAGGTCACAAGCATGTGGTGATGATTGTTGGAGGATGAGGATGAGAATCTCAACTGTCATTTCACGTGATTGTTGGGTGGTGCACGTTATTAGGATTAGGCTGGCAATTGAAGCTGTTTTATAGGTCTAATTCTGAATCAGGGCTGGAGTGTGTGTGTCTGTGTTGCAGTTGATTCGATCTTTGGTTGATTGTGTGCAGAAGTTTAGAGTAGTGAGTTCTTCAGCTTCCTGAAAGGTGAGGAGCTTTGTTTTAGGTCTGAAGTGGTTGGAGCTTGGTTTATCTGTGGAATGCTTGAGTTATGTAATTGTCTAGATTTTGGTTGATCGTCTTGCTGGATCATGAGTTATGCTGGATTTATTCTAGTTTGATCATCTTGGATCACCTTTGATGAGATTGATTCGCTGAAGACAGTGTTGCACTGTGTTCTGCGAGAGGCGATTGTGATGATCGTGGTGTTTGAATGACTAATAATTGATTTCTGCTGCGACTTTTGGTGCATTTGTTGATTAGAGAATTGGGTTCCTATTGTTGGGCCTGCGCTGAAATCAAAAAACACCATGTGTCTTGGTCTCTCCTGTAGGTGCTCAGCAGCTCCTTAATTGCTTGATTATCTTTGTGGTGCTTTTTTCATGAGATCGTCGATCCTGAGTGAAGTTTCTAGATATGTTCTGGTATCTTGGGAGAACAACATGTGATTAACCGGTTAATTGTGGAAGTTGTTACTGTTTATTTTGCTTCTGAAAAAATCAATATTGTCAATATAGGTCGTTGTGATTCAGCATTTTAATCACATAACTCATTGTGACTCTTGCAGGTCTTTTATTTGAAATGGCAAAGGGATGCAGAGGAAGACGCAGGGGTGCATCTCGCCAGGTCAGATATGCTCCATATCTCTTACCCAACTGTAGCTTGCATCCTTCTGATGGTATTTGTGCAAAGAAATTCCCCAATGCCCCGGCGAATGACTGGGAGGATGCAACATGTTCCGTGTGCATGGAATGCCCCCACAACGCCGTACTCCTCCTTTGTTCCTCCCATGACAAGGGCTGCCGCCCATACATGTGTGGCACAAGCCTCCGCTTCTCCAACTGCCTTGACCAGTACAAGAAGGCTTACACCAAGGTTTCATCAATGGACGACGAAGAACCTTCTGAGAAAAGTGAAATGACGGCGCTTGCCTGCCCTCTGTGTCGTGGCCAGGTGAAGGGCTGGGTTGTGGTGGAATCCGCGCGTAAGCATCTCAATTCCAAGAAGAGAAGCTGCATGCAGGATGGATGTTCATTCACCGGAACCTACAAGGAGTTGCGCAGGCATGTAAGATCTGAGCACCCTTCTGCCTGTCCACGAGAAGTTGATCCAGCAGTGGAACAGAAATGGAGACATCTGGAGCTGGAGCGGGAGCATGATGACGTCATCAGCACAATAAGGTCATCAATGCCTGGGGCTGTTGTCTTCGGAGACTATGTTATCGAAGGGAATGAGTATGATTCTGAGTCAGAGGACGAGGAGGAGCGTGACAGAAACAGGATCGATAATGGCGGATTTGAGATTGGATTTGATAGGGGTAATATGTTCAACATGTTACTGTTCTTACATGCTATCAGCCCAAATAGCAACCCTGGGAACCACAGGAGGCTGATTAGGGGGAGCAGCCTAATGTCCGAGCCAGGCGCCATGGATGTTCTGAACTTGAGTGATCAAGAAGCTGAGATTGATGATCATGCCGTTCTGGGAGTCCCCAATGGCGGTATGGCTACCACAGCGGATGATGACCAACTCGGCCGTAGAAGCAGACGCTGAGGTTGAAAATACATGTGGGTAAATACGTTTAGGAAGTTAGGCGTCAGTGTAGAAAACCAAAAAAGAAGAGGCCAAGCGTAGGCTCCGCCAGACTATGCTTGAATCATTTGGCTTTGATTTCATCGCTCATTCATCTCGCCGGTCAGGGCCCGAAGGCGCCTCCAAAAAAAAAAAAAAAAAACAGGGTACGAGGCGGATCCATCCATCTCTTTCCATTCTCTAATTTGACAAAAAAAAACCTGTTGTAATTTTATGTTTCTTTTTGAACAATTCCCCACTTGTTTATCTTGTACACAAGTAAAGCCAAGATTAGTCTGTTTCATTCCAAAAATAAAGTTGAGAACAAATTGGTGCATTGCATAGGCTACAAGCAAAGTTGTAAATAAGAATACGGGTCTTGTTTGCTATGGCAAATCTTGTTCCAGCAATGGCTCGTTTCAAAATTATATAGCTTACAGGTCGATTTCTATGACCGAAATTCACCTTAGCTTCATTAAGGTTGTAAATGAGAATCCACTGAATGTGATTCACACAACATACTGCCACTGTGACAAGGAAACTAAAAATGAAACTGAGCCATGATTCATAGGATGACATCTTTCTAAGAAGACTCGATGTCTGAACGGTCCGTTGGTTCCTTGTAAAGTTCAAAGTCTTCAGGGCTCCATCTGCATACTAAATGTAGTTTAAACGTGGCCATCTTGACCCCTAACAAACGCTGCAATATAAGATGGATTTCAGAGACTTCTTGGTATTACTTTTTGATTTGAGGTAAGTGAAAAGCAAGAGGAAAGACCAACCAATATGCGAGATGCCTCTGGCGACACAGGTTTGCCTTCTTCACAAACGACATAATCTGCTACAAGCTCGACAACCCCTGAAAGAGTATATGCACTTTAGAGAAGGCATCAGACTATAACTTGTTGAGAGTATTAAGATCGAGTAGCTTACCTTTGCTCAGTTTGACAGGCATCCCTTGCTTCCGCAGAAATGGTTCCATCTCATGAGTAAATTGCTCAAGAGGACCCTCTTTTAATTCTACCTACAAATTTAAGAAAATCTTGGATTTGATACTTATGCAGCGCTTAAAAATATTGCGAGCTTTGTACACAACACATTCTCAAACGAACCTTTTCAGTGGCAATGCTTCCAGTTCTAGCAAAATCACTCTCTTCATATTCATTAAATAATCTGTAAACGAACACCACATTAGGGCACATTATCAAGCACTGGAAAATATAGAAGACCAGACAATTGCACTGGCCGAATGAGAGCAATGATGAATGTTTATTAACTTTTCAACATCTTCTTTGGGCATATTGGTAAAAACAAGCCCAGCATCCCCATGTAGAAGCTGCAAGTGACATATGTGTCAACCGTTAAATCAAAACACCGCACATCAAGCATCATTGCCAAAAACCACAGTAAAACTCATCAAACTATTCACTGCGGTGCGAAAAAAGAACAATCATACAATACAAATATAGCGATCTTACCTTTGACACATTATATATCCCCGGTCTTATCTCATCAGAATCTGACCGTCCAAGTGCTACTTGCATGACTTTATTCGACCCTAGGAAAAACCTACAACAAGAATCCACCCAACTCGCACATGTTAATCTGCATCTAAAAACAGCAGCAAAAACACAATAATCACAATGTGACGAACCGGCTCGTTGCCTTGAGCTGCTCCCTAAACTCCTTGAACTTGAGATTCCTCATGTTCTCAAACGTGAACACATAAGCCGAATTATATTTCTCAGCCGCTTCTCTAATAGTGTTCACAATAACTTCTTTATGCTCTCTGCCCTTCTTCTTCGTCTTAGACAGAGTAACTACAAAGCACACATCCAGCTCAAACTATCAACCACAAATCCAAATCAACTGGATAAATCACATACTTGAGCCACAATACTTAAACCCCTTAACATCAATATTGCCAAATAGATGACATAAATCAAATCTTTATCACAAAATTCCTCCTGCAACAAATTTCCGGCAGCCAAAAAGAACCAAAATCCAATCTAAAACGTAAAACAAAACATCCTGAACGTGGCGATTCCTAGGTCTAAAAGATCTTATAGCTACCATCGGGCCTGTTTCATACATACAAAATATCCGTGAAAAACGCATAAGAAGACGCAACAGAAGATCTTCCATACCTGCACGGTCTCTTTTCGACTTCGGCATTTTTCGACCTCTGAGCTCAAACAATAAGCTTAAATCGGCGGCGGCGGCAGCAACGTTCTTGTTCTCTCTCCGCCTCTGAGAAACAAACCTTTCTTTCGAAAGCTTCCTTATAAACGTATACCGGCCCTTTTACTGGATCCGGCCCTCGGGCCGAAGCCCAAAACCCGACCCGACCCGGCCCAACTATTTTCTATGTAATAAAATTATATTTAAAACAAAAACCCTCCACGTTTAATACATCACCTGTGCTTGATATGTGATAATATGTATTGAATTACTGTAAAAATAAATACGAAGGACAAAAAAAAAAACCTAAGCAGATGTTTTTTTCTTTCATGAGACGAGTCATGTGTTGCATTTTTTGGGATCTTCATGTGTTGTCCGCGTCTCTAAATAGAATCTCATATCATAACAAAAATTGTCTCAGGTGTATATAAGGAGGGACTCTAAATGAGCTTCTTCTTTTGGAAGTAAGTCTTCAAGTGCCATAGTTGCAAAGCTGAAACTCCAATGCATATGCCCAAGGACATTAAGCTGAACCATGCGACTCTTGAATTAGTTTTCTCACTTAATGTCCTCATTTCTTCTTCTCTGCAAATATAAAAGAGACAATAAAACAGTTTAGACGAAACGCTATGAATTCTAGAGCGCGTTTAGACAAACTGTTTAAAAAATGAATTCAGGTATCTTTAGGAAGTACCTGCTCTTGAGATATAGAAGGTTCCCATGGATGTCGTCCACTGCTTCTTCGAGTTTCTTGAGCTCGAGCTCAACACCCTAATGCACAAGTAAGAATTCAGTAGTGGGTAAGATTTTTACATGTATCAAGAACGAATACTAGTGCATAAGAGCTGCATATTCACCACAGTAACTCAAGGATTCCGAAAAGTGCAGACAATGACATGTGAAAGATTTGGTAACGTTCGCATAGTAAACAATGCCGTCAAGGCAGAGGAATTAGCCCAGTAAATTTGCTTATTTACCCTGTCCAAAACAATGCGAAGGCATGCCATGAATTCATAGATTTAAATGTCTTTCTCTCATGTAATATTTATATGCAGATTTTCATACAAAATGTTACGAGGGGATCGCATACATCGAGTCTCAATGAAAGAAAATCACATTTTCTCTAGACGTGCATGGGAAATATATGATGCGGGATTCGGATAAACCAAGATCATTCCTTAATTCAGATTGCACATATGCGAGGATAAAACTCAACAATATGCATGTGATAAACAATATCCAAAAGGCATTGTTGCGCCTACCTCAATTTTCTCTTTTTTTGCGACAGAATCCCAATCCTTAGTAGCAATTCCAGTTTTCCAGTCAAGAGAAACACTTATTTCTCCACCCTTAGACCCTTCGCCCAGAGCGACCCAAAAGCAGGCCGTGTAGGTTCCTTCCTCACTAGTTGTGAAGGCGAATTGGCCGTGGGTGACATTCTCTTGGTGGTAAAGGTCGGTCCCATATGGCGATGTCACCTATACGCAGAAATTTAAATCATTATCTGAACCACTTAAAATCTACAAATACACAACGAGCTATGCTCAATCATAGAACTAAGCCAAATCAAAAACCAGACATCCCCTTGGTGAAAATTTACAGGAATTCACGTAGCATGCCAACAACTCAATTCACTACAAAAACCAACAGTACAAAAATAGAAACAATCTTCATAAAGCAAGCCCTATTTTTGGTAAAAAATTTCTTCCGCAGAAATCCAATCTTTAACCTGAAGCAGAAAAAATCGTGAAGCGGCAACGGATTCTACCTTAACCGATATGGCCGGAGTCAGATGCGGCCGATCATTACTGAAGACGACGTAATCGGCCAACACGACGACGCTGTTCTGGATCTCTTCCGACACGCACTTCATCCCCGTCGCAGGTAAATACAACGATATAGCGTGACATGTCTGCAGCAGCAGCAGCAGCACCTGACACACCACGATTCTGTAAATCAACGCCTTCGCCATAGTCGTCGTTACTAAAATTGCGCCAGAGAACGTTCGAGAAGCTTCCGATCGGCGACAGGGATTTTAGATTCTCAGAAAATCTGTCGCTTCCTTTTCTCGCTCGTTAATTCATGTTTCTTGCCAATTTTGGAAACTGTGCTCAAGTCAACGGCCCGTTGACTTTTTCGGCCCAATTGTGACTGTCAGAAGAACAATAAGCCAATTCCACAAAAATGACTTAATTTACAACCAAAAAAAGACAGCAATCAAAATGTATAGCTTCAAAAAATCTGAGCATGTCACGACCGGGGGCTGATTTTTTTGCGCTGTGTGGAGCTGGGGCGGCCTAGCGCTGGAAACTCGTCGAGGCTGAGTTTCGACATAGAGGCTCCTCCTGCACTAGTCGGTGTTTGCTGGGGCTGAACAGGTGGCAGAGAGTTCCGGAATTGGGGGCTTGGTAGGGATTGAGACTTGGATGGGGAAGGGAACATTAGAGGCTTCAGTCCTTGTAGGTCTGGGTCATTCTTGTACCAAAGTGGCTGCTTGTTGCTGTCCATTTTGCGGAATGTAATTGATATTCTGCAGATGGTGAGAAGTTACAATTATAAAAACAAAAATCCGCAGCGCTGAATAAGGTTCTGAAGTAATGGTAAAATGAGAAGTACCTTTTTCCCCGCACGCTGGGAACACAGTGTTTAGCGACATCAGCTCCATTACCGTTGAGAATCAACACGGATCTGTACAATAATGTGATGATGAATTATGCGGCAAAGAAGAAAAACACAAGAACGGGCAAAGGTGAAGTAAAGAGTTTTCTACTACTTACCCTACAGGTAGAGGAATGGAGATAGGACCAGAGAACTCCCCAGGACTCAAGATCTTCAAATTGTGACCAAACACTATATTGGACTCGGTGACGAAGGAAACAGTGCAAAATGGCCGCAAAAAGTCATGGTGGTCAATATGCGGAGGGATGCAGTCTCCATCATCATATATGTTGACAATGCAACTGTTGGGAATACAAGTTGAAGGCAGAATGCGCCACCTCACCAGTCTCTTGATCATATTCTTGAGTAGAGGCGGCAGAGGATCAACTTCTTCATCCCTGATTATGCCTGGTGGGTTTCCGTCTCTGTCCTGCAACGCAATCTAGTAAGAATTCTCATAACGAATTGACATATAAAAGCAAAAATGGGCATTGCACTAGGAGCATCATGAATACCAGCGCATAGTTGTAACAACAGCCAAACTGGATAGTGGCACGTCCTTTCCCGCGCAACCACTTCTTTGGTTCAGAATAAGTTCGAGCTGAGATAGTAAACAGACGTGGCCAATCAGACTACAGCGGAAAAACACCATTCACAGATAAAATCACGTATGATGATCCACAACCGCAAGGTTGTGACGGGCAATGCAGACCTAATTTGTATCAACAGCCAACACTTAACCATGCACAATTGGTTGTGTAATAGACAAAAGCGGATACAACATGCCAATTACACGTACCAAGCAGCTGGTTTTGCTGACCCAGTTTCTGATAAGAAGTGACACAAGCAACAATCTTCTTCTGCTCCTCAGCATTAAAAACATCAGTGTAAAGCTCAATCCCTTCAACAAGATTGATCAGCCTCCCATCAATTCTCTCCCTGTGACAGAAATCCTTCCTCCTCCCAACTTTGGATAATCTAACCAGCTCTTTTTGCTCCTCCGACAATCCTTCCGGTCCAATCAGTTCCGAACTAAGACCATCAACTAATGTGACGTCCACGCCCGACCCCATATCTCCATTGCTGTTCCTATTGCTTTCCGCAGACACAGGAGACGATGGAGGAGTCACTTCCCCTAGCCCAGCCGAGTTTACTGATGGAGGAGTCAATTTAGATCTCCATGACACCCTCATTCCACCGCAGTTTGACGAATCTAAGACCTCATCAGATGATCCAGGAGAGATAATTGTAGAGCTTTTAGTAACAGTGTTTGTTGGAGATGACATCATCATCAGCTTCCCTACAATCCCACTCATCAACGAAATCACTCAGAATTCACAACCCAGCAGCTTAACCCTAATCAGATTATAAAAATGCAAAAGCTCAGGGAATTGTAAATTCATAACATCATCATCAACCTAATCTTAATCTTAAAGATAGAATCTTTATTCGAGAAACACAGACAACCGACTTTCAAATCCATCAAAACAATGGAAAATATCAGAGAGGACGAGAGATGATTGGCAACTGAATACTTACTCTTGGCAATATCGCGAACCCGGGACTCAATCCGGACACGACACTGTTCACAACAACCTTCGAACAGAACATCTCGAATCTCCTCGACGCTCAGTTTCTTGAGCAGACTCGCGACGTCATCTTGCGCTTCCGTCGCTGGGTCGGCCATTGCGAAATCAAATCTCCCACCTTCAACTCATTCTCCAGTGAAATTGGGTTTGAAAAAACTAGGGTTCGGGCTCGGAGGAGATATGATTTTTGTTCGGCGATACGGATTTCGACTCGATTAAGGTTTTTCTGTCTTAAAAGTCGGCTTTTTAAACTAGTGAGAAAACGGTGTCTTCCACTCGGACGAGTCCAAAACCTAATTGGGCCTCTAAGAAGCCTGACCAAGGTCAACGACAGAAACGAACCAAATCAATTGACCATACAATCATTTGTCACGCACAACTCTAACATACCAAACTTCATACCGATCTCCATTTGTATCATTGACGATGTCAATGCGCGCAGCCCAAATAGTTGTATTGCTTAAATGCTAACAAGTCAGTAGCAATAATCTTCAAAGATGTTCTGCTCCGTAACCTTTCATTATTGTTGCCTAATCAGCCTCCATCTTTTCTTGAAAGAGAACTTAACTCTTTTGAAACAGCATGCTGCTTGGATAGGATCTCAGCAATAAGTTGGCGACCAAATAAGTGCGAGTTCTTAAGAATCAAGTTTCTTGTCAAGGGATCAACTACATATCCTTGACCTGGCATCCACCGTAGCAACTGGAGAAGCAGTTCCTTCTTCTCAGGTTCTGAAATGTAACGAGATATTGCCTTACCAAACGCAGCCTGAAAAATGGAGAGAATACCTCTTCTCAGGAAACTCGGAAAAGTGCAAGATTATGAGAAAGCACATACAGATTGCCCACATAATATGAACGCCTAGGTAGAAGTGCCGCTTGTTCCGATATTGCAAATTAAATGACAAATATGAAATTCTAGCTACAACTAACTGCCATTAGGGAGGTAGTTTAATGTTGATGACATGATGATAAGGGTACATAGTTGCACACTAGTCCTGTACATGCTGTAGTATAACCAAAAACAAAAAGCAGTTATTAATCAACTGCTCTTGCAGGATACTGCATCCTAAGAGAATCGGGCGAGGAGCTCACCTTATCGACCTTATAGCCAGAACCATGGAGAGCCTTGAATACATCATTTATCAAGTTAATATTTCCCCACTTCATGAAAGCATTAGCAAACTTCTTCATTGCAGGCCGTTTAATCCATTTTGCATTGTCCTGTTCAATATATGTCTTACAGTTAGTTTTTGAGGATTTGTCAATCGTTTAGTACATACTACTTTACACACCTTGACCACCACATATGCATCTTTGAGTAAGTGGCCGTCTATGAGGATATGAAGAATACTCTCATGGTGGTTCTTGCACATTGTCCTTTTGCCATATCTTATGACGTTATACACGTTAAATGCTTCCATGTGTGCTTCAGTTTTACCAAGGCAAAACATCAATGAAGTGGCAAGTTCCTGCAGAAAAGCATGCTATAATTAATTATAGGTCACTTGCCAAATCATTCAAAAGTTGGTTTGATCGCAAAAGATTCATATGACCGTGTTTCATCCTATCTTAAAGATAAAATAATGAAAGGTTACTTGCCTCTGCAGGTTGATAGCCTTTACTGTGCATATCATTCATGGTCTGATAGGCAAGCATATACAACTTCTCCTTGATAAAGTATTTGATTAATATCTGGAAGGTATTATTATCAGGACTGATGGAAAATTCATCCATTTTCTTCATTGTCTGCATCACACCATCCATCTCACCAGCTCGGCAGTATGCACAAAGCATCGTGTTTAAGACAACCACATCAAACTTCTCAGAGGTCGCTTCAAAATCTGTGGCTAACTGCTTCGCCTCTTCCAAAAGCCCAGCTCTGCAGAATGCTGAAATCATAATGCTATACGCATAGCCATCTGAAAACGATATTTAGAGCCCATAAGAGTCAGTTTCACGTTGATTCAACTGAAAAGAAACAGAAAAGGAAAGAGGAGTTATAGTTCCATGTCACAGATCTTGTTCAGTACTTCATGTCTAGCATACTAATGAAAATTTTACTCTCTTGGAATAAAGCATCTGCTACTCTCTATTATGCTGTCAAATATTTTATTTCAGGCCACTTATTGATAGGGATATAAAACACAGAAAGATGTTGCATCAGAAAAAAGAAGTACCCGATCTTACTTGCTTCTCCTTCATGCGGATGAAAATGGATCTAGCTTCATTAACCTGTCCAGTCTTAGAGAGGCTATCCATCAGTAGACAATATGGCATCTAGACATTAAACAACAAGCACCAATCATTAGAGAACTTCGGAAAATCAGGAAGAGGCCTTAATCGCTAAAAATGTAAAATGATTAACCGAATAAAATCTAATTGTTGCGTTTAGGTGGCTTCATCTAGAGCTAGGCACTTAGAATTGAAAATACGTGCTAGAAACCTAGGTTTACCTCATCATCAGCGTAACCCAAATCTTCAAGTTCAGCTAGAAGTTCTTTTGCTTTTTGGAAGAGGCCGCCTCTCACATATACTTTAAGCAAAGTTGTAAGCATCACCTACAAGTTTTGACGAGGAATAGTCTCTCAGCTGCCATTTTACGATAAAAATGAAGGATCAAATTCAAACTACACGTAAATCTACTTGGTACAAAAAGGCATACATGTTAAGACAACTAAATTGGTTAAACCTTAGAAAACACTCATTCTATTCACATTTTGAATAATTTCATGTACTAAAAGAATTCCAGTGTGTTGGTGGTAAAACACATCCATATAACGAATAGATTCATCAATTTATGCTTTTTTTAAACAGCAGAAACCCCCGATCAATAGAAGTAAAATCATCACTGGTGGGCATCAATAAAACAAACCTTATTCGGTACTAACCCGGCAGATTTCATGTTTTGAACCAGCTCATCAGCCCTCTTGTAATCCCCTTCGAAAGAGTAAGCATTAAGTAAGGAACTGTAATGAAACACATTTGGAGAATGGCCTTCATCCTTCATCCGGTTGAAGTAGAAATCAGCTTCTCCGCGTCTATTATTTGAAGCACAAACTGCAAGTAATGTCCCATAAATTACACCGTCCATTACTATCTCTTTTTCTTGCAGCTCATGAACCAATTTCAATGCCTTGGTGTAGCCATCAGTTAGCTTCATGCAGCCCGAAAGAAGCTGAGACAGATTGCACATGAAATTAAAAAAATCACTGAAATAAAACATGAATAGCTCGAACCTAACAAGTCATTAAACCTACAAGTCTCAAACTAGAAAAAGGGCCTGACAACAAAAAAGTCAACGTACCGTACTATAGGTAACAACATCAGGTACTAATCCATCCAGCTTCATCTGTTCAAACAACTTAACACCATTCTCAAACGTGCCATTTCTGAACAGACAACTGAGAACTGAATTACACACAGCAGCATCAACCCTAGTTGACTTTTCAGGAATGCTATTGTATATTTCAACCGCCTTCGCTGCACTGAGGCTCCTCCCCATCAGCTTCATGTAACTACTATAAGACGCCACGTTTATCTTTCCACACTTCCTCATCCACTCAAACAGCTGCACACAAGCATAACCTCATAATCTAACTAAGCACAAATCAACCTAGCAAACAAGTCTCAGTAAAGTAAACTACTTTCACCGAAAACTATCAAATAATGAACAGACATGTCAGGAATGAAAAGCTTCACAAACTACCTACCATAGAAATGTCCTGCAATCTGTTCAGCTTCCCTAAATCCCTCAAAATTACATTTAAATCTTGCACCTTCAACATCTCTCCAAACCTGGTTTAAAAAACAAATTTAATCTCCAAAATCCTATAACACAACCTTTTCACCGTATAAGACTGAAAATTCAAGGATATAAGGAACAACCTTAGGAGAGCCGAATTCAAGTCTGAGGCTTTCTGGAATTCCATAATTGCAGCCTGCCTCTTGGCGTAGAACGATGTGTGCTGAATTGGAGATGAAGTAGAACCGCCTCTCGAAGAGCTTGGTTGTGTTCTTTTGACGGAGATGAATGGAGAGCTCTTGAACTTTCCGGTTGAAACGGAAGTTGGCGGTGGAAGTGAGGCCGGCGACGAGGCTGCCGAGCGGATGAAGGTGGAGCAAACGCAGGGAGACATCAACTCCATTGCTGCGAGTGTCGAACGAGAATGGAGCCTCGTGGAGACGAAGATGAAGATGTAATTGAACCGAGGGGTTTCGCTGTAATTGAACCGACTGGTTTGGAAGTTATAGTGAACCAATCGGTTTATTTTGAAATTTAATTTACAGAAGTATAATTTCGATTGTGCTAGTGCAGGGTGGTCGAAAGTCGAATGACGTTGTTTCATGTCACATGTTTCGCTTGTTGGGCCATATAAAACCGGCCCAAGTTCAACTTTACCTGCGGCTTAAGTTTGACTCACGTCTGCGGCCCGTTGACTTTCTAAGCGGGAAGAGGCAGATCTAGAGGGTGTTGTGAATTTCTTAATTTCAAAATTTCGAAGCAGAGCGACGAATTCGACGATGTCGAGTTTCGCGTACCCGAGGCTGTCTCGGAGAGATATAATTTCGATCCTCACCGAGGCGCAGATAGCATCGATTTCCGAAGCCGATCTGGTGCGGCCGAAGTCGGATTCCGTGATGGATATTTACTCGAAGCTGTTGATGTATCTCGACACGCTGCAGTAAGTGGTGCGAAACCCTAATTTTCAATTTTGGGGAAGAATTTGTTGATTTGTGTTTCGGAATTTTGGTTGAGGGTGTGGAGTGATTTCTTGTAGGGAGGACCATGGGCAAGTAGAGTTTGCGGCGCTGGAGCAGCTGGAGAATCCGGACAGGCATGTGGACTCGGTTAGGATAGTGAATTTGTGTAATAAGATTAAGGAGATGGTGGAGGCTATCAGATGCCCGATGAAGTTTACCCTGAAGGATTTGTTGAAGCCTGATGGGGAGCGGACTGAGTTCTTTGTCAGCTCGATTGTTAATTACTGTCTTCATAAGTAAGTATTCAGGTTCATTGGAAAATGTTTTTTCTGTAATTTTAATGGAATGTCTAGTATTGTGTAAATGGGCATTTGTAGTTTTGGGGAAGAACTTAACTAGTATAAGACGCAGAGTGCTTTAGGGGAATGAGGCCTTTTGACCATATTTGAAATGGAAAATGAATTCTTTTTGTTGAGGATTGAGGTTGTTTTATAAATTCGAAGGTACACTTATGGGTTTAAGTATATTTCTTATACTGTTCAGGGATACAAAAATGGATCAGTTGAAGCCAATAGTTGAGGAACTATCACTGCTGGATGAGCACGGAAAGGAGTTGGAAGACAGAATAGCCGAGGTTTGTTAATGTTTACAGAACCAATGTTTTATTTGCATTCACCAAATTTTGTTCATGTCATTCATGTATCTCTAATGCAGATTAATTCAGAAATTGAGAAGTGCAACGAATTCAAGGAAAAGGAATCTCCATTTGTTCGGGAGTTGGAGTCTCAGCTTCAAGAACTACGTCAAAACATATCTAGTCTTAATAATCACCAACTGTCGCTGAAAACTACTTACCTCAAAATGAAGGAAAAAGCTGCTGAAATGGATGAGAAGGTTATACAGTTTGTTGAAACATTTTATTAATACCTTTTTCCTCTTCGGTAAAATCATACAGAATTTGTAGCTCATATATGTCATTAATAAGATTTCTAGAACTAAAGAATGTCTGATCAGGGTAAATGGTGCAAGCCTTGCGATTCAAAGTTTATAATGTGACTGTCTTAGTAAATGTGTTCCATAAGAGATTTCCTTGAGCCATCCATTGCATTGTGTCAAAAATGTGCATACTATAATGAATAGCGTACGCTGAAATGAGCTTTCACATCTCATATTAGCATTATCGTGCATATCTGTACTGGTTAATGACATGATGTTTTTATTTATGTAGTTGTTTTGTATTTATCTTCTTGATATACCATAAAACTACTATCTACCTCTTGGTGTGATTTCATAAACTTACAACATGCTTCTCTTTGTCAATGTCATTACAGATATCGAGTGCTGAATTTTCCCTGGTTCAAAGTGTCCAAGAAAATGCAAATTTACGTGCCAAAATTGTTCAGTCACCAGATAAACTGCAGGTATTATCCGCACTCATATTTGATATGCTTCTTTATCCAAATAAACAATCCTTGCCTTATGGATTGGGCTCTAACTTTTATGGATTCCTGTCTACAGAAAGCTTTAGAAGACAAGAAACTTATTCTAGTTGACGCGAAGAATGCTGAACGGTCAGCAATGCAAACTTTCCATGAAAAGACAGCTGTTCTTGAGGTTTATACAAAGGTAATCCTTATATACTACAACTATGCTTGTATGTTCTGATATGGGAGTTTTGGTATTAGTTTCTCATGTTGATGGTTTTTGAATTCTTCTGATGCGCAGGCCAGCAAGAAAATGTCTAAACATTTGCCTCAGATGCAAGCCATACAAGAACAGGTTATTTTCAATCCTGTGTGATTTTTTCAACTATATACAATATCTTATGTCTTCGTGAAGCTTAATATTAAAGGCTTAGTTTGTTGTCTAGTGGTTCATGTTAGTTTGATGACCATCCATTCTTTCACATGATATGCGACCATTGTTATTGATTTCTAAAATATACATAGTACATTACTGTTTTCCAGAGTTGTTTATCATTAATAGAGCGGTCACTTGTCGGTGGCTTATTTAAGTCCCCAACATAAGTTTTTTGCCCAAACATGTACATTTAAGATCATCTTAAATTCAACAGCTGAGCTCTGCCAAATCTACTGAGAAAGATGTGAAAGCCCTGAGAATCAAGCTGGATGATGAAAGAGTTTTGGATAAGTCACTTGATGCAAAAGTTGTTGAAAGGCAAGGAAAAGGTAATTGTTAGTAGGTAGCCACACTTATTTATCTTTCAAAATTTAATTTATGATTCAAACATTAAAAAAATCATATTGCAGTGGAACAGCTGGATGCATCAAGAAAGCAACTTTTAAGGGAAAAGGACCTGAAGTGTGGAGATGCTAACAAAGATTTAAACAGATTGAAAATGGACGTAGAATCACGGAAACAGGATCTGTTAACAAGGCAAAAGAAGGTTGAGGCTGTAGTTGCGGAGGTATGATACAACATATAATAATGTTATATTTCTTATTCCCCCCGTTGTTTCTTATTTCTCCCTCAGCGATTCTATGTGTAAAGTGCATGTGTATCATTCCACTGTTTTGAATAGGTGGATGCAGTAACCTCAAAAACAAACACAGTGAAAACATCTGGAGCATCAAAGCAACATGAATTAATGCTCAAAGCTGAACAGATTGTGAAAATGGTGAGACTGTATTACACTTCCTGGTATAGTCGGTTCATTGCAATTGAACATTTTCAGTGGGCGAGCTTCTTTATAATCCTCACATATCTTATACACCTGTATCTATATATACTCGCACTCACATCTTATTGGCTGATATGAATACCTGATATCTCTTTTCTACAGTTTACCCAATACTCGACCTTGGTGAACTCTGCGCTACCCAAATGATGGTCCCAAATTACAGGCATCACAATCTTCTTCCAATCCTAAGACATGTCCATTCTCCAGGTACTATGAATCCTCTTAGCCTTCCACAACTACAACTTTTGCCAGCATCCTCGCACATTTGCTCATCTTGGATCTGGCAGGTATTGTCCGAGGTAGATCTAGCAGTATTATGTCCATGTGGTTAAGTACTGTTTGGTACGAGTTGTTTAATGTCCATGGTGCCGAAACATTAGACACATCTCATTAACAATAATGTGTATTAGGTAAAGTAGTACCAAACGTGGTCTTCATTGAGCATTTATGCTAGCTTGGTTGACTGGGCCAGTGGCCCAATAAGAGCAACCCATGGCCCACACCCATCTCGACCCAAAATATCTGATCGATAAAAACGTGGACGGAACGAAGATCAACTCCAATGCGTCAATTGTTGCCCAGCAAGCGAAGAACGAGAGCGCGAACGGTTAGATCCAAGCATCAAAATCGACAAGCAGTGAACAAGCCAGCGAGCAATCCGCTACTCCAACACCTCCGCGAATCGGCAATTCGTCACTCAGCGGAAGCTACTGCGAATTAATTGGCGATGATGATGGATGGAGAGGTCAATTTCGGCGCAGCCCTAGGATTGTAGCGGCTGAGCTGGGAAGAGAGTAGGAGGAAAGGGGGTTATGGATCCGGAACAGACGTTTATTAGGGTTCAGGAGCGATTCTCGCAGATTCTGACCCCGAGAGTTAGAGCTACTTTGGAGTATTTGTATTTGTGTGTCGCCATTGTTTTGTTTTGTGTTCTCGTTGTCATGCACGCTAATTATGTCCAGCAGGTATGATTTTGTGCTTTTGATGGGTGTTTTGTTGTTGTTGACTCATCAGAGGAAATTAACTATGGTTTGTATTCTGAATATGAAGCCTGGGTGTTCTAGTGAGCTATTTGAAGCTGGGTCTATGCAAGCGCAGCTTGTTCAAATAAAGGTAAATGGATTTGTGAATTGGGCTTTCCATTGATTAGTAGATTGCCTACCAAGTAGGAAATTGAGGTAAATATTGCTTTACTTGGTTGGACAGAGATAGAAGTTTCAGTTAAGTAATCTAAAGTAGATAATGACAGCATAGACTTTTTATTTTTTTTCAGATTACAAGTGATGGAATATGGTCACAAGATGACTACAGTTCCAGTGTTATAGAGAGTCCTGAAGGAGAAACTTTGGCAGGCATTTTGACAGTTTCAACTAGTGATGTAGATGCAAATTTATATGCAGCAAACTATCTGCTGAACTGGATTCGGTCCAATGTTAGAAGGAGCAAAATAGCATCAAAACTTTTGAAGACTGATAGTGAGCATCATGAAAATGTGCCTGATGGTACTGTCACCAGTCAAAGTCGCAGGTCAGCTGCTGAAAGTGTTGGCAGTAAAGATGGAGAAATTTTCTCCTCCAGTTTTGCATTGACAGCAAGAGAGTCCATAAAAGCGGCAATCAGGCACTTTGTTACTAAATGGTTCAGGCGCCTATCATTTCTTTGGAAACTTGTGAGAATCCTTCTGAAAGGATTTCAGAAGTTATGGGTAGGTAATTTAAAAGTTCCTTGAGTTATCCTGTATGTATATTCTTTCTAAAGCTGAACCTTTAGTGCAGAGTGTTGCAGGTATACAATTGCATTTTGACGTGCCTAAGTTGTTGCGCATTCTTCACCTGGACAAGCTTAGTAACTCAGCAGGTGAGTGTCTCAGTAGTAATGATGTCTCATAATAAATGTAGTTGGGCATAAAGAAGTGTAAGTTAATTTGGTGCTTTTCTTGGCTAAAATTTTGTCAGAGAAGCATAAATGATTGCCACCTTCGCCGGTGGTTAATAGGGTTATTCAATATTAGCATACTCTTGATACTGATACAAACTGAAATGGCCATGTACAGTATTACATGGATGGCTTAACCTTAGTGATGTAGACTATGTAGCAGATTAGGTTCAGTATCCTAGTCTGCCTCCTATACATGATGAAATTGCCATAATGATATTGTTCAATGCTACAAAGTTGCTTTAAAATTGAACACTACAAAATTCTTTGCTATTAATTTCCAAGTTCTCAATGCAGTGCGGTGGCTTGTGGCAAAAAGTAGATCATTCGAACCTACTTATCTTTACACTACAGAAAAGGTATAACGTGGTTGCACTACGTCCTCATAGCAGCTGTAGGTGGTCCTAGTTATCACTTGATACAAACGGCAATATGATTTGCCACCAGTTCTCGACAAATTGATAAATTATAGTTTTTTTGCAGGGGTATCTTTTGTTGTCTGAAGAAGCCAAATCCAAACACAATATTCGCACTGTTAATGTCAACATATCAGCATGGCACTCTTGTTTGGGAAACAGGTTTGACAATTTCACTTAAACTGATTAAAGATATGCATTAATATAAGTGTTATCTGTTTTAAAGGGTGTGACTGAGTCACTAATGTTCTCAGATGGCAGCAACTAGTTATCAACAGATTAGTTGGTTATGACACCATTTTGATGAACAGTCTGCTGAACTCACCAGGTCAAGGTAAAATTCCTGTTAATGCTTTTTTTTTTCTTTTCTTTTTTTGCATATGTGACATTTAAGACTACTGAGTGCATTTATTTGGATCTAAAATATGTGATTCTTTCCTCATAGATGGATTGACAAAACTTGTCATGAGCTTATGTCATTATGTCCTATGCTTGACCTATTCTCCTTTAACTCAAGCGTAGGGTATTTATTCAATTTCCAAACCAAAGAGATCTACAATCTTAGTTATATACATGAGCTACCAGAAGGCCCCATGCGATTTGGAGGTATGTTGACTTCTGTCTCCGGGCTCAGTTGTAACCTGTGTGATTAATTACTCATACAAAAATGATTTTCCTATGGACATTTTCATCTATTTGTTTTTACAAAAAAAGCAAAATATTTATTTAACCCCCCTCGCCAATGACAAGAAACTTTCAAGTAAGACTTGGAAGCAACTTACAAAATTGTATTGTTACCATGCAGATTACCTTGTTATCAAATGTGGTGTGCTTATGATGTCGCTATTTGTTTTCTTCACAACCACCATGTCAGTTTCATTTACATTGAGGGAGACTCAGACTCGCATGCTAAAATTCACAGGTAACCCTTGGCTAGTGCATATGAGATTTTTTTCGGGTATTCACATTAATGGCTCTTTCTTCTTCGTCTTGTTTTGTTTCCAAATTTGACACTTGTATTTGATTAATTTCAGTACAGCTTCAGCATCATGCACGCCACCGACTCCCAGTGTTCCAACTTATCTTTGTGCATGTGATTGAATCACTTGTCTTTGTTCCGGTACTTGTCTGTCTCTGTTTCGCTGATAACTTGCAGATTTGGTAAAATTTGAAGCTTGTTATTATGAAGCTGATCAGTTATTATTTGTTTCTGATCTCTACTCTTTTACGAACCAGAGTTTCTTCCATTGCTTTGAAGATTTTGTCTTTTGCTTGCAGATCATGATTGGCATCTTGTTCTTTTTGTTCGAGTTTTATGACGATCAACTATTAGCTTTCATGGTTTTGATCCTAGTCTGGCTGTGTGAGCTGTTCACACTGATAAGGTATCTCTATATGCTATCTTATAGACCTATCAATAGTAATTTAACATCTTGATCCTCATTACTGTGCCTGTATATATATATCGTGGCTTGCAGCGTCCGTACACCAATATCAATGAAGTTCTTTCCTCGCTTCTTTCTGCTCTATTTTTTGGTCTTTCACATCTATTTCTTCTCTTATGCATATGGTAAGTGGTAACTATATCTCTCCCTCCCTTTGTTTTACCTTTCTTTCCGGCTTAGTATTTCTCTCTCACTCACTGGTAAATATATGTGTAGGATTTTCATATCTGGCTCTCTCGACGACGGCCGCATTCATGCAACACTTGATATTATACTTCTGGAATCGGTTTGAGGTGGTATTTTAATGGGCAAGCTTCTTGATATTTATCGATGAGTCTGAATCATTTAGCCAATTACTGCTCTGTCTAGGTTCCAGCCCTTCAGAGATTCATGCAAAATCGACGATCTCAGCTTCAGCAGCCTCCTGATTTCCACATCACCTCCTCCACCATCCTGGCATCCACCTTACACATCACCAGGCTCAATAACAGGAATCAGACGGCAGCCAACCCCGCGTTAGATGCTTTGTCAAACAACACTACAGACCAAAACAACCTCGTAGGTCAGCCGGGACACGGCCCCAATCCTCCCCCCAACTTGAACTCTTTCAGCTCCATGCTTCTCTGGATTCTTGGCGGTGCTTCCACCGAAAGCCTCAACTCCCTCTTCTCCATGTTTCGCGACATCAATGCCCGAGACCAAGGACCGCCGCTGCTCGACAATGAGCAAACAAGTTTGGCCCCAACGCAGCCCGGTTAGTCTGCTTTAAGGCAGTGGGTCCCTCCCCCACCCCCAGAATGTGACACCCTCATATAAATTGATATTAAAGGACAGCTAGTTTCAGGACCTAATTAACAATAATGCGTGTTCCTCTTTTTTTCTTCACTTTCGTTTTCGTACCCTTTAATCATTATCTTGACACGTAAGCAAACCCACACTGTAGCGCAAGATGACGACACGTGGCATACATCTAATCCTTCTATGTAACATGTTTAGAACATGGACGCTTTCCTCGTCCGAATACGACGTACCATTGTCACAAGCACCGATGGCGTGTTCGTATGAAATTGTTGAATGAAGGGTAGTTTCGTAAATAAGACAACTCGTAGGGGTGTTTCGACGTCGTAGCCTCAACCGACCTACTGGGCAACGTATACAACGAGTTTTTAAGCCGAACAAAAAATGCACGCAATCAAACACGCCCTCAACCTAATCCTCTCTCTCTTCATCTTGTTTCTCTCTCTATAAATCGCATTTCGAAACGAAACCAAAACCCCTTGCAACTTTTCCGTTACGGAAACAGCTCCGGGAATCGTCGCGACGCACCGCTTCCCGATCGCCTCTCCTCTGTGTATAATTTCTCCAATTGGCGTGCATCGGATTGGTGTTGTGGCGATTGCGGATTTCTGAAGGTGCGTTGTTGTTGTTTTTGTCGCGTCAATTGCTATCGTCTGCGTGGTAAACATCGGCGATCGCTGCGGTTGAATTTTATTGTTGTTGAGATGGCGGCTGGAGTCGATTCATCGGAGGCGGAGCGGGTTTCCGGAATCGCGTTGGAATTTCCGGTGAGTGATGTTGCTTCGCCGTCGTCGCCTTCGAGTCCGATGCCTCAGCGCCTGCGCGAGAGGCTGTTGGAGTGGAAGATTCCTTGTTCGACTGCGGAAGATATTGAAGCCAAGCTACGCGAGGCGGATCTTCGTCGACAGGTTTGTTGTAGATATGTGGTTTAATCTCTTTCTTCATTTGATGAATCTGATTTTGTGGAGCATGTGTGTTTTGATGCTATCGATGAGTTTATTATCAGTCGTATTTTCCTATGTAAAACTCTAGTAATTATTTGACTAAGATTGTGGCGTTAATGGATTTGATTTTGTGTGGATGCAATCAATCAGTATATAATCAGTTTGATTTTTTGATGTTTAACTCTAGTAGATGCGTTTTTAAGGTTTCTGAGATCACGATTTTGATTTTGTGGAGCTCGTGTTTGAAATGTTTACAGAGTTTATAATTAGTTCGATTTGTTGATATGAAAGTCCAGTAGAGGTCTGTGTAAAGTTGAGTGATGAAATTGATTCTGTGGAGTATGCATGTTTTGATACGATAACAGAGTCCGTCAATTGGATTTTCTGATGCAAAATTCCAGTAGATGTTGTGTGAGAGGTAATTGTGAATTGTTTTAAGTTATCATTGATTATAGTCTGTTACCGCTGTTTCAGAAATTCTATGAGAAGTTGTCGTCCAAGGCTCGGACAAAGCCTAGAAGTCCTGTGCGACCTCTGTCTCAAGAAGAAGAGCTCAGTAAGCGCCTTAAATTGAAGCTCCAGTTAGCGGAGCAGAAAAGGTAAACACAATCTAGATTAGGATTCATGTTTAGAATATTGGGATCATATTTTGTGGCTAGTAATTCTGGTAATGGAGTAACCAGCTAAAGCTACACTGCTAGTTGGGACTTGGGAATACCATATATATGGGTGAATGGGTTATAAGCAGCTCTTTATGTCCTACACAGCCATATGTATGTCTGTTCCATGTCTGTTTACGAACTTTATTGACATTCCAAATGCTAATTCTTATTTCAAAGAGAGCTAGAACAAATTTTCTTGACAGTACAAACTGATGGTTTAATGCTGGTCCGTGAAACAGGTTGAGCAAGTTAGAGGAATCACAGCTGCGTCTAGCTAAGTTGGATGAGCTGCGCCAAGCAGCCAAGACCGAGGTTGAGATGCGTTATGAGAAAGAGCGCATGGAACTCGTCTCTAAGGTCGAGGCACGGGTACAGCAAGCTGAGGAAAACAGATTGCTTATTCTCAAAGCTTATAAACAGCGAAGGGCAACACTGAAAGAAAGGGCCTCACAGCAAATGTTGCGTAGGATGACTCGAGAAATAAAGTATAGGGAACATGTGAAGGCGGCAATTAATCAAAAGCGAGCAGCAGCTGAGATGAAACGGTTGGAATTGCTTGAGGCGGAAATGAAACGTGCAAGGGCTAGAGTGTTGCAGGTTCGGCGGGTAGCCAAGTCTGTGTATCACCAACGGGAGATTCAGAAGAAAATATTGGAAAACAGATTGGAAGATAAACTGCAACGGGTATGTATGCCTATTATGTGCATGGTGTGCATTTGTTTAGATGGTTTGACATTTCTTCACATTATTGGCGTCTGCGCTTTTCTGTCAATAGGCAAAGAGATTGCGGGCAGAATACTTGAGGTTGAGAGGAAGGGTGCCGTATTCTATTTTGAGTAGTTGGAACCAGACACAGGACCAGGCTGATCTTCTGGCCAAAAAAATAACAAGGTGCGAGTTGCAAATGTTTTAGTCCCTTTAGAATGATATTTCAAGTTATATATTATGATTTTATGTTTAATAAGCTTGCTTAGTATAAAAGCAGACCCACTTTTACCAGAAAAGTGAAAAAAGTGAAGTAACTTGGCTCTACCTGTAGGTACTGGAGACGTTATCTTGAACATAACAAAACAACACTTGCACTGACTAGGGCTTTCGATGCTCTGCAAATTTGTGAAAACCATGTCAAATCGATACCATTTGAACAGCTTGCTCTTTTGATAGAGTCGATGGAAACTCTGCAGACCGTTAAATCATTACTTGAGCGGTTTGAAAGCCGCTTGAGGATTTATAAGGATTCAACTACCAGCAGTAGTACATCTAGACACGAGAATATTGATCACCTTCTCAAGCGAGTATCTTCACCGAAGAAGAGGCCCACTCCCAGAAGTTCTAGAAATACTAGTCCATCAAAGACGATAGCTACTGCTAAGCAAGCAATGCAAAATAGTGATAAAATGGCAAGGTACCCAGTGAGAATTGTGCTTTGTGCCTACATGATACTGGGCCACCCAGATGCAGTTTTTAGTGGCAGCGGAGAACGTGAGATAGCTCTGGCCAAGTGTGCTGAAACTTTTGCGAGAGAGTTTGAATTGCTGTTGAAGGTTGTGCTGGATGGTCCTGTTGGGAGAGTTGATGGAGAGTCTCAATCTGCAATACCAGAACGTCGGACTTTTCGATCTCAATTGTCTGTATTTGATAAAGCATGGTGCAATTTCTTGAATAGCTTTGTGGTGTGGAAGGTTAAGGACGCACAGTCATTGGAAGAGGATCTGGTGAGAGCTGCTTGTCAGCTTGAGCTCTCTATGATTCAGACTTGTAAGATGACATCAGAAGGGGATATGATCTCCTTAACTCATGATATGAAGGCTGTTCAGAAACAGGTATCATCAACCTTCAGCCAAATCTGACAACCCAAAGTAATATCTCATCCTAGGGTATTTAGTCGTTAACCTTTAAGGTATTTTTCATTGTAGGTGAATGAAGATCAACAGCTCCTGCGTGAGAAAGTTCAGCATTTAAGTGGTGAAGCTGGTATTCAGCGAATGGATAGTGCTCTGGTTGATACTAGAGCTAGGTATTTTCAAGCTAAGGAGAATGGAAGTCCTTCGGGATCCCCAGTTACCCAATCCCTATTACCACAGCCCTTATTAGTCACTTCATCGCCCAAGAGTGCAGACAACAAAGAAGTGGATGTGAAACAAAGACAAGTAGCTCGAGCCTTGTTCAAAAAGGAAGCTACTTCTTCTGAATCCGCATCTTCCAAAACTGATTTAGAGCACAATTTTAGTTCGTCACTTGAACAGTCTGTCAATGAAAATGAATTAATAGTGAATGAAATTCTTCATGGCCAACGTTCTGGTAATGCTGGTGGTTCCAGAATCATTGAAGAAGAGAGCAACCATGTGAAGGTTTGCTGAATTTCATAACCTTGTTTAATCTTTGATTCTGCATCCGCCTTTAATTGTTTATCTTGGTCATAACAGTTGTACCCTAATGTACTTTTGTAGGCAAAGGTGAAAGAAGTAATGGAAGCAGCATTTTGGGATGGAATTGTGGACTCTTTGAGGGAGAATGATTCAGGCTATGAACGGATAGTTGATTTGCTTAGGGAGGTTAGGGATGAATTCTGCAAGCTGGCACCCGACAGCTGGAAAGAAGAAATAAATGATGCTATCAATTTGAATACCTTTGCTCAGGTGCGTCTGTACTCTGCAGTTCTAATGCCAACTAATTCAACTGAGAGATAGAAATTAACTTATTTTTGTGGCTCAGATTCTCAAGTCAAAAAATCTAGACATGAACTATCTGGGAAAAATTCTGGGGTTCTCCTTGGTTATGCTGCAGAAGCTTTCTTCTCCTGCTTCTGATGAGGAGAGGAAAATTAAGTACCAGAAGTTAATGACGGAATTATCAACCATGTGCGAACCAAATGCCAAATCCAACTCTCTGTTGCTCACTGCTTTAATCAAAGGCTTGCGTTTCGTTCTGGAACAAATCCAGGTAAATGAATTTGTGCATTATATTGTGTACCTTGTTTTTTTGATCTTGAGTGCCCTGTCATTCAATGTGTATGTTCTCTGTTGATTTATCAAATAGGAACTCAAGCAGGAGATAGTAAGAGCTCGCATGAGAATGATGGAGCCTTTCCTTAGGGGCTCTGCGGGCATAGACTATCTTAGAAAAGCATTTATGAATCGCTATGGCTCCTCTATCACTACAAAATCACTACCACAAACATGCCAGTGGTTTTCTTCCATTTGGGAACTCAACGACCAGGAGTGGGATGAACACAAGAGTTCTGTTTCAGCCTTGGGCAGCCATGAGAGTCAATCCCAAACTTTTCTTCCTCCAACAACTCTTAGGACTGGTGGAAATCTTTTGGTCAACTCCAGTGGGAGCCATTTGACTTCAAACCATGCTGTTTCAGGTTCGTTAATTGTACATGCTTGAAATGTCTCAGTACGCCTATCTATTTACTCATTCACCGAACATCATTTATATTTTTGTCTGCTAGGCTCTCAACAACCAGAATGTGATGGAGAAAGTATTGACCTCGTCATACGCATTGGATTGTTGAAATTAGTGTGTGCTGTACCTGGGTTAAGCCATGAGACTTTGCCTGAAACAATGGAGCTCAACTTGTTACGGCTAAGATCTGCACAGGCCCAAATTCAAAAGATAATAGTAACTGCAACCAGGTTGGTCTTCAATATTCAACTGTTGATCTCCAGATCGAGCTGTAAAATTGTCCTATTCATCTTGAATTTATGTTGTTTAGTTTAATGACGTTATGTTTCACAATGCAGTCTTCTCATCTTTCGCCAAATTCTCGTGAGTGACCGGGTGATGAATCCTGCAGACTTGGAAAGTTTAGTGTTGACCTGCTCGGAGCAACTTATGGAGTTATTGGACCATTTTGAAGATGCAGGCATTGATGATATTGTCGAATTGACAAGCAAGTTCCTAGTTGGTAGCGAAGAAAACACTGAGAAGTTCCAGTCAAGAAAGCTGATCATGGCCAGGATGATATCAAAGAGCTTACAAGCTGAAGACCCTGTTTTCAAGAAAGTATCCCGTGCAGTCTACCTTGCTTTAAGGGGAGTGGTGCTTGGAGGGAGTGGATCTCAAGGAAAGAAACTAGCTGAAATGGCACTCAGGCAGGTAGGAGCTGTGATGTTGACACCCAGGCTGGTGGAAACTGCTGAGACCTTAGTTGTCGTCGCTAAAGTTTCAGTTGGTGTTCACCGCCCTTGGTACCAACGCATGCCTCATGAGTTACAGAAGTTGTAGGCTCTACCCTGCCTGTAAATAATGCCACATTGGGAGGAGACGACAATAAGTGCGCACTGTACAGAATGTGCCTGGAATCATATGTACCTGTGTAGACAACATATGTTACTGTGGAAATATTTAATTCGTGGATGGTTTACTTACTTTTTATGTACCTGCACAGCGAATGGGATCATATGTTGATGTTTCAGGTTGGAGGTGTTTCTTTCCTCATTGTAAAATGGCATCTTAAAGTTTATCATCCTTTAGAAACACCAATCACGGTGCCAAGGATGATATTGTATACATGTCCTTCTTGGCCGACTCTGTACTGTCGTTGCAGCTGCTATGGGTTTTGTTTAAAACACTTCTAGTTCTGGGAGCCTTTTTACTCGAGTGTCTTCAACAACGCATCCCTTACATAAAAACGAGGACCAGTTTAGATGCAGATATGAACAATTGGAGGACTCGAAGAGTAGAGATAAACGAAGATATAAATGTTAACTTACCCAAATATGTGAATATGTGATATGCGGCCTTTGCTCTGAATTGGTCAATAGCTTCTTTAAAAAGAACCTGTCAAAGCATTCTCAGTGAAGAACATAGTCTGGCTGAGATGGCCAGGAATGCATGTAGTTGGCTTTCCATTCATGATTTAATGAACAAACAGAAGAGACCAATCCAAAAAGAAGTTGATGACGAATTTTGGCCAGTTTGTAGTGGAGCGAGGACCCAGCTTCCCTTTTGCGGAGGTTGTTTCAGGATTTTACAATTTGGATTTCTTCTCAGAGTAACGAAACAAAACAATTTATAAGATTATAACGTGCAAGTGATAAAGTTGTTGTATGCCTAACCAGAAAGTTTCACATCATGCTTTTTATGACATGCACCTATGCCACAAAGCAATAATATAATGTTCAGAGCCAGTAATGGACTATTCACGATCACAACTTGTCAGGTTGCCACAAACAGGTAGATTAAGAATGATGCCATCCAAATAACATAATTAGATCTTCAACAAACCTTAAGTTAACCTTCAGCATGCCAAAGCAAAGTTTGAAAACTTTACAATCATTGGCTTGGTTCGGTCACAGCAAGTTCACTATTTAGTTTCTCAAGTCAGGTAAATTACTAGTTCAACTTTGGCCGAGTTTTTTATATGTGCGTGTGTGAAATGGAATAATCTTAAGCATGGACCGAGAGAAATATGAATTTTACCTTCAATACAGCAGAAACAAAACCATATAAATCTCTCTTCTTGACCTCTTCTGTCAGGGAATCGGTATTGAAATGGTGCAATACTCATGAGGCTTCTCTTTAGCTAAATGTTTTCCAGCTTCTTGAAGCATCTGAGCCAGGTGCCTGTGTTTCTGAACCTACATGAAGTCAGGAATACGTATCAGTAAACAGTAAATGACTATAAATCTAGGAAACAAGAAAACTAGAAGAGAATAGTAAACTTCTAAAATATGAGATGATAAGAACTTCTGCTCAGTTGACTTGACCAGTTCAGTCAAGCAGAAGGCAGCTAAAATTATTAGATAATAAGTAATGAAGTGTAAGAAAAAAACTAAAGTGTAACCGGACTTATTACGTCAAGACAAAATTGTAATCAAGCCAATTCCTTGGCATCTCACCCATAATGTTCTTCCAAACGAGTTATAATCTTCATATTGTTGTCACATGTGTTTTTGCAGGTTGTAGATTCGAACTTCTCACGAAAATGTACTACCTTTAGCAGTTTGTCGGCAATCAGCATCATTTTACCAATAACTGACCTTCTGAATAATTTTCTAAAGTTAAAAGGCACGCACTCAAATCAGCCTGAGATCAGATCCTTATCAACTGCCAGGCGGAGAAGATTTTCAGTTTTTGTCTCCAAAATCCTTCCTGTAACTACTTTACCGGCAGGTTTATGTCCAGATGTGACTGGGGTTTGCTCAGTGAATCCTGAGCTGATCATGTGATTCATCCTAAACAGCAGAAGGATTAGATAGACATGTGATGAAAAAAGTGTGAATTGCCTAAACAAGTGCCTAGCCGTTGATAATTACACAGGATCATACATACATGATAAAGTATGAACAGCACAAAGATTGTAGAAATTTAGATCAACACTATGAAATCATACAGAATATTAAGAATTCCTCAGTTTTTCCTACATAGTACCTAAACTATTCTCCATATATTCCATCCAGATGTATTCATATAATTGTTTGCCTGACATACTTCAGAGACTATCAAGCCGATCACAGAGACCTCAAACACCATTACATCAAACTAGTTTCCATTTTCCCATAACCAGTTCAGCATATTTTAATTACTAGTGGACATTTAATTGATTACATTCAAACAAGAAGGGAGTTTCTTACATGGTCTCCATAATTGTACAAGACTTATGTTTGTCGTGTCCTCCTCCAGCTTGGCCACTTCCCTAACATTGAGAACAAGTCAGATGACATGTATAAAGATCAAAATATTCCTTGGATGAAGCTTTTTGTTTTTGAAGAAAAAGTTGCTTTCATTCAAAAATGCAAAGAGGCAAGTTACGCTGGGCTACAAAACATACACAGAAATCACTTCAAAAACAAACGGTCAGAGGGCCTGACAGACACAGCCCAGGCAAGAGAGACTAATCAGCCGAAAACCAAAACAGCACAACCAAATACACGGTATAACAAACCAAATAAGAACAGATTACAAACTAGGGATCTTCTATCCACCCATCCCTGCACCTCACTCCACTAACATGATACAACAAACCAATAGATGAATTTCTGTATATATAATATGTACAACCTATTTCCAGAGACAGTTCAGTATATTAAAGAGAAAGCTGTCACTTGATGGTAGCCTACGATTGATTTTAGACTAGAATAATGAGAGCGAGAAAAACGAATATCAGGTTAATTTAATGCCTGAAAATAAGTATATTGAAATCATTTCTATCCTGATATAGGCAAACAATATCATTAATCTTTAACCAAAATTACCTATCCCAATGGCCACAGTTGTGCAAATGATACACTTGTAGTGGAGTAATAAAAACAAAAATGAGATTTACAAGCTTGATAAACTTGGAGTATGCTAATGGCAAAAAAAATGAATAAAAATTACTTTGGATAACCATGATGTGAGATAAAATTTCTAGTATATTGACTAAAATGAACGGAAATCAATGCATATATCACAGTAAATCAGAGTGATAGGTCGAATTCTAAACATATTTGTTTCCTATCTCGTATACAACATAACTTACATGATATGATTTGATTTTGATGTACGAATTGAGTTGTAAAAATGGCTGATTTAGTGATTATGGAATGACCTTTAAGTCGAAATTCATGTCTTACGTGCATTTAGATTAATTAGTTTTATAGTACAAATAACCACTTTTTGTGTTTGAATAGCTAAAGCAGGACATTGTCTTAAAGACTTAAACAATATTGTGCTTTATCTTGCTCTTTTGGGTTCAACCATGTCTTACAAGTATATAAATTTTGTTTGATATCAAGATCATTTTTTCTTTTACACATCCAAATGTTAAAAATAGACATGCACAAAGATAAAAGTATTAGTATGTAAGTAACCCCTAGTGTTTATACCATAAGCTGAAAATAAGAGCATATATAACATTATGTTGATTATTCGGATCAGAATCAATTAATAAAAATTCACAATCAGGATTTGAAAACAAGCTAACCTTAGCGAGTTGCGAATTTTGAATATTCTGAAATGGAAAAGCCATCAACCTATGAACAACCGACAGATAAAATGGTTCAGAATATACACAACTGGAAAGAATAAGTCATGCATGCTCTATAGCACAACTGACATAGTGATTAGGTCTCCAAGTCATCAGCGTATACCTTGGCAACAAAGTCTCTTGTGTACTAGGTTAATGTTCTAGCACCAGAACATAAAAGTAGTACTCAGAAACTTTTTCTGCTTTGAGAAAGCATCATGAGCAGCAGCAGAATGAACTCGGAAAACTGGACGCTCATTTAAGTGTAGAACCCTTGCTAAATTAACCACTCCTAGAAAAATAAACAGCGTTTTTTTAGAAAATCGACTCTGTACTTATCAGCGAATAAAAATACACTCGCCTCATGCCGATCAAAACTCATCAATCAACACAAAAGCACATACGACATCTATTACCGTACAACTGCATCAAAAATAAACTAGTCAACTAACAGAACCTACGTGCTGCGAAGTTCAACCGAGAAATAGCTTAACAAAAAAACAGTATACAGAACAACGAACATCTTCGAATCGGCCACAGAACCGTGTAATCTGAGCATAAAACGTTCGAGATGCAGAAGCAATTTACTCGGAAGAAATCGTTCTCAGTCGCATCATCTACTAGCTACAAATCGCTTCTGATACTAAGATTCACCGAGCAAACCAGAGACCGGACGAAAAGTATCTCAAACCACAGATGAATGATCATGGAATTCGAACAAAGCAGGAACGGCAGAAGTACCTTCGGAGCAGCGAAGCTGGAGATGCGTTGTGCCGGAGCAGATGATCGTGGCGTGCAGCGAAGCTGTGGCTGACTTCTCCTAGCGAGAAGTATGAAGTTGAGGAGGACTGGAGAGCTACGCGGGAGAATGGGAAGTGAAATGAATGATCAAGAGGAAGCAGAATTTATACCTAGGAAATAGGCTTTGAATTTGAAACCGCATAGATTGGCGGGAATGTGCGGCTTCTAAAAATATACTGCGCTAAATGAGACGTAATTTAAATAAAAAAATATCTAATTTTTGAGTAGTAAACACAAAAATTTGTAAGAAAATGAAAACTAAACAGGAGAAATTTGGACACCAAAGGCGAAAATGTTGAATTATGCTTACAGACAGACTCTAGGCAATGGATAATGATACAGCGAAAAAGACAAGCCTTGACAATAATCCGGAGACGGCTGACCATAATTTACAACGTTTATTTTGCAAAGGAAGAAATCCTATGTAGCAAAGGTACTTTTTACGCAACAAAAGACAGGAACTCTTCAGAGATTTGGCTGGAGGTAGTTTGGAGGGTAGGTTGGTTAATCCTTGATCTGCAACTGACCATCTTTGATCTCGAATTGGCCGCTAGCATGAGCTTCTTTAACTGTTTTTTCATACTCATCCTCTTCTTCTTCCTCCTCTTCAGCTTCCCCTTCTTCCTCATCTTCATCTTCTTCACCGCCCCAGCCAAAGCCACCGATGGATCGGGCAATGGGAGGGGACTTTCTGGCCTCTTCTACGATTCTCATGATGTCTTCTACGCTTTGGAGGGAGAAGCTTGGGTTTTCTCGCTTGTAGTATGTAGCCTGGGCTGCTTCTGTTAGCTCCCTTGGTAAGTTCTTAAGGAACCATGGGTGGCTTTTGATATCTTTAATGCTGATCCTCTGTAAAGAAGAGGTGAACATGAAAACATGTCTTTAATGAGGAAATCAAAAATCATTCACAGCGCATTGTAGCAAGGGGATATTGAATAAATGCCATACAATGCAAAGCATGTTTTCCAAGGACGTACATATTAGGTCGTAATATATCTCCGTATATATGACCGAAAAAGATAAACCATCTCATGTTCATTTAATTCTCAAGCAGCAAAATGGAATCCGTTTTTTTCATGCTCTGAGAGTACCAATTAAAAATGTCGTGCACCAATACTTTTTGTGTGTATCTACTTGCATCGTTCATGTACGAGAACCTATATATACTCGTGTATTCAGACTCTTGCGCTATCTAGGTGTTACAACTGTGTACACCACCACTAGATTTGTAATTCACTCTTGTTCATTAACAAGTCATTTTATCTAATGTGATATTGAATTTTCACTACTATATGTGCCTACTCCAGTACACCAATGGAACAAATATGCAAATCTGGGAAAGCTATGGACCAGAAGGGATACCAGCTATAACGTGTATCATTACATCATAATTAACTAACTACACTAAATTATTTGCCATTAGGTTAGTCCTAAACTACCAATATGGTAGCGATATTTCAAAATCATACATACCCTGAGTGGATTTGCTACAAAAATCCTGGATAGAAGGTGTTTACAGTCTTGAGATATGTGCACATAATCAGGGATTCTGTACTGGACAGCCATTATTCTCTGCAATATATAGTTAAATAGATCAACATTGGATCATTCGCATAGAAATCGTGAGAGGTGAAAACGATAGCAGAGGAAGAAAGAAAACTAACATACACTTATAGTCTTTCTGAAATTTTTTGGATCCTCCTGATCCTCAAAAGGGTATGCTCCGACAAGCATGACATACAGCGTCACACCACACGACCAAACATCAGCCAACTGAAAGGGGAGAGCCAAACAAAGTGAAAAATATAACCAAAAGGTAACCTGATCCACCATCCTTAGAAAACACTGAAAAGAGTCTCAAAGGTCATTTACGAACTAGAAGAAGATTCATATTGTTTCTTATTTACAGGAGAAACTGTCAACACAATCAATCATTTAAATTTTGATATATCTAGCACTAACCTTTCCATCATATTCTCTGCGAGAGAGAACTTCAGGTGCAATGTAGGCCGGAGTTCCGACAGTAGATTTTGGTCTTGAATGGAGCAGTGATGACTACACAGATCAAATCAGACGCATATCAGCAATTATGAAGTGTTAATTTGAGATCACTGACATCAAATGGTCACAAGAAATATGAATGCTAAACGCTATTTATGGAGAAAAAAACCTTGGAGTAACCGAAGTCACATATTTTAAGGCGAGGAGCAGGGCTTCCATCCAGCAAAGTATTCTCAAGCTTCAGATCTCTGTGACATATTTGCTGTAGAATAGTGTACGAAAATCAACAACTCAGAAGCACCAGTAAGATTCTCTTTTCAACAAGCGGGTATACACATATTATTTACCAAGGAATGACAGTAGTTGACTCCTGATATAAGCTGCTGGAAGAAGTATCTTGCCTAAAAGTAGAAACCATATAAATAAGAAATATATCTAATGAATCAAGAATACCATAATGAAAATACACTTATTGCTAGTAGCAATATCCTTTAGGGTCCGCTACAAAAGACTATGTTATGTTGGTGATAAAATAATTGGTAGCATTACTCATTAATCACACATGCACAGCACCAGGCTGATGAGTGACAAATCACAATTTCAGGGTGTTAAGTGTGACCAGGCTTACTTGTCCCATATAAAAACACTTTTATAATATAATTCAATTTTTCAGCAACTATTCAGACAGTAAAGGCTCATAGATCCAGGTCAGTTAAAAACCTCGTCTTCACTGAACCTCCCAGCATTGCAAATGCGCTCGAAGAGCTCTCCTCCTGCAGCATATTCCATGACAATCGCTAGATGGGTGGGGGTCAGAACCACCTGTAAATTAATCAACAAGCAGGAAAAAGCTACATAAAACAATATTAAAACTCAACAACACTGCCAACTTGTATACTTATACATGATCTCTAATCAAAAGTAAAGTGATTCCCTGCACAAGCTGACACATCATATCCAATCAAAAGTGCAGACACAGTGAAGTCACCTCCTTAAACCGAATAATGTTCGGATGTCGTAAGGATCGGTGGTTGATGATTTCCCTAGCTACATTTTCATCAATCTGCCAACATCACAGGCCCCCAAATCAATGCTAAGCTCACCAAAATCTATCAGAACAAAGTTTAAGAAAAATAAGGAACAAAATTAAAAGAACAAAACCTTTTGGCCTCTCTCTATGTATTTCATAGCCACAAGCTCCTTAGTCTCCTTATTCCTCATCAACCTAGCAACCCCAAAATTACCAGATCCTATATCCTTCACAAGCTCGTACTTGTCCATATTCGCCAAACAGCCAACAATTCACAAACAACAAAACGAATTTCAACTCCCAAAACCAGCACCGCGGTCAGTTCATGCCCAATTCGACGCAGATCCACCACAAGAACAAAAACCTAGCTCCAGTCCCGGAAGCTGAGATCGCTGTCGGAGGTTCAGCAATAAAGGAAATTAACGCCGATTTTCATGGAGCGACGGTTGATTCCTGTCGGGATCGGATGAGATATCGGTGAGCAGATATTGGAGGCGAGTATGGGAGGAAGCTGCGTATTTGTCGAAAAGCTATAGCGAGTGAAGCGAGTTAGAATAATAAGGGATGTTTTTAATATGGTCCGCTCAAGAGAGTGAGAGAATCGATAGACACATAGTTAATTTTATTTTAAAATAATTGATAAATTTCATTTATAAATTTGTAATAATTTTTAGTTATATAGTAATTAAATTAAATTATGAACGGTCTGATTTTGATGTAGGACATTTTTGGTTTTATTTGAGATGAATGAGTTCGTACTTCAAAATAAGATTTATTTAAATTTTATGTATAATGAATGTGCAAGTACATGTGAGGAGAAGGTGACACGTCCATGGGCTATGGGGATGGGGAAGCCACGTTAGCACCCTTCATTGAATATCTCGCATAGGACTTTGCTGTTCGAAATTGAATAAAATAAATGGTACTGCGAATGAGATGCTTTATTTGATAACATTAAGTGCGGGGATTGACTCAGTTTTTGACTTTCTTAATTAAAGTACAAACTGAAATCAATTATTTACCTTCTTAGAGAGGTTAATGTGGGGAAAGATATGAGGTGGTTGACCTTCTCGTTAGAGAAAAGTCGGTAGATATTTTAATACATGCGTGAGATGCAGTTAAAGATGTGGATGCGGATGAATCGATTATATCTCATTTTGTCGGAGGATGGGCATGGTTGGAGTCAGGTAAGGCAGTTAGAAGAGCAGAGGAAAATAATATCTTTAAGTATGGACTGATTGTTCAGTGAATAGACTTGTGTTCGTGTCTCTCAACATAGAAGATTTCGAAATGAGAATGAATTAACCGATCAGAAATGTGACGGCGAAATAGATTGAGTCCAAAACTAGTACGTCATTTTGTCTTGTATTTGGAATATTCATTTATAACTATTCACATTTAATTAAATGAATGAATATATTATTAAATTGTTGGTAAAATTGAATCTGCAAGAAGCCCAATAAGAAGGGGCTGAGGCCTGTTTAAGAAGTCCATTACTTTATTAAACGTCGTCGTGTGATTAGCATGTGTGGAAGGATCGTGTCGACCACAGGCACCATACAAAACTCTTCTACGCTTTTTCCAAAATCCATGTTGATAGATAAAGAGATAACCCAACAACGCACCATATCATGCCACGTGGCAGATTGGGTCATTTGCCACTCACCACTCAATCCACAAGCTCCTTCATCTTATATCAACCACCATTTCCTTCTGTTACAAAAAAAAACTGAACCTCGCCAAACATTACATTGCACCAGTTCTCTCAACTCTGCAGCGATGGCAACACTCACCGGAACCATGGTCAGCACCTCCTTCATCCGCAACCAGCCAGCGGTCAACTTGAAGTCCAGCGTGAACGTGGGTCAAGTGTTCGGTCTGAAATCAGGCAGCAGAGGAGGCAGAGTGACAGCCATGGCTGTCTACAAAGTCAAACTTCTAACACCAGAAGGGGTTAAGGAGATCGAGTGTCCTGATGACGTGTACATTCTTGACGCAGCCGAGGAGGCTGGGGTTGACTTGCCGTACTCTTGCAGAGCTGGGTCTTGCTCGTCTTGCGCTGGGAAAGTTGTGGAAGGGAAAGTGGACCAGAGCGATGGCAGCTTTCTTGACGATGACCAGATTGATGAGGGTTGGGTGCTGACTTGCGTGGCTTACCCCACCGGCAATGTTACGATTGAAAGTCACCAGGAGGAAGCCCTCACTGCCTAAGTGATGACGTCTACATAGTGTTGTGGCTTGGTTTTGAGTCTTTCTATTATTTGCTGTATTTGATTTTGTAACTCAAAACAATCGATTTGAGTCTCTCTCTCATCTCGTGATGCATAAGTCTATTTCAGACATCAATCTTCTCACCTTGCAACCCTAAAACACAAGGCATGTTATGAACTTTAGCCATTTGGATCCTCAAATGCGATGGATGTCATCGTACTAAAATTGAACCCAAAGAAAAAGTTAGGCGGGGTGGATCGGGAGCTGTTGAACAGGTCTTACACGTGACTACTCCCGCCCTCCACCACCAAGTATGATAGGATAGGGAGTATTTTAAAAATATATTTATTCTTATAATTCATGAGATAATTATAAATAAATTTCAAATAAAATATGAAATGACAGACTATCTATAGTTATTTTTTAATAAAAATCTGTCCGTCAAAATTTTTTGCAATGAAATTTATGTTTCAAAATGAAGGATGCTGTCGGTGGCTATATGTCCTTTATTTCAACTTACCTCACCGCCACTATCCTGATTAGTGAATCAACTTTCACTCCGAAATTTTCTAAAAATTTCATTCGATAGCTCTATGTCCTTCACCTACCTCGCCGCCATCGTCCTGATTAGTAGATCAACTCTCGCTCCGAAATTTTCTAAAGATTCAATGATGAAAAATACGAACATAAATCTATTAACCCAATAAATAACTCTATAATTAAAAATCTTATATTCCTGTGCTCTCCTAACTGTCTGATCCAACCATGCCCCTCCTATCACAAATGCAAAAATGTTAGCCGAGGTGGGACATTAAGAAGAATATATTTATTGTGGCTTTTAAGCTGATTCTGAATATTTGAGTGCCCTGTTCGACTCCCACTGTGGTTCTATCTTATTTGTATCAATTTCTACATCTCATTGCGGTACGCAGCTTCCAAATTAGGGTTTCATTCACGAAAAAATCGCTGCAAAAAAACTCCATTCGCTCGGTAAGATGCTTCTGCTAAACATCTCTAAGCTCGCTTTCCGTAGCCTGTGTATCGAATCGATGATATATGTTGTAGTCTTTGGTGGGTAGGAGTATGGCTACAGCGGACCAAGCGCCGTCGTTGAAGCGGCGAGAGTCATTTGTGGCAAGGGAAGGGGATCAGCTGATTATAACGCCTCTGGGAGCTGGGAATGAAGTTGGTCGATCTTGCGTTTACATGTCTTACAAGGGCAAGACGATACTGGTGCGGAGTTTGGGATTGTTTGAAGGTTTGGTTATGGGATTTGGTGGATGGTTTTGATGGATTTTGTGTTTTGAATTGGGCAGTTTGATTGTGGGATTCATCCTGCTTACTCGGGCATGGCTGCGCTGCCTTACTTTGATGAGATTGATCCTTCCACTGTTGATGTCCTCCTTGTTACTCAGTATGTGCTTTCCTTTTAGATTTATGAAGCCCCTTTTGTTTCGCTTTCAGCTGTATTTTTTTCTATTGGAATTGTAAACAACTTTACTCAGTACGGGTTGCGACTTTAAACAAGCGAACACCCAATCATATTTTGGAACTTATAGTCACAGCTGAGGGTTGGATAGAGGAAGAAAAGAGATAGCTGAGAGCTGAGCTACATCATGGCTTAGTTAATTGTTCGGAATTCGTGACGTTTTTTTCTCATCAAGAGGCTGGTTAGATTCTCGTACATACCTACGAGTAAATGATTGGGTGCTTGATTAGTAAAGTGGCTTCCTACTGCTACTGCCATCATATTGTATGTAGCCGAGTCTCCTATGATAGTTCTAGGTAGTTTTTGTGGCAAGGATAGTGCAGATCTGTAGTTTCGTAGCTATCTCTTTAAAGTTGCGAAATTGTTATTTGTGTACCTAATGACATTTTTTGCTGAATGCAGTTTCCATCTGGATCATGCCGCTTCACTTCCGTATTTCCTAGAGAAGGTGGGTTTCGCTTCACACTGAGTTTAATTATTCTTCATAAATGATAACTGACATGCGGGTGTTTGCAGACCACATTCAAAGGAAGAGTATTCATGACTCATGCTACTAAGGCTATCTATAAGCTGCTTTTGTCGGATTATGTCAAAGTGAGCAAGGTTTCTACTGAAGATATGTTATTCAATGAGCAAGACATACTCCGTTCCATGGAAAAAATTGAGGTGCCATATTATATTCATGCTAGTTTAGTTGCCCAAATATATCCATCTGAAGGCTTTACACCTCGTATGTTCAAATACTGATATATATGTAGGCTCTCTTTCTCTATTTATTATTCTTTTATTTATTTATTTCTGAACCTTCTATGCAGGTCATTGATTTTCATCAGACACTGGAAGTAAATGGAATCCGTTTTTGGTGTTATACGGCAGGGCATGTGCTTGGTGCAGCTATGTTCATGGTCGACATTGCTGGTGTCAGAATTCTATATACTGGGGACTACTCTCGAGAAGAAGATAGACATCTTAAAGCTGCTGAGATTCCTCAGTTCTCTCCCGACATTTGCATTATTGAGTCAACCTATGGTGTCCAACTACACCAGCCTCGTCATATTCGTGAAAAACGCTTCACCGATGTTATCCATTCAACTGTTGCCCAAGGAGGTCGTGTTTTAATTCCAGCATTTGCCCTTGGGCGTGCACAGGAGCTACTACTGATTCTTGATGAGTACTGGTCCAACCACCCTGAACTCCATAATGTTCCAATATATTATGCTTCTCCTCTTGCGAAGAGGTGTATGTCTGTGTACCAGACGTATATCAACTCCATGAACGATAGGATCCGCACACAGTTTGCTAACTCAAATCCTTTCGAGTTCAAGTTCATACAGCCATTGAAGAGCATTGAAAATTTTGAAGACGTTGGCCCTTCAGTGGTCATGGCTAGCCCCAGTGGGTTACAGAGTGGTTTGTCTCGGCAGTTGTTTGATATTTGGTGCTCTGACAAGAAAAATGCCTGTGTCATACCTGGTTATGTGGTCGTAGGCACGTTAGCTAAAAGCATTATTAATGAACCCAAGGAAGTGACGCTAATGAATGGTCTTTCAGCTCCTCTCAACATGAGTGTCCACTACATTTCGTTCTCTGCTCATGCTGACTTTGCTCAGACCAGTGCGTTTTTGCAAGAACTCATGCCACCAAATATTATACTTGTCCATGGAGAAGCGAACGAAATGGGAAGGCTGAAGCAGAAACTAATAACCCAGTTTTCTGATGGAAATACCAAGATCATTACTCCGAAGAACTGTCAGTCTGTTGAGATGTATTTCAACTCTGAAAAAATGGCAAAAACAATCGGTAGGCTGGCTGAGAAGACACCCGAAGTTGGAGAGACTGTTAGTGGGTTGCTGGTTAAGAAAGGATTCACCTATCAAATAATGGCACCCGATGATCTCCATGTCTTCTCTCAGCTATCCACCTCCAGCATTACTCAGAGAATTACCATTCCTTACGCAGGTGCATTAGGCGTGATAAAGCACAGGCTGAAGCAAATCTATGAGAGTGTTGAATCTGTGCAGGATGAGGAGTCGGAGCTTCCAGCATTCCGTGTCCATGACCGCGTGACAGTCAGACAAGAATCAGAAAAACACATATCCCTGCACTGGGCTTCAGACCCCATAAGCGACATGGTGTCAGACTCGGTAGTAGCAATGGTTCTAAACATCAGCAGGGAGATACCTAAAATAGTGGTTGAATCCGATGCTCTCCAAGCAGAAGAAGAAAATAGCAAGAAGGCGGAAAAGATCATCCATGCTCTTCTGGTTTCTCTCTTTGGAGATGTGAAGCTGGGAGAAGAAGGGAAGCTGGTCATTACAGTGGATAACAATGTAGCTCACCTAGACAAACAAACCGGTGAAGTTGAAAGCGAGGATGAAAGTCTCCGAGAACGTGTAAAAGCTGCCTTCCGACGAGTCCAGAGCGCTGTGAAACCTATCCCTCTCTCCTCTCCGTCAGAATTCAGCAACTCCCAGCTCCTATTACTGGGATGATACAGTGACCAAGTTATTGCACCAATTTCACTACTTGCAACTGTTTTCAGTGTGATGTAATCTTCTCCATTTTAGGTTCTTTGTCATTCGTCAGAGAATTTGAATTTTATGTTTTGATAGCAACCTCTGTTAAATCGAAACGGCGTCGTGTGATTGTGAGCCAAACCGGTTATTAGTAAAATTGTTGATGGAAAACGGAGAAATTAATAAAGTATTTAATGAAGCAAATTAGGGCTTGTGGGAAAAAGCATATGGCTTTGATTTCATCAACAACAACCGCATCAGAATCCGCAACCTGCATCCACGAAAGGGGAGAGACGTGTATGGAAGAAGGAGGCGAAGAAGACGACAACGACTCCTCCTCCGTTCGATCTCCTCGTTTCGTCATCTGAGTCGTCACTGACCGACCAAACAACTCCTTCTCGGACGAGGACGACGTTGCTCTTGCTGCTGCTTGATTGCAGCGATTGAGCAATCAACATAGCGATCGAGGCGCCTCAGAAGGGATGGGGAAGAATCCATTCTCCGCGTTCCGGAGGACCTCGGGTCGTAGCCGCTTGAAGAATCCGCGCAAGCCCCCTCCGGTTCCCGTCGCTGAAACCGCTGATAATTCTTCCGGTTTGAGCGCGGTTGCGGTGGGCGCAGGCGATTGCGGCGGTGCGACGGCGGTGGTTCCGACCAAGGCGAAGAAGAAGACGGCGGGAGCGAGGCTGTGGATGAGGTTTGATAAGTCGGGAGGGACGGAGGTGCTCGAGTGCGATAAGAGCGCGATTTTGAAGCGGGTTGCTATTCCGGCTAGGGATTTGAGGATTCTCGGCCCTGTGTTTTCTCACTCCTCTAGTATCCTCGGTAATTGATCCATTGCAAATTTTCTTTTCTTAAAAACCAATCATTACCAACTTCACCTTTGATTGAAAATTCTATGCGGTTAGCAGTTCATTTGATTATACAAGTTGGAGTAATTTGTGTTTGGATAGTAGTTTCTTAATTCGGATAAGGATCTATGTTTTGTCTAATTTCTTAGCTTTGAGTGGTACATTGTTGAATTCATCTGATGATGCATCTTAGGTATATTACATTTTTCGCCTGATGGTGCTTGATATGTGCAAGGAATTGATTTTTCATCAATTGGGTGTTCTGCAGATATGCTTTTGTGAATGTTTATTTGATTTATGCATCCCCACTGGAACAAGTTATTTGTTTGTTTTTCGTTGTGTAGGCAGTGTGTGTACCATATCAGATTAGTGTTGAAGTGCTGATACAAAGTTGTAGGCTTCTAGCAGCACAAAGCTTGTTGACCTTTTCTGAAGCCACTATGAAACTTTATATCATATTCTTGCCTTTTGATTTATATATATATATATATATATATATATTATATTATATATATTGACCTTTTCTGAAGCCACTATGAAAGTCTATATCATATACTTGCCTTTTGATATATATATGTATATAGGAGCGTTTAATGAGGTCCCCGGTTTATGAGTCATTTGATCAAATGGCTCACGATATGTCACATGTCACTCATTTAAAATTACTTTTGAAATAACAAATGAATCAAAACAGTAATTTGACTTTATGAATTCCGATCGTTCTGTTCTGTTTCTAACTTCAATCATCATCCCTTTAATTATTTCTATCCAACCCACCTGTGAAATATGTCATACTATGAATAATATTATTTCCATCATTTCATTTTTTACACAACCCAATTCTGCACTTTAATATATAAGGAAAAAAATCATAGATTTAGCAATGCACTTTAACTTTTTTAGCATATGGGCATACATATAGCAATGTACTATTCGTTTTAGAACATAGGAACATACATGTATCAATGCAATTTAGGTTTTTGGAGCATTTGAGAGTCGATGCACTTTCGTATGAGAGTTTAATGGAAACTGCTTATACCCTTTATTTACAAACAATGCACTTTCATGTGAGAATTGTAATAAATAATATCAATACACTTTATTTACAAACCAATGCACTTTCGTTAAAACTATTTATCAATTATCAGAATCATTAATTAAATACACTATAAGCAACCCACAACCCATAAAAATATCTAAATCTATTTCTCAAAAACTCATCAAAACCATAAAAGCACAAAAATAAAAGCTAAAACGAAATGTCTAACATACCTTTTTGATTCACTGAAAGATAAAATTTTAACTTGTCTCGCGCCAAGTGTCAATATGTGAGCCATTTGATACACAAAAGGCTTTAGAGATGGACCTTATGAGGGGGCCTCCATTGAGTGCCTCTCTCTCTCTCTCTATATATATATATATATCTTTTTTTGTGATAGTGAGACGGAATGAACCTTGGAAATAACCATTCATCATATTTATGCTGTGTTCGATTTAAGAGTTCGTGTATATGCAACATTGTTGGGTCAATTCTTTTTGTTGGATATCAAATATCAGTAGTTGATAGCCAAGTGGACATGAAAGCTGTTTTGATAAGTAAGCCTTAAAGATTTTTTCCACTGAACAAGTATGAATCGTTTTTAAACCAAAATGTGAATCCTTCTGTTTTCTTTTGCAGCCAGGGAAAAAGCCATGGTTGTCAATTTAGAGTTTATAAAGGCTATAATTACTGCTGAGGAGGTACTATTGCTTGATCCTATGCGGCAAGAAGTTCTTCCATTTGTGGACCAGTTGAAGCAGCAACTTCTCAATAAAGGTGGAACGTATCCTATGGATGGACAAGATACTGGAATTCAAATTTCCGGTGGTGGAAAGTTATTGCCTAATACTGATGCTGCAGATGAGTTGAAGACTGATTTTCCGTTTGAGTTTCAAGTGCTTGAAATTGCATTGGAGATTGTCTGTACGTACTTGGACTCTAGTGTGGCAGACTTGGAACGAAATGCTTATCCTATACTGGATGAACTAGCTAGGAGTGTTAGCAATAAGAATCTAGAGCATGTCCGGAGTCTCAAAAGCAACCTTACCCGCCTGCTTGCACGAGTGCAAAAGGTAAATTAACTAGTTATTGTTCTATTGTTTTTTTTTAAAGGTATATCCTCCCTGTTGAGCTGTGGATTATTGGTCTATGCTATTTTTTCCAGAAAGCATAGACTAGTCATAATAATGTAGTGTTTAAACAATTTCTCTGGTATGGATCTGATAATCATTTGAAGTACATTTGGTTTGCAGAGATACTAGGATAAATGTTATGTTTTTTTTTTTACTCAAATTATTTGGTACTTATTGTATTTACCATCTGATATTTAAGATAATTATTGGTCTAGCAGGTTAGGGATGAAATTGAACATCTGCTAGATGACAATGATGACATGGCTCAATTATACTTGACGAGGAAGTGGATTCAAAACCAGGAGTATGAGGCTATGCTTGCAAATGCAGGTTCAAATAGTATTGTCCCTGCTCTTCGCAACCTTCATCGATTTGGTTCAACCAGGAGTGGAAGTTTGGGGACTAACATGGATGACAATGATGTGGAGGATCTGGAAATGTTGCTGGAGGCTTATTTTATGCAGCTTGATGGAACCCGGAATAAGATTTTATCCGTGAGTTCCCGTGGCTTCTGGTTCCATTCAAAGTGGCATTGGACGTTGCTCGTGTCTTGATCTCCTGCATTTGACTTATTTCAGGTCCGCGAGTACATCGATGACACTGAGGACTACGTGAACATCCAACTGGATCACCAGCGTAATGAACTCATTCAACTCCAGTTGACATTGACCATCGCCTCCTTCGCCATAGCAGTTGAAACCCTCATAGCTGGGATATTCGGCATGAACATCCCATGCCAACTCTACCAGATAAATGGGGTATTCGCCCCATTCGTCGCCATTCTAACTGCTGTATGCATCATTCTCTTCTTTGTCATCCTGGGCTACGCCAGATGGAAGAAGCTTCTGGGATCATAGAAACACCATGGTATTACAGGGTCTCAAACTGGTCCTTAAATTGAATAACAGGACAAATGAGAGTGGAGCTGCTGTTTCTGCTCCTGCTAGTGTCAGTGCCTACCACCTCACCTCTATCATTCCTTGCATTTTTATAGGCCATAAACTCACATCTCCTTTAGCCCCACAACCACACCAACCCATGTACCAGCCATGTTCTTCTCTAACTAGTACAACTTCCAGTTCAATCCTACCAGGCTGCATTGCTGTCATTACCTGTTCGTTCTTCTACTGGGGTTGACTTTGTTGCATATATAGGAAAGTTAAATGGGTCAATGTGTATTTACATGATACTTGATTTAGTGAATCTTAGTACTCTTCTGTTACTGAAATAGGGACTGTTGTGTTTTCATCGAACTTGCGGGGTCCATTTGTAAATTGAAAAGCGAGTTTCATTGTTCATTACCAGCAGATCATCCAGAGAGCGAGAGTGGAAAGAGAAAGACGAGGTGAGAGAAACCCTAGAAATTGGAGTATGAAAGAACACATCCACATCGAACGACGCAGCTGATCAAGCTGGATCGCGTCGAAATTCCATACCAATTCTCCGCCTAGGGTTTCTTTTCTGCAGCTGCTGCTACTGCTCACCGTCCCATCTTGCTGGATCATCTTCCTCGCCGATAGCTTTTCGGGCAGGTCAGTCCTTTAATCCGATTGTGCATCGATCTGTACATAAAAATTGAAAATTTGTGTAGGAAAAATGCAGATGACGTTGGGCGTTTGTGCATGTGGATCTTTGTTGTTGGTGGTTTGTTTTACTGTTTTATTGTGTATGTGTGTGAGCTGTTTGGCTTGTTTAGCTGATTGATGGTGTGAATTTTCCGTCTGCTCTCTTCTTCTGGATTTCCTTTTGATTGAATTTCCTTTTGTGTGTATTGTATGGAATGTGCTACAGTTTATGGAATTTATTTATGAGGTTGTGGAGTTTGACCTTGGGAAATTTTCCTTGCATTTGATGACTTGAGTTGAGGATGAGGAAGAGAAATGGTTTGTTTTGTGTTGTTTATTGATGAGATTACCGTATCCAATGAAGATAGCATGTTGGGATTTTGTTATCATTTTGATAATTGGGTATGGAGATTTTGTGGAGATGCATCAATGCTTTGAGAGTTGTAGGGCTTTAGCTGTAAGTCTGCCGCAAATGATTGTATATAGGTTTGGTTTTGAAGTTCAAGTATTGATAGTTGTTGGAGAAATGGTTTTTGTATGAAAGTCTGCGCCAGGGACTTGTGGGCTTTTGTAACTAATGTAGTATACTGTTGTTTTACATGAACATCTGCATGTCATTTATCCATGTCACCTTTATTTTCTGTTTCATAATATGGCCAGGGCCGTGAATCTGTATTATGGCAAATACCAAGGGGGCAGAAAACTTGAGAAGTCTGAATTTCCCTGGGAAGCACTCTTTGTTGCCGCCCAAAAGTCCATTCCCAAGTAATCTTCATTCATATACAGATTACAGTCCTAGTCCTGCCATTGGACCAAGAGCTATTCAGCGGCCTAAACAGGGAACTAATCTTCATCAACGTACTTCATCAGAAAGTTTTGCGTTGGAGGAGCAACCTTCATGGCTTGATGAGCTCTTAAATGAACCGGACACACCTGTAAGGAAGGGAGGTCATCGGCGCTCCTCTAGTGATTCTTTTGCGTATTTAGATGTAGCTGATGCTGCTAACAGAGACTATTCAGTTAACGATCACAGATTCAAGAACTTAGTGCCCATACCATCATGGGCATCTCAAGAATTGGACCCTCTTCGGGATGCCAGATCTATCTATGGCGAGATGAAATCTGTAGCTAAGCAGAACAATAAAGTGTGGGGGTCCTCAATCAATGCTTCAACTCAACTGAGGGAACACTTGTTCTTACAAAACTCTAACAAGGTGCAAGATGTGAATCTTACTTCACTGACTGTCAGTGATAAACAAGATGGAGTTGAATATTCTGTAAATGATGGCAGAATTCCTGAGAAGGTAGATCATTCAGCCAACCATGCTGCATCAGAGGCAGACACAAAACGTGCTAAGCAGTATGTTCTTTCTTTATCCAAATGTACCTATTACTTGCATTTCTTCTTTCAGTCAAGCTTGCTGCAACTGAGCCAGACACCAATTCCGTGAATCTAAGCTGAAATGTACTTCAATTGTTGAGTTGTGGTGAATTTATGATCGATCTGAAATTGTATTGTGTACTGGAATAGCAGTTGCATAGCAAAGTTTTTGTAGATGTGTCGGCTTTAAAGGTCTGTTTCGTGTTAAAGGCTTGCTATGAATTTGAGTTTTCAGCTTACATTTATGAAATCTGATTTTGAGCTGCTATTAACTGCAGGCAATTTGCTCAACGTTCACGGGTTCGCAAACTTCAGTATATCGCTGAGCTGGAGAATAATGTACAGGCCTTGGAGGTAAATTTTAGCTGGGACTAATTGCGTAGCTGATTGATTGTTTCATATTGAAGTTGGCTATATATCATAACCTAGTTCTTAAGTGCTTTTATAATGTAATCTGCAGGCTGATGGATCAGAAGTCTCGGCTGACCTCGAATTTCTTAACCAACAGAATCTTATTTTGGGTATGGAAAACAAAGCCTTAAAGCAGAGGTTGGATAGCTTGGCACAGGAGCAGCTCATCAAGTGCTGTAAGTTTCTGTTAAGGATGATGTGGGCTCCGCATTGTTGAATTGTCATGTGTATCATCTAATGGGTAATGTTTGAGTATTGATAAAAATGTTTAATGTTCGAGTATTGATGACTTTAGGGAGAAATTTTAGCTGGATTTCTTATTAGGCTCTTTTTCTTTCATGACAAGGCTTTAGTTCTTTTTTCCTGTGATAGCCATTTTAATTAGGTTGGCATGATATAGTGGGCAGCTTGAGATTATTCTTTATTGAATACATATATTTTCTCATCTTTCAGTAGAACAAGAGGTGCTGGAGAGGGAAATTGGGAGACTGCGTGCACTGTACCAGCAACAGCAGTTACAGCCACACCAGCCTCCAACCAGACACCGACGTAACAACAGCAGAGACCTGGATTCACAGTTTGCAAATCTCTCTTTGAAACAAAAAGACAACAATTCAAGCAAAGTGCTGTCTTAAGACTATCAACTCTCTACATAGCAGCGGCTACTGACTCTGCCAGCTATTGACATTCTGTTGCTATTTTAAGCTCGACCAAGTTGAGCTCTTCTCTTCAGGTGTTGATTTCTCAACATATCCTTCTTCCATCTTCCAGAAGGTTGCACTATGATCCTTAGTAGTCATCCTAGCTAGTGATTTTATCCGAGGTGAGGTTGTTGTTCTTGTCTCCCTAGAAGCTTTGGTGGGCTGGTGTAAAATGGTCTGCTTGGTGTTGCAGTGATCTGTAGGAGTGTCACTCACATATGGAGTGACATGAATTGTGAGTAGAAGAATTGTCAACCTCTATGCTTTTAATTATTAATTAATAAAACATCTCTTGGCCTGCAAATGGAGGAATGAACTGCATTAGCCAATAGTTACAGGGATTTTTTTGACTTCTTTTCCAATGCTTCTCAATAATTTATTTCAAAATAAGTGTTCCAAATTTCAAAAGAATATCTCTCTAATATTCTCAAATTTATTTTTTTCCTTTTATTTTCAAGCTCCCTCCAGACATCATTTAGATAAAATGAACACAAGCTAGCTCTCAAATGAGTTAAGTATCTTCTTCATTGTCTAAAATTTGTAGCACCTTCATCGTTGCAAAGAGGTAATTTATTGAAAATCTACCATGGGTATTCTTTACTCTGCATATGGTAAAATTTGAATTTTGAATTTTAAGTATTCACGTGATTTGAATTTATTTTCGACAAGACAGATGTCATGTAATAATCAAAGATGCGACCCATCTAACATTTCATAAGGGTCAAAAGTTATTACTATTTTTAGAGAAACTTTCTTAATTATATTTGATTGGTTTGTAGATAATTATGATGATGATGATTATAAAATAAATGAATTCAAGACACATTTTTATCTATCAATCCTCCTCTCTTTACTGCCCCTCTAACATATCAATGGAGGATAGCTTTGAAACAAGGAAAAGGCTTGAATTGATTAGAGAAGCCAGCATGACAGATATCTATGCAGTCATGGCCATTGCAAAAATACGTAATGATGCTAATGTGACTCATCTGCAGGATCCACCACAACCCAACCCGCTGGACACTCTTTGCGACGCTGCTTTGACCAAGCGGAAGATGGCTCGGCAAAGGCGGCCCAGAATGAGGTTCAACAGCTTGGAGAAGGCGGAACTGATTGAGTTGGCTGAGACGCTTGGGTGGGAGTGGGCTAGCGGATCGCAGGATGAGCTGGATCGAGCTGGAGTGCTCAAGTTTTGCGCTGCGAGGCCGGGCAGGGTGGACGTGAATCAGTTTCTTCAATGGATGGCTCGCAACCGGAACAAGTTTCAGCAATTGAGGAATAGTTAGTGTTGAGATCGATCCATGTTTCATATATGTTATTAGGGTTTAATTAGCTTCTTCATTTGAAATCCTTATGAATCGATGATGCTGCTTATTACTAGAGATGCAATAAATCAAGTCTCTCTCTCTCTCTCTAAATTAGGCTTCGGCTTCAACAAGTTAATTCAAATACTCTTCACATTTTGCAGAGCGATAGATACTAATGTGTGATGTGTATGTACCTGATATATATATGTGTTGCTTGTATATATATACATGTATTATTTGGACTTTGCTACAAGTAAGCTTCAAGGGTTGATCTCAATAAGAGAGATGAGACCTTAATTCTTTCACAACTGGATTAGGTTGACCTTGATCTTCAATCTGGGAGCATTGATTTGTGGTCTCTGGCTGCTAATGTGTCTTGGGTCTTTGGGTATCAGATAAGCAAAGTTATAAAGTAAGCAAAACCCCTAGCTTTTTTTTTCTGAATTCGAGTGATTGAAAACTTTGTTTCATTTGGAGGAGGAGGAGATCTCTAAGTACGGTGGTGGTTGTTCAGTTAATGTGCTTATTTTTGTGTCTTTTATCATGAAATCATTATGAGGTTTTGGAGCGCGAGCATATCAACTGATCAGAGCAGTGGCAGCAAGATGGGCTGAGGTCAGGGGTATGGAACCACCGACAGCTCTTTCTACCTTGAGACAAAGGTTGTTCTTTTTCTCGCAGAAGGCTCTGGTGGACTGATTTCTATTAAGGGATGATTACATTTAGCTTCTGCGGCAGAGTAGATATGTACCAGCTTTTTGACGATCTTCCATTTATAATTATCTTATATTGAGTTATAAGAAGTATATAGCTAGGAAGGCTCAATAGTTTGACGAAGATCTAGTGACTTCTTCTGCATATGTTAAGATAACGAACATACTGGGTAACTAAAAAACGCATTCATAACGACTTACCTTCATAGTTATCGAATATTCTATCATTTGAATCAGAATATAAATTCGTTATATTATTAGGAAAAACCTTCAAAGCGACAACTAGTTATACAACTGCTTCAAAAAATTTAACAAGACACCAAGGTCTACAGTCATACACATATAATCGTCTGAGAACCAAAATATATAGGTCGTATATAGACAATACAAACAATGACATCATGTACTAGAAAAACAACGCTTTCCTTTGTTATAAATGATTCTTTCAAAAGATTAAAGTTGTCACCCTTAATTTACATTTTAGCCGGTATGCTGTTTGGAAACCAAATCGTGAAAAAAAAGTTGTTTGAGGACTTAATTGGAAATGAGCGTGAGGTAACTTTCATATTAAAGGTCATATATTTTTATTTAAAAATTGTAAATTTATCTAGATTTTTTGTTCTTCATATCATCAAGATATTTAATTTTTCATCCTCTCACATTTTTCTCTATATATACACCACCTTCCTCAACCCCATCTCCTTCTTCTAAAAATCTGCTTATTCTCTCTGCCCTAAACCCACAAAACAGCCGGCCCTTACGTGGATTTGCCAGCAGTTCATGCGAAGAGGAAATTCTCTAGCGTGTGGCTTCGGGCTGTCCAGCATAGGATGGAGGCAGAGCTTGAGCTGGTGCCACTCCTTGAAAACCTAGAGAGAGGAAATGGTGGGGAGCCAAACCGTCGCCTGATGAGGGTGGCGAAGGTAGTGACGAGGAAGAGAAGGAGGAAGGTGAGCCGGGAACAAGAGGAGATTATGGAGTTTGCAACGAATCATGTCATTGGTTGGGATCCAAGGAGGCATGATAAGGCGAGGGCTGATGAGCTTTGTCGAGAAATGGGGATCTCTAGAGCTTATTATCTGCAGTGGATTCGAGACATGAAGCTGTTCTGGGAGGCGGAAAGGATAGATGCCGACGCTGCTGGATCCTTGCTCATGTTGTGCAACTCTGCTTAATGCACCTACCCTTTCATCATTTTGATTGCTTTCCATTTTGGGTGATATCATTTTATTTTTCATTATTAAAAAGCATTATTCTAATAGTATATTAAATGTAGGCAGCTAGACCAAGAACATTTATCATATCACATAACTTAATACATAATTACATAAGAGAGAGAAGCAGATTTAGAGAGAGAAATGCTCTTCTTCTCCATGTGATATAATTTTCAGTATGTATCAGATTATTTATTCTAACAAGTGATTTCTTGAAGAATGAAGAGATTTACTACATTATTATTAGACCATGTCAATCTCTATGCAGCATAGAATGGGGATACAAGTTCCTAATTACTGTTTCGGAGGCCAAGGATGACCTGTTCTGTTGCTTAACAGACTGAATTTTCAGGGTACCAGGAAGAATCTTGATGCAAGCAAGCATGATATCCTGAGAATTCTGCAAGAGAAAAAGAAAGTTGCAAGATATGGGCAGTCTTTTGAATATGAGATGAGATTGATACAGTTCCTGTGGTTGGATATATTTCACCACGTAGTTTCTGAGCTCCCAAAAACCTACAAATGTAGCTCCTCTTTTACTCTATACCTATTTGCTAAGAGCAGATGACCCAGAATATGCCAAGGAACTTATATCCTATACTGACTAGCTAGGAATGATACATGTGGTGACTGGTGTCTTCATCGAACTATTAACTCATGCCGTTTGTGATTAGTAACCAGGGAGTGTTGAAACTTGTAGTTCGGCTTACAGCACCCTTCTACAGTTTTCATCATCAGTCCCCTCCTCATCGATTTTGTTCGTGTCTTGGTGCCTCCAACCCTCTCAATCCTCTTCTGTTTCCTCACTGTCCTCTTCTTCCTTGTCAGGCCATGGTTTCTTGACAGTAGCAGAGGCTTTGCACTTTGTGGACTTTGATGAGAGTCTTTTTGCGTTTGCATTAGGCTGCCGCTTACTTTGTTTCCGCCTCTTACTACTCCCATATTTTGCACTGTAAACATTTTGATTGCTTGGTTCATCCACTTCGTCTTGGTAGCTAATAGGAGTGTTGTGGCCATTTTGTTTTGTATAGTGACCTGGATGCTGGTTTCTGAGATGGAGATTGAGCTTGTATTCATGAATGTAGGCCTTATCACAGCCATCATAGGGGCAAGCGTAAGGACGATCAAATGATGCCTGACTAGATGGTGTTGTTGAGGGTTTTAAAGCTCTGGGCTGCTTCTCTGCAACCGGAGTAACAATGAATTTCGTCAGCTCTGGCTCAACCTGCGAGTATTATCACAAGGTTAGAAATTGATTAACAATGTCAGAAATGGATTAATAGAAAGCGACCAACCTTATCATGGTGTGCCGAGAGGTGATTGTTTAGCTTATACTCATGAGCGTATCTTTTCCCACATTCAGGAAACGGGCAAAAATAATAGTTATCTTGTGAATGGGTTTTCAGGTGCGACTTCAAGTTGGAATCCAGGGAAAATGCCTGCAACATCGTGGTTCATGTTAATTAAAGAATATTGACAAAAAAAGTGGAGCGAACAGAGAATGATGAAGTGAGACTAGATTTGGAGGAAATGAAAAAGAAATGAGACGCACTTGTCGGAGGGTCGTATGATTACCTTCCCACAGTCTTCATGAGGACATTTGTGCGCTTTTTCTCCTGTGTGGATAAGAAAGTGTCTCTTCAACTTTGAGCTGTCCACGAATTTCTGGCACAAAAATGAGAGCATTCAATTTTTCGAAGGATGACACATTAAGTTGCATGGAAGGAGACCACGACAAGTCAATATCAGACTAGGCATTTGTTTGTGAGAAACTACGATGATCATATACAACCATTTTCACATGGTTTCAAGAAAGTTTTTAGGTAGAATTGATATATATATACCTTTCCACAACCTTCATAATGGCAAATATTATGCCTTTCCCCATGGATGTGCGCATGTTTCCTTAAAGCCCCAACATCGAAAAATGTCTTCCCACATCCCTCATGGCTGCAAAGTAACAGAACTTCGGTAGTTGGTTCCGGCTCAGATGCCTCCACCCCGTTCTCCTTTTCCCTCAAAGCCTTAAGAGTGTGTTCTGCATAAAATACAAGAAGACAGGTATTCATAAGCTGAATTGACATGAATGGAAAACTAGCATTTTTACTAAGGCTTCGTAGGAAGAGCTTCTAGCAACAATCCAAATCCACTGCATGTTTGACAAACTGGATTTACCATTGACCCATTTTAAAAGAGAGAACTTCCCACCAGTAGCCCCGACTTCCTGAGGTACCCTGTCAGCGACAAAAATCAGTACTCCAAACTACAGTGACCAGATAACTTTCAACTGCTCAAGACACAAACTTTATTCACATTTAGACAGCGACAAATCCCTCGTTCACAAAATTGAATTCGTAAAACATCACAAGCCAGATCTAGGCGCTACACATAACTGTCTATCAACAACAAGTTCACAAATTAACATAAATTTGACCTCAGAAAGCTAACCAGTACCCACATTACCCAATCCTTCTATCAAACCAATTACCAACCAAAGAAGACATCTCCTGCAAACACTGATATCATCCGGTTGACTTGGTCAATTAAACAGTCACGAAATTACAAATTCAATTCTTGCTATCAACTCAAAATCTCAATTCGCATCTGAAACATTAACTCATCAGCTCTAAAATCAAACCTCCAAAAATCCGATTGCAAATCGGTAAAAAAAAAGTGCATCTTTTCTATCATTACCATTCTTTGACCCATCTAACAGCTGGAGTCCGATGATTGTAGCATGTGTTGTCGAAACGGCCATAGCCCGCCTGAGGCTCCATCCGCCGCCTCGCAACTGAATACCCTCTTCAGAGAGTGTTGAAAGATCGAAGCTTCAAACAATTTTACTTCGTCCTTGGGAAAAAATTAGGGACATATAAAACGGAGTTGCAGCAGAGGTGGACGTTGTAGAGGTTCAATTTACACTGGTCTAATTTTACAATTGGACCGATAACAAACCGGTGAGTATTCGGCATGAGCAATTGAAAAGGTACATATCAAGCCAAGTCATATGTACATTTGGATGTTCTCTCTCTGGGCACAAATTTTATGCACAAGTGGGAATTTCCTAAGCGTTGTCTTGTGGTGTTTTCTTGCGCAGACTTTGGAGAATGGCTCGTCTATCCGGGACAGGCCTCAGTTTAGGCTTTACTGTAACTTGATGCCTGCCGTTGGATTTTGAGATTTCATGGAGAGCAAAGAAAGGACTCGCAACCTGCAGTAAAATGGACGGTGCAAAGACGTTAAGCATAAGTTGATAAAAAGAGATGGGGCATAGAAGGCGTAGAAGATTTAAACAACTTACGAGATAGCATTTGCTAGATAAAAGATGGGTAGCCTTCCTAGCTCAGAAACTTTCCATTTCTTATGTTGAGCATCAATAACACGTTCAGCTTCAGAGCCAGTAGCTGTAAGAACAAACTGAAGACAAAAATGGTTACCAACAGTCGACATGAGTCAGAAAAGTCTTTGTTCAAATGATTTTTAGGGATACCATTGGGAAAAGTATTGCCATAACTCCATAGCTCACGAGTGGAGAAAAGAAGAAGATGGCCAGAACACAAGGGCTGCCTGCAAAGTCAAGTGACGAGGACGGATTATACAACATGAGGCAAACATATGTAAGTAATATGAATTCGAAAAATGATATATGACGTATCGGAAAGTATGATCACCAAAGCCAGCAAAGAACGCCCAGTTGGATTCGAAGAAAGCCAGCCTTTTGTCCAGACCGACTTCAGAAAGGTTCCATTTATACCTAATGAAGTTGAAAAACATTCACCAGTAAACCATAATACCAAGTAAGACAAAGAGCATATATCAAGTAATAAAAATGGATATTCAGCACATACTCGAAGCAGTAATAGGAATACATCCAGGCAAGCAATACAAAATTTAGGGCCTTCCCGATGTAGGGGACATATCCTGTTACATACACCTGCAATAAATCCGCTAACACATAAGCATGCACTACCATCAAAAGACAGTACTCAATGCAACGATGCACTTGAAACACTTGGTTGTCAAGTGTACAATCAGAGTGCCAAGGAGATGCAAGTTTTTCAGCAAAAGGTAGGCAGTATAAAACCAAGAATGAACTTGTACGCACACCTGAAGGAAAAAGAAAGTCAAGAGGAACATGGAATAAACTTGCTCTCCTATCCCAATCACTATCCTGCAATTTATAGAGGAAAACAAAATAAGCACGTCTAGAAAGAAAAAAAGAGAGATATAAACGGCTTTTGGAGGGGAGGGGGAAGATCTGGTAGTGAAATTTTTGAACGAGTAAGAAACTGAGTTGGACCTCTACCCTCCAATGCCAGCAGGCTTTGCTGTTTGATTAGCGCTCTCTGATGTAGAATCTACCTTTTTGCTCAAGGGTTCTGCCGTTAAAGTTTTCCCTTGTGCAGCATACCCATACTTTGCAATATCATTGTACCTAAATATAGAAAAAAGAATGTTTGTCACGAAAGACATTGAGCAGTAGAAGCAGCTAGCATAGCAGCGCTGAGTTGCAATCTATAAAAATGCATATATCACATAAACATAATACAACATTATACAATGGGTGTGGGTTCGCTAAAATCCCCATAAAGAAGCATGTTGTGAAAGGAAAGGAGCTAAGGGTAATACCATAAAGTGCTCAGTATGAAGCTGAATAAGTACAATGGGTAGAACCAAAAGAACTGCAATGAAGAAACGAGAACGCTTAGTAACATTAAAGAAATGTTCTGATCAGCTACGCGATCAAAAGTTCAACAAGTGCAAATCAAGTCGAATGAGATCAAACAACACAACTACAAATGCTTACTCACATAAAACAGTTGTATCAACCCAAGATGCAAGACCGAGTAAAATCCCTTGATAGCATCAAATGCGCAATTTTCTTCGCCAGTCAGCTGAGGGCACCCATCAGGTAGTATCCATTGAAGTGTTGGGATAACAACAATTTTCAAAGTGAAGATACTGCACCATGAATCAAATTAGTCCACCACAAATAATGTACAAACCCAAGCCGAGAAACAGCTGCCATCAACATGTACTACATTGCTGTCAAGTGTCTCAATCGTCTACTTCCATTTTTGTGGCCTACATAGAGTTTCTCTTAGCTACAAATAGTTCCGGATTCAATCTACAACAAATTAATCCTAAATCCAATACATCTCTTTCAGCTACAAGTATTCAAGCCTGTATTTTGAACATCAAACTATCTGAATTTCAAAAAAAAAGGATTGAATTCTTGATTATGTGACTGGAAATCAATCATCAAAACATGGACGTACCTTCCCAAAAAAATGAAACCATTCAAAAGAAAACACTGTCCAGTCCGTTTCAAAAGCGGCCGAGACCTGAGAGCAAAAACCCAGAAAGTCAACACCTTGAAGTCAGATTCAGAACTCTTTAAACATCAATCGAATACCCAAAAGCACAAAGCTGAAACCTGTAACAAAGGATAACAACTCGGTGAAGACAGCAGGCCTCTCTGAAACCCTCGAGCCATAAAAAAGCTGCTTGCTTTGATTTGTTCTTCAAGACTTCAATCATGGGCTTTGCGGTTTCTGATGTCGCCATTGGCGTGGAGGATGGAGAAAGAAGGAAGCTGAAGAAGAAGACGATGATGTCGTCCCGACCTTTTAAGACTTCAGAAAGCTTAGAAGGCAACGCAGAGAATCAATTAATTTAATCTAAACCAATTAATCTGAATCCTGCACTATTATGTAAATACATAAAAGTAAAGGGGTCGAATTATAATAATTTTATTATTGGGTCTCACATGTATTTATATAATACTTAGGGGTTCCAAGTGTAATATGATGATGGGCCTGAATCAGATTCTGGTTAAATTTAGAAAATTGGAGGCGGCGGCTAAAGCGGCGAAGTTCGCCGGAGCAAAAGCGATCGGAGTAGAGAGAGAGAGAGGGAAGACGATGGTGCAGCCGAGCAAGGATCCCTGCAAGAAGCAAGCCTGCGACATTCAAGCATGTTTATCGAAGAACAATTTCAATTCTCAGAGGTATGTGTTGTTGTTGATGGCACGAATCCTGATGTATGAAATTCATGGTATGATTTTGATCGTTTGCTTGAAATTGATGCGTTTTGAGTTTTAGATTCTTCTGATAGGATTGTTGTGTCTGTGATTGTGTAGTTGATGACTTGGTTTGGTGAAAGGTTGTGTTGATTTTTGGAGGTTTGTTGTTTGACAGGAATATGTAACATATCCTTTTGAAGATCAATTCTTTGCAGCCCCCGGATAGATTTCAGTTTATGTGGGTAAAAATCTGATGATTTTGAGACAAGCGTTAGTTTATTGATAGGAAAAGGAATTGTGCAGTCTAGAGGCATGTTGATTATTTGTAGTTATGTCTATCTTCTGTTGGCAGTGCATTAGCCTTTATGTAGAATAGATTTGAAGAGCTTGATAAATTGGCAAGGTGACATCCTTGGTGCTTGATGATGGCATTGATGTGAGTTGGGTTTATAGGTTTAGGATCAGGAGGCATAGTCTTGTGTTTGATTTACTTTTCTTTTTTTGGAGTGCGCGTGAGAGCCCTGTAGACGCTGCTAGTGTTTATATGATGCATTTAAAATCCTCCAGCATATGTGTAGATTGAGCGGGTTATCTGGCTTTGCTTCTGATGAGTCATTGGACATCTTTGCTAAATTATTTCTTTGTATTTGACAATGGGCAGATGCCGTAGAGTCATTGAATTGTTGCAGTTCTGCTGTGAAGAATGCGAGTACAAGTCTACCCACTGTGGGTCTGTCTCTGACCTTCTTAAGCAGATCAAGAGGTAGACAGGTATTCAGGCGCTTCCCCTCGAAATAAATTATGCAATATCCTGACTAGAGATATGTAAATACCATCTGGTGGAAACACAATGGTTTAACTTGTTAACGAATAAGGTCTCCCTGATATTGGGTTTTAATTGTTTCGTCATTCAGAGAAAGTGGATCTTACATGGAATGTTTTTCTTTCTTCTGTAAATTGATGATATTACAAATGAGATTATGTGGGCATTCTTTTTTTGCACATTTAGTTTATGGACAATCCTTCCATTGCTGAATGTTGTTTTGCATTGTTAAACAAACAAAAATATGAATTACCAGCAAAGATTGAAAAACAGAAACCTTAGGAGAGAGGGAGGCGTAGAGGCCTCGAGGGAGGCTAAAAGAGAGTCCCTAGGTGCTCCTCCAATGATGAAAACATATTTTGCACTAAGGACACCGGCCAGGAACAGAAGATAGTGAAACTACTGGACACCCATGTTCTTGAGGTTTATAAAGACGCAGTTTCTAAGCTTCTCCAATTCAACCTCAATGCCCAAGGCAGTGAGATATTCCAATTCTCATCCTCTTCTTCTACAGGAATATTTTTGGGCTATTCTTCCAGGTTACTGAGGAATATTTTTGCAGCACAAGGGTAAGCGAAGTTAGAAGTAAAGCTTTGCTTGATCACTGCAATTGTACATAAATTAGAAATTGACCAGAAAAGGGTTGACAAAGTTGGTTCCAAAACTTAAATATACATTGAAAGTATCTCAAATCTCACGCAAAATCAGGGTCAAGGAACCAATACAAATTCTAAAACACATCTAACTGATATTACAAAAAAGAGGATTCATGTCAATCCCATGTTGTTGCCCAAGGTTACCACGAAGCTTTTAACGCCTTCTCATACCTCGCCCTCCTCCACGCCCACGACCTCTGCCACTCATGGCACTAGCAGCAGCATCACCTTGAGCACTTTCGGACTGAAATTGGACAACAGTGGAACGCAGGATGTTTGTTTCAAGGCTCTTCTTGAAATAACTAATACTTAAATTTAAAAACTAACAATGTAAACTTGAATATCCAGCTTTCGGGAACAGAGAGAGTGACACAAAGCACTTACCATACTGTTTGTTGAGTTGAATGAAGAAAGATATAAGAATGAGTAAGCATAGTAGGCAAAGAAAACCTTTACTAGTGAAATGCTCGTATTACCTTGGGATTCTTTACTGTCTCATCAACGCTCAAAACGAGACAAGCAGCCTCAGTTGCGGCATTTATAGCATTGATCTACCACATTATTTTCAAGAGTAAGAAATATTTTTGAGAATAAAAATAACCATGGGAGTTGAATGACTTCAAAATTACCTTAACAACTGATGGTTCCCACACAAAGTTTGCGTAAGAATCAGCAATTCCACCGGTATTGATATCCACTCCATAAAGAGCACCTTCCCCTGTTACAAGCAATGTGTTGCGAACTCTAGTTAATTCCTACACAAAACTCACAATTTACCATCATATTGCATGACCTAAAGGGCCAATGAAAATTGAATGAAACTACTCGTAGCAGTAACAACTGAGACGGGGAGAAACAAACCAGATGTAAGAGCATGCTTCTGCCTTAGTTTATTTAGTACATCAGTTGCGTCAAATCCCGCATTGTCACAGAGTTGTCTAGGAATAACCTGCGATTATTCCACAGAATAATAATTTGTCCCAATATTTGGTTGATGTACCAAAGAGGAATCAAATAGAGATACAAAGTGCCCTCAGGAATCATAAGAAAGGAGATTGTTAGTGATCTACAACATAATAAGGTCATTAGTTCTTCTGAAACACACCTCTAAAGCTTTAGCATACGAGTTTATAAATAGCTGAGACTTCCCCGCTATAGTCCTTGCATGCTGCCTGAGGTATCTACTGATTTCCATCTGCCATAAACAGGAAAATATTATAACACTGAATCCTAAGTAGTAAGAATGAGAAATAACACAAAAAACATACATCTATAGCACCACCACCAGCAACAACATTTGAGTTCTTTAATGCTCTTCTGACAATCATAATTGCGTCATGTAAGCTACGCTCAGCTTCCTCGATGAACTGGGAATGATATCAAAATATAAAGGAAATTATTATACTGTAAAATGCTCAAACTATAGCACAAAGAACTATAAATTTCCCAAGTTAAATTTATAAATAAGATACTCTACCTGATCAGCTCCTCCTCGAAGGACAATTGTGGCAGTACGACCTGATGGGCATCCACTAAAGATGTTAAAACGTTCATTTCCAACTTGCTTCTCCTCGAAAAGTGCACAAGAACCAAGCACCTAATCATTAAATAACTTCGAATCAATTCTTTTTCTTTCTTTTTTGCAAAAATCATTTAACATTTGAAGAAAGAATTCACTCAGGATGTTTATAATTTAAATATATGCTGCCAAGACATGACAAACCTCATCAATAACGTTGTTAACAGATGTCTGCACTGTTCCACCTGTCGCTGCAGCAACTCTTTGAAGATCCTCTTCAGTCACACGACCAGCACAGAAGATATCTCGATCTGCAAAATACTGTTCGAAGAGAAAACAGGCTAATGATCAGGTAGTGTCATGTAGTATATGAATATTACAAAAAATTGCCCTTAATACAATAACCAGGCAAAAACATAAATAAAAATGTTCACCTGAGTAGCAAGATCCCCAATAGCCAACCGCGAGAGTACTATTTTAGCTCCACTGGCAACACATTTATCCAATTTATCATAAATAATATTCCATTCCGCATCAACAATAGACTGATACTGCAATGGATCTATAAGTCTGCAGTATCCACGAATTGATTATTAGAGAGCTCAAATAATCTTATACTTCCATCAACAAGATTAATATCAAAGGAGAATCTACCTTATCTCTGCATTCTCTTTTTCTGATTTGAGCTCCAATTCAATATTGAGCAAGAGAATCTTGGGGTCTGCAAATTGTTTTGGTTGCTGCTCAAATCCAGCATATGAAAATGTTTTCTTAAAAGCAACACCATCTACCAGAAAAGAATCTCGCATTGTTCCACCTGGAACCTGAAAACCATAGATATTGCTTTATTCCCCAAAACAAATTCAAACTGGCTTCAAGTTATTATAAACTATAAGGACAAAGGAGGTTGTAAGATAAAAACATAACAAGTACAGTCAATAACTCTGTGAAAATTAGCAGATAAAGGAAACAAGGCGTATCGAGTAAGGTTACCAGTACCTTTTTTATGCCAATCATGTTTAGTCTGTCATCATTTCCAATTGAAATCACTGCGTCGACAACCATTGAAGCAAAGAACTCCTTTTCTCCACCAATGAGCTTCGAGGACAATGTTGTTTCAGCACATTTGGCCAATAAACCTTTCTTATCTTCTAAACTCTCACCCTCAATGCTGAGAGCTAATTCTTTGATTTTCTCAATTGCCTGAATACGAAAAGACAAAAGAATGAGACGTCAACATTTATTCAGTAGCATAGTGGAACAGAAGTGATTGCTAAATGTCAAAGTCAATTACTAGATAGCTGGCAGCCCTGTAGCTACGAATCAGATTCTGAGGGTGAACACCATCTTCAATAAAAGGCTTAGCTTCCTTCAGAAACTCCCCTGCAAGTAGAACCACCGTTGTCGTTCCGTCACCGACCTACAATGAGCGAATGATGTTTCACAGCTGAATTCCTAGCATATATCACACCCCTATTGACAAATTTGCTGAATTAAATATTAATGAAAAGAAAAAACACTGGTTTTCATTTGCTCTGCTGAAGAATAAATGATCGTGTATGCATCCAGCTACAGAAGTTGGATTCATTTACTATAGTAGTCAGAACTTCAGCAACATGTTCAAGCCCCATCCAGTCCAAATTCACAACTTATTTCAGTCAAAACCTCTTCTTTTAGTATTCACAGCTTACCCAGATCTGAACATCTCCAAAAAAAAACACAAGCACGCCACACGTCTAGAAGTAAAAAAAACCAGTACCTCTGAATCCTGCGATTTCGCAATATCGACGAGGATCTTCGCGGCGGGATGGACAATATCAAGCAGCTTCATAATGGTGGCACCGTCGTTGGAAATAGTGGTGTTTCCCTTATCGTCATGAATCAGTTTATCCATGCCTCTAGGACCGAGCGTTGAGCGGACCGCGTCAGCCACTGCAGTGCAGGCATTGATGTTGCTGATGAGCTGCGGCTTTCCTTGCGACGTGTCTGTGCCTTCCTTGAGTAGAATGATCTGCGGCTGGAGCATCGTAGACATTGTAGAGTGATTGAGAAGTGAAGCCGGTGAGAGAGAAAGAGAGGTTGGGAGTGGGAAATGGGGGGAGGGTTCAGGGGAAATCTAGGGTTTGAGATTTGAGTTATTTTCTGGTGTGGAAGAAAAAAGAGTTTTTTTGGTAGCTCTGGAGGTTTCTTAAACTTCAGGGGTCTAATTATAATTATTTAAAATTTGAATACAAGCCCAGTACCAAGAGCTGCTCTAAAATGAATTGTTCAATGAAGCATTTCAGTGACATCAGATTGTATTAGGCTCCTGCATTGATGGATTCATAGCTTCATTAGTAACAGTTCAGCGTATAAAGCTCGAAAGAGGCTCTTGAAAGCCTCGCCGGGGAGGTTGCGGTTATGATGGTTATATAGACCTCTTGAATCTACCTGAAGTATGTTCTAGACTTGAATTCAGAAAAGGAAAAAGAACAAGCTGTTAAAACCTGAACTGAGCTCAAACTGTTATTTGAAGAAGACTTGATATAAGAAAGAAAAATATACATACAATTCTGTAATGTGGGCAAACGCTATAAGAGAATTGTGCAAATTCTAGTTACAAACAAGTGATGCTTATAGAAGCTGAACAGCAGCTATTGATGGGATTTTCTCACGTAGCTTTTGTGTAACAGCTACTCTGACTGTCATGACTCCTGCCGCTGGACCAGAGATTCTCACCTTCACTATTGGGTCCTCGATAGCCACAAACTCGAGAGTCCCTCCTGCTGGCCCGACGAGGTATGGTCGTATCTCCTCGAGAACCTTCATGGATATGCACGTATTTTTAACTCATATCAGCTTTCACAACATAAGTAAATACTTGGCACTAATTGACACATAAACTACACTCTTGACAACAGAATAACAATTTGATCACTGAGTTTTGAAATTCTCGCTACTACAAAATAGAAATTTTTGTGAGATGGTTATGCCTCAAGAACCACCATCAAGCAACCTGGTAGGTATGAGCTGCACTTTTAAGAAAACAATGCAGCAAATCTGTACTAAAATTTTGAGAACACATAAGAATTCAGACATCTAAACAAAGAATTAAACTCGATTCTGCATGATTCAGCCAACAAGAGATAGCAACATATCTAAAACCCAATTCTAGTGATAAAACTAACGGAACTAAAGCTTTGATGGCCCAAGTAGCTCTTGTTACTCTAAATGTCAAAAGAGGGAAGCAAGAAAGCATGATTACCTTCTCTATATTCTCCTCAGTCATTTCAAGGCCAGTTTCCTCATCAGCTATTGCTTCAACCGCGACTATTTCAGGCATCTTCTCCATTAAGCGACGCTCAATACCCATTTTCATTGTTACTGTTGAACTTGGGCACGAGCCACATGCACCTTGCAGCTTCAAACGTACAATATTACCATCAATCTCTTGCAATGCAACATTACCCCCATCTGCCATAAGATACGGCCTAATTTCATCCAGCACACTCTCGACGTTCTCTGCAGTTAATGGAACCTCTAACGCTGAGTCTGGAGTCGCAACGGCCTTCACAACTGCAACAATCAAAACAACCATGTTACTGCCCCGTATAGAAAAACAACCCTACAAAAGCACATCCAAAGAGACATGAAACAACATCGCAAGCAAAGTTCCTCGCTTAATGAGACTCCAGGCAGACCCAGCTCGTTAAACCTATGAACTACTATCAAATTATGAGCAACACAAGCAAACAGGTGATTCTGAATCCAATCCAACAATCAAAGGCTGACACCAAATTCCCAAAAGTGAAGTTTTATACCAGGCTTGACTCACCTCTCGGCTTCCCAAGGCTAGTGCTTCGAGCGGGGAAAACCCTCACCGCTCTACACCCTCTCGCTAGTTGAACATGGCAGCCAAAGAAGCTCGTCGATGTCTGCAATCAAACACCACACAGAAATCAACATAACCCTTTTGTCAATTCAACGCTTCAGAAAGCCAATCGAGGACCCAAAACCCACCTTGAGCGATCGAGAGCAGGACGCTTCTAGGGCTTCATGGTCCCGACAGTACGTCGAATTCAACACCACAGCTTGCATCTCCTCGTCTCCTAATCTCGCCCAACAACAACAGGATTCAAACGAGGTAACGTATTGCTTCGCAGCCTACCGAATCATTGCGTGCTGAGCTCTCTTGCAAGCGTCGCCTTTGTGAAACGATGAAAGGTTGTAGTTGCTTCTGCGCGATCAGATTCGTCTCCACGTCCTTCCAAAATGTAAGCCCTCATAGGGGCTCATGTGTCATAAAATATTCATCAGGCGCCAAACATAAATACTATAAACTAAAGGGGTGCGCGTATAAAACTTGATTTTTTGAAGGTCGGTAATGTAAATATATAAAGTCAGGGGGTTGAAGTGTGAATATGCTTAACTTTCGGAGCAAAACAGCCGCGGGTGGAGTCGCAGTGCCGTGGAGCCAGCCAGCGAAATCGATCGCGGCATCAACTGCGCTCGTCTCGTCGGTTGATTATTGATCGGATTGAAGCTGAAATGGCGCCGAAGAAGCAGCAGCAGCCAAAGCAAAACAAGCAGAAGCCGAAGAAGCCAGTATCCTCGGTATCGTCTTCTGGGCCGAGGTTGCAGATATCGGCTGAGAATGAGAGCCGTTTGAGGAGGCTGTTGTTGAAATCTGGGCAGGCCACAGCGCCATTTGTAGCTGATGATTCGTTATCCAGAGCGCAGAAGGCGAAAAAGCTTCATTCGATTTACGAGAAGCTTTCTTGTGAGGGGTTTACTAATGAACAAATCGAGCTTGCACTGTCTGCTCTCAAGGTTCTATTTTGTGAAGTTTTGATTTTTTTCTTGATTGTGGTTAATGTTGGGGTTGAAATGATTGTTGAAATGCTGGGTTGGTGATTAGGATGGTGCTACATTTGAGGATGCTCTTGACTGGCTTTGCTTGAATTTGCCTGGTGGTGAGCTGCCACTGAAGTTCTCTAGCGGGACTTCATCACATCACGACGCAGGTAAATTATTAAATTGTGGCTGTTTGTGATGGCGGCAGCATAGTCATATATTTGAAATTGTGTTGCTTTTTGGGATTATGGGTTGAGCGTCTGTTGTCAGGGGGGTCTGTCAGTGTGATATTGAATGTTCGACAAGATTGGACTTCTTCAGCAGAGTCGATTGAAGATGATGTTGAAATGCCTGAAATGTCAATCATGATCAAAGGGTCGCGGGAGGATAGTTTGGATTTGAAGCAGCCTTCCCAAGCTGATTGGATAAGAAGATATATGGAGCAACAAGAGGAGGTATTGAGTTTCTGCCTCTTGCATACAGTATTCTTTGATTTGATTGTGAAGTCCGGCACCAAGTGTTTTCACTCTACATGCACCGATATGGATACGGGGACGGATACGGGTACCGAAAATGGAAAAATTTAAAATTATAGGGTACGGGTACAGCAAAACTAGAATTTCAAAAGTATCCAAGTTTAAATTCCATGCATATAAGATAACTAGGTTTAATGTCTTAAATAGTAAAATGTAAATTAAGCTCTTCAATCTTCGACGAGCAACTCATTTTCAAAGTCCGCCTCATCAAGTGAGAGGTCCGTGAACTCAAAAAATCCAATATCCTCCACAGAATCAAAATCATCCCCACCGAGATCCCACATCTTTGTATTATCTTCCTCATATTGTTTTGAACCGTATCGGGTACGTCTAATATCTCATTGAACCTTATCGGGTACGTACCCGATAACTAATCGAACTGAACCGAACCAATTAGAAGAACCCGCGTAAATGGGTACGGCTTGGGTACGTACCCATCAAGTACCCGAACCTGGTACGGTTCGGTTACGGGATTCGCCTCTTCTATGGAGTACCCGTGCAACATAACTTATAAGTCATGGAATGCTGATCAGTTTTTGGTGCAGTTGCCTAGCCCAAAGTGAAAAAGCAAAACAAAAAACAAATAAGCCAACTACTTGTTTGTTGTTTTACATGTTTACAGGATGAGTTGGATACCTGGGAAGATTCAATTGATGATGATTCGTCTAAAAAGGTATGTATTGAACTCGTAGGATTTACTTGTTCTTCTAATAATATTCTAATTGTCTCATGTATCTACTGTTGCTTATTACTTTATTGTGTTTCTAAGCAGCAGCAAGGTCTGCTCGTTAAATATTTTTGATAATGGGGATGTATGTTATGGGCAATTTGTACGATTATAAATACAGTGTTACATTGCAAAATGAGGGAAACTGTTTTTACTGCAGTTAGGCTTTTTTCTATGAATTGTTGCATTGGTCCTTATTTTTTTCACTACTCATTTTATATACTATGGTGCTGATGGAGCCTTATTTATTTCTGTAATTATGTCCTGGATCACATTGTTTCGCCTGGTCCATATTGGCAGGTCTCTGAGCCACGGTCTTATGAGGTCATAGCAAAGGAGTATCATGATGCACGGACAGATGCATTACGAGCAAAAGAGAAAGGAGATAAGGAACTCAAAGAAAAATCTGGGCATGTAATTCGCAAACTGAAAGAAGAGCTGGCAACCCTAGGTAGATTTGAACTTTCTTTATCTTGTCTGCTCAATATCTATTATGTTTCACTTTTCATGCCCTTGTCAACTTTCAATCAGGACTTTCGTTTGACATTTTGGCATCCGGTTTTGAGAGTGAGCGTGCGTCTCATGTGGCAACTGAGGATGTTTTAACTGATTCCATGGCATCTAAGAATGCTGAAGCAGGAGGATCTTATACCTCAGAAGATGTTGCTTCTATTACGGCTGTTGAGTTGATAGATGATAAAATATGTACCAAGATTTGTAGCTCAGATGACTTGTTGACTATGCCCATGTCTCTGAATATATCTACCGAAGAGCCGAAACCAATTGTAGATGACAAAGAGGATGTCGAACTTGGCAGCCTTTTTTCAGAGGAAGCAGCTTATGAGGTAGCCTTACCTTCTGAAAAAACGAGAAAACTAGATACTGCTCAGAATGTGGATAAAATAGATGGAATCTGGAAGAAGGTATACCATACACTGGTTAAAGTTAATAATGGTTGGCATTTACCTGATAAAGTTATTGACTGGAGATTCTTACCAGTAATCTGAATGCATGACCAAAATGACAGGGGGATCCACGAAGGATTCCTAAAGCCGTGTTGCATCAATTATGTCAGCGTTCAGGATGGGATGCTCCTAAATTCAATAAAGTGCGCGCAAAGGACATCACTTTCTTTTACACCGTCAGCATACTGAGAAAGGCTAGTGGGAGGGGTAAGAGTAGAAAAGCTGGCGGTTTGATCACTCTGCAGCTTCCTGACCAGGATAGAGCATTCACATCTGCTGAGGTACTTGTTTAGCATTCTTGAATATCCAGAGTAGGAGAAGCACGCTAGACAAATCTGTTTATAAATGGTTCATAGATGAATCAATTTATCATCTAACCTTATCTTCGACTTGAACCCTTCCAAATATTTTTTGCTTTGAAAAGTTACCAATCATGTTATTAGACTTTTGCCATTAAAAGGTGTCCCCCTATCTTTCATGTAAAGATCTCTTAGTGATGTGTTTTATTACAGGATGCACAGAACAGGGTGGCCGCTTTTGCTCTTCACCAGTTGTTTCCTGATCTTCCTGTTCACCTTCTAATTACAGAGCCGTATGGTTCACTTGTTATACAATGGATAAAAGGTATTTATTTTCTGAGGATTGCTGAAGACTTATATTATTTTGCTGTAGGAGAGCATAGTGGAAATTTCTTTCTTTGTAGAGTTGCTTTAACACATAAGGATTTATAGGTGAATCATCAACTAAATTAGAGGAGGCTGTGGAAGATCGAAGGGCTGAATTTGTTGATCAACTACTGAAAGAAAAGGATTATATGTCAGCTGACACAGTTGACCAGATGGACGGTTTAAGAGAAGAATCTCAACAAAAGCCTCTTGTTGAAGAAAACTTTCCTGATGTCTTTGTTAGTAAACAGCGTGAAAGTAAGTTAGTATTAAGCCATCGTTTACTCCGTAGTTCAATATTAAATGGCAAGTGGGAACATTATTGGTTGTTTATCAGTGGACTATAAGCACAGTAGAATCCTCTTAACACCATTCTTTTCATGTGCTTAGCTCTTTTGAATTTCTATATGGCGTGACAAATTTGTACTAACTTATTTCAGGTGAAATAAACTTCAAATTAACTGAGAGCCGTTATCTAAGGCAAGAGCTAGAAAAGAAAAAGAGACAGGAGAGGTATAAGGTTAGTTTTTCGAATGCAAACGCTATATAATTTCATTGACATTGAGGGTGTTTAGTCTACATTTTCTAGCATTTAAGCTGTCCTTCAGTCTGTCATTGTGATAGCATTAGCGTATGTATGTCATTAGCCTGTAAAAAACAAATATTTTTGTGATCTTTTATGTACTAACTAAATCATACTTTGTCACTGTAGTTTTTGTGATCTTTAGTTCCTAATTTCTAGGATATGTTGGAGACTCGTGGTGCTCTTCCTATTGCGGAGATGAAAAACGAAATTTTGCAGCTATTGAAAGCCAATAATGTTCTGGTCATTTGTGGAGAAACAGGTTCTGGGAAAACAACGCAGGTTGGCCACTGAGCATTTTTTTAATTTTTTTTAGCATACCTTATAGTAATCTTTAATGATTTAACTGTGAAATCGGCAGGTTCCTCAATTCATTTTGGATGACATGATTGAAGGGGGAAGTGGTGCAGATTGTAACATCATATGCACTCAGCCAAGGAGAATAGCTGTCAGTGATTCAGCATCCTATCTACCAGTTCACTTCATTTGATTTCTCATATTGTGTATTATTAGCAACGGTTCCGAAGTTGTCTCTCTTGAAATTTAATTTCTGCCTTCTAAAAGCTGAAGAAGTTTATGGTCATAACTGATCTGTTCTTTCATCTGGACATCAATCTATATGCATTGTATCTGAATGACGGGACCTCTCATCATATGTGTAGGCAATTTCAGTTGCTGAAAGAGTTGCTGACGAGCGTTGTGAGCCTTCACCAGGAATGGATGGGTCTTTGGTTGGTTATCAAGTACGTCTTGATAGTGCAAGGTGTGTGTGATTCTTTTCCCTTCTTTATTTCACACGTGTATGGATGGACTGAAATGAAAAGTTGGTGTGAAATTACAAGTAACGTGAGATGTCTTATACTGCAGCAAGTACTTGTGTTGACTTCCATAAATCCAAATTATGGACCTGTCAGCATCTTTATAATCATCACTTTCATTATTTTTCACTCCATTTAACCTTCTCAGGAATAAGAAAACAAAGCTTATTTTTTGTACCACGGGTATTCTTCTAAGGATGATTGGGGTATGCTTCTACTTTTAAAGTAGTTCATCAATTTTAGATAGCTATTTTGAGCATATATTGATATTGGCATATACTAAGATTTTTGAGTTGATACCTTATTATGCCGCTGCATCAGGGTGCATTAATCATTTTAAAGAAGAGCAATCTTTATGTTTTCAACTTCTTATGATATATTTAATGGAGACTGTAATGAATTGGATAAGGTTCTCAAACTTGTGAATAAGATCTAAAATAGTTAGACATTTAATACCACCAAAGCAACCGTTTGACTAGTGATTGGGAAGTCTACATCACTGTTGTTTGCATTTGCAGGGGGATAAAAGCTTGAATGATATTACTCATGTTATAGTTGATGAAGTGCACGAACGGTCACTTTTGGTGAGCTAATTACTTTGTGGTTGTGGACCATGGCTGGCTATATATTTATGTCTATTACTCATTTTAACTTTCAGACTCTTGGTGCATTGTGGTTAAAAAAATTGGCATTTCTTCACCGACTGGATTTTTGTCTCAGAAAAGTCTTCGTTGAACAATCACGCATCATCTATTTGTTGCTCAATGAAACAAGTTCTATATGCTACTATACCAGTAATGGTATCTTGTCTTTTCTATTAGCTAAATAACTAATGCACAAAAAGATGAGAAATGCTTTGGTGTCTAGCATACAAGTATATCATATTAAATGATACTAACCCGGTCCTTAACTTTCTTTATGAAATTCTATATCGATGATCATATATGTGATTCAAAATAATAATCAAGATGTGAAAATATTTCATGACACGACGTTTCTTTGTCTTTGTAGGGTGATTTTCTTCTCATTGTGTTGAAGGATATCATTGAGAGACAAGAGACTAGTGGTAGACGGAAGTTAAGAGTCATTTTAATGTATGGCCATAAATGCAAGGCTGATGCAGCATAATATCATACTTTTTTAATAGACCGTAATCTCTCAGCTTTTTGCTTGAATGTGTAGGTCTGCGACAGTTGATTCAAATTTGTTTTCACGATACTTTAGTGATTGCCCAGTCGTCTTTGCAAAAGGTCGAACTCATCCGGTGACAACACACTTTCTTGAGGATATCTATGATAGTATCAACTATCGCCTTGATTCAGATTCTCCTGCTTCTATAAGATCTAATACATTCACAAAGCAGGTTTTCATCTAATTGCTGTTTCAGTTAGCACTACTGCCTGGATATAATATTCAACAATTAAAGTGTACAGGGCTGAAACTTCCTTGGTTCAACATGATTTTTTTCTCTGTACTGAACTGTTTTTTTTTTCTTTCGCTGTCCTTTAAGGCAACTTTTTATTTACCTCTCGCTTTTCTCAACGCTTAAATTTATTATTGGATATGTTTCATTTAGCATTGTGGAAGAAAGACCATATTTTTTATATCCATATAAGAAGGTTCTTCTAGTGTTCTGATGATGCATGATTTCTATTTGCAGAAACTGGCATAAATCTTTCTACTGTCTTGCTCACCATTTTGTTATGCATGTATGTTGCAAGCTTCTTTCTGTGAAACAGATATCCAACATGAGCTTTCAAATATTTTCAGAACCATCTTGTGAGCAACCATAGGGGGAAAAAGAATCTAGTCTTATCTGCATGGGGTGATGATTCTGTTCTCTCAGAAGTGTCGGTCAACCCATATTATGATCCTGAATTATATCAATCTTACAGTCAGCAAACTCAACAAAATCTGGTACTGCTTAGATGGACTGCTTTAAATCTAATTTGCTGCATCGTTGGTAGTTTTTGATTTTAAAATGATAAGGCATACCTATTTCACAGAAAAATTTGAACGAAGACATCATTGACTATGATCTTCTGGAAGACTTGGCATGTCACATTGACGAGACATGTGCTGAGGGCGCCATACTCATCTTCTTGCCAGTATAGCATCTAATGATTCCTACATGTTCATATTCCATCTCTTTGTTGTTTTGCGTCTTTAACTCTTTGTAATGTTTATTATATTTTCTGTAGGGTGTTTCGGAGATCAACATGTTGTATGATAAGCTGGCTGGATCCTTCCGATTCTCCGGGCAATCATCGGACTGGCTTTTACCATTGCATTCCTCTATTGCTGCCACGGATCAGAAGAAGGTGTTTTCACGCCCACCTGAAAACATACGTAAGGTATTTAATATAATAATAAAACTTCATTGCTATTATTTTACCAAGAAGGTGTTCTGATCAATAGCTATTATTTTATTTGTTTGGAAAGTAATGGGCACTTTATGTCTAGAACTTCTGTTTTTTTATCGAAAGTTATCTACACTTTAAAGGTAATTTGTATGTGATTGGTGTTTCATGTGCAAAACAGGTATTGAACACGCTATGATTGTCAATCTACTTCTTACTACTTGCACTCGCTATCTTTCGTAATTTGAATCTACTATTCATTACGCCATTTGATGTCTTGCTTTTGTATAGTTGGTACCTGAGAGTTGTATTCAGACATAGACATTAGACACATAGTACTTACTACCTGATAAATTTGTATTATCTGATCATAGGTTATCATTGCCACAAACATCGCAGAGACGAGTATTACGATCGATGATGTGGTATATGTGATTGATTGCGGAAAACACAAGGAAAATCGTTACAACCCACAAAAGGTTTGTTCTCTTTCTTGCAAATGTATTACGTACAGCTGAAAGAGTTGTACCCTTTTGTTGTTGACGGAAAAAAACAAACAAACTATTTCACAGTTTTACAGGATTAATATTGATTTACGCTGACATCGAAAAGTTTAACTTCTGTCAGTTCTTACAATTATACAAATTGTTCAGACCTTGCTTTGAAAATTTTGGAAAGCAAATGATCTGGTAGTTGGTTTGTTCAACTATACAAGTTTACTGGTTAAGGATTACTTGAACGTTGAAATTTCAATAGCAGCAAGGACATTTTACAAATTAGCAACTAGGGATTCCTCCTTTCCTATTCCTTCGTGTACTCATGTGTACTTTCAGCTTGGCGCAGTTGGTGCTTTTAGATTAAGGATTTCATTAAGCTCTATTCGAGGAATTCACTGTTTCTATCCAACATTAGAAATTGTCAAGCATGGTTGAAGATTGGATATCTCAAGCCAATGCAAGGCAAAGAAGAGGAAGAGCCGGACGTGTGAAACCTGGAGTCTGCTATTGTTTGTACACGCGTGCTAGGTACGAAAGGCACATGAGACCTTTTCAGGTATACATGAGCGCTGGACGGTATGCGAAAAGTATTAACATACCTATGTTTCTTTATCACCTTTCTCATTTACTTTTAATCATCAGATACCGGAGATGCACAGAATGCCATTAGTTGAGCTGTGTCTACAAATAAAGCTTGTTTCTCTGGGTAACATACGATATTTTCTTTCAAAGGTGAGTTAAGTGGTATGTGCTCTTAGCTGCTCTTATCTTTTTCTACTGATCAACATACATGAAATTTCAGGCTTTAGAACCTCCTAAAGAAGAGGCAGTAACTTCAGCTATTCAGCTACTATATGAGGTGGTTATCATGCTTGATGATTCCTCCAAGATTGATAGTTGTGTAAATGTCTATTCAAACACTCCTGTTGTTATTGCTTAGGTTGGTGCTTTCGAAGGTGAAGAGGAACTGACCCCTCTTGGTTATCATTTGGCAAAACTTCCAGTTGATGTTTTGATAGGGAAGGTGTGTGTCTAACTAAATAACCTGACATGATACTATTCCAGTTAATCAACTGTAATACAAGATAGTTGGCTTACTGGAGGAAACAAAATGAATTGGAATGTTAGTGGTAGATTTATCATTTCCCTTCTTGCTGTTATTAAAAAAAAAAAGTTTGCGGAACATATTTCTTTCAGAGGAATCTTGCATTTTATTTTTCTCTCTTCGGTTTGGAAGCACCCACAAGTGTTTGTGTATTTTAGTGTGTTCTGAGTTTTAAATGTCAAGGCCATTTTATTCACACGTAAAGTTAATGAAATTGCAGATGCTTATTTATGGAGGCATATTTGGCTGTTTATCCCCAATTCTCTCGATTTCAGCGTTCTTAAGCTATAAATCGCCATTCGTGTACCCAAAAGATGAGGTCTCATTTTTCACTCTAAATTGACAAAGGATTCCACGTTCTAGCGTCTATCTTTTAAATCAAGAATTAGTATGTATAAATTGCAGAGACATAGTGTTGAACGAGCAAAACTGGCGCTACTGGCAGACAAACAGAATTCTGGAACAGAGAATAATGACGTGGATGGGCAATCGGATCACTTAATAATGATGGTTGCGTACAAGAAGTGGGAGAAAATAATGCGGGAGGTCAATTTTTATGTGCTTATGTCAATATTGTTCAACGCATATGATAGATCAGAAAATTACCACACAATCTTATATAACCTTGAAGGCTTATTTAGTAGCACAAATAATAATACTATGCAAAATTTACCTGTCTATATCTCTATGGATAAGGTTTTGATGTGCATTATTCTCATTGCAGACGGGAGTTAGAGCTGCACAGCAATTTTGCAATTCATACTTCTTGAGTTCTTCAGTCATGTACATGATCAGGTTTGAATTGATGATATTTGCTGCTTCGACGTGTTATCTTTTAACAGTAGGTTATATTAGCCAAGTCTTTCATGTTTGCCTGAGACATGAGGAACATATTTTGTGGGTTCCCACCTTTAGAATGTTTATATTTACATCATCTTAACCTTTATATTTACAATCGAACTCCTGTGTGCTTTGAAATCTGAGACAACTCTAAGGATCAAATTGTACAGATATTAACGTTAAACACTGTTCTCTGAATCCAGGAAGTGTTCCTTGTATTAATTTAATTGATTATGCATTTTTTCTGTAAATGCAGTTGTTTGATATCATTCTTAAAATGCAACTGCAAAACCATATTAAGCCTATGCATTTTAAAATCTCTAAGTCGTCCCTGTGGTTTCTTTTCATCATATTTAGCTCCTATTGGTTGCTCTATTGTTGCAGAGAGATGCGCACACAATTTGGAACATTGTTAGCAGATATTGGACTAATCAAAATTCCAAAGAATAATCTAGTGAGTCATTAATCTTCTGTGGAACTGTTGCATAGAAAAATGGAAATTTACATTGTGGCTCATGTTGAAATTGAGCATCTTATTGGAACTACTAATCCATTTGGCTTGGTCTCTTGCGATGAGCCGATGACCAATCATAAAACCAATGCTTTGACATTCATGGTCTCCTAACACGAACCCTACTTTTTTATTTTTAGTTTAACTTAAAATCATGCCAGATCCAGAGAGGATGGGCCTTATTTGTTCAAGCTTCATATCTTAAATATTTTGTAGTTCTTTGAATACTGACTGTTGGATTCGGCTTCCTTTGTGTTGTTTCAGAAGTCTGGGAAAAATAAAGAGTACATTGATAATTGGCTTTCAAACCTCTCCCAGCCATTCAATATGAATAGCCATCGTTCCTCCGTGGTAAAGGTGAGATCGGCGTGGTTACTTGCTAGAGCTACATGATTTTACATGTCATAAAATGTTGTATCATTTTAGGACATTAGAGCCTTTCCTTTTCCTTATACTCGAATCTGAATATGTTTTCTCGTAGTCCATAATATGTGCAGGATTGTACCCAAATATAGCTGCAACAGAAGCAGGCTTAACATCCACAGTTCTTTCAACCCTAAAGCGACCAGCTAGTTCCGGGTCTGTAGATCGTCCATGGTGGTACGACGGAAGAAGAGAAGTGCATATTCACCCTTCTTCCATTAACAGTGGATCGAGAACATTTAAGCATCCATTTGCTGTCTTCCTCGAAAAGGTTCGTAACAGCTTATAACTGTTGTTTGTTTTTTCTTTAACTAAACTTCCTATATATGGACTTTTGTCAGGTTGAAACGAATAAAGTGTTCCTGAGGGATACTACTGTAGTGTCGCCTTATTCTGTATTGCTGTTTGGCGGATCCATAAACGTGCAACATCAGGTATGATCCAGCCAGCATAGCAATATAAACTAGCAGTAGAAGAAGAAGAAGATTGATGGCATTGATATATATATTGCAGAGTGGGGTGGTGACGATTGATGGGTGGATGAAGATAAATGCTGCTGCCCAAACTGCTGTCTTATTCAAGCAACTTCGCCTGACTCTCCACTCTGTGTTAAAGGAGATGATCAGGAGGCCAGAGGTAGATTGGACGGACCCACTTGCTCATCATATTCGTTTCCAGAACTACTCACTCCTTTGTGTTCGTTCACTGTTTTTACAGAAAGCTGGAGCTGCTGATAGTGAGGTTGTCAAGTCCATAGTCCATTTGTTACTGGAAGAAGAGCAAACTTCCAGATAAAAGCACTGCTGAAAGTCCTCCTGAGCAGAAACCTACCATTTTGGAGCCCTACCATGCCCTTGGTCCTCAATGCTCAAGTAATACATAGGAAGAGGATTTTCTCTAGCGAAGCTGAATCCTGAATGTAAACACTTTTTCATTAAATTTTAATTTTCTCGATCGAGTTCTGAATCCAGCAACAATGGCGACACGCTCAGCCCTCGTATACTGCGATTCACAATTCGAAGGCTTTGGAGCCGACGATCTCGAACCCCTCCGTCTCGCCAATCTCAAAGCCACTCCTCTGACAACAAGCTCGGATCCTGACTCGATTGTATCCGATCCGGTTGCGGCGGTGGATGTGAGAGAGACGGTTTTGAAGCAGCCGGAGACGATTGCGTTTGATTTCTGGGATGAGGATGAGTTTGAAGGCCTGCTGGTTCTCGAGGAGAAGCAGCAGCCGGAGGTGGAGGTTCAGAAGGTTGCTCGGGATGTGATTCCTGTTCAGAACGCGACGGCGAAAGCTGGTGGTGGCCGGTTTCTGAAGCAGCAGTCTTACGCGGTGGAGATCGTCTGCGGGAGCTTTTTGATTATTTTTCTGATTAGCTATTTTACTGGTAAGAAGGAGAATGAGAAGCTTGCGTTGGCTTGGGCAGCTAGGTTTTCGACAAAGGACTCCTCAGTCCTTTGGGGGTTCTCCCTTGCTGTCCAAGGAAGGACAGAAGAGCAGGCATGATTTGATATGAAGATTTTATAACATGGTTGTGCCGAGCAACAATGCGATTAGTTTTGAGATTTTCATGAATGATGATACCATGGATCAGGTGATTTTTGCTATGGCAAAGAAGAACGCGATGCAGAGGGAGGTCAGAGGTTTGGTTTCTCCACCGGCTGGTAGGAAGTGGTTTCTCAACAACCACTGGTATCTGAGTCTAAAGAAGTAGCTGATCACTGATACTCTGCTTCATCAGGTTATTTCTCATTCAGCTTCTGTATGAGTGTACAGCATCTGAATGGAACAAAGGATTACTTGATTTAGAATATATTTTTGGCAGGTGTTTGGTGAGAAAGCCTTTGAGAAGTATGGAAAGGGCTTCTTCATATGGATGCATTTCTCTGACCACCATCCAGGCACGCACGAGAAAATGGTGCAGTTTCAGTTTGCCACGCCAAAAGAGCGTGGTGGACAGATGAAGAAGGCAATGCCAAAAGTTAATCAGTGAGGGAGCAACTTGAGATGGTTGGGCCTTGCCAATTGACTTAATCAAAGTGTCCAATCTTATTTGGTCAGCCCCACCACCTGCAGCACCATTAATTAATTTTATTTCAATAAAAGCACGGTCTGACGACTGGCTCCATAGTTGAATGAAAGGGTATGTATGTATCTATCTTGGCTTTAACCTTCACTCATGTACATAATAATATATAGACATATATGCTTTCAAGTTAACACCCATTCACGACTCTTCGCTTCCTAATAATATTCACGTAGCTATCTCTCTTTTTTTATATATGCATGCATCATTCTGCATGCATAATGCCACACTGCATATACATATATGTCAAACGTATGCATTTATACTGTTACTAGAGTGCATGTGGATTTAGTGCATTATTATTTGATAGTGTGTGAACACAAATGATAAGTGCAGTCATATCATTTATTCCTCGTGCAAAGTGGTGCTACCTCAATTTGCATAACTTCATTTTCACAATAGTCGGTAGCACGATATGGCTATGACCTGGACCTGACCTGGACATATTATAGCTCCGACTGACTATTTCATTCATTTATTTTTTTATTTGTCCACCAATTTCACAAGTTTTAACCTCCACGTCATTTTACACTTTACTACGTAACCTAAACTTGTGAATTACTTAATTCATGCATGGCAAATTTATCTAAATAGGAATTCCGACCGAGTGTTTATATTTTTGTTAGATTACGACGCTGAAATTCTCATAAAAGATAAGATCCAGGATGATCTTCCTTACTTTACAGCTGGATGTTTTATCAAATCCTACGCGTCATCTACCTCGGACCCACTCCACATCATTATTTACAATTCAGCCTCCCTCCTAGCTCCATTTCGTTTATAAAAACAGCCCAGCGTAGCCTAGGATTCAGTAAATCAATCCATCGCGGATACCCATTTGCCTGAAAATCAGAGTATATATTATGGGGAAAGAGATTGTTGGGGATGAGATGGAGAAATGGATGTCGCCTGACGAGGAGTCATTACTGTCCTCGTCCAAAGTAGTGCCGCTGCTCTCGCTAAACCATGTGTCTTTTGTGTGTTCATCGCTCGAGAAGTCGATCAGGTTCTACTCGGAGGTTTTGGGCTTCGTCATGATCAAACGACCCTCTTCTTTCGATTTCCAAGGCGCCTGGTAACATTTCCTACATAATCATTTCCTACATATTAGCTGAAGAAGACTTTCATGTTGTTGCTTCTTCAACTTGCTTCCAGTTCAAGCCGGTTCCGATCTTGAGCTAGGAATTTACATGTTCTTTTCCTATGTATAAAAATGAATGTAGTTTAGTGAGGTCAACATTAGATTTGAAGTGTTGAGCTGATTTTTCATCTGCTAACTCATTAATGACCTAGTTAGTGGGTGGCATTGAAGTTGAGAAGATTAGGTCTCATATGAATATTTTTGTCAATTGAATTCTTCTTCAGCCTAATTTAGTGGATGATTAAGATACATGAGATGAGAGGATGAAACATGTTGTTTCGAGTACGACAAAGCATGACAGCGAGAGAATAGAATTTGGTTTATTGACTTGAAGTTTTATGGGTGGCCCTCAGGTTGTTCAGCAATGGCATTGGGATCCACTTGCTGGAATCAGAAAAAGCGAGCAAGTCCAAGAAGAGTAAAATCAACCCCAAAGACAACCATATATCGTTTCAGTGCACAGACATGGAGCTGATTAAGAGAAAGCTGAAACAAAATAATCTGGAATATGTGACGGCTGTGGTGGAGGAAGGCGGGATCATGGTGGATCAGCTCTTCTTTCACGACCCAGATGGCTACATGGTCGAGATTTGCAATTGTCATGTCCTTCCCATCCTCCCCTTATCCGCTTGCCCCCTGAAAATCCCCACAACTCCTAATCCCAAGCTATCATTCTACGGTGAGTCATATAACACCATTAGTATATAAGTAACACACTCATCCTTCTCCGCATTTTAAGCCTTACTTGTTGGAAATGCAGAAAGCTGGAAGTATTGCGGATGGGTGGAGACTCAGATGATGGAGAATCTGGCAGTTGACATGATGGACATTTCATTTTGACAGATTCAGCCACTGGGAGTTTTAGATGTTTTGTTTCCTGGTTACTCTTATATGTGACATATATATTTTTTTGAGTCTGGGAGTGGTGGTGGCATTGTATGTATTGGGAAAGAAGTGTACTGCTGTTTGTAGGAGTGAGTCTTCTTCTTCTAGTTCCCTAAACCCTAAAGGGGTATCTGTGAGCAAGATTTTGTGCCACTTTAGCTATGATATTTATAGCAGTCAATAAAATGTGGGTTTGCTCCTCGTTTCATACAACCTGGAATATTCTCAGGCTGGCAATCAAACACTATACAAATTCTTCTGTTTTTAACATTTATCTGCGTCACACGGATCGATCTGTCTCCAGATGAATCCCAAACTGCTACCGAGGATGTTCATCAGCACTGCTGATATGGCCGAAGGCAATGCTACCATTGATGAAGTGAAATGAGTTGATGCCAGGACGAGACCCAGAGAAGAATTTTGCATCCCAACCTGCAGAAAACAAACATACACTAATTTATTGCACATCTGATTTTGATGAGGGAACTTGTTTGCTTCACTGCACCACTATTTTGAGCTTACCTCGATAGATATGGATCTCCGCTGTGGTTCTTTGAATCCTGAAACTGCTGCAGACAAGTAGCTGCAAAGCAACAGCACAAGAGGAGGTACAATGAATTCTCAGTTTCGGATAAAAGGCAAGTAAATAATCTCACCCCACAAAGAAGCCAGCAGAATGTAATAGAACCACAGATAGAATGACCACGCCGAGTTCTCCAGATAACACCGCTTTAATGCGTTGTGCAAGCGAAAGATCACATGCTAGTGCTCCACCAACCATAGACGATGTCTTAAGGAAATGTACATTTTCTGACACTATACTGATATAAAAACAATCCAAAAGAAGAAGAGGAAAGGACGGTTAATAAAAACGATAATTTTTTTACGAAGAATTTGGAACAAAACAGAACTACACAAGATGCTGTGAGGAGCTTCAAACCTGCATGCTAACAATGACGTGACAAGAATAGCAGAAAGCGGTGCAAATGGCAGCACTGATTTCACAGCGGAAGGAAATTTTCTTTGCATGTATGAACCGAGCAAAATGGGAGCAACAACTACCTGAAATTAAGGGCATGGATATATGGAACTGATGTATTTCTAGAAAAGGATTTAGAAGCTCTGCGTCACCTGTAAAGTGCTGATAGACAGTTTAAGAGCATCAACTGGAACAAATGTTCCAGCAAGGACTTTGACTAATATAGGGGTGAGAAGTGCAGCTCCTAGAGTGGTACAAGTTGTCATCACAATCGAGAGTGGAACATCACCTTGGGCAATCAAGGTCACCTGCAGCACCATATCATCAAAACTGCTACAGATAATCAGGGAGTTAGTGTAACTATTTCATTCTATCACTTTCGAGTTAATAAGTATCAAACAGAATTGTTCATACCACATTGGAAGCAGTGCCTCCGGGGCAACAAGCTAGTAATATCAAGCCTACTGATAGGGATGGTGAGAGTCCCAAGAATTTACTTATAAGCATTCCGAGAACTGGCATAATGGTATACTGAGCAGCACAGCCAAACAATATCTGAACACAAAAGACCGAGAAATGTTACAAAAAGAATTCTTCAAAATAGTCTCATGCATTTTGAGTTTTCAAAGCTCTTCCAAGCCATATCTCTTTGATAATAATCATCAAAACCTAATGAAAAGGCTTCAAGAACAAGTAACACGGCTACTGTCAGATAGGGAGGCCTCTCAACTGACATATCCTAATACGACTCCAACAGAAGGAAATACACTAAGAAGACATGGCCCTGAGAACTAAACCGATAGTAAAGCCCCTTGTAATACACGTCATTGTGCATATAAATAAAAGGAGTTCACTCCGGTATATGCTCGCCAATAACTTTACTGGACATCCGAGGAATCTAGCAAGTTTTGCAACTCCTAATAGACAGCAAAGATTTGCATTTTGTGGGAAAATGTATGGAAAAAAGAGGCCATAGAATCATCAAGACTTACTGAAAGAGGCCTTTGCATCAGCAAATCGAACAAGTCTCTAAGCTCCAAAGTCAACCCCATAGCAAACATAATAAACCCAACAGCCAAGCTGTAAGAGGCAGGAGCTCTCTCCACAGCCCATGAAAAAGCAGATGGCCTGTAACAAGCAGCAATCGCCCCACCCGTCACATAAAACGGGTACAAGCTCGCAGCACTTTCCAGCACTTTTTCCCATCTGGGCTTCTCCTGCTCAGTCGACAGATCCTCCTGATTACCCCGGACTGATCTGATCGATTTCAGCTCGGTAACTGAAATGGGTCTTCTAAATTGAGGATGAGGCTGAGTAAACCGATATTGAAATGAAGGTGTTGGAGACAAGAACATCAATGACAGCGCCGAAGACATGTCGGAGTGATTGAAGGAAGATCAATCAGCTATTCTAGCGCTTGTGATCGAGATCAAACGTTGTACAATTCTCAAGTTTTTTGTTAATCAACAAACAGGCCAATACCTTTTGACTGACTCAAGTGGGTAACAAGAATCTTACTTCACATAAACTTGTGGGAATCTGACACCCAACGCAAGCAAGGATTCAGCAGATGAGATTTCGAGCAACAGTGCTCAGTACCTTGAAGCCTCCTTGTACTTGCTCAAATTGTGGGGAGCTGAGGGTTGGGGTTTCAGGCTTTGATTATTCAAAGTTGAACCGGACACTCATGGTTGAACCGATTGATTGGCCGGTTCAAATGAGGAACTGTCAAACGACGTCGTACTAGGCCAGTGCTGATTGAAATTGATAACCTCATGTTGGCTTTCGACGTCGTAAATCGGATACACTCGACGCCGCCGTGGTTGTAGTCGGCTTCGTTTGGCACAAAATTGAAAAATTAGGGCTTTTTGCCTGCAGTTGTTTGAATCCTCGTAGTCTTCGATTTCCCGCTCGTTGTCCGAAAGATTAATCCACGCGCAGAAAGTATTCGGCAATTCGCTCTGTGGAAATTGGAATTTGAAGTAATTGTGGATGCAAGATCGACTCGACCGCGATTCGTGTTGCTGGTAAATTTTTGAGCTTTCCGTTCGTCGGAAGGGGCTTGGCTTACAGTTTTAGGATTTAGGAATTTTGAGGTTTGCGGAAGATGAAGCGGAAGCGTGGGAACAAAAAGGGGAAAGGGAAGAAGACAAAGGCTGCAGATTTGAAGGATGGTAAGGCGGAAGCTGAGGTTGTGACTGTGGAGGATAGTGCTGGAGGGGAGGAGGGGAATGATGGGGGTTCCAATTCTGGGATGGAAGTGGACACGCCTGAATCGGCTGGGGCTGATCAGGCCGAGAAGCTATCTCCGGATGTGGTGCGTGAGAAGCCCTTTGAGAGGAAAGTGCAGGTTGTTTATGGACGTGTGAGAGTGAAGCTCAAGTCTGCTAAACCGGTTGAATCTGTGCCTTCAACTTTAGGTGAGGGAACATTGGTTGAAACTGTTAAGAGTAGTCAGGAGCAAGTGAAGAGTAGTCAAATGAAGGAGAATAGTGGTCCGCGAGGGGACGTGGTTAGTCATCAAACAAAGCAAAATAAACAAGAAGTAGTGACTGTGGAAGCGGATGAGAATAACGACTCGTCACCAGATATAATGTTATCTGCATTGGGGAATCCGCCGAAGAAAATTGGGGGCTTAAAGATCAGGTCTTCAAAAGCGCCTTCAAGTAGTAATGTTGTGAGCAAGAGTCCCAGCTTGATTGAGGAGGGATCTCCTCCGCCAAAGGAGCAGAAGGTGGAGAAAAAGGAATCAAAGTATGATAAGCAGGAGCTGGATTCTGCTTTGGCGGTATGACTAATGTTTTTGACTAGACTTACAGAAACTATTTCATCTTGAAACTGTTTTAACGGTGTTATTTGGTCGGTCTCAGTTTATGTGGCATATTTCATTTGTGCTTTGACTTGTTAGTGCTGACTGATTTGTTTCACGTAGGTGATTACAAAGGTAATGAATATGGATGCAGCTGAACCCTTCAATGCTCCAGTGGACCCTGTTGCCCTTGGAATACCCGTAAGTATAGCGTTTCCATGTCTATCTACTGGTTCAAAAAGAGAAACAAAAAAATGGTAGGTATTTTTGAATTGACACACTGCAAAGATTTCAGTAACATGGTTAATGTGTCTTTGAGTCTAGAGCCGAACCTCTCTTTATTCACCCCTTTCCAATGTGCACTTCCAAGCTTCTGTATTGAAGGGTTTTGATAATGCTGAATGACAATTTCAATCATCAGGAAGTGGATTATTTTTATTCATTTTCTTTTATAGAGGAGCGGCATGTATCTACGGTTATTTTGTGATTTTTGTCGACCTTAATATGCTTGTGCATTTCGATGATGATTCTCATTAAAAGAAAAGTTTGGCAGCAATCGTAGTGATTATCCTTGTGCGATCAGAGAATACTCTTTACTCGTTTCTGTATATTGCCGTCTACCATGCAACTGGAGTGTGTCCCTATCTGTCAAACTTGAAATGTTCATGACTAATCCCGTGCTCCTGTTTGGGTCCTCCAGGATTATTTTGATGTCATAAAGACACCCATGGATTTTGGTACAATTTGCAACAATATTCGAAGTGGTTCCATGTACAAGAATTCAGAGGATGTGTTCAAAGATGTACACTATATTTGGGATAACTGTTACAAGTACAATAATAAGGGTGATTATATCATAGATCTAATGAAAAGAGTGAAGAAGAACTTCACAAAATATTGGCAATCAGCTGGATTGTACAATGATCAACCTCAAAAAAACGGTGGTGGTGAGCCTTCTTAACCTGTATTGATACCTTGAACCTAATGGTTGGAACTGACACATGCATATGTTATTAATTGTGCATTCTTATTTTATCATAATAGGTGCACGATGCTAATGGTGTCATGGTTTTAGATTGACATACCCTTCATAGATTCTTTACTCATGTAAAAATGCCTTTATTTTTCAGTGAAGCGCTGAATACCTAATTGGCTGTATAGCTCCTTCTTGATTTTGGTGGTAGTATTCCTAATGTAATCATAGGCTAGACTTATTCTCAAAAAAATTTTTTAAACTCGTCTATAGTGAATTGATAAAGATTATTGCAGGTGCTGACAGCTCACAGGCGAGGGATGGTGCAACATCCAGCCAAGGGAAAATTCATATCAATACTAGCAGTTCAAAGGCTAAAATAAAAAAGCGGACAGGGTATGCTTCATGGTTACATTCTCATTTCATTGTGGGTTTTGGTTTTGTTGATTGAATGATATCCGTGTGTGTGGTTGTAGTAGTGTAATCTTTGAGGAGTAATTGAAATGCATTGGTGAGGATCAGAACCTTATTAATGAAATTGTTTGCATGAGAAACCTTTGAGAATGAACTGCCTTGTTAAATGGCGTTAAGACATCATGGCTGCAACTTTTAATCAAAAGCTAAATGAATGGCATTTGGGAGGAATATTTGAGAAGCAACTATATAAGTGAATACATGTTCTTACAACCTTTTCACAAAGTGTTATTTTTTACAAAGAAACTAAGGAAGTTTCATGCTCTTTGTGTACATTCTGTGTAGGTTTAGACGCCACAAAGATGGATGTTTATGTGCAGTTTGTGTTCTTAAGCGGCGAAGAATAGAGAAGGATCATCCTCGAAGTATTGAAGACTTGACCGGAACTAGTGATAGTAACATGGCTATAGACCCGAAACAAGAGGTATTCATAATTTTTAGTGAGACTGAAACAGGCCTATCCATGTGTAGACACCACACCTTGTAAATTGAGTTCACCGGTAACATAAATTGACAGTTGTTCACACTAGCCAAGCACTCACTAGTCATACTAATCTATCCTAAAGATCCAACCACTTCATAACTTTGACTGGACTGATTTCTTCCCAAATTCAGGGAGCTTCACCAGCCGAGAGTCCATTTGGTGGAGAGACATCTTCAAATCCAGACTCCCAAAACCCCGATTCTGATGCTGAATTGGATGGGAGGACTGAGGAACCAGAAAGAGAGAATGCTGACAGGCAGCCAACTAGCTATATTGACAGAAAAGATGAAGAGGGAGCAAAGATGAATAATCAAGAGAGTTTTCTCATTCTCGATGATGGAAATGAGGAAAGTGGTCATGCATATTCTCAACCTCGAGAAGTGGGTGAGCCAGCTATTTTGACCCCTGCTGATACTCAGAAAGATACGCCAATGCAACTTGAGGAAGATCCGGCAACAATTCAGGAACGAAAGCTACAGGTAGCTCATTGATCTATGTTTCAGTTTTCCTTTATGGCAAGTTGCATGAACATGAGACCACGTTTGATTTGATTGAGATAGTTGGTCATATTTTCTCTGAAGGTCTTTATTGTGTATTTCCTGTACAGTGGTCAGATCGTCAAGCCACAAGTTCAGTTCAAATTATACAAAATATTGCTCGATAAAAAATCAGCTTGGTTTCAATCTCTCTGGCAACCTGAATCGTTGGTTGGTCTATATATGTTTTTATTTAAGTTGATGGAAACTTTGCTTTGATCCAGGAAGCGGAAGATAAACAGCGAAGAATTAAAGTGCTCAATGAATCCTTCAACAATCCTTTACTCATGGATTTGTGTGGCACTCTTTTCCCTGATGATTCTAAATCTATCTGGTGTGGACCTCATTCAATTGTTAGAAAGCAGAAAGGAGCAGGCAGCAGTGCGCTTCACAGAGCCATTGAATCATTATTGAAGTAGAAGCTTGTTTCTGTTCAAGTTACAGACTTTGAAAGGAATTGGATACTACTCGAGGTGTAGGCGTCCAGCTTAATACAAGATGAAACTGCCAACAGCCAGTTGAGCACATCAGCCTGTGTTATTGTATCCGTGTAGCTATTTATTCAATTACCGACAGTCCTCAGATTTCTGTAGAATTATCTACTGGTTTCTCTGTGAAGTTTTACTTGAGGAGTGGCCTCAACAGTGTTGTGTACAAGTTTCACAGGTATAACCTTAAAAGAATATACGCCTAATTTCCAGAAGCCATTTTAATCTTCCAAATCATTCTCATTGAATTAATAGCCCTGAGAAACACTTAGTAGGCCATGGGCTCTTCTCTATATTCTGAATTGACAACATACAACAGTCAAAAATGGAACCATACTGCCACAAGTATTTTATAGCTTCAGCTGTGTATGCCTACATCATGTTGTGTCTTCGGACAAATCATATTCCACATTTCCCAGGTAAAGGCCGCAAGCAGGTGCCATGGGACTTGCAGCAGTAACATCTTTGGCCTTCAGAATTCTTTCCACTGTAATCAGTGACCATTTTTTCAGTGCACGGAGCAGCTATCTGCATTTTTTCAGTGCATGGGATAGAAATGAAGGAAAACATATGCAGTACCTTCAAGAACTGTCAGGTGACCTGTACCAACGCATTTCAGGACACCAACAAGCAATCTCACCTGGAAATTGCACATGTTATTTGGGAACAAATAATGTTGACAACACAAGGAGGCATGCCACTGGTTAGGTGGTCACCTGGTGATACAAGAAGGACCTTCCACGCGCTGTTACTACATAGCAACGATGCATCCTTCTTTGGCCAAAGTTTTCACTCGATTGACATTTAGGGGTTTTGATGCCGTGTAGACCATTGTTGACTAGGGCATTCGATAAAGACCATGGTAGACTGACACTCTGTTCTCGTTCCTGGATTGCTGGGAAGTATGGAGACGGAGAGACTTCAGTAACATTGAGTTCATCCAAAGTTCTAATAGGTGAGTTGGCCTGTTAAAAATAGTCTAACATTGTCACTGAATGTTATTGGACAAATAGTTAATTATAAGAATCATGTTGAAATTCATCAAAGGAAATCGCTATGCTTCGAGGAAAGATGTACCTGACATCCTGTGGCTCTAAAGGAGCTGAAATCATGAGTCCCAACAAGAACTTGGCACGCTTTCTACAAGAAACAACATAGTTTGATTTCTGTAACCAGTCAACATGTAAAGTGGTGATCCAAAAAAAAAATTCAATTTTATATGGAACACCTGCATAGATGAAATATCCAATTCTCTATAAACATGCCATGATCGTTCCTTTTCGAATTTTGAAATATTCCCTGGCCCAGACAGCAAACGATAAAAGTACCTGCAAGAAAACAATGGAAAAGGATGATTCTGAATATGCTATGCTCACATATGTAAGAATAACGTACGTATACAGCAGGCAACGTAACGTGTATCATGATGCAAGCTGCAAATATAGGTTGGTAGGGAAAAGCTTCTCCCGCATCATGAACATTCATACATTCTTTACAATTTTGTAACCAATGGTTTTCTGTAAACCATAACAAGACAACACACACACACACACCGAAGGACGTGAACAATGGGTGGTTAAATGACAACATGAACTGGCACCTACGTCCTTTCTTTGGCATTAAATCTAGCATGAAAATTGCTTGAAACACGTCGGACATCGATCAGAGATAAATCCCCTTCATTCTTCTGGCAACAGTTAACAAAAATGGCTCAAATTCAGTAATTAATCACAAGAATACGGCAATCACAATGGGTTTAAGAGCTGCTAAAATTTGCCAAACTCCAGACTCGTAATGAAAAATATTTCTGTACCTGTAAAAAATGATTCACAGCTTTTCTAACTACAGCGGGCTCATGGGGTGGTAGCTGGAACCAGCAAAAGTGGCAAGTCAGGGATTTATTATACATACAGATTAATGTACAACAAAAAAGACCATAGAATAACAGAAAAGAAGCTCGCAAATCTGTTCCATTCAAATACTTACCACTTCACCAGGTCTTCTTTTACTCACTCTTTCAACATCTACATGAAAAACATTTGACAGGGCATGAACGCCAGAATCCTGCAAACATAAAGGAAAAACATGTCACTATAGAATTGTTTCGAATGCTTCCTTCATAAATTCAAAAGGGCACTTCTTGCGTAGCCAATCTGAATCCAAAGAACAAAAGTTTGTCTCTTTTTTAATTTTTACACCAACACTGATACACCCTAAACAAACATCTATAAAAGCAAGGCAGACTTACAGTTCTACTCGAGCATGATATTGATACTGGCCGCCCTATGAATCTTTGAAAAGCATCCTGGACATAAACCAAAGAAAATAAATAAATATATCTACTCTAATCTTCACATCCAAGTTCACAGAAGCAGATCAAACTCTCAGAAAGAAATCATCAAGAAATGACAGAAATTAGGGTTTCAGCGCTACCTCTAAAACCCCACCAACCGTTCTGCAGTTCAGCTGCTGCTGCACTCCTGAAAACCCAGTTCCTATATACTCAACCGCAATCAAATACCTCTGAATTCTGGGGTTGTCAGCCATGCTTTCTGGCAACTGTCCCTCGTCTTTTCCCTCCCCAATCGAACTATCTTCACTCCCCGCAACCTCCGCCGGAATCTTGGCCGGCGAATGCAACAATTCACTCGGCGGGTGCATCAGCGAAAGTGACTGCAAGGTATCGGAAATCGAAAACGCTGTTTCATCAGGATCTTGCATAGTCATGGCTTCGCTCATTCTAGGGTTGAAGCTCAATGGTGTGGGCAGTCGACACTCGATACCCCAATTTGAGTATGGATCGGTTCAATCAATTGAAACTTTTGGGTTCATTTTGGCATAATCAAAAGTTAAGGGGTCAAAATATAAATAGAGTTTTCAACGTTATCAGATTCAGCAATAGATGACGGGACCGGGCCAGATTATCAAGCCCAGATGCAATTACAAGCCCACGGGTCGGGCCAAGACGGGTTTGGTTTTGGATTCGGGACAATCTTTCCAACCTTTGAAATCGGACGGTTCAAAATGGTTCATGCGATCAATCCTGGCCGTGCATTGAACTCAGAGTCGGTATAAACAAGCTACAAACCCTGCAACATTTCAATCGCTTTTGTTCTCAGTCTTTGCAAGAGCTCAGCGGCGGAATCGGCTCGGATCTCCTGGTATTTTCTATACATAGTTTGGCCAGATAGTCTTGTTGTTGGATCTGAATTGTTGAGAATTGGTAAAACTTGTGTCAAATGTTATTTTTGCATGATTTGGATACGCTGCCGGTGTGGCCTGTGTAGGCTTGCAATTCAATAGTTTCTGAATTTAATTGTGGATTATTTGGAGTTGGTGGTATTAGCTGAGTTTGATTATTAGGATTAATGAATATACCTGCTGTCGGTTTGAGATTTCGTGATGATTTAAGGTTTTATCTCCTTACGATTCGAATCCGCAGCTGTTGTGATTTGTGTATGCTTGCAGCAATTCAATAGTTTCTGAGTCTGATAGATTGATGATTGCAACCCCTTTAGATTGTTTAATCAAGGCTGGAATCTCAAAAAATGGCTCTTTTTTACCAGTACTAAGAAGTGCTTGGGAAAAAAAAATACCTGTGAGCCTAGAGAATTGGTGTATGTATTTTGTTATATGTATACCAACGGCCTTTGGTTTGGGGTTATTAGTCATCTCTTCAAACTTTGAAATTGTTGTTTTGTGCAGCTGCCAACTGATTTAAGTAATTTGAATTTCCAAACGTTTCCTAATTGTTGTGTTGCACTTCCTCAGAATCTCCTGTTCAATTTTTACAACTTGATTTTTAGGTCTTTCAAATATATTCGTAATTTTTTCCTTGTTGTTCTCTAAGTAATGTTCTTACTGTTTGGTTGTTTTATCTGAAGTGTAAAGTTTACATGAATGAGTTAAGTTATTTTCAATTCATACTGTTTATCATGTAAATATTGTGTAGTAAGATTAGTGTTGAAGTGAGGACTTAATCTTTGAGTTTTGCAGAAGTTAGTTATCATGTCTCACCGAAAATTTGAGCACCCAAGACATGGTTCCCTGGGATTCCTCCCAAGGAAAAGAGCTTCTAGGCAAAGAGGAAAAGGTTTCTTATTAAATACCAAAGTTTTGTTTTTTAAACTTCTCATATATATCTTACCAAGCATTTTCTGGCAACATTAACTTTCTACAGAGTTTTGATTTAAAAATTATTGCTTGTTTTATTATTACCTGTTGCGTTGAGTCATTTAATTATATGGCATTCTTATGTGTTATGCAGTGAAGGCCTTTCCCAAGGATGACCCAACAAAGCCCTGCAGGCTTACTGCTTTTATGGGATACAAGGCTGGAATGACTCACATTGTTCGAGATGTTGAGAAGCCTGGATCTAGTGAGTTGTCTTGAAAGTTTATATTTTGTGGCATATGTGACCTTTCAGCTCGGTGATGCTTACATTCCACCTGTTTCATTCAGAACTTCACAAGAAGGAAGCATGTGAGGCAGTGACTATCATTGAGACCCCGCCAGTGGTTGTTGTTGGGGTTGTTGGTTATGTGAAGACTCCACGAGGTCTGCGTTCTTTGATCACTGTTTGGGCCCAGCATCTAAGTGAAGAGGTGAAAAGAAGATTTTACAAGAACTGGTGCAAGTCCAAAAAGAAGGCTTTCACCAATTATGCGAAGCAGTATGAGACTGACGACGGAAAGAAGTCCATCAGCTCCCAGTTGGAAAAAATGAAGAATTACTGCACTGTTATTCGAGTTCTGGCCCACACCCAGGTATGATTCTCTTCTATTCCTTGGTGTGTAAGTTGTTATATGATGTCAGTCGTCACTGATGTGTTGAAGTTCATATCTGCTCGCATGCCTGTTCTGCTGTGTTTTGCAGATTAGGAAAATGAAGGGATTGAAACAGAAAAAGGCACATTTGATGGAGATTCAGGTCAATGGTGGTAACATTGCCCAGAAAGTGGATTATGCCTACGGTTTCTTTGAGAAGCAGATACCCATTGATGCTGTCTTTCAGAAGGATGAGATGATTGATATCATCGGAGTAACCAAGGGTAAGGGTTATGAAGGAGTGGTTACCAGGTGGGGTGTGACAAGGCTCCCTCGTAAGACCCATAGGGGGCTTAGAAAGGTTGCCTGCATTGGTGCATGGCACCCTGCTAGAGTGTCGTACACAGTTGCCAGAGCCGGACAGAATGGTTACCACCACCGCACAGAGATGAACAAGAAAATTTACAAGCTGGGAAAGGTTGGTCAAGAAACTCACTCTGCCATGACGGACTACGACAGGTTTTGTTGTGAACATTACCCTCATTATGAATTTTTTCATGGCTAACGTGTTCTGTTATCTCATGAATTTGTTTGAACGTTATTCAGGACTGAGAAGGACATCACTCCCATGGGTGGCTTCCCTCATTACGGCATAGTGAAGGAGGATTACATAATAATCAAAGGTTGCTGCGTCGGCCCAAAGAAGCGTGTAGTCACCTTGAGACAGTCCTTACTGAAGCAGACGTCTAGGCTTGCATTGGAGGAAATCAAACTCAAGTTCGTGGACACATCATCCAAGTTTGGGCACGGACGCTTCCAGACTCTAGAAGAAAAGGCCAAGTTCTATGGCCGCGTCAAGGCTTAAATTCCCAAAGCCATCCACACTCGCGTTGTTTCTTTTTTGTCAACCAAACTTTTTCTCTGTTTTCAGACCCCTTCGTCAACAATTTTGTTTCTACAGGTATTTTTCTGTGCCATGAGGGTATTTTAACTGGAACCAATTTCTATAATGGAATTGAAGAATGCAAGTTTGTTGACGGGCTTTGCTATTTTTAGGCTTTCTTTCTAGTTTGTACCAAAATCAGTTTCAATCGGATCCCAATTTCGAACCGAATCATCTCCAGGTTTTATTAAATTCCGATCTAAATCCAACTTCCTATTCTGCTCGATCCAAAAATTAAACAAGAATCGTTGATTCCCCGGACCTGATTGCCAATGTGTTTTCGAATCCTCCGCTACAGATTTCTTCCCAAATTTTTTGTTTTGTTTTGAGGGGAGCTTTTTGTCGAGGATTTGGTGATTAGGGTTCTCGCTAATTGATCGCTGATTTCTGAGAAAAAAAGTTTATAAATTGACGAATGGCGGAGGAGGACATTTTGATCGCCGGCTCCGGAGACGATACAGAGGCGGCGTCGGTGTCGGCTTCGTCGTCGCTCTCGCCCTCCCCATCGTGTACGTCGTCTCCAAAAACTAGTGACCAAAAGATAAAGCTGAGGTGCAGTCATGGCGGGAAGATCATGGTCCGACCACCGGACGGCCACCTTAAATACATCGGCGGCGAAACTCGCGTCGTCGCCATGCCTAGCGACATCACATTCTCAGGCACGTCTTCCGACCCCACGATCATCCTCTCCACATTAAAGTGAAATTTTGTATTTATTTGTTATTATTGTTTTCCATTGGCAGAGCTGATGAAGAAGCTGAGTAATCTTGTTGATGGAGACGTAGTGTTGAAGTACCAACTTGTGCCTGATGATTTGGACATATTGGTGTCCGTCCGGAACGATGAGGATCTGAAGAACATGTTGGATGAGTATAATCGCCAAGAACGCGTCCGAGGCACGCCAAAATTGAGAGCATACTTGTTCCCATCAAAGCCTATTGTCATCGAGAGCAGTCCAAGTTTGAGTTATCATGCTTTGGAGCAGCGCTACACTGATGCGATCAATGGCATTATACGTACAACTCTGCCACTGAATCTCAGGACAACTCCATCCAGCAGTAGACCATCTTTCAGCATATCCTCGCCTGGCATGTCCCCAAAAGTGACCTCGCCTGATAAGATTCAGAAGCCTTGGGATGCAAGTAACTGCTCCAGTCCTAAAAGCCAGCTTCCAATGCATAGAGTTAGAAGCTCGCCCAGCTTGTATTTTGGTGGAGAGAGTCAGCAGCAGGGGAGTGGCGGTCAGCTTAGTCGGCAGCAAGGGTTGTATCAGGCTAACCGGTATCATCCGCAGCCGCATGGTCACCTTTATCATCCACAGCATCATGGTGGGCGTTGGGAGCATGTGAGGGGTGGATTAGTGTTGGGCCCTGGTGGCATGGACAGGTTTTATCCGGCTGGTGGCAGGCCTCACAAGTTGACCAGAGGACTGTATGAGGAGGGCAGCAGCCCGATTGACAGTTCAGATAGTGTTCCCTACTATTAGGGAGGTTGAAGAAGTTGAAAACACTAGTTAGTAATAAGGAGAGTGTGCAATAACACTGTTGAAAAAAAAGGCAAACAGAACTTAGCTACCCAGCAAAATGGGTTACTTTCATTTTGTCATATCTCTGCCTCCCACAGCTTATTGGCTTCCTTGAGCTTGATCGAGCTGCTTCTCTGCTCGGTTATGGTCCCTTCGATTCAACGGTTCAATTGGGTTTCGCTCGGTTCATTACAGACACGATCCTGCTGGCAACCGCCTAAGTAGGTAACTTATGATTAAAGCCTGACTTTTAATAAGAGTTCGTTCAAATATTATTTATATTTTCGTCTGCTCTGCTCCTTTCTGCAAATCGCCATTCAAATATTTACTCCTGCTTTTCTGAATCACTAGGGTTTCGATTTGCTGCTAAACATCGGAGGTAATGGCACGGAGACCGGATGAGGAGTACGATTACTTGTTCAAAGTCGTGCTGATCGGAGATTCGGGTGTCGGCAAGTCCAACTTGCTATCGCGCTTCACTCGGAACGAGTTCTGCTTGGAATCCAAGTCCACCATCGGTGTTGAATTCGCTACTCGGACGCTTCAGGCATGCTTTCCTCTTGATCCTTTGTTTCGCTTTCAATCGTTATGTTTTTTTATGGTGTATGTGTGAGTATGTGCGGGTAATGAATCGGTTTACTGTTGCAATCTTTAGGCAATTTTGATTTGTATTTGTTGTAGTAATCAACATGTCGGATCTGGATTTTGAAGCCTGTTGCTAAGTTGTTCTAGCTTTTTATTTTTGGGTGTGCAGAATTGTACATGTGCTTGATTTATTTTGTATTAGTTATCGAACCATCATCTTAGTGGCCTTTTTGGTGAAGTTTGTACTGGAACTCTCCTGGATTCAGAGTTTGAATTGTGGAAATGAGGGTCCTTTTAGTGATTTTAAGGCCTCATATCGAGTCAAATTGTAATAAGGAAACTCAATGAAGCTAGCTTATAGTAAGCGTTGGTGTTTCATGAGTCAGGTATAGCTTCATGCTAATTTGAATTCGGGGTTACTGAACTTCATGTGCGCTGTTCTGAACTCTGGTAACTGAAATCAGGTCTTCATATATGCATTATGATCTTTATTCTTACACATAACATCATGTTTTTTTTGGGTGATATATGTAATCCTAATTTACAGTCTAATGCCACCTCACTCTAGGGTAAAATCTGTCTCCATAGATCTGGGTGATTATGGTGCAGTTTGTTTCGATCTCTGAATTACTTATTTGTAGAATTTCTTGACTGGGAATGTATTCAACATAAGATTATCATATCTAGAATGGCAGGCTTATTCTAAAATGGCCAAAATATCTAGCGCCTGATAAAAAGTACTTTGAGTAGGCATATCTGATTTTTTTTTTTTTTTTTCAAAATTTCAAGGTCTGAAGTGTTTTTTCTGTCTGTGCTTCATTTTTCTTACCCTTTTAGTTTCATATGCTGCAAGTCTATTGTGAAAACTGACATCATATCTGTGTAATTGGTAATAAAGTTATGCATGCATTGTTGCATGCCAGATTGCTACTCATGCCACATGAGAAACTGAGAACCCTTTGCTAGATGTGTAAACCTCATCACCTCAAGTAACCCTCTTTCATGACACAGGTCGAAGGACGGACAGTTAAAGCACAAATATGGGATACTGCTGGACAGGAGAGGTACAGAGCCATAACCAGTGCCTACTACAGGGGTGCCCTTGGAGCTCTTCTTGTATATGACACCACAAAAGCTACATCATTTGAAAATGTGAGTAGATGGTTGAAGGAATTGAGGGATCATGCAGATGCAAACATCGTGATCATGCTTATTGGAAACAAAACAGATCTGAAGCATTTACGTGTTGTTGCAACAGAAGATGCTCAAAGTTATGCTGAAAAAGAAGGCCTCTCCTTGATTGAAACATCTGCCCTTGAATCTACTAATGTGGAAAAGGCATTTCAAACAATCCTTAGTGAAATATATAGGATTATTAGCAAGAAGTCACTCGCATCTGGTGAAACAGCTCCTTCTACCATTAAAGAAGGAAAAACCATTGACGTAGCTGCCAGCAATGCCACAGCCAAGAAGTCTTGTTGTTCTACTTAGGCATGGTTTCACTTTTCGCCTTTGGAGTAACTTTACTCTTTATGTGCCCTGTTTGATTTCTTGACAGCTTCTTCACTACAGACTCAGTCTGTTGATTCTTCTCTACTTTGATAGTGTCAATGTTTCTTATGGACCTTGTTGGCATATGCATTCAAATTATTTCTATGTCTGGCATGAGCTATTGTACAGTTTGAACTTATTTCAGACCTGAAGTTTTTAAAGGATAGTTTTTGAACTTCCTTTGTTAAATTCAACCCATGTCCGTTGCAGAATGATCATGTTAAGAGTTCCCTAGGCATGTAAACTTATGAAATAGAAAGATGCAGATATTATATAAAATATTGACATTACGGTACCATTCTCACTCTCTTAGTTATGAACATTCACATTCATTCACTGATGTATCTCTCAATCTTCAAAGGGACATTCAAACCACTCCTAATTGAGCAGAAAGAAAACTCACTCAGCCAAACCCTGATCAAATTAACTGCAGCAGTTGCTGCTCTGCTTAATCGGTTGCCCCTTCATTTGCACAGTTACTTTTGGCACCTTGCTAACACTAGGCTGGCTTCGAATCCTGCCATGGTTTTCCAAACATAGAGACACAGTGCACAGATGAGACTCATGATGGAACATGAATTTGAAATACTGAACAATACACTTGTTGAAGGAATAGCAGCCAGCCAGTGATCTGATAAGCAGCCAGTGAGTTATTGAGCTTATCACTTAATATGCATTATGAACGTCTAATAGTTGCAACAGAAAATTCAAACAATGCTGGATTAAAACTTTAACTCAAAAAGGATCAGATGAAGATGTTTACTTGTCCTTTATAACACTAGCCATTGTGAGAAAAGCCTGCTCCACATTTATAGCATCCTTTGCACTCGTCTCAAGGAATGGAATACCAAGTTCATCAGCCAAAGCCTGCGAGCCGGGTAAAATGGAACTGTCTTAAGCTCAATCATGAGGCTCTTTAATTTAATTGCCTCACTTGACTGCTAGCATATTATGAAATTTACTGACACCAAATTTTAAACATGAATCCAAGTGATTCTACTGCTGTCCAATCTTAGTTTAAAAATCATTGCTCAAAGAAAACCAGAGCTGAACAAGACCCGAACTTCAAAGTAAGCAAAATCGCATTTTGCAAGACTTCCAATTCAACAAATCAGTTCCCAACTTATCCGCTGGTGTCCAAGCAGTAAATGATCATACCTGTCCCATTTGTGCATCAACAACCTTGCTCTCAACCAAATCACACTTGTTTCCCACCAAGAGCTTGCAGACAGAATCATTAGCGTATCTATCAATTTCGTTAATCCATTGTTTCACATTGTTGAAGCTCTCCATCTCCGTAACATCATAAACAATCTGCAAAAATAAATTCCTCAACTGAAGGAGAACATAATATAATTTACAAAGCCCTCATAGGTGCAGAAGACGTATATGTTTTAACACTAATGAAAGCTGGACAAGAAAGTTCATAAATATAACACTTTTGCTCAAAAAAACACATCTTACAATTATTCCATGAGCTCCGCGGTAGTAACTGCTTGTTATAGTTCGGAATCGCTCCTGACCAGCAGTATCCCACTACATATAGTTGACAAAGTAAAAGCCCGATTAGCCACACAATGTTCCCTAAGTGCGGTGGATCAGCTATTAAAACGGTATAACAAGAGCAACCTACAACCCATAACGTGCTGAACCAAATAAACTCAATATGTTACATCTCAAAATGGGTTTAGGGTTGACTCACAATCTGCAGTTTGATCGTCTTACCATCCAACTCAGCAGTTCGGATTTTCTGAAACCAAACAAAAATCATCAAAAGTTCCGAAACTGATCCACCACCATCCACAAGAAACACAAAAACAATGTGAAAATGAAAAGAGAAATCTCACAAAGTCCACTCCAATTGTGCTAATGTAGCTATCAACATATGAATCATCCTGCAACAAGATTCAAAACTTTTTAGTCGCCCACAGCATATGAAGCAGTCAAAAATTCAGAACAGAAAACCAAAGACTGAAACACAACAGAATCAAATGCACCACTCCAGCATCAATAAAAAACTAGTAACGAAAATGGCAGTATCAGGTCAACTCACAGCGAACCGGAGAAGAAGGCACGACTTCCCCACAGATGAATCTCCGATCAACAGCAGCTTGAACAGATAATCGCTACAAAATTGAAAACAGAAACAAAAATTCAAAAATAATCGATTGAAAAATGAGTGAAGGGCACAGAGACTCACTATTCGGTGCTCATGATTGGATTTGGTGGAGAAAATCGGAAAACCAAAACCAGCCCTTGTTTTCTTCCTTTCTGGGGTTTGCTGATTCTGATCGAGAGAAATATTTCATACGAAAACGGAAGAAGAGGTTGTCCACTTGTCGTGGTGTAGCAATTCTTACTACCCGACCCGACCCGGATGAGATTTCCGGGTCGTCGGCATCTCTCTCTCTGTTGCTCTCGCATTTGTATTCTTATCTCTTATCACTCTGTCGGCACACTATGGAGAATATGCGTGGAGGGAGGTCTTGAAAAAACAGGGTCCTGCCGTGAAGGCTGGATGGCCTTCAGCCGATGTACCTGATGGTAGTGCAAACAAGTATTTACAGGACTCGATTGTTTTGATGAGGAAGCTGCTGACAGGTTCAAAGAAAGGTACACCTGCTCCCCAGGTGGTTGAAGAAAATAAACTCAAAGGACTGGTATATGTCAACGAGCAGTATGAATGCTTAAAGATTTTGCAAAGCAAATTTGATCCCACCACGCGCAGATTTTCTTCAGACCAGGAGATCATGGAGGCATTGCGAAACAGTGAAGTTGGCCAGGCTGAAAATTTCAAACAGGTTCAAAAACTCTGCATGCCGTTTATTAGATGAGGCCGCCGCAATTGGAGCTCGAGCCTTGGATTTGAAATTGCCATTTGGAGAAACTGAGGTTCTGCAGGAAATGTAGAACTGATTCGGAGACAGCTGAGTATAATGAGGTGTTGTCGGCGGCAGATCCTGAAGCTGCAGACAAAGCTGGGCCTTTTGGGTCGCAATCCTGGTAACCCAACTGCCATATTTGTAACAAGGTATGGTTTTATGGAATCTGTCATTGCTTGGGGGAATGAATCAACATGAAAATTGGAACGAACTCAATTTTAAGTGGAAAATCCTGAAGACCATTTGGAGGCTCAAAGCTGCAGTCAGTGAACTGTTTATCAAGTAATGTGTTGGAGCATAATAAGACAGCTACGGAATTAAAAGTGTTTTAATTTGATGAGATAAGTACTGTACAATCATGGTGAAGCAGCCAGCCAGCCAACAGTTTTGAGCTGCAATGAATAATCATCATCATCATCTATCTGTCTGTGTCTCACTTCACCTGCTGTTATTATTTAGCATGGTGAAGAAGAAGGGATTCATCGTCACCACCTCCCATGAACCGGCTGCTCTTTAATCTCCCATTGCGGACTGCATGCTGGACTTGCTTCTCGTGCTCCCTCAGCATATCATCCGTGTTTCCTCCCAGTGGCAGCAGCGGACCAGAACAGTGAATGCGCTTTTTCTGGCCACCATAACCCTGATGATGATGATCCGTGCTAATAAGAAAATGATGAAGAGATGTTGATAATAACTCAACTGACTGACTTACCATTTGATCTTTCCCTCCATTTTGCTGTGAAGAAGAGTCTCGCGTATCCAGCAAATGTCGCGTTGAGTCAGCCTTGAAGGATTCCCCTGACCATTGCAACTGACAACTTCCTTGGACTCCAAGCGGTGCTCCTCCTCGCATCATAAAAGACCTCTGGGTCCTCAAATCTGGGACATTCACTTCATTAGCCCTCATAGTCCTCGAAGACCCAAATGGTGCCGGATGAATGGAATGGCTTGCATGATTATTTCCATTAGCATCGTACTTTGCACTGTTTGTTTTCTTATGCTGCTCCTGCACCACCAAAAGAACAAGTTTCAAAATCTTCATACTCCACCCACGCATTATCAAGTAGAAGCTAACCTGAGATTCCTCATTGCCATCTCGCACAGGCAAGGCTTTATACTCTAAAGGAACAAGTCTTTGGACAGCTTCCTGTCCGAATCGTTTGCCGGCATCCCCTCTTTTCCTAAACACGTGTGTGTGGGTTATTAGTGAGAAGCATAATACCACATCTCATGACTCTTACATGTCTGAGTCAGTATGAGGATGCGAGACACCTGATAGAACAAATAATAAAAAGAGGAGAGGAGCAAACCTCCGAGCTTCTTCATTTCTGAGCCTCGCATCAAACTCTTTGCTAGGAGGATACTTGGGAAGACTGGAGGGATCACAGGGCAGTGGTTCTGTTGAGAAAAACTGCACAGTAAAGCATCAGAAGCAATTTTAATGGGTTGCAGCCAGCCATGAGTACAATTTGTACACATTAAAAACGAGAGAAAAAAATAGCAGTGATGCATACCTCTGAACGAAGTGCAGCAGAAGCTGTTCCGCGGGATTCAGGTTCTACAGCAAGAAGCACTTCCAAAAGTGCTACAGCTGAGGGAGGCAAATCCTTGAATGTTTCACAAACACAACGTCTATATGATTGCTGGGGCTTGAAAATGGTCGCATGGGGCAGTTTTGATTTCCTCCAATATGCTTCGGATGGCGAACCGCAAAGCTTGAAGATCTTATGAAGCTGCTCCACCTGCAACATGTGTATTTAATTATATGAAGATTCTACCCGAATAAAAGTATCAAGCAGGAAATTAAAGATTTTACCTCAGTTCTTCCAGGCATTATGGGTTTTCCGGTGTAGAGTTCTGCAAGAATGCAACCTGCACTCCACAAATCAACTGCCGCCCCGTATTCGGTTGATCCGAGAAGAAGTTCAGGAGGCCTATACCACAAAGTTACCACACGACTTGTCAAAGGTTGACATTTTCTAGGGCGGAAAAGGGTGGCCAATCCGAAATCTCCAATTTTGAGATTCCCCTTAATGTCTAGTAGAAGATTCGCACCCTTAATGTCACGATGAAGGACCCCGCGACTATGGCAGTGGTCAAGACCGCAGAGCAACTGTCTCATGAAACACTTGATCTATACATGCCAAAATCATACTTGAATCAACATAAAAGTCCAAGAACCACAGCCAACAAGGTGAATGAAATGGTAGAATTAATTAATTGTAGAAAAAAGGTACCTGAGGTTCTGTGAACTTGACCCCTGGAGCAGCTTGCAGCCCTGCAAGATCGTGTTCCATGTATTCAAACACAAGATATAGACTGCTGGACGCCTTTGATGTGATCAAGCCTTCCAATTTCATGATATTCGGATGATCAAGCCTGCGCTGAACAAGGATTTCTCTGGCCATAAAACGTACACTTTCTGGGTCCATGTTGGCAAACCGCACTTTCTTTAGTGCAACAAGGTTCCCACTGTCAAGATCTCGAGCCCTGTACACGCTACTGTATGTTCCTTGTCCAATCTTCAACCCGAGCACAAAGTTAGGAAACAGAAAGCTAGAACCATTTTGTAGTCTTGGCAGTGAGATAAAACTTGGAACTTCTAAACGCTAAATGAATAATTAGGATATATTTCTGAGAAAATGCATACCTTTTCTAGCTTCTCGAAAGATTCGGCCTTTCGAGGTGACCAACCTCTGATCGCTTCTCCAGCAACAGCAGACAGCCATGGCGGCCACCGGTCCAAATAAGCAGATGGATTAGCAGTCTTCAGCACATTGAATACCTCATAAGCTGGTGCGGCCTCATTCATATGCAGATGCGGATTGACAATGTCAGACACCAGAGGCATCTTTTCCACATTGTCTGAACAAGTAACTGGGATAAACAAATTAGCATTGTCGGCTGCAGACTTAGTTGGAATCAGTAGTGCAGTAGCATCACAACCCCCATTCCCAATCTCATCAAAGAAAATCTCATCTCCCAATTTCTTAGACCTTATTGATTCCCTTTCTACACAATCGGTCCCATGTCCTGAACCCCCTTTTGAGCAAATGCAGCCCATAGAAGAAGATCACACATTCATAAACCCCACAGCATCCGCTCAAAATAACCCCACCTCTAATTGACCATCGCCAAATCCACAGATCCGACCGGCATTGCTCACACAACCAAAGCCCTAGTCAACCCCACCAAAACTACCAGTTAATCAAACACAAAAACCCCCCAGTGAACCCCACCCCACTAAAAAAAGGATCGAAACAAGACTATTATATACACCCCCAGATCTAAAGTGACCGATTCCGATGGCCGGAGAGATTATAAATTGACAGGATTCGAACCCTAGAAGTTTTGAAATCAGAAAAATGGGAGTGCTTTGAGAAGAAAGATGAAAACTTTGGGACTGATTTGGCGACCCTTTCAACCCTGGGAAGAGGGGACAGATGGGGAAGTTGAAATCGAGAGTTGGAGAAGGATTAGCCGCTTGCTTTTCTAGCTTTGGTGTTTTTCTTTTTAAAGCTTAACATAGGGGCACTGAAGCCCATCATCATGATTACAAGTCCAACACTTGGAACACAATCAAACGTTAAACAAACAAAAAAAAAACAAAGCACGACGCGATTGTTTATTTGTTGAGAAATGATGAGGTGCCCATATGAGGATCTGAGAGACTGGTTCCATCTGGTCATTGTGATTGTGAGATGGATGGATTCATTTGGTGAATCATCAAAGTACAACAACTTTTCTTGTATTTAAAGTAAGACAGAAAGTGTAAATTTTTATCCTTGCTGAATTATGTAAGAGAAACAGAAGGACGCCGTTCGAAAACTACTGTGTATGTATGGTGCAGCAGTAATGATGCTGTTGGGTTCACCCACATGAATGAAGAAATAGATTTTTCTGAACCAGTTTATCATCGGTGCAGTGCAATGCAGTTTAACAGAATGCTGAGAGCTTGCACAAAGATTGCAACTTGCATATTGTAAATGGATCGTGTCTGATGTGGGAAAATTCAGATACAGAAACTTGGTCGATCATTTTGGCCACTTTTAGTACCAAAATGAGAAGTTGATGGCTGTGAAAGGTACCCCTAGACTTGAATCTGGCATGATAAACTTTACGATTTCCTTGATCATAAGATGAAACTGCTCTTGCAATTCTTCTTCTATCTTCCTATTGTCCATTTAGGCTACAACTCTGGCAGCGTGTTCGAGAGCCAGCAGGGATCAGAAGTTCCTGTGCATGCCATTGCCAGCACCAGGCATACAGTGCGATGACATTATTGGCTGCTCTTTTATTCTTGATAATAGAGCCGCTAGCTGCTCGGTTGCCATGTCCATCCTCTCCTTTGACTTGCACGATTCTGTTATCAGGCTCGAGGCCATGCTCTGGAGCAGCTGAACTCTTTCCCCATGTTCGATTGGGCCAGTATGGAGCAGTTTTGTTGTTGATGCGCAGATGCGGCGCCACCGTATGGCTAGGTATCGTTCTGGGATCTGGAAGCAGTTACCTGCTGAGAGGACTCGCAGGGCGTGTCGACAGAGGACCCCATAATGCTCGAATAGATGACAACTGCAACTTATGATGCCTTCTCTTGGAGCCCAGTACACTTTTCTGCCTCCATCTAGTTTTGTGTGGTGTCTCACTAGATACCCATCATCCATCTGAAATGATGCATAGTGGGCTGACAGAACGAGCTGGTCTTGAAGTTTGGAGAATGCGAAGGGGGTGAGGATGGCTGCCGCGTGGGACTCCATGGGTGCCCCTGTTTTCAGACATATGTTCTGGAGATTTTGTTGCATTGTTTGCTGCTCCACTGCCTGATCCTTGAAGTCCACGGCAGCAGCGACCTGCAAATGCAATAATATTATCAGTACTGCCATGGACAAGATTCCTAGCTGTTTCACTTCGCCTTATTCCATTATGACATTCAAACTAAATAAAATGGTCTCATATGTAAAACTTCATATATCATTGACAGGAGACATACTTGTTCTACAAACTGCGCAAGCCTGGTCTGTGCACTCAGAAACCTTTGTATAAATGAATTGACTGCCTTTGACTGACCAGCTGTAGTCAATCCGGCAAAGAAGTGGGTTCTCAAATTAGCTAATGCCCATTGGGATCTTAGAGCAAACAAATTTGCTACATGCCTGTTAGTGTGCAGCCCAAATGAATTGACCATATCACCCCACCCCATCTCAAATTCCTCAACCGACTCCATATTGTATAGTCTGTAAAACTCATTCTTCCACTCATTGTACCGCTGTCCTAGGACAGCACTGAACCAGGCTGGAAACTTGGCCACAATGAGCCAAATGCAGAGGGCATGCTTAGTACTTGGCATTTCCAAGGAAATTGCTTCTTTGAGACACATGTTCTGATCAGTTAGTATTGTCTGCGGGGCTCTTCCATTCATAAAACTCAAGAACACCTGTAAATCACACAAATAAAGCAATGTTACAAATTAAATGCATAAACAAGCTCGCAAGAAAGTAATACTTGTCCAATTTCCATTCACCAATCAAAGTTTGATGCAATTTCTAAAAGGATGATGATATATCCAAATTTACGACAAAAGAGACATGATGAATTTGCAGAACAATCTGTCGGTACCATAACCATTCACTTAATCAAGAAATATAAATGATTTCAGCAAAAACACATTTTATTACCAAGTAGAGCCCTTCAGTCTCTCATACCAAAGTGGCCACTAATTTAAACAAATAGGCTGCAGTATCAGTTTGTTTTTCTTATTCCTTTTCTTCTTCTATTATTTTTGAAAATTTATAGCGTACCTTCAATGCCCAGGAATATGACCTGAAGTTTTCATCTCGTAAAAGCACACATCCGAAAAAGCAAGGCATTCCATAATTGTTCACTCCAACCCATATCCCGAGAGGCATGTCAAAAGCTGTTAGTCGGTGGGTAGTGTCAAAAACCACAGCATCACCAAATGTATCATATGACTGAATAGATGAGGCATATGACCAAGCAATATTTTCCAACTTGTTGTTCGGATCCATAGTATATTCAAATCTGAAATTAGGATCTTTATCCTTAATGTTTCGGCACATTCTAAGGAGATCTATACTTTCATCATCAGCATCCATCTTCCTAAACGACTGAATTAGATTCCTCACATCCTTCTCAGTAAAAGGCAAATATCCCGGCTCCACACACTTCTCAAGTTCCATGAGTCTCATCATTTGCTGCACAGAAATCCCTGTCTTCGCAAACATGAGGATTCGGCTTTTGTCCGTTTCAGAAATGGTGCGATAAGCAGGGAGAAAACGAACTTGATTTGGCTCTAGCAGTTCATGATTATGATGATTGGCAAATCCAGTGACTCGCCATTCAGGCACCCCTAAATCTACAGTCTTACTAATTCTTAAGTAAGCTGGGCAGCCACATCTAGAAGATTTCCTATTTCTCTGAGGTTTTGCCTCACTGGAAATTTTAACAGGTGTATTTCCTGCACGGTGACAGACAAAATATCGACGTGTAAGCCCTTTTCCAACCCCAACCTTCCCTTCCGTTCGATGGCGTCTGATCGAAAAACCACATCTTTTGGCAAATTCACTATAGAATTCATATGCATCATCATGAGAGGCAAACTGTTGGCCCATATAAGGCTTTGTCACATTTGCTGTCTCCAGTGAAAGACTAATTTCATTTGGGGCTTCCGCTGCACTACTAGCATCACCCAAAGATCTTTGATCAGAGTGATCATCATAAACACCCATGATCCGGAGAGCCTCTTCAGCCATAATGTTGACAAGTGAAACAAAAAGATTCAAACTGCTTTACTATTTCATCACAAAATCATAACCAATAATGCATCGGAAACCCCTAACTGTGACAAAGGGTCTCCCCCTTTTCAAATTGGATGGAAATGTCAGAAGCTCTTGTAGAAAAAAGTAACCCAGCTGGAAAACATTTCACCCTTGTTTAAAAAATCTGCAAAATTATCATACAATTCCATATTAGCCACCCTTTTTTACCACTGCGTTGCAACTCTTAGTGACCATCATTTCACATAGCTTGACCAATATATAGCCATCATCTCATTTCATTACTCAATTGCAATGCTTGTGAAAGTCCAGTCCAAGCCAAGCATAGCTAAAAACAATGCCTTTCAGAATGCGACAGTCTACAAACGCATAAAAGAAAAAACACAACAAGCTCATTCCGACCGGATCACAATCCACCCACAACACAAGACCATCTACAATTCTCCAATTTGATTGAATACACCTACCGACGTAGACAACATAAATTCATGACACGCATATTTGAATGAGCGATACCGTCGAGCGATCCTCGGCCGGAAACGCGAGCGGGAAGATGGCACCGATTGTGTGGCGACGAACCCTAATTTGCGCCTGCATCCCAACTCTGACTAATTTATAACAACGTGCGTATCTTACTAACCAGCGCCTCTCTTATCCCGACCCGATAACAACCTTATCCCCGGTTCCAAGCATAATTTTCATATTATTTTTAAATTCAAAAGGGAATATTTTTTAATAACTTTTTATTCGAAAACAAAAAAGGCACGACGACGTCGGCGAATGTGACGATCCCTTTGTTCTCTCTCTGACGGTTTCTCTGCCCCCAAACTGATTCGATCACCTTCCATTCCTCCCCAGATTCTGATTGTTCGCTTTCGAAGCTCAAGCGCTCTCTCTCCCTCTCTCCCTCTCTCCGCATTCTCGCCTTTTCCCCTTAAAATCCGTGCTTTCTTCCTCACCAGCGATCCTGATGGTTTGATTTTGATCACCTGTTTTGCTCGATCCGGAAACCCTAAATTCACTACTCCATAGTATGTTACTACTCCGAGCTGGTGATTGCTTGGTCGGTTCCGACTTTTGTGTTCGATTTCGATTTTGTGCTGGTTTGGCTGCCTCATTGGAATGCGTGGGGTGTTGATGTGGAGGTTGGTGCGTCGGAGCTGATCGCGTCCTCGGTTTGGAGTTCGGATGGTTTTGCGGTGTTAATTATTAGGCTTTTTTATTGATGGCGAGGGGGAGAGGGGAGAAGGAGGAGGAGGGGATGCATTTGGGGATGTTGAAGCTTGTGAAGATTATTTCAGTCGTTTTAGTGTTTGTAGCTGGAGTTGTTATTGGATTGGCGACTACTTCGCATATCAATTTGCATTTTAGGAGGCAGGCTGATCTCTATTTTTATGCTGAAAACGTATCTGCTGCTACCCCTAGCGTGCCCAGTCAGGTTAACTGTACACTTATAGATTCTGATTGCAAGACAGTTGATTGTCTCAGCATGGATAAGTTTATTAAACCTGCTAGTTTAAAGCATAGTTTGTCTGACCGCGAGCTCTTTTGGAGAGCATCTATGGAGCCCAGGGTGATACACTATCCTTTTGCAAGAGTGCCTAAAGTGGCTTTCATGTTTCTGACAAGGGGACCACTGCCATTGTTGCCTCTGTGGGAGAGGTTTTTTGATGGACATGATGTAAGTCTATATACTATTTATGTGCACGCAAATCCGGGATTCGACGTCAATATTTCCAGCTCCTCTGTGTTTTATGGACGACAAATGCCTAGCCAGGTTGGTACTTCATTTTTTATTGCTGTGATGTTATATTGAAATGTGCTTGCTTTGTTGTCTGATTATGGACAAGCCTACCTCGGAGTAGTAACTTGCGATGCAGTTCATATTGATTGAACAGTCCAAGACTCCAGGGCCATGGGTTTACATGTTATTTGGATCCCAAAAGCTTGTATATAAATAGGGAATATAGAAGAATCAGTAGTAGACACAGCAGTGCTTGATTACCTAGTTCTCAAGATAGTCAGGAATATGCAAGGACATTCAATTTCTGCCATCCTTTCAAACAACTGAAAATAATTGCCCATCTTATTGGAGTTTGGACTATGGTGTCAAGATCAGCGTTGGGATAATCTATAATTTCAAATGCTGCATCTTGTAGTTATTTATTATTTCAATTCGGACTACAAGAATATAGGACTGGAAGTTAATGAAAGTTGATTGAATCATTTTGTTATTTCTCTTTATCCCTTTCATGTTCTAGTTCTTGAATTACTTGGTCCACACAAAATATTTCCCTTAATTAACTAATTTGTATATGCCTTTTTCAGAATGTGGAATGGGGGACGGCTTCATTAACTGATGCGGAGAAGAGGCTTCTAGCCAATGCGTTGCTTGATTTTTCAAATGAGCGTTTTGTTCTACTCTCTGAGAGCTGCATTCCTGTCCACAGTTTCCCCACCGTTTACAAGTATCTTATCCATTCAAAATACAGTTTTGCTGATTCTTACGATGAACCCACCCGTTATGGACGCGGTCGTTATAACCGCAAAATGTTTCCTGACATTCACCTTCGCCAGTGGCGTAAAGGGTCCCAGTGGTTTGAACTTAATCGTTATCTTGCCATCAGCGTCATATCAGACACCAAGTACTACGAGATATTCAAAAAGTATTGCAAACCTGCCTGCTACCCTGATGAACACTACATTCCAACACTTCTTAATATGTTATATGGATCACAAAATGCAAATCGAAGTGTGACATGGGTTGACTGGTCACTTGGAGGTCCTCATCCGGCAACGTATGAGAGCGTTAATATTACAGAAGGCTTCATACGACATATTCGAAACAACAGTACACTCTGTTCTTACAATTCAGAGAGAACTTCTCTGTGCTATTTATTTGCTCGGAAATTCGCGCCAAGCGCATTGGAACCTTTACTTAGCTTGACATCCACAGTAATGCAATTCTGATATTTCTTCCGTTTCTTTTGTCTCTCTAGAATATACTCTTGTTTTGAGCTTGTTTTACCATAATCTCTTAAGTTAGGCAGAGAACGACACCTGATTTAACTAACTGTACATACTGTCATCTAGAAAAAAAAAAAAAAAACCATAAACATGTATGCTTCAATGCTTTCAGTCCTGTCTCCTTCTTAAAATTTTGACTACAGGTTTTGTTTGATCTTTCATGAGTTTGTTTCCCATTTTTATTTTGACACATAAATGTTGTTCTGACTATCATAATGATGAGCACATAGTAGTGGGCACACAGCATTTATACATATAAATTGTTTAATTTATTGTCACAACAGTGTCTTGTGTTCTTTCTGTCTTATTTTGTTTGGCTACTCTAAAGTGGAATACTTGTTTCATTCGAGGCTCTGCGGGTTTCATATATGTTAAAAAAATGAATTATTTGGTGATTGTTACCAGCAATTTAAATCCACCGTCTTAATTCTCTATTTTTTGGTGCAAACATTTTTGTTGTGTTTGTTTTTAGGTTTAATTAATGATCGTGAAGCTTCTTTCTCCCAATCCTTACGGAAAGAACTGTTTGTGTGAAGTATAATGCTAGCTGCAGCATGAAGAGCTACTTGGTATTTTGGAGTTGGTCCAAACCACATCTAAACCGCATGTCGTAAATAAAGACTAATTTCTTAAAATGAAAACCAGATTTCCTAAAATAGGATTACTCATTCCCTTTAAATATATACCTCATCCTTTTCTTAACATTTTTCAGGCTTTACACACTAAATTGGGTAGTTCATAACTCATCACTGCTCAGTATGTCTTAACACCATCCTGTGTACCCACATACTGCCCCTCGTTCATTTAGGGAGAGGTGCAGCTAGGCTTATCTGGAAAAGTGTATTATTATCTATGTCCTATTTCTCAACTCAAAGTGGACAAGACTCGGTATTCTAAATATGTAATATCTCAACATGATAAAGTACTTATTTCATAAAAATCTCAATGGAACATTGATTCACATTTTTATATGTAATAGTACCTATGCCTCCTCTCTATTTTCTGCTAAGCACGTCTCAAACTTCCAGTCATACAGTCAGAGAAGCACCATTGTCCGCAGTCGAAAGGTTGAGTATCAAATCAGCTGCTCTGGGAGCCCTGCATTATTATTCACAAGAATTAGCACACCCACATACAAATCTATCACTACAAGTCGTGGATATAACTACATGGACTGCACATGAATACCATTCATCTGGTTTCTGATAGTGTACAGCCATTGCTCCAAAGCATGAAGTCAGCATGTCCGTGTGAATGACTCCTGGACTCAGAGAAACAATAGCTATTCCGCCCGGCACCTCTTTTGCCACAGATCTAGACAAACCTTCAATAGCCCACTTTGAGGCACAATATGGAGCAACCTGATTTGCAAACACTCTCTTTTTGAATTACAATCCAGTGAAGAAGAAAATAATACTCTCATTCAATATTACACATTTCCTGGAGAAAAACAAAACATGACAAGGTACTACGACAACAATTTAATCCCCATTCAACAGGTTGAGAATCAATCACGCTTCTTACCTCTGCAGCAGCAGATCTTCCCCAACCAGAAGACATATTCACGACTATCCCTTGCTTGTTCTCAATCATTAGAGGAAGGAAATGATGCAGAATGTGTGCTACCCCTTTTACATTTGTATCCATCACAACATCAAACTCCTCGGCTGGGACTTCCCATATCTTGTTGTTTTTATTTATTGTCCCTGCATTATTCACTGCAGAGTCTCGCAGTCAGGATAGTAGCACTATTTAAGATTTACACATCAATTATCTACACGTCTGTCACGTCTCAAAGGAAAAAAATATGGAAGTCCAAACCAGCAAAAGCATATGAGAGCTCACACCAATAATGTCCGGCACAGCCTTCTTTTCGATGACGGCTGATGCTAGTTCCTCAACACTGCTATTTGATCTCTAGCACACAAAACAATTAACGTAAATCTTCAATCGCGTTAATACTAACAGCAAGCATCCACAAGCAATACTCACAACTGAATTTTCACATTCTTACTCATGAAAATAACAACCTTCACAAGGTATGACAGCCAAAATCATCTTGTTCAGTAAAAAATTAGCCTGAAATGAACCAATTGTGACTTTCATCATCTCAGATTTGAAATAGCACACAACACACTGATAGCTGATGCTCAGTGGCATAAAAAAGTCTACCACGTCGACATTGAGGAGTAAGTGCTTGTCGAGGAGGACGACGCAGAGAGCTCAGACTGAAGAGAGCTCAGCTTATCCAGAGTGCGAGAACATCCGATTACCGTGTGGCCACGCTTGGCCATTTCTACGGCTAGCGCCCTCCCAAGCCCTCTGCTCAGTCCCGTTATCAACACCTTCCGACTTATCTCTGCAGTGCTCACTCCGTTCATAATCGTCGTCGCCGTTTGGGTCGTCTCTTCTCTCAAAAACACGATGCCCCGAATTTGTGGCCCGTTTCACTATCGGGTTGAGCATCGAACCCGACCCGTTTTATTTTCAATTTCTTTTGAATAGTTTATGATTTTCTCGGTGCGGCCCTCTTCTCTCTGCCTCGCTTCTCTTCGCCTCTTTTCCGACTGGCTCTTGTAGAAGCTTCTTCTACAGATTCGCCTACAGGCGAATTCGATATTCCGGCGGAAGAACCGAACTTTTTATTAAGGACTACGCATAGTCTGGCTTGTTTTCCGGCGTCCTCAGTGTGAATAGTTTCATCGCCGCGTAATTCATTTTCGCTGTTGTTCTCGCCGTGGTGCGGCGGCGGAAGAAGCCGAAGCAGGTGATTTTTTTGAATAGAAAGTAACTCTCATATCATCGTTTTCGTTTCAGTTTCAGTTTCTTTGGCTTTTTGGAAATTTCGATTTCGTTAAGAAAACTTGACAAGTTTCTATATTCACGTCATCTTTGGTTTTAAATTTGACTCGAACAGTGATTTTAGGGGTTGTCATTATAATATGAAATGATGTATATTTTTAATTTAGGGTGGGGAATAATGGAGATTGAACTGACGAGGGAGCAGATGGCGCTTCGTAATCTTGAGCTTCGACTCCTAAGGTGTACCCTTCCGCTTGTTCATTTTTCGGATTCTTCTCTCATTGATAGACTCTCTAATCAGAAGAATGCGGATACGTCCAGTCAACAACACACTCTCGAAGTAATGATATCAAATATAGTTTCACTGATTGAGTCAGGAAAATATGTGGAGGCCCTTGCTTCCCGGGATATACCTTCGCTAATCTTCAAACTCGATTTCAACAGTTTTTATGGGAATAATGTTGATTCGGCTGACCAGTTTTATGCTGGGTTAATGGAACATGTTGACTTGTTTCTTAGAAGCAACTCTTCTGTTGATGTTGCCCTTTATAGAGCTTTTCTTGTTATGACTGTAGCCACTGCCTCGCTTCTTGCCTTTGTCCAGTGCAATTTGACCGGGTAAGAGGCGATAATGAAAGGGTTTTTTTACATTATCTTCTGTATGAGGTTCTACTTTAGTGACTTGATGATTGTATTTTCAGTCCAATTGAGATTCTACCTCCGTGCCCACTTCCTCAGAGGGTTTCTCAGGAACTCAAGTGGGAAAATTGGGCGAGGGAACAGATTATGTCGGCTAGTTCTGATTTGCTTGGAAGGTTCACTAACTTGCAGGTAATTTGAGAATTTGGAACAGATGTTTCCTTATAGTTTTCTTATACTCATTTGGTCAAGTTCATAGTCAGGGAACAGTGAAATATAAATTTTATGTTATTTTCAGTACTTAGTTTTTGCAAAGATGCTGCTTACAAGCACTAAAGATTACTTATTTGAAGAAACTATTGAGTCGTCTATTGGCATTAGAACCATCTCATGGTGGCTGGCTAGGATCAACTTGATTCAACAAAAGATACTGGATGAGCGATCTTCATCTTTGTTTGATTCATTACAAGTACTTGTAAAGGAGACTTTAGATCACTTTGGCACCAAGGAAAAGGTGAGAAGTTATTGGGGAGCTACTGATTTTCATGAGGAAGAAGCTTCTTCTATGATTACTATGCTTCAATTAGAAGCAGGAATTATGGAACAAACCTATGGCCGACTTGATAAGTGCAGGTATTCATCGGTTATTAACTTATAGCTTGCCACAAATTCATTTACTTATAAATAGGATTTTTCCCAATTAATCAATGTTTTCTTATGATGTGTCAAAAGTTTAATTCTTAGATAAGTTGAAGTACTCAGCTTGACTAAATTTCTAGCCAATGAATTCAAAATAAAAAAAGGGTTAGAGATTGTGTTTTGTTTTAAAATAACATAAGTACTTGTAATCTAATGCTATCATGATGGTGAGTTTATTCATTCTCAAATATCTTATTATTGTAAGGCTTCATTTCCAATCTGCTGAACTTGAATCTGGGCTTGAGCTAGCTGTAACTGGAGTCCTTGGCATGCGTACTGTACATCAGGTATTCATTTCTGGATGCAGTTTGTTCTTCTAAATGCTCAGCCTATGATATATATATTTGATTCTTCTGTAGGAAGAAGCAAAGGCCCAACTGGTCCTGGTTACAAACAGCCATAACACATTGATGGATAGCCAAGGACCCTCCCATGATTCTTCTGACCAGCCAGGTCAAAGTAATGGTTATGACACCATGCAAGTCCATCATTCTAAGACACTTGAAGCTTCTGATGTCTTGATGATCCCCAAATTAGCTGCATGTGGCAACTGTAAAGGAAAAGGTGGATATACTCAAAATGGGCTTAAGTCGATGACGTCAGTCCAACAGGCTGTAGTTCTTGCACAGTGCCTCCTCATAGAAAAGAGCTCTAGAAATGATGAGATGCAGAGTAAGTGGGCTGAAACTGCATTGATGTGGTTATTATATCCCTTCACGTCAGTTATATAAACAAAATTTGCGGGCTGCTTGAACTTCATTTAAGTGGATACACAAACTAGTTGCCATACGAAACTTCTAAAAATGTTATACTGAAATCACATGAATTTTTAACCCATTTTTATTGTAAATATGCACAGAAAGCCAATTTTACTTGCATAGCATATTTTGTTACAGTATTTTGCGGTCTCCTTAATATTCAATCAATTGTGTTACTTTAACCATCCCTTTCTACTCATTTTACTTATTTCTTTGTTTCTTTCTCAGGATGGGATATGGCTCCATACATAGAAGCTATTGATTCTCAGCAGCATTCCCCATTCATTGTGAGTATACAGACATTTGTTGCTTCTTTCGTTTGTTCTTTTAATGAAAGTTAGTCATTGACGTTTGGTTGTTTATATTTTTTGCGACTAGTTATAGCTTTTACCACAATGCCATTTGTTACATATCAGGCATGATGACACATGGTCCATATCGGGATTACTGTTATTTATAATTATTTTTGTTGATCTTATAATTCTGGGACCATCTAGATTCGTTGCTTTTGTGACATCTTGCGCGTACGGTGGGAGTCGACTCGTAGTCGTACGAAGGAACGAGCACTGTTAATGATGGAAGAACTGGTATGCTGCCCGTCTTCTTACTGCCTAGTGCATTTTTAATGGTGAAGGATACTCAGTTATGTCTTTATTGTGAGGAATTTCATATCTTAACTTGAGTTTGGACCTGACATGTGTTCTCTAATAGTATAGTTTGATATATGAAGCCAGAAGAGGTTAATTTTCCTTGAAGAAAGACCCATTCAATTACCTATGAAAGGACCCATTCATTTAGAGACTTTATGAAGTATCGTAAGCATCTATTAGAAATAATGACTTCTGGACATAATGATATATCTATACACATTATGAGTCTCCAAACTCCAGGTGGAGTGTATTGGCAGATAAACTATTTGTCAAAAGGGTCTTTTATATGGGAAATGGGTAATTTTGAGTTGGATCTATCAACGGAAAAATTCATTTTTCCGACCAAAACCTTCAAATGGCTGTATAGGTCTTTTGCAATCTTTTTTTTTTTTTTTTAACCAACAAACTAATTAGTCAGGATTTAGTTGTTTTATGTAGCATTGTTTAAAATATTGTTCAGTGTGCTCTTCAATTTGCTAAACTTTCTCTTTTCCGTCAAATTGAGCATGTTCCTTGTAATTCCTCAATTACCGTATTCCAATATCTTCTGTAATTAGTTTAATAACTCAATTAAAGGACATCATGTCTTGCAGGTTCAAAGTGTATGTGAGTCTTCATCAGGAGTGGCTGAGAGGATCCATATATGTTTTGCGGCTTCTTTACCTACGATACCTGCTTTACGAAAGTATAACTGTTCTTTTCATTTGCTTTTTTGGCAGTGCAGTTCAACTTCAAACAAATGCCAGGTTGCTATCTTAACACTGTCCTTTGCTTGATATTCTTTTCTGTTTTGTCCCTTTCCAGAGAGTATGGAGAGCTATTAGTACGTTGTGGGTTGATAGGGGAGGCACTAAAGGTTTTTGAGAATCTAGAACTGTGGGATAACCTTATATATTGCTACTGGTAATCAGTTTGCCAATCTATGAATACCATTTCTACTGTCCTACTTTGCGGCATTGCTAAATGATAATATGATGTGCATTGCAGTTTATTAGAGAAAAAATCAGTCGCTGTTGAACTTATTAGTTCTAGGCTATCTGTGACACCACATGACCCTAGATTATGGTAAGTAGTTACTTTTGTCCCTATCTTGCTAACTTGACTTCGTAGTATACTTGCAGCATACCTATAGGTGAGTGCGAATATTATTTCATTGATCTTTGCATCTAGTATATATATATATATATATTTGATAGAGTAAGCTTCTAGATTATGTTACTGTTAAATTGCAAACCGGGCACGTGTAAGTTTATTGTATGAATATAATGGTAAATTGTAATTTAATGCTTGATTTGACGGGCAAACTTATAAATCCAAATGAACATGTTAAATATCTTACAACTCTATCAAAATCTAGGTGTTCATTGGGTGATGTTACAAATGATGATTCATGCTTTGAGAAAGCTCTGGACGTTTCCAACAACAAATCTGCGAGGGCCAAGGTACTCATTGTGTGAATAAGAATATTTTTCTTGAAAAGTTGTGGTGTTTACTTTGTAATATTTTGATGTCAGCGATCTCTTGCTCGTAGTGCATATGAAAGAGGAGATTATGAGAAATCCAAAGTCTTATGGTTTGTCTGCATTATCTACCTTTCACGTCAATATGATAGTCTCACATATTGATAATATCTCCAACTTTCATAATTGGATGTTTTTGTGTGGGCCATTGAATTTTGATTTCTTACCGTGGTGTATTAGGGAATCAGCCATGGCTATGAATTCTCTCTATCCTGGTGGTTGGTTTTCCCTAGGCTCTGCTGCGCTTAAGGTGACTTCCCTTTCCCTTCTATATATTGAATCTCTACATTATCAAGTAACATCTGTACTGGAAATTTTGACTGCTTGATCTACAAATATTTCACATCGACTTTGTGGTGCCAAACATTGTTTAGGCTAGAGATATTGAGAAGGCTGTGGATGGATTCACCCGTGCTGTTCAACTGGACCCTGAAAATGGAGAGGCTTGGAACAACATTGCTTGTCTGTATGGTTTTCACTTGATCAGATCTTGTCTGGATAATGTGTCTATATCATATTGCTTTCTCAACTTTGTACAGCTTATGCTGCATTTAAAAATAATATATTTTGTTTGTCCATTGACTGTAATTACATTCATTAACCCTACTTTTCATATCCAATTTACATTTTCTTTGTTTCGACTCGTTTCAAAAAGTATAAATTTTACATTATCTTGTCATCTTGAGTCATTATAGTACAAACTTTGGCCACCTTTCAGTTTGTTAATTAACTACGTGGATTTTTACTGAACATGCATGTATGTGGATCATTTCTATATCCATGTAAGCTAATGTTTTGATACATCATATCATGACAATACCGCAGGCACATGATTAGGAAGAAGAATAAAGAATCTTGTATTGCATTCAAGGAGGCTTTGAAGTTCAAGTACTCTCTCGTCCTATCTCTCTACTTTGTCTTAATTTTATAATCTTAATGTTATGCTTTATGTTCGCTTCCAACATTTAATTTGTGGATTAATTGACAGACGGAATAGCTGGCAGTTGTGGGAGAACTATGCTCAAGTTTCTGTTGATGTGGGCAATTTCGCACAGGTACAATTAGTTAATGCAGCTACGATTTTCTTAGTTTAATAATTGTTTTTTTATTTTGGGCAAAGGTTTTATTGCAAGTGAAACTCTAAAATGAGTAACTGAAGTTGGGCCCCTATTATCCATACCTTTCACATCCCAGTCATGGTTTGATGATTTAGATATCTTGATTTATAATTTGATTACCAAATCTGATCATAGAGTATTTTGATGATATTGACATAGTTTGTTTGCTCTTTGGCGTTGTAGTATATATACATGATCTAAATATCAAACCACAAACTTAACCTGATCGAAATTTGATCCGAAGCTCAAGCCAATGTGATGAAAGTAACATAACAAAATACCAGTCAATGATAACCTCTAGCATACTAGCACATATATTTGATAATGCTGCTTGTGGTGCATGTGAAATAGCAGTTGCACTCATAGGTTGCTTTTAGCACCTGAAGCTGTAATGATTATTTAGTATTTGATCTTCTTAGGCATTGGAAGCAGTGCAAATGGTATTAGAGTTGACAAGCAACAAAAGGACTGATGTAGCATTGTTAGAGACAGTGATGCTAGAAATAGAAAGAGGCACTTCAACTAGACGGTCTATTACTTCCGAAGATGCCGATGACTTCTCATGTCAACCCTCTGATACCATAAACGAATCAGCAAGAACAGAACATTTGATTCCGAGTTCAAGGGAAATTGAAAACTTGCTGGAGTTGATTGGAAAAATCCTTCAGAGGGTACATACTTATTATCCCTCCAACTGATTAATATTTATCTCGAGTTTATGCATCGTTGGAGCACCTTTTTTCTAACACCTTGAAATGGCACACTTGAAAGATGCATCTTATTTTCTAGCATTTTTATTGGACAATAGAGACCAATAAGATCTGATTTTTTGGAAGATGCATCGCACTGGACATTGATTTCTTCTTCTTCTTCTTCTTCTTTGGATAAAGATTATTCGAAGTATTAGTAGTGGTGACGGGGCTGTGTGGGGCTTATATGCAAGGTGGCACAAACTCAAAGGGGATCTTATAATGTGCGCAGAAGCCTTTTTAAAGCAAGTTAGATCATATCAGGTGTCTTGAATGCACACTGAACTTTATGTTTATTATATGTCTTACTTTTTTGAAATCAAATTGACCTTCATGTTACTGACTTATGAGCTTTTGGACGCTCTACAGGGGTCAGAAGTGTGGAAGGACAAAGAAAGGTTTAAAAAGTATGCACATGCTTCATTAGATCTGTGTCAAGTATACATGGGGATCTTCTTGTCAACTGGGAGCCGCAGAGAACTCATGGCAGCAGAAATGCACTTGAAAAGTACAATCAAACAGGTATGTGGTTTCCAGATGAAGTCTGATTCTGATTTTCAGTCCTCCTCTTATACAAATCTTTCCTCCACCCACCCTTGAACTTCCATCTGTCATGTATGTACCAGGCTGTTGAATTTTCAGACATGGACGACTACAGAAGTCTTCAGGCTTGCCTTGATGAAGTGAAGAAGAACCTTCAACCTGTTACCTCATCACCATCTTCCTAATGATTAGGAGGTTCCTGTCATTTTAGACTTGTGTCAAATACAGCCTTGCATAGTTCATCTTTATATATTAATCCCTTAAATTCTTCTGTAGGTTTTTACTGTCAATAAGCAAAGAGCAGTAATTTAATGGCATTTAGACTTTAGACTGCAGTTTTGATTGTAATAGGTAAGGTTGTGCCGGACCTTGACCATTTATTTTAGCTCGACTTGCTACGCTGCGGCTTCAGCCCGTTGATATCTTAAAGGCCGTCGATTTGTTTGATGGGCTTCAGCCCACGGTCGATAATCCAACTACGTATAAAAACTGTATTTTTATTGGAAATGACAAGAAGTCATCGATCTGGGTCGCAAGTCTCTCTACTGTTTGCCCATTTTTCGCTTCAATTTGGAGATGTTGCTGCTGTGCGCGTGAAGTAGTCGCCTGTCTCGTGGATTTGGGGTTTTGTCTTCGGTGCCCTTTTGTGATAATCTTTTTCAAGATTTGTGTTTCACTTGTGTTATTCAGTTTCATCCGCAATCGGGGTTGCCTTGCGCTGGAGCCTGTGGGTACGTTATAAGTCTTTAGGGTTTGTTATTCTTACGCCGGAGGCTAATCTTGCGAGCTGCAAATTGATGTTGATTGCGCTATTTTATTCAAGAAACTTCAGTCATCGTGGAGATCAGTATCAGCTGGTGAATTAATTGTGTAGGTAATGTCGAGGTTTCATGTCGGTGGTAAAGTGGTTGAGGGGATCGATTTACTGAAAAGGAGACACTGGGCATGGCGCCTCGATGTATGGCCCTTTGCTATTGGTTATACCCTTTGGATAATAGCAGTTGTTCCAAGCCTGGACTTCTTAGATGCCACTATTGTATTTGGAGGTTTGGCAGCTGCTCACATCCTGGCCTTGCTTTTTACAGCTTGGTCTGTGGACTTCAAATGTTTTGTCCAGTTCAGTAAGGCATGTTGTAAAGTAATGACAAATAAAACTTTGTTCTTCACTTTCTTTTGATACCTTATTGATATAAATCATTTATGTAGATTGGCTCACATAGGTGGTAGTTCCATCACTAAACAAACCAATTTTTTTCTCTCTAGATTTTTATATATTTATTTGGAACAGGTCAATGACATTCACCAGGCCGATGCTTGCAAAATTATTCCCGTGAAATTTTGTGGTTCTAAAGAAGTTGTGCCCCTTCACTTCCGCAGAGTAGTAAGTAATGCTGAAATTTCCAAATCTTGATTTATATCGTTCGTTATTTTAGATTAATGATCCCTTCAATCTTTCTGTGATCAGAAAGCTGTCCTCTTACCCTTGTAGACAGATTGATTAGTGTATGCAGTTTGTTGTTTTTAGTCGTGGTCTTTCTGAAACCTTTGCATTCATCAGCACAGAGTCTGAACGTGTATCAGTTTATTTCCTTGAAAACAGCATGAGAGTTTATCACTTCTTCAATTTACAAGAGACACACCATAAAGTACATTTAAGTGTGATGGCTGTTAGTTGGTCTCAAGTGTGGCTGTTTTTTCAATGGACCTAACATTGATGACACACTGAAAATGTATGAGCAGTTCATGAATTTTCACTCACCAAGTGTAATGAGGTCTACATAAGTTAATAATGACAAGCGGACTGTAAACTAGATGCTTAAGAGGGTATCTGTCTGGCAAATTGGACAAGTGTAGTTTTCTTATATTGGTTACTTTAACCTCTTTCTATATATCTTAGTGAAGAAAAAAAGTTTTTGCTTCCATTTCCTTGCTAGAGCTTGAGAAGCTTCAATTTCTATGTTTGTTCTTGTCTAAAAATTATTGGGTCTTTCGTCGTATTCATCCATAATTTTCAGCCTTCAGGGACTTCTTCATCAGGAGATGTTGAAGAGATATACTTTGACTTCAGAAAGCAGCGATTCATCTATTCAGTGGAAAAGGATACTTTTTGCAAGCTTCCTTATCCTTCAAAGGAGACAATTGGATATTATCTTAAACATAATGGACATGGAACTGAAGCTAAAGTTAACGCTGCTGTTGAGAAGTGGGGTCGTAACGTGTAAGCCTTTTTGTAACTTCAAAACTGCCAAGCATACGTAGCTTTGTATTTCGTCAGTTAGTTCTGTCACTCGGTATCGTAACTGGAGCTGACTAGTCAGGTCAGCTAAAATGTGTATTTGGTTGAACATAACATATTTTATGATTTGGCTAGCTGATGCTTGGAAATGTTAAGGTGTGGTTACAGGATACACTAGTTATAGATGAGGACCATGAAGTGGATTTTAACATTTTTTACGTGGACAAAAATGTAATACAACTAAACACTGGCAATGCTTCTTATTAAGTTGATGCCTGGTAATTTTATAACTCGTGGTACATTAGTATGATATAAGCTTATTAGATGAAATCTATGATTCATCTCTCTACATTATCATTCTGTTAAATCGGCATCGTTGCACTGACTGTCTTTTGTTGTGAATATCTCTGATCCCGCAGGTTTGAATATCCGCAGCCCACTTTCCAAAAGCTTATGAAAGAGAACTGCATGGAGCCTTTTTTTGTATTTCAGGTTTGTTCGAAACTTCGCATTTTACTTCTAGATTCAACTATTTGATGGGATCTCTCGTTAACATACACTCTTCTTATTTTCTCAATACAGGTTTTCTGTGTGGGACTCTGGTGCTTAGATGAATATTGGTATTACAGTCTGTTCACACTATTCATGCTCTTCATGTTTGAATCAACAATGGCAAAAAGTCGTTTGAAGACTTTGACTGAACTTAGGCGTGTCAGAGTGGATAACCAAACCCTGATGGTTTACCGATGTGGAAAGTAAGTTGCGCTAAGTTGTACCTTTGTCACCTCTTTATTTTCTTTAAGATGGATGATCTAATGTGTCAAAATTGTGTAGGTGGGTGAAACTTCCTGGGACTGATCTGTTGCCCGGAGACATTGTCTCTATTACCCGTGCTTCCGGTCAGAACGAGGAAGAAAAGAATGTGCCAGCAGATATGTTAATACTAGCTGGAACTGCTATTGTAAATGAAGCCATTCTTACCGGTGAATCTACTCCCCAGTGGAAGGTGATGCATGCCCCTATCTGCATTATCTTATTTGTTTTGCATTGTAATTCCTGTGGGTTATGCGTTTAGCCCATTTCTTTCATCTGTTAAGTGATATACTTGGCTGGTATGATTGGGTCATTTCCACACTTATGCAGATTAGAACAAAGGATGCATGCTTGTTTAATTTCATATTTTGTGTGGTAGACTCTCAAAAATTTGCTCATGACTTCCAGGTGTCAATCTCTGGTCGGTCTGCTGAGGAGAAGCTTTCAGCTAGAAGAGATAAAAGCCACATTCTCTTTGGAGGGACAAAAATATTGCAGCACACCCCCGACAAGGTTAAATGATAATGCTGTTTTGTCTTAGTCTCATAATGGTAACACTTCCATCATCAGGTATTGACACTGATTTTTGACTCAAACTCAGAGTTTCCGTTTAAAAACCCCAGATGGTGGTTGCTTGGCAGTTGTTTTACGGACTGGATTTGAAACAAGTCAAGGGAAACTGATGCGAACTATACTGTTCTCTACTGAGAGGGTAATTTGAACTTGCGACATAAACATTTAGTGATCCCTTCTCTCCCTTAAATTTTATCTGTTTCTTAATGCAATTCGAACTTCATTTTAGGTCACAGCCAATAGCTGGGAAAGTGGGCTGTTCATATTATTCTTGGTTGTATTTGCCATTATAGCAGCTGGTTATGTTCTGAAAAAGGTACATTTTCAAATGACATCTACATATATACAAGATAACACTTCTAGTCATACAGCTTGATAATTTCAAACTCACAGAATCATTTTGCTTACTTAATTCTTAATCTTGTTTATTTTTAATTGTCTTTGCTAGGGGCTAGAAGATCCAACGCGGAGCAAGTATAAGCTTTTCCTCAGTTGTTCACTGATAATTACTTCAGTGATTCCACCTGAATTGCCAATGGAATTATCAATAGCAGTTAATACATCTTTGATTGCATTAGCTCGGCGTGGTATATTTTGTACAGAACCGTTCAGAATTCCATTTGCTGGAAAGGCAAGTATTGATTAACTTTATGCTATGTGTTGTTAATCAAGTCTTTCTTAACCTCCTCTCCTTAAACATAGTTTAGCTGATGAATGTAGTAGACTCATTCTTGAGGTAGCCTGCACTTGTTTAGATAAGCAGATGACGTCTCATTTTTTCTATTTGTTCTATGATTGTTATATACAACCTCCTCTGCCCTCCTTTTCCAGGTTGATCTTTGCTGCTTTGATAAGACTGGAACACTCACATCTGATGATATGGTATGCTTATTGAATCCTGAATATCCTCCTTAAAGACGATGTTTAACATTTAAAACACATACCACATACCGAGTTTTGATGTTCTGCTTTGTAGGAATTCTGTGGGATCGTTGGACTTGGGGATGGTGCTGAACTGGAATCTGATATGAAAAAAGTGCCAGATCGCACATTAGAAATTCTTGCTTCTTGTCATGCGTTGGTATTCGTAGACAACAAGCTTGTAAGTCATTTTTATTCATCTGGATCAGATCTGTTATTTTTTGCTTTTTATCTTTTCTGGATACTTGCTGAAAGTCATTGTCTGACTCATATTATGAATTTTCATTACTTACCATATATATTTTTTATGTATGGGGTGACATGTTGTCTATAGCGTTGTATGAAGCTTATGGTTCTATTTCCATCACATCCTACCGGTAATTTGGATCGACTCATGTAATCTTTGATAGTGAAAACTGGGTAGTTCATTCTTCGTTTTTGATCATAGACACTTCCGATTCCTTAGTTATAAACTGTATATTTGTTTAACAGGTCGGTGATCCACTTGAGAAGGCTGCTCTAAAGGGGATAGAGTGGTCATATAAATCCGATGAGAAGGCCATCCCCAAAAAGTAAGATTAAACAAGTATCTCTTTGATATGATCATTTCTAATCCAAACAAGTATCTTTTATTACTTTGTTATGCATGTATGTAAACCACCCTGCATATATCATTTTATGCATATGGGGTCGAATCTCTTTTCTTTTTCTATTTTTTTTTTTGATAGAGTAAAAGAATTACAATAATCCCTTAGGAAAGGTTTTTGTTCAGGCACTTACAATAATTTCTGAACCTTGGACTAATAGTTTAAGATAAGTGATTACACTACTCTTCCATCCCTATTGTCTGCAAGAATCTCTGGCTCCGAGCCTCCCCTCTTGTTCTGGATTGGAACAATCCAGAGTTTTCTGCCTAGGTTTATCCTCTGTCTAGCTCTTTGCATCTCCTAGCCCCCTCCTCTTTATGTTCCTCTTAGTTTAAGAGTGGATTCTCACTTCTTTTATGCATATCTAATTATAGAGATAAAATATGGATTTTTCGAGTTTCTGTATTTGATCTACCAGGCAACTCTTTTTTTATCATCTCTCCCAGATCCTCTACAGATCTCTTTTAATTTTTGAAGGATCTTCTGTTCCTCTCTTCCCATAGAGACCATATCTACGGGGTCGAATCTAATAGAGAAGAGTGTAGCATATATTAGGTCCCCAAGCCTAAAACCTCACCTATGCTTAATGGGAACCTCATTATAGTTGACTTTTCTCATTGACCGCAACTTATATCTCAAAGATTGAATATTCTAGTTTTCATTTGAACTTTTTACTTACTCTAAAATCAATTGTAATGGGAATGAAACAATCATTTTGTATTCAGTGATTTACACATGTAATTATCCTCCCTTGTTCTATCAAGTACAGTATATGAAATTCTTTAGTTAACCTGATTTGGGGGACTGATTATCAAGATGCACATGGCTGCAGGGTAACTTGATGATTTATTTGGTTGATTAAATTTTCCTGCTTTGTTATATTCATATTATCCTAGGTTTTTTATTTGACTTACATTATTCATGGCATCCTTATATTTTGAAAATGCAGAGGAGGTGGGCAGGCTGTTCAGATAGTTCAGAGATACCACTTTGCATCCCACTTGAAAAGAATGGCAGTTGTAGTTCGAACTCAGGAGCAGTTCTTTGCCTTTCTGAAGGTTTTATATCCTCTATGCTCTATTTCTTTTTTCTATAAATTTCTTACGCGAGTGAATGCATCAACTGACTAATATGTAATACCGTCAGGGTGCACCAGAGACTATACAAGATAGACTTGTTGGTATACCACCATCATACGTTGAAACATACAAAAAGTATACACGCCAGGGCTCTCGTGTACTGGCCCTTGCATATAAACCTCTACCTGATATGACTGTAAGAGCACCATGCTGTAAAACTGTGATAATGAACCTTTAAAGCTATGTTTTTGATCAGAATTTGGCTTACTTTTGCTGTATTACATGTGAAGGTGAGTGAAGCCAGGAGTTTAGATAGAGAAATAGTGGAAAGCAGCTTGACATTTGCTGGTTTTGCTGTAAGTAACTATTCCAACTATAAGCTATGTTGGCTTTATCTTATCATGCATATATTTCATCCCATATTTGAAAATCTTGTACTCTTTGTAAAACATTTTCTTGTTTACTTTTGCGTCATTCAAATATAAAAATCTCATTTCAGGTATTTAACTGTCCCATCAGGGAGGACTCGGCTAAGGTTCTTTCTGAGCTGAAACAATCATCTCATGATTTGGTAACGAACATCTTTAGTTGTTGTACCGAATTCTTTTTCTGTTGGCTCAATACTCTATCATTTACTTGACGATATGAAGCCGGTGAATATGTAGATTTTAATGTGCTGTACTTTTTTTGGATAGAGTGAAGCTTACATATCCAGATCTTTAATCCCTGATTTATACTCCTATTTATTACATGATTCTGATAAATCTAGACACTAAGATAATTTTCCCACGCATGCTCCCTGAATTTGTCCTTTACACTGACACTTTTTGCTGTACTTGTAGTGAAAACATTTAACTAAGTTCTCCAGTCATGTGTTCGTACATGATATATATTTAATTAGTGTTAAATATTTAAACGAAGTAGACATAATTGATCAGATTTTTGTAACAATAGGTCATGATCACTGGTGATCAAGCTTTGACTGCCTGCCATGTTGCTGCGCAAGTCCATATTATATCAAAACCAACACTGATCCTTGGTCCAATGAGTGAGGGTACAGGATATGAATGGACATCTCCAGACGAGACGGAACATATAGTTTACAAGTGAGATTTGTTGCTTGGTCACATTGATACAACTACTCTGCAGTAATTTTTTCTGAAATTGCTTGCACTAAAGTTTAACCTTTACAGTGACGGGGAGGTTCTTGAATTGGCTGAATCACACGATTTATGTATAGGAGGCGATTCTATCGAAATGTTATTGCGCACTTCTGCCATCCAGCTTGTGGTTCCTTATGTCAAGGTTAATAACCCCCCCTCCCCCTCAGATACTGCTCCTCACCAATAAGAATCAAGCTGAATAAGCAATGTATTTTAATGGGATACAGGTTTTTGCGAGAGTTGCCCCTGAGCAAAAGGAACTTATTATGACCACTTTGAAAATGGTCGGGAGGATGACGTTGATGTGTGGGGATGGAACAAATGATGTTGGAGCATTGAAACAGGTACACTTAAACAAATCATGTTTATGTCTGCAGTTTTTTATTTTTGTTTGTTAGTACACCCAGCATCTGTTCTTTTGAGGTTACTGTACACAATTCAGTCCAAAGAGAACTTTGCCCGTATTGCCAAAAATACATACCTGTGTGCCTCGTTCACAACGGTTCTTATGGTGGTTGGTTTAAGTATAGATACATAGCAGAAATTGATAGCTGAGTTTTAATGTACTTATCAAGCCTCAAATATATAGATGCATGCATAAATGACAGTTACACACGAACTCCAGTTGAGGCCAGAGTTGAATTCAGTATTATGTACATCGCGGTATGTCATTAATGTAGCATGGTAAGTGGTTTGTAGTCGCTTGTGGTCGAAGCTGTGAAATTAAATGATTCATTGTTGGACCAAAAAGAGCCATATGCACAGAATCAGCCTCTAAGGGAAAGGCCAATCCTCTTTCAATGAGGCGTAAATCTCAAAGACATGATATCTTTAGGGGTGAATTTTTTCTCTCTCTTTTCTGATAGAGTAAATTTAAAGTTTCCATTGATTGTTTTTGTCTCCCTGAGTTCTACTCCTATTACCCGATTTAAGGAAATACTGAAGTAATATCAAATTTCTCCTTTCAATCCTCCCAAGTGTCCTTCACGCGGACACCACTCCTGATTTTTCAATTTGTAGGCCTCCTCTTTCCTGATTTTTCTTTTTATGTTTCAGTTGGTATTTGAATTGTTTCTCACTTCTTCTATGCATCTTTTTACCCAGAATTAATTTTAGGGGTGATTTCTGTTTTGCTCCATTTGTAATTGTGGCTAGAACAATCTGGAAAATATCATAACTAGTTAACTGCTTTCACTGTTTTGTCGTGCTGTAGGCCCATGTTGGAGTTGCTTTGCTCAATGCAGTTCCCCCACCTAAATCTAGAAACTCTTCATCAGAGCGGGCCGAAGAGGAGAAGACAAAGTCATCTAGAGTAAAGAAACTCAGTTCAGCTTTAGAAACAGGGAAGTCTGCAAGTGAAAATGGCGAGGGTTCCTCCAAAATCAAAACAATGACAAAGTCAGATTCCACTAGCCACACATCCAGGAATCATCACCTAACAGCTGCAGAGATTCAACGGCAAAAGTTAAAAAAGTTAATGGATGAGTTAAATGAGGAAGGAGACGGTCGGGCAACTCCGGTGGTCAAGCTTGGGGATGCATCAATGGCTTCGCCTTTCACAGCCAAGCATGCATCAGTGGCCCCTACCACAGACATTATTCGTCAGGGTCGCAGTACACTTGTGACTACTCTTCAGATGTTCAAGATCCTCGGGCTTAACTGCCTTGCTACCGCTTATGTGCTGAGTGTCATGTATTTGGATGGTGTTAAGCTGGGAGATGTACAGGCTACCATTAGTGGCATCTTCACAGCATCCTTTTTCCTCTTCATCTCACATGCTCGGCCTCTTCCCACATTGTCAGCGGCACGCCCCCACCCAAATATTTTCTGCTGGTATGTCTTCCTTTCTCTACTTGGCCAGTTTTGTATGCACCTCCTGTTCTTGATCTCATCAGTCCGAGAGGCCCAAAAACACATGCCTGAGGAATGCATTGAGCCAGATTCTGAGTTTCATCCAAACTTGGTGAACACTGTATCATACATGGTGAATATGATGATCCAAGTTGCCACATTTGCTGTGAACTACATGGGCCATCCATTCAATCAAAGCATCAGAGAGAACAAGCCGTTCATGTATGCTCTGGTTGCAGCTGTTGGCTTCTTTGGGGTGATCACCTCCGACAAGTTTAGAAACTTGAATGACTGGTTGAGACTGGTGCCATTGCCTCCTGGTTTAGGTAGGCTGTTGATGGGTTGGGCATTCCTCATGTTCACGAGCTGCTATGCCTGGGAGAGATTATTGCGGTTGTTGTTCCCAGGCCGTATTGCAGCATGGAAGAAAAGATGCCAAGTGGTTAGGGGGCATAAAAAGAAGAAAGCTGAATGATGATGCAAAAGATTTAACTGTATTAGCAGATGACGTCACATTATTTTTTTTTAGTGTCACTTTCTTTACGGAATGAAACCTCACAGAGAATAAAGTTTTGATAACAATGTTTCCTCTGTGCTCATCTTATCTTTCTTACAGACCGACTACTGTAAAATCTTATAGATTTGGCTTAGCTCATCAATCCATATCCATAGCTTACACCATCTCTAATCCTCCATCTCTATTCCAGCCCCCTTGAGATGCAAGTGCTTCTCCCTCCTCTGGAAATCCGTCAAACCCTTCCCGCTTCCAGTTACACCAACTTTCCCTTGCGGATCATCAGGAGATTTGAAGATGCTTTCTTTCTTGCGGCCTGAGAAGAAACCAACCTGACAGTAGAGCATAAAAACCAGATGGTAAACAACAACTAAAGCTCATAACGCATGCCTCAAATCACCACAGTAATATCCGGACATACCTTCTTCGTTTTGCCTTTGGTAGTCTGGAACTGCTGCCACGCATTTTGACGTTTGTTTTGAGTAACTTCAAGTTGCTCTTTACGCAACTTTGACTTGAAAGCATGTATCTTCTTGCGTTTTGCAGCTTTCTGGCGTAACAAGACACTTGGAAGGTTTATAACCGAATGGCAGAAGAAACTTAATTGACAACGGTGAAAGGTCTGGCTAGGAAATAAACAAAACAATGACCAGGAACATATTGTACTCACCACATCTTCAGGGTCATTGGGATCTATCCGCAGCTTCTCGGGTAAGCTCTTCGACTGGAAATCAATTACAGCAGCTTCTGCAATCTTCCTCTTAAGAGCTTGTTTAGTAGCCTCAGCTTCCTTTTCTGCTTCCAGCAGAGGATTAACAACCCCTTCTTGAATTGGCCTTATATTGTCAGGATCCACCTGATATGAACACAAATTGACCAGCTTCTCTTAGAAAAAAACATCCCAGTCACTGCATCTAGAATAATATAAGCCTAACAAAGTACAATCATACTTCAGAGTACAAACATATTTACAGACAACCTTAAACAAAGTTTTCAATATCTGAATCTACAACTCGATTAGACCATATGGTATAAGTATAAACTTCACTTATACAAAAGAAGCCCTATGGTATAGTTATATACCAAATTCAGTTGTTATTGAGGTCAACTGGTGTACCAGGTGTGCCAAATCTTACTTTAGTTGCATGCTACTAATTTATATATAGTGCCTTTACAAGATGCACCATACCATTGACTTGTCAAACTTCCAATAACAAAGCAAAAGAAGTACTAGAACAGTTCATCAGAAGACCAGTTCGGAAAGTATTCCATCAAACAGGTCCATCAGCAGGGACTAGGTAAGGTAGTTTAAAACACCTTACCATCAGAAAAATACATATGTGACATACCTCCTCTTTATTTCCCCATTCATCATAGTACACATAGTACCCATTTGGAGTCAGTGCCTCAACGGTAGCATTGTACCTGAACAATCAATTAATCAGAGGAAATACTTAAGAAAAAGAGAAATATAAAATTATGTAAAGAAAATGGTTAACATGAGGGCTTGGGCTTATATTCACCATTCACCATCATCACTCCAAACAGCCTGAACTTTTGTTCCAACTGCAAAGTTGTGAGAATAGTCAAAAGTAAAGGCTCCTTCCTGTTCAAAAATAACCAGCAGTACGATAGTTAAATTTGTACTTCTTTTTTTTTTACTCACATAACTTTCTTATGCCAGCACACACCATTTGTCGCACAACCTTGACACACCTACCGATTAATGCCGAGTCCGTGGTATTACCATTACATTTGTAGAAAGAAATGGAAAGAAGGAATAACAGATATGGAGCACTACATCCAGGTTCAATTGTGAGGCATACTGTTTCCCTATGTTGATAGAGATCCGAAGTAAACTGTTAAATTTCATTATGAAAATATAGAGGACTTATCAATCTTGCAAGAAAGAAAACAACTATCTGTGGTTCATCATGTTACATTTTCTAAGTTCAACCTTCTCTGCATGCACTTTCTGGGTGAAATTGACTCTAAATATTCCAAGGACGCAATATTAACAAAATATTAAGAAACTGATGGAAGAAAATATTGACTCAGGTTACCGGTGTGGCATTAGATATGAGGTACAATGCATAAGGCATAAGAAATTAGAAAATCTACCATTTTGTGTTCGGGGTTTTCTAAGGAGGGATGTAGACTTGAAGTATGAATAACGCCTCTGCCATCATGCTGACCGGATGTTTCATTATGCTTTGCAGTCACCAATAGCTCTTCAGTCAATGAAATGACCTGCATTTGGAAATGTTAACAACTATACTGTACAAATCAAGGGCACAAAAGAAACTTGTAAATAATCTCAAGGTTAAGAATAGACCTCCGACAGCTCCTTCTCCATGTCAACATATTCCGAATTCCCAGGATCATCAGCCAAAAAAGTTCTGACCTAAACCACAAGTATCTAAATGTCATCATCCACTAAAAATGAAGTTGTTGTAAACAGTTGCAGAATAAGGCCCTTCGAGAAAAGGGCAATACATGATCCAAATCCTTGATAAAAACAAAATATACAAGAGATGGGAGGTGACAAATTTGTCTGGTGTATGTTGCTTAGTGTTTTATGTAAGGCTCTGTTGACTGCATAATTGAATCCACCATATTAACATAAAATTACATACTTATATTATCTCCATGATAGCATGAATATCACAGACATGCATAACCATTAGCCTGCATCACTGCAGAGGAAAACAGTCTCTTCCATGGTTAAACAAAAAAGCTTTGAAGATTTTCTATAACAAAGAAACAAATAAAATAAAATCTAAACAAACAGATAGTAGAATAGTGGAGTCAGGGTCCTCGGAGATTAGAAGTGAATACCATGATCTATGACACTAGGAAAAACCAAAGATAGGTATTGGTAAAGTTACAATCTTCAGTTAACATCCATGAAAATGAATATATCCATCCTAATAGGAGTTTTTCTTTCCGAAATAGGAAAAAAAAGGAAATTTCGTTCTTGAGAACTGCTTGAAATGTGCAAATGGCGGACGGTAGCGGAGAATTGAAAGAAGAAATCAACGAACAGTAAGAGATGACGCAAGTAATTCAATCGTTGAAATTGAGATGAGAGGGGAAAAACCCTAATTAGGAAGTGATGGTACCTGTCGGAGCTGTTCTTTGTATGTGGATAGATTGGAGAGAAGCTCCTGAATGTTAAGCTCTTCGCCCTGCATATCTCGGAAGCACTTGAATCGAGCAAAGAGGAGAGGAGAGAGAAATAAGAGAAGAGGCTTCCTCCGGCGGAGATGAGAATGAATGATAAAATATGGAGTTGAAAAGTAATTAGTGAAAAGGCGCATGGAAATTTCATTTATGCCCCCCTCTCCCTCCCTCCGGTCAAATAATTTGTATAATTCGAGCCATACTTACCAGGCCATGCCGCCATGATCTATCTGGTTGCCCTAGTAAATAGAGAGAGAGAGAGAGAGAGGGTGGGTTTTGCCTAATTAATAATAATAATAATAATATCCATCCACGCAAGGCTCGCCAGCAGGGCAGGGCAGGCCAGGCAGAAGAAGAGGAGTTTGCACTGCAAATAGGCCAACTAACTTCTTCAATCGGCCTCGTTACTTCCGAAGCGCAAATCGAATCCTAATTCTTCGATTTCGATTTCAATCTTCCACAACAGCTGCTGCTTTAGAATCAATGGCTCCTCGGAAGCAATCCACCGCTACTGCCCCTCAGGATGCTCGCCTCCTCGTCCGAGAGACCCTCCGCATCAGCGCCAATCTCGCATCATCCCCTCCTCCTCCTGATACCTGCACCTTCCATGGCGTCAGACTCATTTGCTCCGAACAGCTCGATGGACGCCGCTGGAACTACGTCGCCCTCGACGATCGTCCTACTCCATCCATGCGCGCCATCAGTCTCCACACTCCCCAACCACCTGCTCATGTAACTACTACTTCTCTTCCTTTTTATTTGCATCTCTCTTTCCCTCAGAACTTGTAATCAATGCTTCTGCTTCAGGAGTTGCTTTCCTTCATCAGGTCGTATGTTGTCCCTGAAGGGTTTCCAGACAGTGTTATCCCTTCCTATGTTCCATACATGACTTGGAGAGCCTTGAAGGTACTATCCATATCCATATGCCGCTCTTTGTCTTTTCATTTTTATCCTTGTTAACACTAAACCTCTCACCTCTCTAGCACTTCTTCGGCGGAGCTATGGGTGTTTTCACCACCCAGACACTCCTCGCCTCTGTTGGCGTCTCAAGAAATAGGGCCGCTGGAGCTGTTGCCATCAACTGGATTATTAAGGCACAATTTCTTTTCTTTTGTTATTTTCACTGAAATATTATTGAAACTAAAAAAAAGTTTTCTTTTTTCTAACGATGCTCCTTCATCTGAATTTTATCAACACCTATAGGATGGTGCCGGCCGTGTTGGAAAGATGCTCTTTGCTCGCCAAGGAAAAAAATTTGATTATGATCTAAAACAGGTCAAAATATTTATACTTTTCTCACACTACCCCAGATTCAACTCCCTCTGCTCTTAAATTATTTGTATGTCTTTCAGTTGCGTTTTGCAGGAGATCTTCTCATGGAGTTAGGAGCTGGAGTAGAGTTGATCACGGCAGCTGCACCCCAACTCTTCCTGCCTTTGGCATGTGCTGCTAATGTCGCAAAGGTAACACAGCCCTGTCATTTATTATCTCCTAGAAAATAATACAATAAATGTGTAAAAATTTATATGGTGCAATCTCCGGTCACATTTTCTTTCTTCTGATTTATCCATAGAATGTTGCTGCTGTAACGTCAACGTCGACCCGTACACCTATATATAAAGCCTTTGCCAAAGGGGAGAACATTGGAGATGTCACTGCTAAAGGAGAGTGTGTTGGGAACATAGCGGATCTGGTATTTCTCTTCGCATCAATGCACTTATCGGGAAAAAAAAAAATTAACTGTAATTTTAGTGAAATACTTGTTTTTGTAGCTTGGAACTGGTCTCAGCATTTTTATCTCTAAAAGAAATCCCTCACTGTTTGCGACGTTTGGTCTCCTCTCCTGTGGTTACGTGTTCAGCTCCTATAAGGAGGTTTGGGTCATTAAACCTTACATGAACTAGATGTCTTAAAATGATGGTTTTGGGTGCTCTTTCGGTCAACTAATTTAGATGATTGTGACTTCAGGTAAGATCTGTTGTCCTTCACACACTAAACCGTGAAAGATTCACAGTGGCAGTTGATTCGTTTCTAAAGACAGGTTGGGATGAGTGCTCCACAGGAAGCTTTGCAATTTATTATGCTGATAATAAATATTCTCCATTGTTCCATCTTGTACAAATTTTAGGTTGCAGTGTGTTGAAGTTTTTTCATGGATAGAAAAAAACAAGAAAATAGTTTTACTGTAGACCTTAATATTTTCTTCATCTATTTGCTGAACGTATTTATCATTCTTCACAATTTATTTGCAGGTCAAGTTCCTTCTTTACGGGAGGGTAACTTGAAGGAAAGTGTATTCAGCTTTCCATGGTTGAAAGAAGGACCCATTGTTCTAGGTATTATTGTTAGTTTGTGTGTGTAGGAGCAAAATCTAATGATGTTTGGTGTTGAGAGGTTCATGGATGCGCTTCTTCTTGTTGGCTAGGTCCAAGATTCAAGGAAGCATTTCAGGACCCTACTCCATACCTTGCCATTCAGCCTTTCTTTGAGGTTTGTATGTTAAGAAACAGGCCTCCTTGCAATGTATCTAGAAATCAAGTTTTGGTTATATTGGGTAACTGCCCACCATGGGTCCAAAATTGTTAGTCTTCTCTATTTTTCCAATGACAACCTTTTTTTTTCCTTCGACGTAACAGCAAGAGAGATATCTAGTGACTTACAATCCTTCAAAGGGTAAAGTGTATGCACTGTTCAAGGATCAGGCAAAGTCCGATGACATCCTGAAAGCAGCCTTCCATGTGAGCAGTCTCTTTAAGTTGTGATATCAACTTATTTCCTGCAATTATACTAACTGTATGTGACAAAGTTCCCTCTGTGTTATAGGCTCATGTGCTTCTGCACTTCATCCGATCATCCAATACTAAACAGCTATCCTCAAAGAAGTTACAAAATGAGTATTCAGCGTTAATGCCAGTGACTGACTTAAGAGCTCATATTGCAGACTCGTGCAAGATGGTTTCTGCCTCCTATGAGCTTTTCAAGAATAAGGCCTCCGAGCAGGTCCACAGGATTCATGTTTTATCTTGGATTTATATGATGCGATGAATTAGGTCTCAGTGTGGTGTGAAAACATTTTTTGCAGGGGTGGAGGATGTCGGAGTCACTTCTTAACCCAGGGCGATCAAGGTTGTGCTGATAAAGGTTGAGAGAGAGAGACAGAAAGATGTTGCAAATATATTTATGATACCTCCTGTCACTTGGTTTGCTATTTTTATAGCCAAGTATGATACTTATGAAGGCTCTTACCAAACTGCATGCTTCAATGTTGCACTGGGAGATGATGCTGAATGTGTAAGCTTTCATTGCCCGAGACTCTTTCAGATGGTGTGCAATTTTGATATGTACTGTGGTCGTCTTTAGACTAAACAATGATAGTAAACATCTGGCCCTAATTCCCTAACCTCGTTTTTCAACTCCCACTTCACAAGCAACAACACAAAATTGCTTCACGAGCAGGTGATTGGACTGCCTAATGGAATCTCGCTCGGAATTTAAAATAAAAATGCATATGCTCTTGGGATTCATTTAGCAGTGTGACAACTAGTGAATGCAGCACATACCAATGAAGACCACCAACAGGCAACTGCCAAACCCGATCAAACTTTCGGTTTCTGTCATTGAAAAAAAAATTAACGAAATCGGAGTACAACAATCAATATTTAAGCACAATAGGCCTTCCACACTCGACCTCTCTGGCAGCCAGCCAACCTTTGATGTTCCATTCAGCCCCGTGTCCCTGTTTTGCACAAAATAAAACCAGATGAGCAAACTTGGAAAAAGCAAGAAACAAGATCGACCCGAATTATTATTGCAGATTCGTACTTTCACAGCACGGGGATACATCTTCGAAGAGACTCGATTGTCAACTGATGGACGAATTGCGTATAAAGTAACTAGCCCATTTAACCACACGCAAGGCACGCATTTTGAATTCATAACAACAGACAAGATGTCATCTTGACATACAAAAAGAGACAAGTGATCAGCATGTATTAAAATGCAACCAAGGAAATGAGATACAAAAGCACTCCATAAATGATTGATGGCCGGAAAACCAGCTAATTATAATGCATCATTTAAAAGTTCAAACAGACATTGATAACTTGAAAATTGGCAGTTGCAGAAGAAAGTCACAGAAATAGGATGATGTACAAGTATTGTCTTGGGAGGGATTAAAGGCCATCGAATGATGAGTAACGATGTCCGGTACAGAGAACACAAGGTTACTTGTATTAGTACAAAGTCACAACAAGACTGATTAAGCATCCATCATCATAACCTTGAAGATCATCTGGAACACGGATTTTGAACATTCTGCGAACTACAGGATGGAAAGACCCACACAATACGAAATTCAAGCATCAATCATAAATTTGTTCTAAAAATGTACCTTTATAATTTTGCCCCACATTGAAAACCCTAGAAAGAAACAAGGATACGGAAAGAGGAGAAACCTAATTTGTATCGGAGTTGAGAAGAAGGCGAGTATGCCAATGCCGAGACCAGGAGCGGCGTGGTGGCACTGGTTGCAGAGCATGGGGTGCTTCCTCCTCCGGAAGAACTCACTGGTCGGACCCAATGGTTTTGCCATTTTTTTTTAATTTCAATCCAATCGATCTGAGAAGAAATAAAAGATGTTCAGCTCTGTGGTCAATTATATTCAAGCCCCTCAAGCATTATTATTACATTAAAACTCAGCAGTGTCAGTCTCCCTGCTAAACATGAGTCAATTATTTGTCAAGATGCCTGTTACTCCATACAAATTTGAAAATTGCAGCCTTACCCTCAACTCGTTGGTTACATTAATGGCCAGCTCACAAAGTTTAGGGTTTACAGCTAGCTATCCATCCATCCGCCTTGATCTCCAGCAGTTCCCAAAGCATATATATCTCCGTGATCCGAGGGGAATTCCTTGGGTAACCTGCAAATGAAACATATAATTAAAGAATACACTTCCCATGACTTGGGAAACATTTGAACTCCAAGCGCACCTTGCCCTGCTGCTCATGAGGAGGCTTACTACTACTCCAACAGAAGAACCCACTGCACCCTCTGGTACCAGACCCTGACTCATAACCCCTAAACAGAAACATGAAGAAAAATATAAAACTCCCCTTTCCTTGATAGAATTACTTTTCTTCTCTAATAATTACATAAAATAAACAACTTACATAGTATCCTTGCTCAAACAGTTTTTTTCATGTAACAAGCTCGGGACCATGGTGTGATGGTCAGATCTTTTGATTAACTGATCCATTTGAGAGGCTCGTGCCTCATCAGCTTCAGACAGAATTAGTTCCTGGGAGGGAACGCCTGCGTGAGTCAAAGATTTCATAGAATGGTGTATGCCTTCTTGAGGTAAGACCTGATTCTTATCGGGCCTTGTACGACTCATGGATCCAGATGAACTTTTCTCCACTGCTTGAAGCCATGCAGTCTCCAACCTCTGCTCACGTATAATAGATTCAATTCTCTGCATTGGGGCCCCTTGCGTACTTCTCTTCGTGTCATTTAACTTGGCTTTAACTTTTGCTAACTCCACTGGTGATCCAATAAGAGAGCACTCTGAATTATCATGGAATATGCTTGCTGAAGTGTTAAAACTCCCTCGTGATACTTCCAGTTCCTTTTGTACAACCTTGTCATTGACCAATGGTTTTCGTTTCCACTTATTATCCACAATTTTCATCATGTGCTTGAATGGCAAGTTCTCGGGAAAATCAGCAGGTTTAATCCCATGAATGGAAGCCTTGTCACTTGACAAGAGAATCATTTTGATCTCCACATTACACCTCAGAACAATCTCAAATGAATTCATGATGCTGCTTAGAAACCGCTGAGCTCTGGATTTGATATATGCATCTCCAAATGCAATATATGCAACTAAAACACCTGCCAATATTAAAGTGATGTATCAAAAAGCTACAACCACAATAAACTTGAGGGAAGCATGCATTAATATATCTACTTTGCAATCAAACTGTTTCTTTCATGAATAAACAAAATGTGGCATCTTCAGAAACCTACTACTATTAAACCCAACCCCACCACCACTCATATCGGGAGTTTCAAAAACAAAATAATTTTCAGGGCCCAACCAACAAATAGTGAACAAGTTATGGTTGTACCCAAGATACTTCACTTCAAAACTGTTAATTGCTTACTGATAGCTGATGCTCCAGCAAACTTATAAGCAAAAAATTGTGGCTTACCTTCCTCCTCAGACAAGGACACTAGTATTCCATGAGTATGAAGCAGCTGTTTAAGCGTGTTTGAATGACACTTCTCAATACACCGTCTCCAGATAAAGTCTAACTTGTTCGAATCTACTTTTGTGACCGTATCATGCCTCAACATAGCATCGTCTTTTGGGGCACCAGACATACTACCATCCACAAGTTGTCTAAGTGTGCCTTTGGAGATTGGACTCTCAACCAGCAGTGATGCTTCCCTTTGATAGCTTGGGCTCTCATCATCTCCCTTTTGGGAGGAACCTGAAGAATTTGACTTGTGAGATATGAATCGGTCAGATGATATTGGCTTGTGGGAATATGCTTCTCTAGAATTGTTTGACAGATCCTCTTCCGTTGTTTTGGAGCTCTGCCTCTTGCTGCTGGTTGAAAGAGGAAGGTCTACGGACGAAGCTGACCCAAGTTGCAGTAAAGTTGCAGTGAACCAGGTTGCACGATCACTTGAGTTCCTGAACTGTTTCTCAGCCTCAGAAAGGAGCTTCAAAGCGACCTTTAGTCTTTCTAATTCTGCTTCTGTCACTTCAGATAATATCCACAATCATGAAATGTTGTGATAAACAGTAATGGTGGTTTCCATTAAATTGAATAAAATAAAATGAAGCAAGCTATCTTTGAACAGATGCTAGAAGAAAATATAACCAGGATAAGTACAACGAAATCTGGAGCTACAGTTCAGCTGCTTAAAAGTTAACCTGGTTACGGTATACTAGACTTGGAAAAGGTATCATTAACATCTTCATTATAAATTACAAGCTACTTGTAGGCATCTTTCCATATCTTCATCAATACAAACTTCTTACTTGAGTTTATGAAATTTTGATGGTATATATTTGTAGATTGTATATTAAGGGAGAGGATATATTAGCACAAAAAGAGGAAGCATGTTACTTACAACTTTTACCACCCAGGGCAAGATCAGTAGGAACTGCGTCCACTACTTGGTAAGTTCCAGCAATAATATCCATAATGAGGCTGGCCAGTTGTGAAGTTAAAACCGCAGGATCTAGTCCTGAGTCCATCAGTTCCCTTGCTTTTTTAACCGTCTCTGCAGTCTCTGCTGACATCGCCAACTCTAGTAGTTCCAGTAGTTTCTCGTCTGAGACAATCCCTACCTAAACATAATGAAATGATTAATATGCATCAATTATGGCCATGCAGCCGTACTATCAAAGTATCTAAACACGAAAAGTTGAAGGACAAAATAATCAGTATATCCTTAAACTACATAAATAACACAACTTTACAAAACTCACGAGTTCATGCACAAGGGAGGCTGTGATTTTTCTTCCAAGCAGACTCAACTGATCTAGCATTGTTTCTGCATCTCTTAGTGAACCATCTGTGTTTAGGGCAATCAAATCCAATGCATCCGGCTCAACGTCCATGCTTTCTTCAGCAACAATCTTTCTCAATCGATTTACAATGTCACCATCTTTCAGCTTGCTGAAATGGAACTTCTGACACCTCGATATTATGGCCCGAGGTACACAATCCAGATCTGTTGTTATAAAGATAAAAACCACCCTCATAGGTGGGTCCTCGAGAACTTTAAGGAAAGCCAGCCAAGTTTTAGATGGCAACAAGTGGCATTCTTCAATTACAAAAATCTTGTACGAAGCTGCTGATAATGCAGATTCCTTAAAAACACTTCTCCATAAGTACCTAATTTGATCAACTGTCTTCTTATCGGTGGCATCAACCTCCACATAATGCTTGCTTTCACCAGATATATAAATGCTGCACGGCCTGCAATTACCACATGGCTTAGCTTCTTCAGTGGCCATGCAATTCAAGGCGGCTGCGAATATCCTAGCCGTGGATGTCTTCCCAGTTCCTCTAGGACCTTGAAAAAGATAGACCGGTGCTATTCTACTTCTAGAGACTGCATTTGCAAGTGACTGAACTACAATATTCTGCCCAATCAATTCACTGAAGAACATTGGCCTATATTTATTACTCAAGCTCCTAATACTATCTGGAGTACATTGGCCTTTGTTGTCTTCATTTACGGCTATAATCTGCAACCCTTCTTGACCCCTACAACTTGATGACCACCTTCGCCCATCCAACCGACTTAGAGCCTCCAAATCGAGCTCCCCATAGTTTGTAGACAGCTCATCACCACTGCAGCCAGATCCAATGGATGATCTAGCTTTGGTATCAAAGCTATCAGGGCGGGGCCCTTGCGCGCTTCTGGAGTTTACCCTCCGCTTAGAAGGTCTTTGGTTTCTGGAATACATAGTCCGTCTTCCACACAGGATGCTACCACCCTTCCTTCTCAGAGTGTCTGAGAATGACGGAGAGTAACAAGTAGCAGATGCTCCTCTATATTTAGGAGGAGTCCTCTTGGACCAGTAGCAGGGAATACCACATCCCTGGCGACCCTCCAATCCAATTTGATGATCAGCATCTTGGTCTTGGTCGCTATCACAGAGGGATGCAGTTGTGGCATCCAGAGATCCGACAGTGCTAGGATTTCTAACACCATAGGGGTTGTATGAGGTGGTAGATAGAGCTGGAGTGCTGTAGGCATAATAAGAGTCTTCATTCCTGCTACTAATCCGAAAAGCTTTGGAAGATGTGGGGGACCATTTGTTATGCCTGAGCCTAGGAAGCAAGGGAGATACTGCGGAAAAGTGTTGAGATGCGGAGTAATCTTCACTGGTGTCGTCATAGGGTCGATGATCGAGGGAAGTAGAGGGGGTTTTCTTTTGTTGTTTGTGGCGTGAAGTCTTGTTGGCTGCGAGGGCGCGTCTCATAGAGGGAGTGGGGATGGCGGAGGTGTCTCGGCATCTGAGAATGATGGAGGCGCGGCGACGGGCAATCAAAGTGTCGCTCTTGGAGTTGCGTCGGCGAGAGTGGGCGGAGTATGAGGTGGAGGTTGTGGCAGTGTGGGGGTCGTGATGGGCAGCGGAGAGGGAGTGGTGATGGAGAGAGGAAGGCGGGTTGGGTGTAGAGGCAAGGGAGGAAGGAGTGTTGTTGTTGTTGCTCTTTTCGCTGGAGGATCTGTGATGGTGAGGATGATGCTTCCAGTTGTACAAAAAGACTGGCTTTTTGGGGGCGACATCAACAACGGTAGCGGCATCGGCATCGGCATCGGCATCAGTATCAGCGGAAGGAGGAGGGGGTTGTGTAGTAGGGGTGGTGTGATTTAGTATTTGGGGGAGGGGAGATGTTTTCGAGGGTTGGGGTCGCCGGGACGAATAGGAAGAAGTGGTACCTGGATCCCGGAGAACCCTAGAAGCCTTTCGAATGGCCGTGATTTCCTTCTTTTTCAGTTGCAGCTTATCCGACATTGGTGCAATCAATCAATTCAGAAAACCCTAATCTATCAATCAATCAATGTAGTCAATGAGAAGAAGACGAAACCAGATCAGAGAACACCAGTAGGAACGAAAGAAGAAGAAGGATAGAGTTTGGTCATGCAGCGAGAGATGGAGATCTGATTGGGATTACGACTTCGACATGAAGCCGATGACATGTGTGAGAGATTGGCGGAGGAAGAGAGGAGGGAAAGTAGCAATGGTGAGTGGTCGATGATGAGATCTATCTGTCGAATTTCAAACGATGACGACCAGCGGAATCTAAATGAGAAAGTTGGCTTTCAACTTCTTACATGACGATGATATCTAAAATAACACAAGACAATAAATGACTTCACTTTGACTCTCCTCTCCATAATCTTTTCAACCCCTTTTCACCATTCTGATTTCATTCTACCAATCATACATCCTACATGGTTAACTCATACATTTACTCACCTATATCATTCTATTTCGAGATGAAGCAGATATCATCAACTCAACCGCTGCTTCCATTCTTATCCAATTTCTTATTCCCTTTTACATTTTTTTCTTTATTATTTCACACAAAATGAGAACCAAATTACATCTATTCATATTTCTTCTTTCATTTCTGTACATGTTGTGAATTATATAAGCTCTTACACTGCAACCCAATCACCATTTCTGCCAAACTGTGCCGATAAATCTGCTTGCTGAATACTTCAACTCTGCCATCTCTCACAGTCGCTACAATTTTATGAATCCAGCTGCACATACTATACATGAACTAAATGGAAGTAGGAACTGCAGCATACTAGCATGCGCCATTTACTAAATCTAATCATTCATTTTAACCAAGAAAACGTCATCAGAACATTTCTAGTACCCGAGTTGCATAGAAAAACCATGGTCCATTTCACCAACATAATACCACATATCATAAGAAATGATTCAAATTCTAGGTTTCTTGTGGCTGCAACCTGGGCACTTGTAGTGCTTGATGTGCTCTGCCCTGGCCGGTGTGATCTTCACACATTTGCCATGGAACCAAACCTCACAGACGTCACAGCAAATCCAGAACTCATCTGCACCGCTGTTATCCCCACATGCCCCGCAAATGGCTCCTTGGTCATCATCCTCATTTTCTTCATCGCAGCCATTTTCTTCTTGAGATGGCAGACTCTTTTCCCCCACAGTAGTCTGGAGCTCGGGTTGATAAGATTGCTAACCCCAATAAAAGTAACAAGCAAAAGACAAATGTTCTCCTCAGTTTGTAACATCACCATCAAAAATGCACTGGAAAAAGAATTTACTGTGGCTGACTTCTTACTCTAGCAACATATTTGCTTTTGTTACCGATGTAGTTAGAGGCGCCTTGATCTTTGGGTTGCTGGATATTTCTGGATACAACTTCAAAAACAGTGGGAAGATCATTTATCATTTGAAAGAGTTTCTTCCTGCAAAAGTAACTACGTAAAATAAGTCACTATTGACCATTAGTATTTACAGAACAGAAAACCTTACAAAAACTCTGTTGAAATTCTTATATAGGGATCTCTCTGACACCACTTCACATTACAAAGAGTCATTTGTTTCCTCGCCAAGGACTTTATAACTTACATAATTAGGGATTAATTACTAACACATTTAGCTCATTAACCAGTGTTTGACACATTTTCACAAAGATCTATGAGTTTTGGTTTATATAAATCAAGGATGAAGAGGAAAAAAGTCAGAAGCTACCTTTCACTTCTACCAAAACCGAATCGTGCTCCAAAATAAAATGCAACAGAGAGCAGCCATGAATCACAATGAACTGCAACCAGCAACAACCAATCATTTTCCTGCATCCCATCCCTAGCAAAATTGATTCCCAGTGCAGGCTCAGGAAGCTCAGGGGGCACCTCTTCCACAGGTAAGTTGATTTTCCAAGTCTCATTAGGAAGTCCATGCAGACATAAATTGTCTTTGTCTACAAACAATAATTTATGTCAGAAACAATGGACCATCTTCAAATCATATAGCTTCAAACTGCAATTCCAGGGCATGGAAAGAAAAAGGCAGTGAATTGTGTGTTGGCAACTAAGATCTATCTGGCAGAAAAACACACGTAATGACTGGAAAAGCACTGTAAATCAAAATTGGAACTATAATGCTGCCAGTAAAAGTGCCCGGGTTCCCGATGATTAGGATTGTGAATCAAGTTCAACTGATTCTGATGCATTTGATAAGCACCTGATCTGAATGCTCAAACAGACCAATGTGCATGCTTTGGCACTCAAACTATATAGAGTGTGGTATTGAAAAACAAAAACCAGTAAGTATCTTGTTCTTAAATTGCTGAAAATTATGATAACCATGGAGGCAATTCTTGGAACAACTTAATTACCTCATATTCTTCTTCCTTGATTCCCAGAAAACCCTAAATTCTAGGTATTCCTTTTGGGAAAAAAGGGCCTCGGATCTAGAACGGGGGATCCTCTTCAATCACAGGCCAGATTTCATTTGGGTATAAAATATGATGACGGAATTTAAAACAATATAAAGAAGAGCGCGAACCTGGATCACACTGCTGGTAAAATGTTTCAGCGTCTGGATGCCCAAAAGAAAAAAATCCATTAGAGACGATTGGTAGTAAAGCAAAAGCAGAAATCGAAGGAGATGATTAAGATGAAACCAGTAGTGAGAGCTTTAATGAGGCCAACTCTCCTTCCTTGGAAATCGCTGAAAACCTCTTCCACTGATCTGGAAACGGAGGGGCGTAAACCTTCCATGCGGTTGGTACTGCGAAATTGAGGAAGCTTGGCTAGGGTTTACTTTAGGGGAACGCCATGGGTAGGTTGTACAGTGTGGAGAATTTGATGATGATTTGGGGTTGACGCTGGGCAGAAGGGAACTGGAACAAGAACACCCAATCCGATAATAAAAATAAATGTTATTAATTTTAGAATCCAATTTGAACAGATAGATACTTGTTTACTTATTTTTGCTTGCCTTTAGAATGGAGATAGATATGCAGTTGATGTAAAAATAGCAGGTCAGATCGGAGATGATGCCGTCGGGGTTGGAGACAGGCTGTTCCTTTTTTACTTGGCCCATTTACAACCCAACCCTACTTGAGATGTATGTATATATATAATTAAAGAAAGGCCACCGACGAACCATGTAGCTGGCTGGCTATCGCAATCCGATGGTTGATTCCACGGTAAGCAAAAACATTAGTCTACCTTTTTCCATTATAATAATAACACAAACCGGGCCCGCAGCCCAATTGGTCCATGTGCTAACCAACTTAAGCAATGAGTAAAGTAGAATGCTCCATCCAACCTTCATTCATATCATGAAAAATAAAACGTAAATGAAACTAATTATTGTATTTATTAAGAACATGGCAGCTTAACGCCAACCGACATCTTCTTCTATTCCTCAGTATCCACACCGCACAAACACTCTCTTTCAATTTCAACTCTCTCTCTATCTCATAACCACTTACTTTACACTAGCTTCTTCCTCGGTTAATCATGTACGGTCGGGATCCATGGGGAGGCCCTCTCGAGATTGCCGCCGAATCTGCCACCGACGATGATAGAAGCCGCAATCTCCACGATTTCGATCGCGCCGCTCTCTCCCGCCCCCTCGACGAGACCCAACAGAGCTGGCTTCTCGGCCCTGGCGAGCAGAAGAAGAAGAAGTACGTCGATCTCGGATGCATCATCGTCAGCCGCAACATCTTCCTCTGGACCCTCGGCACCCTCCTCGCCGCTGGATTCCTTGCTGGTTTCATCACCCTAATCGTCAAACTCGTACCCCGCCATCACCCCCCGCATCTCCCTCCCGACAATTATACCCTCGCGCTCAACAAGGCCCTTATGTTCTTCAATGCCCAGCGCTGTGAGTCCTCCTTCTTACTCTTATCATCATTCTTAGCTCATTCGTCTTCACATCCTACTTCACATCATCTTGCTATTGAATTTTATGTTAGATTTATAGATCGCACCATTCATTATAAGAAAGAACAAAATACACGTGTTCCTCACTTCTCATCATATCTAAATCTTTCAATTACAGCAGGAAAGCTTCCCAAACATAACAATGTCTCTTGGAGAGGTAACTCATGTACCGATGATGGCAAATCCGTTCCTTCCTGGACTCTGACAAAGGATCTAGTTGGTGGTTATTATGATGCTGGAGACGCCATCAAGTTCAACTTCCCCTCATCCTTTGCCATGACAATGCTCAGCTGGAGTGTTATCGAATATAGTGCAAAATATGAAGCTGCCGGTGAGCTTGACCATGTCAAAGAGATCATCAAATGGGGTACCGATTACATCCTTAAGACTTTTAACTCCACTGCTGATTCCATTGACAGGATTGCTGCTCAGGTATCGATTCCAACTACTTTACTTGTAACTTCATGATTATTTTGTATGTTTTTTTATCCTACTTCGAATTATTGATATCTACTCTTGTCCATTCCAGCCGCTATGCATGTTTTTCAGTATATGGAACTGAGCAAATGGTCAACATTACATGGTTTTAACGTAATCACACATTGTATCAATAGATCTTATACTCTTGTGTAGGTTGGAGTTGGGGATACTTCTGGTGGAAATACCTCCCCTAATGATCATTACTGTTGGATGCGGCCTGAAGACATTGATTACATCCGACCGGTAACCGACTGTCATGCTTGCTCAGACCTTGCTTCAGAGATGGCTGCAGCTCTTGCTGCCGCATCCATTGTTTTTAAAGACAACAAGGCCTATTCACAGAAGCTTGTTCATGGTGCTGGAACTCTCTTTGCGTTTGGTAGGGCTCAGCGAGGCAAATATAGCACTGGAACGGAAGCTGCTTCATTCTATAATTCCTCAAGTTATTGGGATGAATTTGTATGGGGCGGAGCATGGCTTTATTATGCAACTGGGAATTCATCCTATCTACAGCTCGTTACAAATCCTACCCTTGCTAAACATGCTGGTGCTTTTTGGGAAGGATCTGATTATGGTGTGCTTAGCTGGGACAACAAGCTTGCCGGTGCCCAAGTAAGTTTTCCTACCCTGACAGTGAAAAACATGCGACACCTTTCTTTATAGCCCAATCGTGGAATTGAATATTTCAGTGTTCAATGTTGGTTGTAAGTTGTCTTTCATGATAAGTTGAAGTTACCAGGCTTTTGCCTTTGACATTAATTAAAAAATATGAAAAACATTTTTTTGACATTTTTAATCCTTCAATTTCCTTTCCCCGGCTTTGGTGGATGTTAATTGTTTGTAATAGTAGACCTGCACAACAAACATATATACATATGTTTAATTTGGATTGCAAATCTCAATCATATTCGGCTTTTGAATTTGTCTGTCGTTAATTGATGATTGTTTGCCAATTAGGTACTCTTGAGTCGTCTACGTTTATTTTTGAGCCCAGGATACCCATATGAAGAGATGTTGAGAACTTTTCACAACCAGACCAGCATTGTCATGTGCTCATACCTACCATACTTTACAAGTTTTAACAGAACAAGAGGTATTTCAGTTTACATTTGAGTGCTTGCACCATATTGACAGAAGATCAACATTTATTGATTTCGTGAATCTCTTATAGGTGGACTAATTCAACTCAACCATGGAAGGCCTCAGCCTTTACAATACGTTGTAAATGCAGCTTTCTTAGCTACGTTATTCAGTGATTATCTTGAGGCTGCAGACACACCTGGATGGTATTGTGGTCCCAACTTTTATTCCACAGATGTGCTGCGAGAATTTGCAAAAACTCAGGTGAGATGCGCCTGTTGTTATTAGATTTTGTTATATGAGCAGCAGTTGGAGAGAGGGAAAGTAACACCTTACCATCCAAGTTAATATTTTGGTATAATTCTGGTTTGATAAACCTAGTATTTTTGTATCTGGACAGATGGATTACATACTTGGCAAGAATCCCAAGAAGATGAGTTATATTGTGGGATTCGGCAACCATTACCCAAAGCATGTCCACCACAGAGCTGCTTCAATCCCAAAGAACAAGATCAAGTACAACTGTAAAGGAGGATGGAAATGGAGGGACTCTTCAAAGCCAAATCCTAACACAATTGTTGGGGCCATGGTTGCTGGCCCCGACAAGCATGATGGCTTTCATGACGTCAGAAGTAACTATAATTACACAGAGCCTACTATTGCTGGTAATGCAGGTTTAGTTGCTGCACTTGTGGCGCTATCAGGAGACAAAGCATTTGGGATAGACAAAAATACAATCTTCTCTGCTGTTCCTCCCATGTTTCCTACTCCTCCACCTCCCCCTGCACCATGGAAACCATAAGTGAGGATTTTATACCTGGTTCTGGATTATTTCACTTCGCACATGTACGGAACATAACATATACAGTCAGGAATGATGAATTTTGTACTATTTCACCTACTCAAAAAATGGAAATGAATAGATTTGGATTCCCAATTTACAATTGAAGTTGTCTGCGGCCTTCATAAAGCCGATTAATTGTGTACTGGTGAAACCAGGTAGCAGACACACCACAATCAACTTATCTAGTTGGGGGTCATTCTTATTTCTTTTTTTCAAGGTTCAAACATCTTGTCTTAGATTTTTAAGGCAAAAATTGCTCCCACCATCAAACTCACATTTCTGGCTTCTCAAACTCTACGGTGGCTGAATTCGAAGGCCAAGCTTCCTAGTGATACTCTTACACACAACTCTATACAGCCTCAGTTTACTAAACCTACAAGTAACAACGGGCAACTGAATGATTGTTAATCACTAGGTCAAATCAAATAGTACTGACATAAAATATTATGACTGCAACATGCAATATCAAGTCGGATGATTCACGTAACAAATATTTTGTTTTTCATTGGAGTTAATAGGCCTGGTCTGATTAAAAAATATAATACATCGGACTTGTTAAACCCGATCTGGTTAGAAAATACAGCAGATCGTTCTTGTTAAATCTGTCTAGTTAGAAAATACAGCAGTTCGGTCTTGTTAAACCAGTCTAGTTAGAAAATACAGCAAATCAATATTGTTAAGGTTGATTTCATAAACAATAGGATACATCTGAAATATTTTTATTAGATAAGAGAAATCTGAAATTCATATTCGGCCGAGCATTTCAAAAAATTTTCAACACTTCTCTCCATCTTTAATTCAACTCTCTAGGCTCGGCTGTTGAGATCATCAATATACAAAACTCAGCCCAGTCGATAAGCCCATTGGCTTCAGCCACGAGAGGTGTTCGACTGCACAACGTTTTGCTTTCCTCGTCGAGTCGTCCCTTCCGATCGACTTCAGACTTTCTGTTCCGTCCCTCACCGATTTGGCCAAGGCTTTCAAAATAAAAAGTGTCCGAAACTGGGCATTTTTTTTATAGGGGTTTATACACAGTTTTTGAAGAGTTTGGCTAAAAGTTTAAAGTTCAAAACAAACCATCCAAGCATATCGTTAGATGGTTAAAAATCAGTTAGGTGCAGAGTTCATGGGTTTCTAAAATATATAAAGGTGTAATATTCACAAATCGCTTCGTATTTTCATCTACCGCACTTGATGTTTTCTTTGGTTAATTTTCATTGGAAGTGACAATTTTTTCGAAGCCAAATCAGCACAATAACATAATGTTATGTCTAAATTAGTGCCTCGAAGGTTAGGTTTGCGAAAGAAATTGTCAATAGGCTTTCAAAATAAAAAGTGTCTGAAACTCGGCAGTTTTTTCATGGAGGTTTATACACGGTTTTTGAAGAGTTTGGCTAAAAGTTTAAATATCAAAACAAAGCATCCAAGCACAGCGTGAGATGTATAAAAATCAGTTAGGTGCAGAGTTCATGGGTTTCTAAAATATATACAGGTGTAATATTCACAAATCGCTTCGTATTTTCATCTACCGAACTTGATGTTTTCTTTGGTTAATTTTTCTTGGACGTGACAATTGTTTCGAAGCCTAATCAGCACGTTAACATCATGTTATGTCTAAATAAGTGCCTCGAAGGTTTGATTGCGAAAGAAATTGTTAATAGGCTTTCAAAATAAAAAGTGTCCGAAACTCGGCAGTTTTTTTATAGTGGTTTACACACGGTTTTTGAAAAGTTTGGCTAAAAGTTTAAATATAAAAACAAACCATCCAAGCACATCGTGAGATGTATAAAACTCAGTTTGGTTCAGAGTTCATGGGTTTCTAAAATATATACAGGTGTAATATTCACAAATCGCTTCGTATTTTCATCTACCGAACTTATGTTTTCTTTGGTTAGTATTTCTTGGAAGTGACAATATTTTCGAAGCCTAATCAGCACGATAACATCATGTTATGTCTAAATAAGTTCCTCGAAGGTTTGGTTTGCGAAAGAAATTGTCAATAGGCTTTCAAAATAAAAAGTGTCCGAAACTGGGCATTTTTTTCATAGGGGTTTATACACAATTTTTGAAGAGTTTGGCTAAAAGTTTAAAGTTCAAAACAAACCATCCAAGCATATCGTTAGATGGTTAAAAATCAGTTACGTGCAGAGTTCATGGGTTTCTAAAATATATAAAGGTGTAATATTCACAAATCGCTTCGTATTTTCATCTACCGCACTTGATGTTTTCGCTGGTTAATTTTCATTGGAAGTGACAATTTTTTCGAAGCCTAATCAGCACGATATCATCATGTTATGTCTAAATTAGTGCCTCGAAAGTTTGGTTTGCAAAAGAAATTGGCAATAGGCTTTAAAAATAAAAAGTGTCCGAAACTCGGCAGTTTTTTCATGGGGGTTTATACACGGTTTTTGAAGAGTTTGGCTAAAAGTTTAAATATCAAAACAAAGCATCCAAGCACAGCGTGAGATGTATAAAAATCAGTTAGGTGCGAAAGTTCATGGGTTTCTAAAATATATACAGGTGTAATATTCACAAATCGCTTCGTATTTTCATCTACGGAACTTGATGTTTTCCTTGGTTAATTTTTCTTGGACGTGACAATTGTTTCGAAGCCTAATCAGTACGATAACATCATGTTATGTCTAAATAAGTGCCTCGAAGGTTTGGTTTGCGAAAGAAATTGTCAATAGGCTTTCAAAATAAAAAGTGTCCGAAACTCGACTGTTTTTTCATAGGGGTTTATACACGGTTTTTGAAGAGTTTGGCTAAAAGTTTAAATTTCAAAACAAACCATCCAAGCACATCGTGAGATGTATAAAAATTAGTTAGATGCAGAGTTTGGGTTTCTAAAATATATATAGGTGTAATATTCGCAAATCGCTTCGTATTTTCATCTACCGAACTTGATGTATTCTTTGTTTAATTTTCCTTGGAAGTGAAAATTTATTCGAAGCCCAATCAGCACGATAACATCATGTTATGTCTAAATAAGTGCCTCGAAGGTTTGGTTTGCGAAAGAAATAATCAATAGTCTTTCAAAATAAAAAGTGTCCGAAACTCGGCAATTTTTTCATAGGGGTTTATACACGGTTTTTGAAGAATTTGGCTAAAAATTTAAATATCAAAACAAACCATCCAAGCACATCGTGAGATGTATAAAACTCAGTTTCGTTCAGAGTTCATGGATTTCTAAAATATATAAAGGTGTAATATTCGCAAATCGCTTCGTATTTTCATCTACCGAACTTAATGTTTTCCTTGGTTAATTTTTCTTGAAAGTGACTATTTTTTCAAAGCATAATCAGTACGATAACGTCATGGTATGTCTAAATAAGTGACTCGAAGGTTTGGTTTGCGAAAGAAATGGTCAATAGGCTTTCAAAATAAAAAGTGTCCAAAGCTCGACTGTTTTTTCATAGGGGTTTATACACGGTTTTTGAAGAGTTTGGCTAAAAGTTTCAATATAAAAACAAACCATCCAAGCACATCGTCCGATGTATAAAAATTAGTTAGGTGCAGAGTTCATGGGTTTCTAAAATTTATACAAGTGAAATATTCATAAATCGCTTCGTATTTTCATCTACCGAACTTGATGTTTTCTTTGGTTAATTTTCCTTGGAAGTGACAATTTTTTCGAAGCCCAATCAGCACGATAACATCATCTTATGTCTAAATAAGTGCCTCGAAGGTTTGGTTTGGGAAAGAAATTGTCAATAGGCTTTCAAAATAAAAAGTGTCCGGAACTCGGCAGTTTTTTCATAGGGGTTTATACACGGTTTTTGAAGAGTTTGGCTAAAAGTTTAAATATCAAAACAAACCATCAAAGAACATCGTGAGTTGCATAAAAATCAGTTAGGTGCAGAGTTCATGGGTTTCTATAATATATACAGGTGTAATATTCACAAATCGCTTCGTATTTTCATCTACCGAACTTGATGTTTTCTTTGTTTAAGTTTCCTTGGAAGTGACAATTTTTTCGAAGCCTAATCCCCACGATAACATCATGTTATGTCTAAATAAGTGGCTCGAAGGTTTGGTTTGCGAATGAAATGGTCAATAGGCTTTCAAAATAAAAAGTGTCCGAAACTCGGCAGTTTTTTCATAGGGGTTTATACACGGTTTTTGAAGGGTTTGACTAAAAGTTTAAATATCAAAACAAAGCATCAAAGAACATCGTGAGTTGCATAAAAATCAGTTAGGTGCAGAGTTCATGGGTTTCTATAATATATACAGATGTAATATTCACAAATCGATTCGTATTTTCATCTACCGAACTTGATGTTTTCTTTGGTTAATTTTCCTTGGAAGTGACAATTTTTTCGAAGCCTAATCAGCACGATAACATCATGTTATGTCTAAATAAGTGGCTTGAAGGTTTGGTTTGCGAAAGAAATTGTCAATAGGCTTTCAAAATAAAAAGTGTCCGAAACTCGGTAGTTTTTTCATAAAGGTTTATACACGGTTTTTGTTGAGTTTGGCTAAAAGTTTAAATATCAAAACAAACCATCAAAGCACATTGTGAGTTGCATAAAAATCAGTTAGGTGTAGAGTTTATAGGTTTCTAAAATATATACTGGTGTAATATTCAAAAATCGATTCGTATTTTCATCTACCGAACTTGATGTTTTTTTGCTTAATTTTCCTTGGAAGTGACAATTTTTTCGAAGCCACATCAGCACGATAACATCATGTTATGTCTAAATAAGTGGCTCGAAGGTTTGGTTTGCGAAAGAAATTGTCAATAGGCTTTCAAAATAAAAAGTGTCCGAAACTCGGTTGTTTTTTCATAGGGGTTTATACACGGTTTTTGTTGAGTTTGGCTAAAAGTTTAAATATGAAAGCAAACCATCATAGAACATCGTGAGTAGCATAAAAATCAGTTAGGTGAAGAGTTCATGGGTTTCTATAATATATACAGCTATAATATTCAAAAATCGATTCGTATTTTCATCTACCGAACTTGATGTTTTTTTTGGTTAATTTTCCTTGGAAGTGACAATTTTTTCGAAGCCCAATCAGCACGATAACATCATCTTATGTCTAAATAAGTGCCTCGAAGGTTTGGTTTGGGAAAGAAATTGTCAATAGACTTTCAAAATAAAAAGTGTCCGGAACTCGGCAGTTTTTTCATAGGGGTTTATACACGGTTTTTGAAGAGTTTGGCTAAAAGTTTAAATATCAAAACAAACCATCAAAGAACATCGTGAGTTGCATAAAAATCAGTTAGGTGCAGAGTTCATGGGTTTCTATAATATATACAGGTGTAATATTCACAAATCGCTTCGTATTTTCATCTACCGAACTTGATGTTTTCTTTGTTTAAGTTTCCTTGGAAGTGACAATTTTTTCGAAGCCTAATCCCCACGATAACATCATGTTATGTCTAAATAAGTGGCTTGAAGGTTTGGTTTGCGAAAGAAATTGTCAATAGGCTTTCAAAATAAAAAGTGTCCGAAACTCGACAGTTTTTTCATAGGGGTTTATACACGGTTTTTGAAGGGTTTGACTAAAAGTTTAAATATCAAAACAAAGCATCAAAGAACATCGTGAGTTGCATAAAAATCAGTTAGGTGCAGAGTTCATGGGTTTCTATAATATATACAGATGTAATATTCACAAATCGATTCGTATTTTCATCTACCGAACTTGATGTTTTCTTTGGTTAATTTTCCTTGGAAGTGACAATTTTTTCGAAGCCTAATCAGCACGATAACATCATGTTATGTCTAAATAAGTGGCTTGAAGGTTTGGTTTGCGAAAGAAATTGTCAATAGGCTTTCAAAATAAAAAGTGTCCGAAAGTCGGTAGTTTTTTCATAAAGGTTTATACACGGTTTTTGTTGAGTTTGGCTAAAAGTTTAAATATCAAAACAAACCATCAAAGCACATTGTGAGTTGCATAAAAATCAGTTAGGTGTAGAGTTTATAGGTTTCTAAAATATATACTGGTGTAATATTCAAAAATCGATTCGTATTTTCATCTACCGAACTTGATGTTTTTTTGCTTAATTTTCCTTGGAAGTGACAATTTTTTCGAAGCCACATCAGCACGATAACATCATGTTATGTCTAAATAAGTGGCTCGAAGGTTTGGTTTGCGAAAGAAATTGTCAATAGGCTTTCAAAATAAAAAGTGTCCGAAACTCGGCAGTTTTTTCATAGGGGTTTATACACGGTTTTTGTTGAGTTTGGCTAAAAGTTTAAATATGAAAGCAAACCATCATAGAACATCGTGAGTAGCATAAAAATCAGTTAGGTGAAGAGTTCATGGGTTTCTATAATATATACAGCTATAATATTCAAAAATCGATTCGTATTTTCATCTACCGAACTTGATGTTTTTTTTGGTTAATTTTCCTTGGAAGTGACAATTTTTTCGAAGCCCAATCAGCACGATAACATCATCTTATGTCTAAATAAGTGCCTCGAAGGTTTGGTTTGGGAAAGAAATTGTCAATAGACTTTCAAAATAAAAAGTGTCCGGAACTCGGCAGTTTTTTCATAGGGGTTTATACACGGTTTTTGAAGAGTTTGGCTAAAAGTTTAAATATCAAAACAAACCATCAAAGAACATCGTGAGTTGCATAAAAATCAGTTAGGTGCAGAGTTCATGGGTTTCTATAATATATACAGGTGTAATATTCACAAATCGCTTCGTATTTTCATCTACCGAACTTGATGTTTTCTTTGTTTAAGTTTCCTTGGAAGTGACAATTTTTTCGAAGCCTAATCCCCACGATAACATCATGTTATGTCTAAATAAGTGGCTCGAAGGTTTGGTTTGCGAATGAAATGGTCAATAGGCTTTCAAAATAAAAAGTGTCCGAAACTCGGCAGTTTTTTCATAGGGGTTTATACACGGTTTTTGAAGGGTTTGACTAAAAGTTTAAATATCAAAACAAAGCATCAAAGAACATCGTGAGTTGCATAAAAATCAGTTAGGTGCAGAGTTGATGGGTTTCTATAATATATACAGATGTAATATTCACAAATCGATTCGTATTTTCATCTACCGAACTTGATGTTTTCTTTGGTTAATTTTCCTTGGAAGTGACAATTTTTTCGAAGCCTAATCAGCACGATAACATCATGTTATGTCTAAATAAGAGGCTTGAAGGTTTGGTTTGCGAAAGAAATTGTCAATAGGCTTTCAAAATAAAAAGTGTCCGAAACTCGGTAGTTTTTTCATAGGGGTTTATACACGGTTTTTGTTGAGTTTGGCTAAAAGTTTAAATATGAAAGCAAACCATCATAGAACATCGTGAGTAGCATAAAAATCAGTTAGGTGAAGAGTTCATGGGTTTCTATAATATATACAGCTATAATATTCAAGAATCGATTCGTATTTTCATCTACCGAACTTGATGTTTTTTTTGGTTAATTTTCCTTGGAAGTGACAATTTTTTCGAAGCCCAATCAGCACGATAACATCATCTTATGTCTAAATAAGTGCCTCGAAGGTTTGGTTTGGGAAAGAAATTGTCAATAGGCTTTCAAAATAAAAAGTGTCCGGAACTCGGCAGTTTTTTCATAGGGGTTTATACACGGTTTTTGAAGAGTTTCGCTAAAAGTATAAATATCAAAAAAAACCATCAAAGAACATCGTGAGTTGCATAAAATCAGTTAGGTGCAGAGTTCATGGGTTTCTATAATATATACAGGTGTAATATTCACAAATCGCTTCGTATTTTCATCTACCGAACTTGATGTTTTCTTTGTTTAAGTTTCCTTGGAAGTGACAATTTTTTCGAAGCCTAATCCCCACGATAACATCATGTTATGTCTAAATAAGTGGCTCGAAGGTTTGGTTTGCGAATGAAATGGTCAATAGGCTTTCAAAATAAAAAGTGTCCGAAACTCGGCAGTTTTTTCATAGGGGTTTATACACGGTTTTTGAAGGGTTTGACTAAAAGTTTAAATATCAAAACAAAGCATCAAAGAACATCGTGAGTTGCATAAAAATCAGTTAGGTGCAGAGTTGATGGGTTTCTATAATATATACAGATGTAATATTCAAAAATCGATTCGTATTTTCATCTACCGAACTTGATGTTTTCTTTGGTTAATTTTCCTTGGAAGTGACAATTTTTTCGAAGCCTAATCAGCACGATAACATCATGTTATGTCTAAATAAGAGGCTTGAAGGTTTGGTTTGCGAAAGAAATTGTCAATAGGCTTTCAAAATAAAAAGTGTCCGAAACTCGGTAGTTTTTTCATAAAGGTTTATACACGGTTTTTGTTAAGTTTGGCTAAAAGTTTAAATATCAAAACAAACCATCAAAGCACATTGTGAGTTGCATAAAAATCAGTTAGGTGTAGAGTTTATAGGTTTCTAAAATATATACTGGTGTAATATTCAAAAATCGATTCGTATTTTCATCTACCGAACTTGATGTTTTTTTGCTTAATTTTCCTTGAAAGCCTAATCAGCACGATAACATCATGTTATGTCTAAATAAGAGGCTTGAAGGTTTGGTTTGCGAAAGAAATTGTCAATAGGCTTTCAAAATAAAAAGTGTCCGAAACTCGGTAGTTTTTTCATAGGGGTTTATACACGGTTTTTGTTGAGTTTGGCTAAAAGTTTAAATATGAAAGCAAACCATCATAGAACATCGTGAGTAGCATAAAAATCAGTTAGGTGAAGAGTTCATGGGTTTCTATAATATATACAGCTATAATATTCAAGAATCGATTCGTATTTTCATCTACCGAACTTGATGTTTTTTTTGGTTAATTTTCCTTGGAAGTGACAATTTTTTCGAAGCCCAATCAGCACGATAACATCATCTTATGTCTAAATAAGTGCCTCGAAGGTTTGGTTTGGGAAAGAAATTGTCAATAGGCTTTCAAAATAAAAAGTGTCCGGAACTCGGCAGTTTTTTCATAGGGGTTTATACACGGTTTTTGAAGAGTTTGGCTAAAAGTTTAAATATCAAAACAAACCATCAAAGAACATCGTGAGTTGCATAAAAATCAGTTAGGTGCAGAGTTCATGGGTTTCTATAATATATACAGGTGTAATATTCACAAATCGCTTCGTATTTTCATCTACCGAACTTGATGTTTTCTTTGTTTAAGTTTCCTTGGAAGTGACAATTTTTTCGAAGCCTAATCCCCACGATAACATCATGTTATGTCTAAATAAGTGGCTCGAAGGTTTGGTTTGCGAATGAAATGGTCAATAGGCTTTCAAAATAAAAAGTGTCCGAAACTCTGCAAATTTTTCATAGGGGTTTATACACGGTTTTTGAAGGGTTTGACTAAAAGTTTAAATATCAAAACAAAGCATCAAAGAACATCGTGAGTTGCATAAAAATCAGTTAGGTGCAGAGTTGATGGGTTTCTATAATATATACAGATGTAATATTCACAAATCGATTCGTATTTTCATCTACCGAACTTGATGTTTTCTTTGGTTAATTTTCCTTGGAAGTGACAATTTTTTCGAAGCCTAATCAGCACGATAACATCATGTTATGTCTAAATAAGTGGCTTGAAGGTTTGGTTTGCGAAAGAAATTGTCAATAGGCTTTCAAAATAAAAAGTGTCCGAAACTCGGTAGTTTTTTCATAAAGGTTTATACACGGTTTTTGTTGAGTTTGGCTAAAAGTTTAAATATCAAAACAAACCATCAAAGCACATTGTGAGTTGCATAAAAATCAGTTAGGTGTAGAGTTTATAGGTTTCTAAAATATATACTGGTGTAATATTCAAAAATCGATTCGTATTTTCATCTACCGAACTTGATGTTTTTTTGCTTAATTTTCCTATGAAGTTACAATTTTTTCGAAGCCATATCAGCACGATAACATCATGTTATGTCTAAATAAGTGGCTCGAAGGTTTGGTTTGCGAAAGAAATTGTCAATAGGCTTTCAAAATAAAAAGTGTCCGAAACTCGGCAGTTTTTTCATAGGGGTTTATACACGGTTTTTGTTGAGTTTGGCTAAAAGTTTAAATATGAAAGCAAACCATCATAGAACATCGTGAGTAGCATAAAAATCAGTTAGGTGAAGAGTTCATGGGTTTCTATAATATATACAGCTATAATATTCAAAAATCGATTCGTATTTTCATCTACCGAACTTGATGTTTTTTTTGGTTAATTTTCCTTGGAAGTGACAATTTTTTCGAAGCCCAATCAGCACGATAACATCATCTTATGTCTAAATAAGTGCCTCGAAGGTTTGGTTTGGGAAAGAAATTGTCAATAGGCTTTCAAAATAAAAAGTGTCCGGAACTCGGCAGTTTTTTCATAGGGGTTTATACACGGTTTTTGAAGAGTTTGGCTAAAAGTTTAAATATCAAAACAAACCATCAAAGAACATCGTGAGTTGCATAAAAATCAGTTAGGTGCAGAGTTCATGGGTTTCTATAATATATACAGGTGTAATATTCACAAATCGCTTCGTATTTTCATCTACCGAACTTGATGTTTTCTTTGTTTAAGTTTCCTTGGAAGTGACAATTTTTTCGAAGCCTAATCCCCACGATAACATCATGTTATGTCTAAATAAGTGGCTCGAAGGTTTGGTTTGCGAATGAAATGGTCAATAGGCTTTCAAAATAAAAAGTGTCCGAAACTCGGCAGTTTTTTCATAGGGGTTTATACACGGTTTTTGAAGAGTTTGGCTAAAAGTTTAAATATCAAAACAAACCATCAAAGAACATCGTGAGTTGCATAAAAATCAGTTAGGTGCAGAGTTCATGGGTTTCTATAATATATACAGGTGTAATATTCACAAATCGCTTCGTATTTTCATCTACCGAACTTGATGTTTTCTTTGTTTAAGTTTCCTTGGAAGTGACAATTTTTTCGAAGCCTAATCCCCACGATAACATCATGTTATGTCTAAATAAGTGGCTTGAAGGTTTGGTTTGCGAATGAAATGGTCAATAGGCTTTCAAAATAAAAAGTGTCCGAAACTCGGCAGTTTTTTCATAGGGGTTTATACACGGTTTTTGAAGGGTTTGACTAAAAGTTTAAATATCAAAACAAAGCATCAAAGAACATCGTGAGTTGCATAAAAATCAGTTAGGTGCAGAGTTGATGGGTTTCTATAATATATACAGATGTAATATTCACAAATTGATTCGTATTTTCATCTACCGAACTTGATGTTTTCTTTGGTTAATTTTCCTTGGAAGTGACAATTTTTTCGAAGCCTAATCAGCACGATAACATCATGTTATGTCTAAATAAGTGGCTTGAAGGTTTGGTTTGCGAAAGAAATTGTCAATAGGCTTTCAAAATAAAAAGTGTCCGAAACTCGGTAGTTTTTTCATAAAGGTTTATACACGGTTTTTGTTGAGTTTGGCTAAAAGTTTAAATATCAAAACAAACCATCAAAGCACATTGTGAGTTGCATAAAAATCAGTTAGGTGTAGAGTTTATAGGTTTCTAAAATATATACTGGTGTAATATTCAAAAATCGATTCGTATTTTCATCTACCGAACTTGATGTTTTTTTGCTTAATTTTCCTTGGAAGTGACAATTTTTTCGAAGCCACATCAGCACGATAACATCATGTTATGTCTAAATAAGTGGCTCGAAGGTTTGGTTTGCGAAAGAAATTGTCAATAGGCTTTCAAAATAAAAAGTGTCCGAAACTCGGCAGTTTTTTCATAGGGGTTTATACATGGTTTTTGTTGAGTTTGGCTAAAAGTTTAAATATGAAAGCAAACCATCATAGAACATCGTGAGTAGCATAAAAATCAGTTAGGTGAAGAGTTCATGGGTTTCTATAATATATACAGCTATAATATTCAAAAATCGATTCGTATTTTCATCTATCGAACTTGATGTTTTTTTTGGTTAATTTTCCTTGGAAGTGACAATTTTTTCGAAGCCCAATCAGCACGATAACATCATCTTATGTCTAAATAAGTGCCTCGAAGGTTTGGTTTGGGAAAGAAATTGTCAATAGGCTTTCAAAATAAAAAGTGTCCGGAACTCGGCAGTTTTTTCATAGGGGTTTATACACGGTTTTTGAAGAGTTTGGCTAAAAGTTTAAATATCAAAACAAACCATCAAAGAACATCGTGAGTTGCATAAAAATCAGTTAGGTGCAGAGTTCATGGGTTTCTATAATATATACAGGTGTAATATTCACAAATCGCTTCGTATTTTCATCTACCGAACTTGATGTTTTCTTTGTTTAAGTTTCCTTGGAAGTGAAAATTTTTTCGAAGCCTAATCCCCACGATAACATCATGTTATGTCTAAATAAGTGGCTCGAAGGTTTGGTTTGCGAATGAAATGGTCAATAGGCTTTCAAAATAAAAAGTGTCCGAAACTCTGCAAATTTTTCATAGGGGTTTATACACGGTTTTTGAAGGGTTTGACTAAAAGTTTAAATATCAAAACAAAGCATCAAAGAACATCGTGAGTTGCATAAAAATCAGTTAGGTGCAGAGTTGATGGGTTTCTATAATATATACAGATGTAATATTCACAAATCGATTCGTATTTTCATCTACCGAACTTGATGTTTTCTTTGGTTAATTTTCCTTGGAAGTGACAATTTTTTCGAAGCCTAATCAGCACGATAACATCATGTTATGTCTAAATAAGTGGCTTGAAGGTTTGGTTTGCGAAAGAAATTGTCAATAGGCTTTCAAAATAAAAAGTGTCCGAAACTCGGTAGTTTTTTCATAAAGGTTTATACACGGTTTTTGTTGAGTTTGGCTAAAAGTTTAAATATCAAAACAAACCATCAAAGCACATTGTGAGTTGCATAAAAATCAGTTAGGTGTAGAGTTTATAGGTTTCTAAAATATATACTGGTGTAATATTCAAAAATCGATTCGTATTTTCAGCTACCGAACTTGATGTTTTTTTGCTTAATTTTCCTTGGAAGTGACAATTTTTTCGAAGCCACATCAGCACGATAACATCATGTTATGTCTAAATAAGTGGCTCGAAGGTTTGGTTTGCGAAAGAAATTGTCAATAGGCTTTCAAAATAAAAAGTGTCCGAAACTCGGCAGTTTTTTCATAGGGGTTTATACACGGTTTTTGTTGAGTTTGGCTAAAAGTTTAAATATGAAAGCAAACCATCATAGAACATCGTGAGTAGCATAAAAATCAGTTAGGTGAAGAGTTCATGGGTTTCTATAATATATACAGCTATAATATTCAAAAATCGATTCGTATTTTCATCTACCGAACTTGATGTTTTTTTTGGTTAATTTTCCTTGGAAGTGACAATTTTTTCGAAGCCCAATCAGCACGATAACATCATCTTATGTCTAAATAAGTGCCTCGAAGGTTTGGTTTGGGAAAGAAATTGTCAATAGGCTTTCAAAATAAAAAGTGTCCGGAACTCGGCAGTTTTTTCATAGGGGTTTATACACGGTTTTTGAAGAGTTTGGCTAAAAGTTTAAATATCAAAACAAACCATCAAAGAACATCGTGAGTTGCATAAAAATCAGTTAGGTGCAGAGTTCATGGGTTTCTATAATATATACAGGTGTAATATTCACAAATCGCTTCGTATTTTCATCTACCGAACTTGATGTTTTCTTTGTTTAAGTTTCCTTGGAAGTGACAATTTTTTCGAAGCCTAATCCCCACGATAACATCATGTTATGTCTAAATAAGTGGCTCGAAGGTTTGGTTTGCGAATGAAATGGTCAATAGGCTTTCAAAATAAAAAGTGTCCGAAACTCGGCAGTTTTTTCATAGGGGTTTATACACGGTTTTTGAAGAGTTTGGCTAAAAGTTTAAATATCAAAACAAACCATCAAAGAACATCGTGAGTTGCATAAAAATCAGTTAGGTGCAGAGTTCATGGGTTTCTATAATATATACAGGTGTAATATTCACAAATCGCTTCGTATTTTCATCTACCGAACTTGATGTTTTCTTTGTTTAAGTTTCCTTGGAAGTGACAATTTTTTCGAAGCCTAATCCCCACGATAACATCATGTTATGTCTAAATAAGTGGCTCGAAGGTTTGGTTTGCGAATGAAATGGTCAATAGGCTTTCAAAATAAAAAGTGTCCGAAACTCTGCAAATTTTTCATAGGGGTTTATACACGGTTTTTGAAGGGTTTGACTAAAAGTTTAAATATCAAAACAAAGCATCAAAGAACATCGTGAGTTGCATAAAAATCAGTTAGGTGCAGAGTTGATGGGTTTCTATAATATATACAGATGTAATATTCACAAATCGATTCGTATTTTCATCTACCGAACTTGATGTTTTCTTTGGTTAATTTTCCTTGGAAGTGACAATTTTTTCGAAGCCTAATCAGCACGATAACATCATGTTATGTCTAAATAAGTGGCTTGAAGGTTTGGTTTGCGAAAGAAATTGTCAATAGGCTTTCAAAATAAAAAGTGTCCGAAACTCGGTAGTTTTTTCATAAAGGTTTATACACGGTTTTTGTTGAGTTTGGCTAAAAGTTTAAATATCAAAACAAACCATCAAAGCACATTGTGAGTTGCATAAAAATCAGTTAGGTGTAGAGTTTATAGGTTTCTAAAATATATACTGGTGTAATATTCAAAAATCGATTCGTATTTTCATCTACCGAACTTGATGTTTTTTTGCTTAATTTTCCTATGAAGTTACAATTTTTTCGAAGCCATATCAGCACGATAACATCATGTTATGTCTAAATAAGTGGCTCGAAGGTTTGGTTTGCGAAAGAAATTGTCAATAGGCTTTCAAAATAAAAAGTGTCCGAAACTCGGCAGTTTTTTCATAGGGGTTTATACACGGTTTTTGTTGAGTTTGGCTAAAAGTTTAAATATGAAAGCAAACCATCATAGAACATCGTGAGTAGCATAAAAATCAGTTAGGTGAAGAGTTCATGGGTTTCTATAATATATACAGCTATAATATTCAAAAATCGATTCGTATTTTCATCTACCGAACTTGATGTTTTTTTTGGTTAATTTTCCTTGGAAGTGACAATTTTTTCGAAGCCCAATCAGCACGATAACATCATCTTATGTCTAAATAAGTGCCTCGAAGGTTTGGTTTGGGAAAGAAATTGTCAATAGGCTTTCAAAATAAAAAGTGTCCGGAACTCGGCAGTTTTTTCATAGGGGTTTATACACGGTTTTTGAAGAGTTTGGCTAAAAGTTTAAATATCAAAACAAACCATCAAAGAACATCGTGAGTTGCATAAAAATCAGTTAGGTGCAGAGTTCATGGGTTTCTATAATATATAAAGGTGTAATATTCACAAATCGCTTCGTATTTTCATCTACCGCACTTGATGTTTTCTTTGTTTAATTTTCATTGGAAGTGACAATTTTTTCGAAGCCTAATCAGCACAATAACATAATGTTATGTCTAAATTAGTGCCTCGAAGGTTAGGTTTGCGAAAGAAATTGTCAATAGGCTTTCAAAATAAAAAGTGTCTGAAACTCGGCAGTTTTTTCATGGAGGTTTATACACGGTTTTTGAAGGGTTTGACTAAAAGTTTAAATATCAAAACAAAGCATCAAAGAACATCGTGAGTTGCATAAAAATCAGTTAGGTGCAGAGTTGATGGGTTTCTATAATATATACAGATGTAATATTCATAAATCGATTCGTATTTTCATCTACCGAACTTGATGTTTTCTTTGGTTAATTTTCCTTGGAAGTGACAATTTTTTCGAAGCCTAATCAGCACGATAACATCATGTTATGTCTAAATAAGTGGCTTGAAGGTTTGGTTTGCGAAAGAAATTGTCAATAGGCTTTCAAAATAAAAAGTGTCCGAAACTCGGTAGTTTTTTCATAAAGGTTTATACACGGTTTTTGTTGAGTTTGACTAAAAGTTTAAATATCAAAACAAACCATCAAAGCACATTGTGAGTTGCATAAAAATCAGTTAGGTGTAGAGTTTATAGGTTTCTAAAATATATACTGGTGTAATATTCAAAAATCGATTCGTATTTTCATCTACCGAACTTGATGTTTTTTTGCTTAATTTTCCTTGGAAGTTACAATTTTTTCGAAGCCATATCAGCACGATAACATCATGTTATGTCTAAATAAGTGGCTCGAAGGTTTGGTTTGCGAAAGCAATTGTCAATAGGCTTTCAAAATAAAAAGTGTCCGAAACTCGGCAGTTTTTTCATAGGGGTTTATACACGGTTTTTGTTGAGTTTGGCTAAAAGTTTAAATATGAAAGCAAACCATCATAGAACATCGTGAGTAGCATAAAAATCAGTTAGGTGAAGAGTTCATGGGTTTCTATAATATATACAGCTATAATATTCAAAAATCGATTCGTATTTTCATCTACCGAACTTGATGTTTTTTTTGGTTAATTTTCCTTGGAAGTGACAATTTTTTCGAAGCCCAATCAGCACGATAACATCATCTTATGTCTAAATAAGTGCCTCGAAGGTTTGGTTTGGGAAAGAAATTGTCAATAGGCTTTCAAAATAAAAAGTGTCCGGAACTCGGCAGTTTTTTCATAGGGGTTTATACACGGTTTTTGAAGAGTTTGGCTAAAAGTTTAAATATCAAAACAAACCATCAAAGAACATCGTGACTTGCATAAAAATCAGTTAGGTGCAGAGTTCATGGGTTTCTATAATATATACAGGTGTAATATTCACAAATCGCTTCGTATTTTCATCTACCGAACTTGATGTTTTCTTTGTTTAAGTTTCCTTGGAAGTGACAATTTTTTCGAAGCCTAATCCCCACGATAACATCATGTTATGTCTAAATAAGTGGCTCGAAGGTTTGGTTTGCGAATGAAATGGTCAATAGGCTTTCAAAATAAAAAGTGTCCGAAACTCGGCAGTTTTTTCATAGGGGTTTATACACGGTTTTTGAAGGGTTTGACTAAAAGTTTAAATATCAAAACAAAGCATCAAAGAACATCGTGAGTTGCATAAAAATCAGTTAGGTGCAGAGTTGATGGGTTTCTATAATATATACAGATGTAATATTCACAAATCGATTCGTATTTTCATCTACCGAACTTGATGTTTTCTTTGGTTAATTTTCCTTGGAAGTGACAATTTTTGGAAGCCCAATCAGCACGATAACATCATGTTATGTCTAAATAAGTGCCTCGAAGGTTTGGTTTGGGAAAGAAATTGTCAATAGGCTTTCAAAATAAAAAGTGTCCGGAACTCGGCAGTTTTTTCATAGGGGTTTATACACGGTTTTTGAAGAGTTTGGCTAAAAGTTTAAATATCAAAACAAAGAATCAAAGCACATCGTGAGTTGCATAAAAATCAGTTAGGTGCAGAGTTCATGGGTTTCTAAAATATATACAGGTGTAATATTCACAAATCGATTCGTATTTTCATCTACCGAACTTGATGTTTTCTTTGTTTAAGTTTCCTTGGAAGTGACAATTTTTTCGAAGCCTAATCCCCACGATAACATCATGTTATGTCTAAATAAGTGGCTCGAAGGTTTGGTTTGCGAATGAAATGGTCAATAGGCTTTCAAAATAAAAAGTGTCCGAAACTCGGCAGTTTTTTCATAGGGGTTTATACACGGTTTTTGAAGAGTTTGACTAAAAGTTTAAATATAAAAACAAAGCATCAAAGAACATCGTGAGTTGCATAAAAATCAGTTAGGTGCAGAGTTGATGGGTTTCTATAATATATACAGATGTAATATTCACAAATCGATTCGTATTTTCATCTACCGAACTTGATGTTTTCTTTGGTTAATTTTCCTTGGAAGTGACAATTTTTTCGAAGCCTAATCAGCACGATAACATCATGTTATGTCTAAATAAGTGGCTTGAAGGTTTGGTTTGGGAAAGAAATTGTCAATAGGCTTTCAAAATAAAAAGTGTCCGAAACTCGGCAGTTTTTTCATAAAGGTTTATACACGGTGTTTGTTAAGTTTGGCTAAAAGTTTAAATATCAAAACAAACCATCAAAGCACATTGTGAGTTGCATAAAAATCAGTTAGGTGTAGAGTTTATAGGTTTCTAAAATATATACTGGTGTAATATTCAAAAATCGATTCGTATTTTCATCTACCGAACTTGATGTTTTCTTTGGTTAATTTTCCTTGGAAGTGACAATTTTTTCGAAGCCTAATCAGCACGAGAACATCATGTTATGTCTAAATAAGTGGCTTGAAGGTTTGGTTTGCCAAAGAAATTGTCAATAGGCTTTCAAAATAAAAAGTGTCCGAAACTCGGCAGTTTTTTCATAAAGGTTTATACACGGTTTTTGTTGAGTTTGGCTAAAAGTTTAAATATCAAAACAAACCATCAAAGCACATCGTGAGTTGCATAAAAATCAGTTAGGTGTAGAGTTTATAGGTTTCTAAAATATATACTGGTGTAACATTCAAAAATCGATTCGTATTTTCATCTACCGAACTTGATGTTTTTTTGTTTAATTTTCCTTGGAAGTTACAATTTTCTCGAAGCCTAATCAGCACGATAACATCATGTTATGTCTAAATAAGTGGGTCGAAGGTTTGGTTTGCGAAAGAAATTGTCAATAGGCTTTCAAAATAAAAAGTGTCCGAAACTCGGCAGTTTTTTCATAGGGGTTTATACACGATTTTTGTTGAGTTTGGCTAAAAGTTTAACTATGAAAGTCAACCATCATAGAACATTGTGAGTAGCATAAAAATCAGTTAGGTGAAGAGTTCATGGGTTTCTATAATATATACAGCTGTAATATTCACAAATCGATTCGTATTTTCATCTACCGAACTTGATGTTTTCTTTGGTTAATTTTCCTTGGACGTTACAATTTTTTCGAAGCCTAATCAGCACGATAACATCATGTTATGTATAAATAAGTGGCTCGAAGGTTTGGTTTGCCAAAGAAATTGTCAATAGGCTTTCAAAATAAAAAGTGTCCGAAACTCGGCAGTTTTTTCATAGGGGTTTATACACGATTTTTGTTGAGTTTGGCTAAAAGTTTAACTATGAAAGCAAACCATCATAGAACATCGTGAGTAGCATAAAAATCAGTTAGGTGAAGAGTTCATGGGTTTCTATAATATATACAGCTGTAATATTCACAAATCGATTCGTATTTTCATCTACCGAACTTGATGTTTTCTTTGGTTAATTTTCCTTGGAAGTTACAATTTTTTCGAAGCCTAATCAGCACGAGAACATCATGTTATGTCTAAATAAGTGGCTTGAAGGTTTGGTTTGCCAAAGAAATTGTCAATAGGCTTTCAAAATAAAAAGTGTCCGAAACTCGGCAGTTTTTTCATAAAGGTTTATACACGGTTTTTGTTGAGTTTGGCTAAAAGTTTAAATATTAAAACAAACCATCAAAGCACATCGTGAGTTGCATAAAAATCAGTTAGGTGTAGAGTTTATAGGTTTCTAAAATATATACTGGTGTAACATTCAAAAATCGATTCGTATTTTCATCTACCGAACTTGATGTTTTTTTGTTTAATTTTCCTTGGAAGTTACAATTTTCTCGAAGCCTAATCAGCACGATAACATCATGTTATGTCTAAATAAGTGGCTCGAAGGTTTGGTTTGCGAAAGAAATTGTCAATAGGCTTTCAAAATAAAAAGTGTCCGCAACTCGGCAGTTTTTTCATAGGGGTTTATACACGATTTTTGTTGAGTTTGGCTAAAAGTTTAACTATGAAAGCAAACCATCATAGAACATCGTGAGTAGCATAAAAATCAGTTAGGTGAAGAGTTCATGGGTTTCTATAATATATACAGCTGTAATATTCACAAATCGATTCGTATTTTCATCTACCGAACTTGATGTTTTCTTTGGTTAATTTTCCTTGGAAGTTACAATTTTTTCGAAGCCTAATCAGCACGATAACATCATGTTATGTCTAAATAAGTGGCTCGAAGGTTTGGTTTGCGAAAGAAATTGTCAATAGGCTTTCAAAATAAAAAGTGTCCGAAACTCGGCAGTTTTTTCATAGGGGTTTATACACGATTTTTGTTGAGTTTGGCTAAAAGTTTAAATATCAAAACAAACAATCAAAGCACATCGTGAGTTACATAAAAATCAGTTAGGTGCAGAGTTCATGGGTTTCTAAAATATATACAGGTGTAATATTCACAAATCGATTCGTATTTTCATCTACCGAACTTGATGTTTTCTTTGGTTAATTTTCCTTGGAAGTGACAATTTTTTCGAAGCCTAATCAGCACGATAACATCATGTTATGTCTAAATAAGTGGCTTGAAGGTTTGGTTTGCCAAAGAAATTGTCAATAGGCTTTCAAAATAAAAAGTGTCCGAAACTCGGCAGTTTTTTCATAGGGGTTTATACACGATTTTTGTTGAGTTTGGCTAAAAGTTTAACTATGAAAGCAAACCATCATAGAACATCGTGAGTAGCATAAAAATCAGTTAGGTGAAGAGTTCATGGGTTTCTATAATATATACAGCTGTAATATTCACAAATCGATTCGTATTTTCATCTACCGAACTTGATGTTTTCTTTGGTTAATTTTCCTTGGAAGTTACAATTTTTTCGAAGCCTAATCAGCACGATAACATCATGTTATGTCTAAATAAGTGGCACGATGGTTTGGTTTGCGAAAGAAATTGTCAATAGGCTTTCAAAATAAAAAGTATCAGAAACTCGGCAGTTTTTTCATAGGGGTTTATACACGGTTTTTGTTGAGTTTGGCTAAAAGTTTAAATATCAAAACAAACAATCAAAGCACATCGTGAGTTGCATAAAAATCAGTTAGGTGCAGAGTTCATGGGTTTCTAAAATATATACAGGTGTAATATTCACAAATCGATTCGTATTTTCATCTACCGAACTTGATGTTTTCTTTGGTTAATTTTCCTTGGAAGTGACAATTTTTTCGAAGCCTAATCAGCACGAGAACATCATGTTATGTCTAAATAAGTGGCTTGAAGGTTTGGTTTGCCAAAGAAATTGTCAATAGGCTTTCAAAATAAAAAGTGTCCGAAACTCGGCAGTTTTTTCATAAAGGTTTATACACGGTTTTTGTTGAGTTTGGCTAAAAGTTTAAATATTAAAACAAACCATCAAAGCACATCGTGAGTTGCATAAAAATCAGTTAGGTGTAGAGTTTATAGGTTTCTAAAATATATACTGGTGTAACATTCAAAAATCGATTCGTATTTTCATCTACCGAACTTGATGTTTTTTTGTTTAATTTTCCTTGGAAGTTACAATTTTCTCGAAGCCTAATCAGCACGATAACATCATGTTATGTCTAAATAAGTGGCTCGAAGGTTTGGTTTGCGAAAGAAATTGTCAATAGGCTTTCAAAATAAAAAGTGTCCGAAACTCGGCAGTTTTTTCATAGGGGTTTATAACCGATTTTTGTTGAGTTTGGCTAAAAGTTTAACTATGAAAGCAAACCATCATAGAACATCGTGAGTAGCATAAAAATCAGTTAGGTGAAGAGTTCATGGGTTTCTATAATATATACAGCTGTAATATTCACAAATCGATTCGTATTTTCATCTACCGAACTTGATGTTTTCTTTGGTTAATTTTCCTTGGAAGTTACAATTTTTTCGAAGCCTAATCAGCACGATAACATCATGTTATGTCTAAATAAGTGGCTCGAAGGTTTGGTTTGCCAAAGAAATTGTCAATAGGCTTTAAAAATAAAAAGTGTCCGAAACTCGGCAGTTTTTTCATAGGGGTTTATACACGATTTTTGTTGAGTTTGGCTAAAAGTTTAACTATGAAAGCAAACCATCATAGAACATCGTGAGTAGCATAAAAATCAGTTAGGTGAAGAGTTCATGGGTTTCTATAATATATACAGCTGTAATATTCACAAATCGATTCGTATTTTCATCTACCGAACTTGATGTTTTCTTTGGTTAATTTTCCTTGGAAGTTACAATTTTTTCGAAGCCTAATCAGCACGATAACATCATGTTATGTCTAAATAAGTGGCACGATGGTTTGGTTTGCGAAAGAAATTGTCAATAGGCTTTCAAAATAAAAAGTATCAGAAACTCGGCAGTTTTTTCATAGGGGTTTATACACGGTTTTTGTTGAGTTTCGCTAAAAGTTTAAATATCAAAACAAACAATCAAAGCACATCGTGAGTTACATAAAAATCAGTTAGGTGCAGAGTTCATGGGTTTCTAAAATATATACAGGTGTAATATTCACAAATCGATTCGTATTTTCATCTACCGAACTTGATGTTTTCTTTGGTTAATTTTCCTTGGAAGTGACAATTTTTTCGAAGCCTAATCAGCACGATAACATCATGTTATGTCTAAATAAGTGGCTTGAAGGTTTGGTTTGCCAAAGAAATTGTCAATAGGCTTTCAAAATAAAAAGTGTCCGAAACTCGGCAGTTTTTTCATAGGGGTTTATACACGATTTTTGTTGAGTTTGGCTAAAAGTTTAACTATGAAAGCAAACCATCATAGAACATCGTGAGTAGCATAAAAATCAGTTAGGTGAAGAGTTCATGGGTTTCTATAATATATACAGCTGTAATATTCACAAATCGATTCGTATTTTCATCTACCGAACTTGATGTTTTCTTTGGTTAATTTTCCTTGGAAGTTACAATTTTTTCGAAGCCTAATCAGCACGATAACATCATGTTATGTCTAAATAAGTGGCACGATGGTTTGGTTTGCGAAAGAAATTGTCAATAGGCTTTCAAAATAAAAAGTATCAGAAACTCGGCAGTTTTTTCATAGGGGTTTATACACGGTTTTTGTTGAGTTTGGCTAAAAGTTTAAATATCAAAACAAACAATCAAAGCACATCGTGAGTTGCATAAAAATCAGTTAGGTGCAGAGTTCATGGGTTTCTAAAATATATACAGGTGTAATATTCAGAAATCGATTCGTATTTTCATCTACCGAACTTGATGTTTTCTTTGGTTAATTTTCCTTGGAAGTGACAATTTTTTCGAAGCCTAATCAGCACGAGAACATCATGTTATGTCTAAATAAGTGGCTTGAAGGTTTGGTTTGCCAAAGAAATTGTCAATAGGCTTTCAAAATAAAAAGTGTCCGAAACTCGGCAGTTTTTTCATAAAGGTTTATACACGGTTTTTGTTGAGTTTGGCTAAAAGTTTAAATATTAAAACAAACCATCAAAGCACATCGTGAGTTGCATAAAAATCAGTTAGGTGTAGAGTTTATAGGTTTCTAAAATATATACTGGTGTAACATTCAAAAATCGATTCGTATTTTCATCTACCGAACTTGATGTTTTTTTGTTTAATTTTCCTTGGAAGTTACAATTTTCTCGAAGCCTAATCAGCACGATAACATCATGTTATGTCTAAATAAGTGGCTCGAAGGTTTGGTTTGCGAAAGAAATTGTCAATAGGCTTTCAAAATAAAAAGTGTCCGAAACTCGGCAGTTTTTTCATAGGGGTTTATACACGATTTTTGTTGAGTTTGGCTAAAAGTTTAACTATGAAAGCAAACCATCATAGACCATCGTGAGTAGCATAAAAATCAGTTAGGTGAAGAGTTCATGGGTTTCTATAATATATACAGCTGTAATATTCACAAATCGATTCGTATTTTCATCTACCGAACTTGATGTTTTCTTTGGTTAATTTTCCTTGGAAGTTACAATTTTTTCGAAGCCTAATCAGCACGATAACATCATGTTATGTCTAAATAAGTGGCTCGAAGGTTTGGTTTGCCAAAGAAATTGTCAATAGGCTTTAAAAATAAAAAGTGTCCGAAACTCGGCAGTTTTTTCATAGGGGTTTATACACGATTTTTGTTGAGTTTGGCTAAAAGTTTAACTATGAAAGCAAACCATCATAGAACATCGTGAGTAGCATAAAAATCAGTTAGGTGAAGAGTTCATGGGTTTCTATAATATATACAGCTGTAATATTCACAAATCGATTCGTATTTTCATCTACCGAACTTGATGTTTTCTTTGGTTAATTTTCCTTGGAAGTTACAATTTTTTCGAAGCCTAATCAGCACGATAACATCATGTTATGTCTAAATAAGTGGCACGATGGTTTGGTTTGCGAAAGAAATTGTCAATAGGCTTTCAAAATAAAAAGTATCAGAAACTCGGCAGTTTTTTCATAGGGGTTTATACACGGTTTTTGTTGAGTTTGGCTAAAAGTTTAAATATCAAAACAAACAATCAAAGCACATCGTGAGTTACATAAAAATCAGTTAGGTGCAGAGTTCATGGGTTTCTAAAATATATACAGGTGTAATATTCACAAATCGATTCGTATTTTCATCTACCGAACTTGATGTTTTCTTTGGTTAATTTTCCTTGGAAGTGACAATTTTTTCGAAGCCTAATCAGCACGATAACATCATGTTATGTCTAAATAAGTGGCTGGAAGGTTTGGTTTGCCAAAGAAATTGTCAATAGGCTTTCAAAATAAAAAGTGTCCGAAACTCGGCAGTTTTTTCATAGGGGTTTATACACGATTTTTGTTGAGTTTGGCTAAAAGTTTAACTATGAAAGCAAACCATCATAGAACATCGTGAGTAGCATAAAAATCAGTTAGGTGAAGAGTTCATGGGTTTCTATAATATATACAGCTGTAATATTCACAAATCGATTCGTATTTTCATCTACCGAACTTGATGTTTTCTTTGGTTAATTTTCCTTGGAAGTTACAATTTTTTCGAAGCCTAATCAGCACGATAACATCATGTTATGTCTAAATAAGTGGCACGATGGTTTGGTTTGCGAAAGAAATTGTCAATAGGCTTTCAAAATAAAAAGTATCAGAAACTCGGCAGTTTTTTCATAGGGGTTTATACACGGTTTTTGTTGAGTTTGGCTAAAAGTTTAAATATCAAAACAAACAATCAAAGCACATCGTGAGTTACATAAAAATCAGTTAGGTGCAGAGTTCATGGGTTTCTAAAATATATACAGGTGTAAAATTCACAAATCGATTCGTATTTTCATCTACCGAACTTGATGTTTTCTTTGGTTAATTTTCCTTGGAAGTGACAATTTTTTCGAAGCCTAATCAGCACGATAACATCATGTTATGTCTAAATAAGTGGCTTGAAGGTTTGGTTTGCCAAAGAAATTGTCAATAGGCTTTCAAAATAAAAAGTGTCCGAAACTCGGCAGTTTTTTCATAGGGGTTTATACACGATTTTTGTTGAGTTTGGCTAAAAGTTTAAATATCAAAACAAACAATCAAAGCACATCGTGAGTTGCATAAAAATCAGTTAGGTGCAGAGTTCATGGGTTTCTAAAATATATACAGGTGTAATATTCAGAAATCGATTCGTATTTTCATCTACCGAACTTGATGTTTTCTTTGGTTAATTTTCCTTGGAAGTGACAATTTTTTCGAAGCCTAATCAGCACGAGAACATCATGTTATGTCTAAATAAGTGGCTTGAAGGTTTGGTTTGCCAAAGAAATTGTCAATAGGCTTTCAAAATAAAAAGTGTCCGAAACTCGGCAGTTTTTTCATAAAGGTTTATACACGGTTTTTGTTGAGTTTGGCTAAAAGTTTAAATATTAAAACAAACCATCAAAGCACATCGTGAGTTGCATAAAAATCAGTTAGGTGTAGAGTTTATAGGTTTCTAAAATATATACTGGTGTAACATTCAAAAATCGATTCGTATTTTCATCTACCGAACTTGATGTTTTTTTGTTTAATTTTCCTTGGAAGTTACAATTTTCTCGAAGCCTAATCAGCACGATAACATCATGTTATGTCTAAATAAGTGGCTCGAAGGTTTGGTTTGCGAAAGAAATTGTCAATAGGCTTTCAAAATAAAAAGTGTCCGAAACTCGGCAGTTTTTTCATAGGGGTTTATACACGATTTTTGTTGAGTTTGGCTAAAAGTTTAACTATGAAAGCAAACCATCATAGACCATCGTGAGTAGCATAAAAATCAGTTAGGTGAAGAGTTCATGGGTTTCTATAATATATACAGCTGTAATATTCACAAATCGATTCGTATTTTCATCTACCGAACTTGATGTTTTCTTTGGTTAATTTTCCTTGGAAGTTACAATTTTTTCGAAGCCTAATCAGCACGATAACATCATGTTATGTCTAAATAAGTGGCTCGAAGGTTTGGTTTGCCAAAGAAATTGTCAATAGGCTTTAAAAATAAAAAGTGTCCGAAACTCGGCAGTTTTTTCATAGGGGTTTATACACGATTTTTGTTGAGTTTGGCTAAAAGTTTAACTATGAAAGCAAACCATCATAGAACATCGTGAGTAGCATAAAAATCAGTTAGGTGAAGAGTTCATGGGTTTCTATAATATATACAGCTGTAATATTCACAAATCGATTCGTATTTTCATCTACCGAACTTGATGTTTTCTTTGGTTAATTTTCCTTGGAAGTTACAATTTTTTCGAAGCCTAATCAGCACGATAACATCATGTTATGTCTAAATAAGTGGCACGATGGTTTGGTTTGCGAAAGAAATTGTCAATAGGCTTTCAAAATAAAAAGTATCAGAAACTCGGCAGTTTTTTCATAGGGGTTTATACACGGTTTTTGTTGAGTTTGGCTAAAAGTTTAAATATCAAAACAAACAATCAAAGCACATCGTGAGTTACATAAAAATCAGTTAGGTGCAGAGTTCATGGGTTTCTAAAATATATACAGGTGTAATATTCACAAATCGATTCGTATTTTCATCTACCGAACTTGATGTTTTCTTTGGTTAATTTTCCTTGGAAGTGACAATTTTTTCGAAGCCTAATCAGCACGATAACATCATGTTATGTCTAAATAAGTGGCTGGAAGGTTTGGTTTGCCAAAGAAATTGTCAATAGGCTTTCAAAATAAAAAGTGTCCGAAACTCGGCAGTTTTTTCATAGGGGTTTATACACGATTTTTGTTGAGTTTGGCTAAAAGTTTAACTATGAAAGCAAACCATCATAGACCATCGTGAGTAGCATAAAAATCAGTTAGGTGAAGAGTTCATGGGTTTCTATAATATATACAGCTGTAATATTCACAAATCGATTCGTATTTTCATCTACCGAACTTGATGTTTTCTTTGGTTAATTTTCCTTGGAAGTTACAATTTTTTCGAAGCCTAATCAGCACGATAACATCATGTTATGTCTAAATAAGTGGCTCGAAGGTTTGGTTTGCCAAAGAAATTGTCAATAGGCTTTAAAAATAAAAAGTGTCCGAAACTCGGCAGTTTTTTCATAGGGGTTTATACACGATTTTTGTTGAGTTTGGCTAAAAGTTTAACTATGAAAGCAAACCATCATAGAACATCGTGAGTAGCATAAAAATCAGTTAGGTGAAGAGTTCATGGGTTTCTATAATATATACAGCTGTAATATTCACAAATCGATTCGTATTTTCATCTACCGAACTTGATGTTTTCTTTGGTTAATTTTCCTTGGAAGTTACAATTTTTTCGAAGCCTAATCAGCACGATAACATCATGTTATGTCTAAATAAGTGGCACGATGGTTTGGTTTGCGAAAGAAATTGTCAATAGGCTTTCAAAATAAAAAGTATCAGAAACTCGGCAGTTTTTTCATAGGGGTTTATACACGGTTTTTGTTGAGTTTGGCTAAAAGTTTAAATATCAAAACAAACAATCAAAGCACATCGTGAGTTACATAAAAATCAGTTAGGTGCAGAGTTCATGGGTTTCTAAAATATATACAGGTGTAATATTCACAAATCGATTCGTATTTTCATCTACCGAACTTGATGTTTTCTTTGGTTAATTTTCCTTGGAAGTGACAATTTTTTCGAAGCCTAATCAGCACGATAACATCATGTTATGTCTAAATAAGTGGCTGGAAGGTTTGGTTTGCCAAAGAAATTGTCAATAGGCTTTCAAAATAAAAAGTGTCCGAAACTCGGCAGTTTTTTCATAGGGGTTTATACACGATTTTTGTTGAGTTTGGCTAAAAGTTTAACTATGAAAGCAAACCATCATAGAACATCGTGAGTAGCATAAAAATCAGTTAGGTGAAGAGTTCATGGGTTTCTATAATATATACAGCTGTAATATTCACAAATCGATTCGTATTTTCATCTACCGAACTTGATGTTTTCTTTGGTTAATTTTCCTTGGAAGTTACAATTTTTTCGAAGCCTAATCAGCACGATAACATCATGTTATGTCAAAATAAGTGGCACGATGGTTTGGTTTGCGAAAGAAATTGTCAATAGGCTTTCAAAATAAAAAGTGTCCGAAACTCGGTAGTTTTTTCATAAAGGTTTATACACGGTTTTTGTTGAGTTTGGCTAAAAGTTTAAATATCAAAACAAACCATCAAAGCACATCGTGAGTTGCATAAAAATCAGTTAGGTGTAGAGTTTATAGGTTTCTAAAATATATACTGGTGTAACATTCAAAAATCGATTCGTATTTTCATCTACCGAACTTGATGTTTTTTTGCTTAATTTTCCTTGGAAGTTACAATTTTCTCGAAGCCTAATCAGCACGATAACATCATGTTATGTATAAATAAGTGGCTCGAAGGTTTGGTTTGCCAAAGAAATTGTCAATAGGCTTTCAAAATAAAAAGTGTCCGAAACTCGGCAGTTTTTTCATAGGGGTTTATACACGATTTTTGTTGAGTTTGGCTAAAAGTTTAACTATGAAAGCAAACCATCATAGAACATCGTGAGTAGCATAAAAATCAGTTAGGTGAAGAGTTCATGGGTTTCTATAATATATACAGCTGTAATATTCACAAATCGATTCGTATTTTCATCTACCGAACTTGATGTTTTCTTTGGTTAATTTTCCTTGGAAGTTACAATTTTTTCGAAGCCTAATCAGCACGATAACATCATGTTATGTCTAAATAAGTGGCACGATGGTTTGGTTTGCGAAAGAAATTGTCAATAGGCTTTCAAAATAAAAAGTATCAGAAACTCGGTAGTTTTTTCATAAAGGTTTATACACGGTTTTTGTTGAGTTTGGCTAAAAGTTTAAATATCAAAACAAACCATCAAAGCACATCGTGAGTTGCATAAAAATCAGTTAGGTGTAGAGTTTATAGGTTTCTAAAATATATACTGGTGTAACATTCAAAAATCGATTCGTATTTTCATCTACCGAACTTGATGTTTTTTTGTTTAATTTTCCTTGGAAGTTACAATTTTCTCGAAGCCTAATCTGCACGATAACATCATGTTATGTCTAAATAAGTGGCTCGAAGGTTTGGTTTGCGAAAGAAATTGTCAATAGGCTTTCAAAATAAAAAGTGTCCGAAACTCGGCAGTTTTTTCATAGGGGTTTATACACGATTTTTGTTGAGTTTGGCTAAAAGTTTAACTATGAAAGCAAACCATCATAGAACATCGTGAGTAGCATAAAAATCAGTTAGGTGAAGAGTTCATGGGTTTCTATAATATATACAGCTGTAATATTCACAAATCGATTCGTATTTTCATCTACCGAACTTGATGTTTTCTTTGGTTAATTTTCCTTGGAAGTTACAATTTTTTCGAAGCCTAATCAGCACGATAACATCATGTTATGTCTAAATAAGTGGCACGATGGTTTGGTTTGCGAAAGAAATTGTCAATAGGCTTTCAAAATAAAAAGTATCAGAAACTCGGCAGTTTTTTCATAGGGGTTTATACACGGTTTTTGTTGAGTTTGGCTAAAAGTTTAAATATCAAAACAAACAATCAAAGCACATCGTGAGTTGCATAAAAATCAGTTAGGTGCAGAGTTCATGGGTTTCTAAAATATATACAGGTGTAATATTCACAAATCGATTCGTATTTTCATCTACCGAACTTGATGTTTTCTTTGGTTAATTTTCCTTGGAAGTGACAATTTTTTCGAAGCCTAATCAGCACGATAACATCATGTTATGTCTAAATAAATGGCTTGAAGGTTTGGTTTGCCAAAGAAATTGTCAATAGGCTTTCAAAATAAAAAGTGTCCGAAACTCGACAGTTTTTTCATAAATGTTTATACACGGTTTTTGTTGAGTTTGGCTAAAAGTTTAAATATCAAAACAAACCATCAAAGCACATCGTGAGTTGCATAAAAATCAGTTAGGTGTAGAGTTTATAGGTTTCTAAAATATATACTGGTGTAACATTCAAAAATCGATTCGTATTTTCATCTACCGAACTTGATGTTTTTTTGCTTAATTTTCCTTGGAAGTTACAATTTTCTCGAAGCCTAATCAGCACGATAACATCATGTTATGTCTAAATAAGTGGCACGATGGTTTGGTTTGCGAAAGAAATTGTCAATAGGCTTTCAAAATAAAAAGTATCCGAAACTCGGCAGTTTTTTCATAGGGGTTTATACACGGTTTTTGTTGAGTTTGACTAAAAGTTTAAATATCAAAACAAACAATCAAAGCACATCGTGAGTTGCATAAAAATCAGTTAGGTGAAGAGTTCATGGGTTTCTATAATATATACAGGTGTAATATTCACAAATCGATTCGTATTTTCATCTACCGAACTTGATGTTTTCTTTGGTTAATTTTCCTTGGAAGTGACAATTTTTTCGAAGCCTAATCAGCACGATAACATCATGTTATGTCTAAATAAATGGCTTGAAGGTTTGGTTTGCGAAAGAAATTGTCAATAGGCTTTCAAAATAAAAAGTGTCCGAAACTCGGCAGTTTTTTCATAAAGGTTTATACACGGTTTTTGTTGAGTTTGGCTAAAAGTTTAAATATCAAAACAAACCATCAAAGCACATCGTGAGTTGCATAAAAATCAGTTAGGTGCAGAGTTCATGGGTTTCTAAAATATATACTGGTGTAACATTCAGAAATCGATTCGTATTTTCATCTACCGAACTTGATGTTTTTTTGCTTAATTTTCCTTGGAAGTTACAATTTTTTCGAAGCCTAATCAGCACGATAGCATCATGTTATGTCTAAATAAGTGGCTGGAAGGTTTGGTTTGCCAAAGAAATTGTCAATAGGCTTTCAAAATAAAAAGTGTCCGAAACTCGGCAGTTTTTTCATAGTGGTTTATACACGATTTTTGTTGAGTTTGGCTAAAAGTTTAACTATGAAAGCAAACCATCATAGAACATTGTGAGTAGCATAAAAATCAGTTAGGTGAAGAGTTCATGGGTTTCTATAATATATACAGCTGTAATATTCTCAAATCGATTCGTATTTTCATCTACCGAACTTGATGTTTTCTTTGGTTAATTTTCCTTGGAAGTTACAATTTTTTCGAAGCCTAATCAGCACGATAACATCATGTTATGTCTAAATAAGTGGCACGATGGTTTGGTTTGCGAAAGAAATTGTCAATAGGCTTTCAAAATAAAAAGTATCAGAAACTCGGCAGTTTTTTCATAGGGGTTTATACACGGTTTTTGTTGAGTTTGGCTAAAAGTTTAAATATCAAAACAAACAATCAAAGCACATCGTGAGTTGCATAAAAATCAGTTAGGTGCAGAGTTCATGGGTTTCAAAAATATATACAGGTGTAATATTCACAAATCGATTCGTATTTTCATCTACCGAACTTGATGTTTTCTTTGGTTAATTTTCCTTGGAAGTGACAATTTTTTCGAAGCCTAATCAGCACGATAACATCATGTTATGTCTAAATAAGTGGCTTGAAGGTTTGGTTTGCCAAAGAAATTGTCAATAGGCTTTCAAAATAAAAAGTGTCCGAAACTCGGCAGTTTTATCATAAAGGTTTATACACGGTTTTTGTTGAGTTTGGCTAAAAGTTTAAATATCAAAACAAACCATCAAAGAACATCGTGAGTTGCATAAAAATCAGTTAGGTGCAGAGTTTATCGGTTTCTAAAATATATACTGGTGTAACATTCAAAAATCGATTCGTATTTTCATCTACCGAACTTGATGTTTTTTTGCTTAATTTTCCTTGGAAGTTACAATTTTCTCGAAGCCTAATCAGCACGATAACATCATGTTATGTCTAAATAAGTGGCTCGAAGGTTTGGTTTGCGAAAGAAATAGTCAATAGGCTTTCAAAATAAAAAGTGTCCGAAACTCGGCAGTTTTTTCATAAAGGTTTATACACGGTTTTTGTTGAGTTTGGCTAAAAGTTTAAATATCAAAACAAACCATCAAAGCACATCGTGAGTTGCATAAAAATCAGTTAGGTGAAGAGTTCATGGGTTTCTATAATATATACAGCTGTAATATTCTCAAATCGATTCGTATTTTCATCTACCGAACTTGATGTTTTCTTTGGTTAATTTTCCTTGGAAGTTACAATTTTTTCGAAGCCTAATCAGCACGATAACATCATGTTATGTCTAAATAAGTGGCACGATGGTTTGGTTTGCGAAAGAAATTGTCAATAGGCTTTCAAAATAAAAAGTATCAGAAACTCGGCAGTTTTTTCATAGGGGTTTATACACGGTTTTTGTTGAGTTTGGCTAAAAGTTTAAATATCAAAACAAACAATCAAAGCACATCGTGAGTTGCATAAAAATCAGTTAGGTGCAGAGTTCATGGGTTTCAAAAATATATACAGGTGTAATATTCCCAAATCGATTCGTATTTTCATCTACCGAACTTGATGTTTTCTTTGGTTAATTTTCCTTGGAAGTGACAATTTTTTCGAAGCCTAATCAGCACGATAACATCATGTTATGTCTAAATAAGTGGCTTGAAGGTTTGGTTTGCCAAAGAAATTGTCAATAGGCTTTCAAAATAAAAAGTATCAGAAACTCGGCAGTTTTTTCATAGGGGTTTATACACGGTTTTTGTTGAGTTTGGCTAAAAGTTTAAATATCAAAACAAACAATCAAAGCACATCGTGAGTTGCATAAAAATCAGTTAGGTGCAGAGTTCATGGGTTTCTAAAATATATACAGGTGTAATATTCACAAATCGATTCGTATTTTCATCTACCGAACTTGATGTTTTCTTAGGTTAATTTTCCTTGGAAGTGACAATTTTTTCGAAGCCTAATCAGCACGATAACATCATGTTATGTCTAAATAAGTGGCTTGAAGGTTTGGTTTGCCAAAGAAATTGTCAATAGGCTTTCAAAATAAAAAGTATCAGAAACTCGGCAGTTTTTTCATAAAGGTTTATACACGGTTTTTGTTGAGTTTGGCTAAAAGTTTAAATATCAAAACAAACAATCAAAGCACATCGTGAGTTGCATAAAAATCAGTTAGGTGCAGAGTTCATGGGTTTCTAAAATATATACAGGTGTAATATTCACAAATCGATTCGTATTTTCATCTACCGAACTTGATGTTTTCTTTGGTTAATTTTCCTTGGAAGTGACAATTTTTTCGAAGCCTAATCAGCACGATAACATCATGTTATGTCTAAATAAATGGCTTGAAGGTTTGGTTTGCCAAAGAAATTGTCAATAGGCTTTCAAAATAAAAAGTGTCCGAAACTCGGCAGTTTTTTCATAAAGGTTTATACACGGTTTTTGTTGAGTTTGGCTAAAAGTTTAAATATCAAAACAAACCATCAAAGCACATCGTGAGTGCATAAAAATCAGTTAGGTGTAGAGTTTATAGGTTTCTAAAATATATACTGGTGTAACATTCAAAAATCGATTCGTATTTTCATCTACCGAACTTGATGTTTTTTTGCTTAGTTTTCCTTGGAAGTTACAATTTTCTCGAAGCCTAATCAGCACGATAACATCATGTTATGTCTAAATAAGTGGCTCGAAGGTTTGGTTTGCCAAAGAAATTGTCAATAGGCTTTCAAAATAAAAAGTGTCCGAAACTCGGCAGTTTTTTCATAGGGGTTTATACACGATTTTTGTTGAGTTTGGCTAAAAGTTTAACTATGAAAGCAAACCATCATAGAACATCGTGAGTAGCATAAAAATCAGTTAGGTGAAGAGTTCATGGGTTTCTATAATATATACAGCTGTAATATTCACAAATCGATTCGTATTTTCATCTACCGAACTTGATGTTTTCTTTGGTTAATTTTCCTTGGAAGTTACAATTTTTTCGAAGCCTAATCAGCACGATAACATCATGTTATGTCTAAATAAGTGGCACGATGGTTTGGTTTGCGAAAGAAATTGTCAATAGGCTTTCAAAATAAAAAGTATCAGAAACTCGGCAGTTTTTTCATAGGCGTTTATACACGGTTTTTGTTGAGTTTGGCTAAAAGTTTAAATATCAAAACAAACAATCAAAGCACATCGTGAGTTGCATAAAAATCAGTTAGGTGCAGAGTTCATGGGTTTCTAAAATATATACAGGTGTAATATTCACAAATCGATTCGTATTTTCATCTACCGAACTTGATGTTTTCTTTGGTTAATTTTCCTTGGAAGTGACAATTTTTTCGAAGCCTAATCAGCACGATAACATCATGTTATGTCTAAATAAGTGGCTTGAAGGTTTGGTTTGCCAAAGAAATTGTCAATAGGCTTTCAAAATAAAAAGTGTCCGAAACTCGGCAGTTTTTTCATAAAGGTTTATACACGGTTTTTGTTGAGCTTGGCTAAAAGTTTAAATATCAAAACAAACCATCAAAGCACATCGTGAGTTGCATAAAAATCAGTTAGGTGTAGAGTTTATAGGTTTCTAAAATATATACTGGTGTAACATTCAAAAATCGATTCGTATTTTCATCTACCGAACTTGATGTTTTTTTGCTTAATTTTCCTTGGAAGTTACAATTTTCTCGAAGCCTAATCAGCACGATAACATCATGTTATGTCTAAATAAGTGGCCCGAAGGTTTGGTTTGCGAAAGAAATTGTCAATAGGCTTTCAAAATAAAAAGTGTCCGAAACTCGGCAGTTTTTTCATAGGGGTTTATACACGATTTTTGTTGAGTTTGGCTAAAAGTTTAACTATGAAAGCAAACCATCATAGAACATCGTGAGTAGCATAAAAATCAGTTAGGTGAAGAGTTCATGGGTTTCTATAATATATACAGCTGTAATATTCACAAATCGATTCGTATTTTCATCTACCGAACTTGATGTTTTCTTTGGTTAATTTTCCTTGGAAGTTACAATTTTTTCGAAGCCTAATCAGCACGATAACATCATGTTATGTCTAAATAAGTGGCACGATGGTTTGGTTTGCGAAAGAAATTGTCAATAGGCTTTCAAAATAAAAAGTATCAGAAACTCGGCAGTTTTTTCATAGGGGTTTATACACGGTTTTTGTTGAGTTTGGCTAAAAGTTTAAATATCAAAACAAACAATCAAAGCACATCGTGAGTTGCATAAAAATCAGTTAGGTGCAGAGTTCATGGGTTTCTAAAATATATACAGGTGTAATATTCACAAATCGATTCGTATTTTCATCTACCGAACTTGATGTTTTCTTTGGTTAATTTTCCTTGGAAGTGACAATTTTTTCGAAGCCTAATCAGCACGATAACATCATGTTATGTCTAAATAAGTGGCACGATGGTTTGGTTTGCGAAAGAAATTGTCAATAGGCTTTCAAAATAAAAAGTATCAGAAACTCGGCAGTTTTTTCATAGGGGTTTATACACGGTTTTTGTTGAGTTTGGCTAAAAGTTTAAATATCAAAACAAACAATCAAAGCACATCGTGAGTTGCATAAAAATCAGTTAGGTGCAGAGTTCATGGGTTTCTAAAATATATACAGGTGTAATATTCACAAATCGATTCGTATTTTCATCTACCGAACTTGATGTTTTCTTTGGTTAATTTTCCTTGGAAGTGACAATTTTTTCGAAGCCTAATCAGCACGATAACATCATGTTATGTCTAAATAAGTGGCTTGAAGGTTTGGTTTGCCAAAGAAATTGTCAATAGGCTTTCAAAATAAAAAGTGTCCGAAACTCGGCAGTTTTTTCATAAAGGTTTATACACTGTTTTTGTTGAGCTTGGCTAAAAGTTTAAATATCAAAACAAACCATCAAAGCACATCGTGAGTTGCATAAAAATCAGTTAGGTGTAGAGTTTATAGGTTTCTAAAATATATACTGGTGTAACATTCAAAAATCGATTCGTATTTTCATCTACCGAACTTGATGTTTTTTTGCTTAATTTTCCTTGGAAGTTACAATTTTCCCGAAGCCTAATCAGCACGATAACATCATGTTATGTCTAAATAAGTGGCCCGAAGGTTTGGTTTGCGAAAGAAATTGTCAATAGGCTTTCAAAATAAAAAGTGTCCGAAACTCGGCAGTTTTTTCATAGGGGTTTATACACGATTTTTGTTGAGTTTGGCTAAAAGTTTAACTATGAAAGCAAACCATCATAGAACATCGTGAGTAGCATAAAAATCAGTTAGGTGAAGAGTTCATGGGTTTCTATAATATATACAGCTGTAATATTCACAAATCGATTCGTATTTTCATCTACCGAACTTGATGTTTTCTTTGGTTAATTTTCCTTGGAAGTTACAATTTTTTCGAAGCCTAATCAGCACGATAACATCATGTTATGTCTAAATAAGTGGCACGATGGTTTGGTTTGCGAAAGAAATTGTCAATAGGCTTTCAAAATAAAAAGTATCAGAAACTCGGCAGTTTTTTCATAGGGGTTTATACACGGTTTTTGTTGAGTTTGGCTAAAAGTTTAAATATCAAAACAAACAATCAAAGCACATCGTGAGTTGCATAAAAATCAGTTAGGTGCAGAGTTCATGGGTTTCTAAAATATATACAGGTGTAATATTCACAAATCGATTCGTATTTTCATCTACCGAACTTGATGTTTTCTTTGGTTAATTTTCCTTGGAAGTGACAATTTTTTCGAAGCCTAATCAGCACGATAACATCATGTTATGTCTAAATAAGTGGCACGATGGTTTGGTTTGCGAAAGAAATTGTCAATAGGCTTTCAAAATAAAAAGTATCAGAAACTCGGCAGTTTTTTCATAGGGGTTTATACACGGTTTTTGTTGAGTTTGGCTAAAAGTTTAAATATCAAAACAAACAATCAAAGCACATCGTGAGTTGCATAAAAATCAGTTAGGTGCAGAGTTCATGGGTTTCTAAAATATATACAGGTGTAATATTCACAAATCGATTCGTATTTTCATCTACCGAACTTGATGTTTTCTTTGGTTAATTTTCCTTGGAAGTGACAATTTTTTCGAAGCCTAATCAGCACGATAACATCATGTTATGTCTAAATAAGTGGCTTGAAGGTTTGGTTTGCCAAAGAAATTGTCAATAGGCTTTCAAAATAAAAAGTGTCCGAAACTCGGCAGTTTTTTCATAAAGGTTTATACACTGTTTTTGTTGAGCTTGGCTAAAAGTTTAAATATCAAAACAAACCATCAAAGCACATCGTGAGTTGCATAAAAATCAGTTAGGTGTAGAGTTTATAGGTTTCTAAAATATATACTGGTGTAACATTCAAAAATCGATTCGTATTTTCATCTACCGAACTTGATGTTTTTTTGCTTAATTTTCCTTGGAAGTTACAATTTTCCCGAAGCCTAATCAGCACGATAACATCATGTTATGTCTAAATAAGTGGCCCGAAGGTTTGGTTTGCGAAAGAAATTGTCAATAGGCTTTCAAAATAAAAAGTGTCTGAAACTCGGCAGTTTTTTCATAGGGGTTTATACACGATTTTTGTTGAGTTTGGCTAAAAGTTTAACTATGAAAGCAAACCATCATAGAACATCGTGAGTAGCATAAAAATCAGTTAGGTGAAGAGTTCATGGGTTTCTATAATATATACAGCTGTAATATTCACAAATCGATTCGTATTTTCATCTACCGAACTTGATGTTTTCTTTGGTTAATTTTCCTTGAAAGTTACAATTTTTTCGAAGCCTAATCAGCACGATAACATCATGTTATGTCTAAATAAGTGGCACGATGGTTTGGTTTGCGAAAGAAATTGTCAATAGGCTTTCAAAATAAAAAGTATCAGAAACTCGGCAGTTTTTTCATAGGGGTTTATACACGGTTTTTGTTGAGTTTGGCTAAAAGTTTAAATATCAAAACAAACAATCAAAGCACATCGTGAGTTGCATAAAAATCAGTTAGGTGCAGAGTTCATGGGTTTCTAAAATATATACAGGTGTAATATTCACAAATCGATTCGTATTTTCATCTACCGAACTTGATGTTTTCTTTGGTTAATTTTCCTTGGAAGTGACAATTTTTTCGAAGCCTAATCAGCACGATAACATCATGTTATGTCTAAATAAGTGGCTTGAAGGTTTGGTTTGCCAAAGAAATTGTCAATAGGCTTTCAAAATAAAAAGTGTCCAAAACTCGGCAGTTTTATCATAAAGGTTTATACACGGTTTTTGTTGAGTTTGGCTAAAAGTTTAAATATCAAAACAAACCATCAAAGAACATCGTGAGTTGCATAAAAATCAGTTAGGTGCAGAGTTTATCGGTTTCTAAAATATATACTGGTGTAACATTCAAAAATCGATTCGTATTTTCATCTACCGAACTTGATGTTTTTTTGCTTAATTTTCCTTGGAAGTTACAATTTTCTCGAAGCCTAATCAGCACGATAAAATCATGTTATGTCTAAATAAGTGGCTCGAAGGTTTGGTTTGCGAAAGAAATTGTCAATAGGCTTTCAAAATAAAAAGTGTCCGAAACTCGGCAGTTTTTTCATAGGGGTTTATACACGATTTTTGTTGAGTTTGGCTAAAAGTTTAACTATGAAAGCAAACCATCATAGAACATCGTGAGTAGCATAAAAATCAGTTAGGTGAAGAGTTCATGGGTTTCTATAATATATACAGCTGTAATATTCACAAATCGATTCGTATTTTCATCTACCGAACTTGATGTTTTCTTTGGTTAATTTTCCTTGGAAGTTAAAATTTTTTCGAAGCCTAATCAGCACGATAACATCATGTTATGTCAAAATAAGTTGCACGATGGTTTGGTTTGCGAAAGAAATTGTCAATAGGCTTTCAAAATAAAAAGTATCAGAAACTCGGCAGTTTTTTCATAGTGGTTTATACACGGTTTTTGTTGAGTTTGGCTAAAAGTTTAAATATCAAAACAAACAATCAAAGCACATCGTGAGTTGCATAAAAATCAGTTAGGTGCAGAGTTCATGGGTTTCTAAAATATATACAGGTGTAATATTCACAAATCGATTCGTATTTTCATCTACCGAACTTGATGTTTTCTTTGGTTAATTTTCCTTGGAAGTGACAATTTTTTCGAAGCCTAATCAGCACGATAACATCATGTGATGTCTAAATAAGTGGCTTGAAGGTTTGGTTTGCCAAAGAAATTGTCAATAGGCTTTCAAAATAAAAAGTGTCCGAAACTCGGCAGTTTTATCATAAAGGTTTATACACGGTTTTTGTTGAGTTTGGCTAAAAGTTTAAATATCAAAACAAACCATCAAAGAACATCGTGAGTTGCATAAAAATCAGTTAGGTGCAGAGTTTATCGGTTTCTAAAATATATACTGGTGTAACATTCAAAAATCGATTCGTATTTTCATCTACCGAACTTGATGTTTTTTTGCTTAATTTTCCTTGGAAGTTACAATTTTCTCGAAGCCTAATCAGCACGATAAAATCATGTTATGTCTAAATAAGTGGCTCGAAGGTTTGGTTTGCGAAAGAAATTGTCAATAGGCTTTCAAAATAAAAAGTGTCCGAAACTCGGCAGTTTTTTCATAGGGGTTTATACACGATTTTTGTTGAGTTTGGCTAAAAGTTTAACTATGAAAGCAAACCATCATAGAACATCGTGAGTAGCATAAAAATCAGTTAGGTGAAGAGTTCATGGGTTTCTATAATATATACAGCTGTAATATTCACAAATCGATTCGTATTTTCATCTACCGAACTTGATGTTTTCTTTGGTTAATTTTCCTTGGAAGTTAAAATTTTTTCGAAGCCTAATCAGCACGATAACATCATGTTATGTCAAAATAAGTTGCACGATGGTTTGGTTTGCGAAAGAAATTGTCAATAGGCTTTCAAAATAAAAAGTATCAGAAACTCGGCAGTTTTTTCATAGTGGTTTATACACGGTTTTTGTTGAGTTTGGCTAAAAGTTTAAATATCAAAACAAACAATCAAAGCACATCGTGAGTTGCATAAAAATCAGTTAGGTGCAGAGTTCATGGGTTTCTAAAATATATACAGGTGTAATATTCACAAATCGATTCGTATTTTCATCTACCGAACTTGATGTTTTCTTTGGTTAATTTTCCTTGGAAGTGACAATTTTTTCGAAGCCTAATCAGCACGATAACATCATGTGATGTCTAAATAAGTGGCTTGAAGGTTTGGTTTGCCAAAGAAATTGTCAATAGGCTTTCAAAATAAAAAGTGTCCGAAACTCGGCAGTTTTATCATAAAGGTTTATACACGGTTTTTGTTGAGTTTGGCTAAAAGTTTAAATATCAAAACAAACCATCAAAGAACATCGTGAGTTGCATAAAAATCAGTTAGGTGCAGAGTTTATCGGTTTCTAAAATATATACTGGTGTAACATTCAAAAATCGATTCGTATTTTCATCTACCGAACTTGATGTTTTTTTGCTTAATTTTCCTTGGAAGTTACAATTTTCTCGAAGCCTAATCAGCACGATAAAATCATGTTATGTCTAAATAAGTGGCTCGAAGGTTTGGTTTGCGAAAGAAATTGTCAATAGGCTTTCAAAATAAAAAGTGTCCGAAACTCGGCAGTTTTTTCATAGGGGTTTATACACGATTTTTGTTGAGTTTGGCTAAAAGTTTAACTATGAAAGCAAACCATCATAGAACATCGTGAGTAGCATAAAAATCAGTTAGGTGAAGAGTTCATGGGTTTCTATAATATATACAGCTGTAATATTCACAAATCGATTCGTATTTTCATCTACCGAACTTGATGTTTTCTTTGGTTAATTTTCCTTGGAAGTTAAAATTTTTTCGAAGCCTAATCAGCACGATAACATCATGTTATGTCAAAATAAGTTGCACGATGGTTTGGTTTGCGAAAGAAATTGTCAATAGGCTTTCAAAATAAAAAGTATCAGAAACTCGGCAGTTTTTTCATAGTGGTTTATACACGGTTTTTGTTGAGTTTGGCTAAAAGTTTAAATATCAAAACAAACAATCAAAGCACATCGTGAGTTGCATAAAAATCAGTTAGGTGCAGAGTTCATGGGTTTCTAAAATATATACAGGTGTAATATTCACAAATCGATTCGTATTTTCATCTACCGAACTTGATGTTTTCTTTGGTTAATTTTCCTTGGAAGTGACAATTTTTTCGAAGCCTAATCAGCACGATAACATCATGTGATGTCTAAATAAGTGGCTTGAAGGTTTGGTTTGCCAAAGAAATTGTCAATAGGCTTTCAAAATAAAAAGTGTCCGAAACTCGGCAGTTTTATCATAAAGGTTTATACACGGTTTTTGTTGAGTTTGGCTAAAAGTTTAAATATCAAAACAAACCATCAAAGAACATCGTGAGTTGCATAAAAATCAGTTAGGTGCAGAGTTTATCGGTTTCTAAAATATATACTGGTGTAACATTCAAAAATCGATTCGTATTTTCATCTACCGAACTTGATGTTTTTTTGCTTAATTTTCCTTGGAAGTTACAATTTTTTCGAAGCCTAATCAGCACGATAACATCATGTTATGTCTAAATAAGTGGCTCGAAGGTTTGGTTTGCGAAAGAAATTGTCGATAGGCTTTCAAAATAAAAAGTGTCCGAAACTCGGCAGTTTTTTCATAGGGGTTTATACACGATTTTTGTTGAGTTTGGCTAAAAGTTTAACTATGAAAGCAAACCATCATAGAACATCGTGAGTAGCATAAAAATCAGTTAGGTGAAGAGTTCATGGGTTTCTATAATATATACAGCTGTAATATTCACAAATCGATTCGTATTTTCATCTACCGAACTTGATGTTTTCTTTGGTTAATTTTCCTTGGAAGTTACAATTTTTTCGAAGCCTAATCAGCACGATAACATCATGTTATGTCAAAATAAGTGGCACGATGGTTTGGTTTGCGAAAGAAATTGTCAATAGGCTTTCAAAATAAAAAGTATCAGAAACTCGGCAGTTTTTTCATAGGGGTTTATACACGGTTTTTGTTGAGTTTGGCTAAAAGTTTAAATATCAAAACAAACAATCAAAGCACATCGTGAGTTGCATAAAAATCAGTTAGGTGCAGAGTTCATGGGTTTCTAAAATATATACAGGTGTAATATTCACAAATCGATTCGTATTTTCATCTACCGAACTTGATGTTTTCTTTGGTTAATTTTCCTTGGAAGTGACAATTTTTTCGAAGCCTAATCAGCACGATAACATCATGTGATGTCTAAATAAGTGGCTTGAAGGTTTGGTTTGCCAAAGAAATTGTCAATAGGCTTTCAAAATAAAAAGTGTCCGAAACTGGGCAGTTTTATCATAAAGGTTTATACACGGTTTTTGTTGAGTTTGGCTAAAAGTTTAAATATCAAAACAAACCATCAAAGAACATCGTGAGTTGCATAAAAATCAGTTAGGTGCAGAGTTTATCGGTTTCTAAAATATATACTGGTGTAACATTCAAAAATCGATTCGTATTTTCATCTACCGAACTTGATGTTTTTTTGCTTAATTTTCCTTGGAAGTTACAATTTTTTCGAAGCCTAATCAGCACGATAACATCATGTTATGTCTAAATAAGTGGCTCGAAGGTTTGGTTTGCGAAAGAAATTGTCGATAGGCTTTCAAAATAAAAAGTGTCCGAAACTCGGCAGTTTTTTCATAGGGGTTTATACACGATTTTTGTTGAGTTTGGCTAAAAGTTTAACTATGAAAGCAAACCATCATAGAACATCGTGAGTAGCATAAAAATCAGTTAGGTGAAGAGTTCATGGGTTTCTATAATATATACAGCTGTAATATTCACAAATCGATTCGTATTTTCATCTACCGAACTTGATGTTTTCTTTGGTTAATTTTCCTTGGAAGTTAAAATTTTTTCGAAGCCTAATCAGCACGATAACATCATGTTATGTCAAAATAAGTTGCACGATGGTTTGGTTTGCGAAAGAAATTGTCAATAGGCTTTCAAAATAAAAAGTATCAGAAACTCGGCAGTTTTTTCATAGTGGTTTATACACGGTTTTTGTTGAGTTTGGCTAAAAGTTTAAATATCAAAACAAACAATCAAAGCACATCGTGAGTTGCATAAAAATCAGTTAGGTGCAGAGTTCATGGGTTTCTAAAATATATACAGGTGTAATATTCACAAATCGATTCGTATTTTCATCTACCGAACTTGATGTTTTCTTTGGTTAATTTTCCTTGGAAGTGACAATTTTTTCGAAGCCTAATCAGCACGATAACATCATGTGATGTCTAAATAAGTGGCTTGAAGGTTTGGTTTGCCAAAGAAATTGTCAATAGGCTTTCAAAATAAAAAGTGTCCGAAACTCGGCAGTTTTATCATAAAGGTTTATACACGGTTTTTGTTGAGTTTGGCTAAAAGTTTAAATATCAAAACAAACCATCAAAGAACATCGTGAGTTGCATAAAAATCAGTTAGGTGCAGAGTTTATCGGTTTCTAAAATATATACTGGTGTAACATTCAAAAATCGATTCGTATTTTCATCTACCGAACTTGATGTTTTTTTGCTTAATTTTCCTTGGAAGTTACAATTTTTTCGAAGCCTAATCAGCACGATAACATCATGTTATGTCTAAATAAGTGGCTCGAAGGTTTGGTTTGCGAAAGAAATTGTCGATAGGCTTTCAAAATAAAAAGTGTCCGAAACTCGGCAGTTTTTTCATAGGGGTTTATACACGATTTTTGTTGAGTTTGGCTAAAAGTTTAACTATGAAAGCAAACCATCATAGAACATCGTGAGTAGCATAAAAATCAGTTAGGTGAAGAGTTCATGGGTTTCTATAATATATACAGCTGTAATATTCACAAATCGATTCGTATTTTCATCTACCGAACTTGATGTTTTCTTTGGTTAATATTCCTTGGAAGTTACAATTTTTTCGAAGCCTAATCAGCACGATAACATCATGTTATGTCAAAATAAGTGGCACGATGGTTTGGTTTGCGAAAGAAATTGTCAATAGGCTTTCAAAATAAAAAGTGTCCGAAACTCGGCAGTTTTTTCATAGGGGTTTATACACGATTTTTGTTGAGTTTGGCTAAAAGTTTAACTATGAAAGCAAACCATCATAGAACATCGTGAGTAGCATAAAAATCAGTTAGGTGAAGAGTTCATGGGTTTCTATAATATATACAGCTGTAATATTCACAAATCGATTCGTATTTTCATCTACCGAACTTGATGTTTTCTTTGGTTAATTTTCCTTGGAAGTTACAATTTTTTCGAAGCCTAATCAGCACGATAACATCATGTTATGTCTAAATAAGTGGCACGATGGTTTGGTTTGCGAAAGAAATTGTCAATAGGCTTTCAAAATAAAAAGTATCAGAAACTCGGCAGTTTTTTCATAGGGGAAGTTACAATTTTCTCGAAGCCTAATCAGCACGATAACATCATGTTATGTCTAAATAAGTGGCTCGAAGGTTTGGTTTGCGAAAGAAATTGTCGATAGGCTTTCAAAATAAAAAGTGTCCGAAACTCGGCAGTTTTTTCATAGGGGTTTATACACGATTTTTGTTGAGTTTGGCTAAAAGTTTAACTATGAAAGCAAACCATCATAGAACATCGTGAGTAGCATAAAAATCAGTTAGGTGAAGAGTTCATGGGTTTCTATAATATATACAGCTGTAATATTCACAAATCGATTCGTATTTTCATCTACCGAACTTGATGTTTTCTTTGGTTAATTTTCCTTGGAAGTTACAATTTTTTCGAAGCCTAATCAGCACGATAACATCATGTTATGTCTAAATAAGTGGCACGATGGTTTGGTTTGCGAAAGAAATTGTCAATAGGCTTTCAAAATAAAAAGTATCAGAAACTCGGCAGTTTTTTCATAGGGGTTTATACACGGTTTTTGTTGAGTTTGGCTAAAAGTTTAAATATCAAAACAAACAATCAAAGCACATCGTGAGTTGCATAAAAATTAGTTAGGTGCAGAGTTCATGGGTTTCTAAAATATATACAGGTGTAATATTCACAAATCGATTCGTATTTTCATCTACCGAACTTGATGTTTTCTTTGGTTAATTTTCCTTGGAAGTGACAATTTTTTCGAAGCCTAATTAGCACGATAACATCATGTTATGTCTAAATAAGTGGCTTGAAGGTTTGGTTTGCCAAAGAAATTGTCAATAGGCTTTCAAAATAAAAAGTGTCCGAAACTCGGCAGTTTTATCATAAAGGTTTATACAGGGTTTTTGTTGAGTTTGGCTAAAAGTTTAAATATCAAAACAAACCATCAAAGAACATCGTGAGTTGCATAAAAATCAGTTAGGTGCAGAGTTTATCGGTTTCTAAAATATATACTGGTGTAACATTCAAAAATCGATTCGTATTTTCATCTACCGAACTTGATGTTTTTTTGCTTAATTTTCCTTGGAAGTTACAATTTTTTCGAAGCCTAATCAGCACGATAACATCATGTTATGTCTAAATAAGTGGCTCGAAGGTTTGGTTTGCGAAAGAAATTGTCGATAGGCTTTCAAAATAAAAAGTGTCCGAAACTCGGCAGTTTTTTCATAGGGGTTTATACACGATTTTTGTTGAGTTTGGCTAAAAGTTTAACTATGAAAGCAAACCATCATAGAACATCGTGAGTAGCATAAAAATCAGTTAGGTGAAGAGTTCATGGGTTTCTATAATATATACAGCTGTAATATTCACAAATCGATTCGTATTTTCATCTACCGAACTTGATGTTTTCTTTGGTTAATTTTCCTAGGAAGTTAAAATTTTTTGGAAGCCTAATCAGCACGATAACATCATGTTATGTCAAAATAAGTGGCACGATGGTTTGGTTTGCGAAAGAAATTGTCAATAGGCTTTCAAAATAAAAAGTATCAGAAACTCGGCAGTTTTTTCATAGGGGTTTATACACGGTTTTTGTTGAGTTTGGCTAAAAGTTTAAATATCAAAACAAACAATCAAAGCACATCGTGAGTTGCATAAAAATCAGTTAGGTGCAGAGTGCATGGGTTTCAAAAATATATACAGGTGTAATATTCACAAATCGATTCGTATTTTCATCTACCGAACTTGATGTTTTCTTTGGTTAATTTTCCTTGGAAGTGACAATTTTTTCGAAGCCTAATCAGCAAGATAACATCATGTTATGTCTAAATAAGTGGCTTGAAGGTTTGGTTTGCCAAAGAAATTGTCAATAGGCTTTCAAAATAAAAAGTATCAGAAACTCGGCAGTTTTTTCATAAAGGTTTATACACGGTTTTTGTTGAGTTTGGCTAAAAGTTTAAATATCAAAACAAACAATCAAAGCACATCGTGAGTTGCATAAAAATCAGTTAGGTGCAGAGTTCATGGGTTTCTAAAATATATACAGGTGTAATATTCACAAATCGATTCGTATTTTCATCTACCGAACTTGATGTTTTCTTTGGTTAATTTTCCTTGGAAGTGATAATTTTTTCGAAGCCTAATCAGCACGATAACATCATGTTATGTCTAAATAAATGGCTTGAAGGTTTGGTTTGCCAAAGAAATTGTCAATAGGCTTTCAAAATAAAAAGTGTCCGAAACTCGCAGTTTTTTCATAAAGGTTTATACACGGTTTTTGTTGAGTTTGGCTAAAAGTTTAAATATCAAAACAAACAATCAAAGCACATCGTGAGTTGCATAAAAATCAGTTAGGTGCAGAGTTCATGGGTTTCTAAAATATATACAGGTGTAATATTCACAAATCGATTCGTATTTTCATCTACCGAACTTGATGTTTTCTTTGGTTAATTTTCCTTGGAAGTTACAATTTTTTCGAAGCCTAATCAGCACGATAACATCATGTTATGTCTAAATAAGTGGCTCGAAGGTTTGGTTTGCCAAAGAAATTGTCAATAGGCTTTCAAAATAAAAAGTGTCCGAAACTCGGCAGTTTTTTCATAGGGGTTTATACACGATTTTTGTTGAGTTTGGCTAAAAGTTTAACTATGAAAGCAAACCATCATAGAACATCGTGAGTAGCATAAAAATCAGTTAGGTGAAGAGTTCATGGGTTTCTATAATATATACAGCTGTAATATTCACAAATCGATTCGTATTTTCATCTACCGAACTTGATGTTTTCTTTGGTTAATTTTCCTTGGAAGTTACAATTTTTTCGAAGCCTAATCAGCACGATAACATCATCTTATGTCTAAATAAGTGGCTCGAAGGTTTGGTTTGCGAAAGAAATTGTCAATAGGCTTTCAAAATAAAAAGTATCAGAAACTCGGCAGTTTTTTCATAGGGGTTTATACACGGTTTTTGTTGAGTTTGGCTAAAAGTTTAAATATCAAAACAAACAATCAAAGCACATCGTGAGTTGCATAAAAATCAGTTAGGTGCAGAGTTCATGGGTTTCTAAAATATATACAGGTGTAATATTCACAAATCGATTCGTATTTTCATCTACCGAACTTGATGTTTTCTTTGGTTAATTTTCCTTGGAAGTTACAATTTTTTCGAAGCCTAATCAGCACGATAACATCATGTTATGTCTAAATAAGTGGCACGATGGTTTGGTTTGCGAAAGAAATTGTCAATAGGCTTTCAAAATAAAAAGTATCAGAAACTCGGCAGTTTTTTCATAGGGGTTTATACACGGTTTTTGTTGAGTTTGGCTAAAAGTTTAAATATCAAAACAAACAATCAAAGCACATCGTGAGTTGCATAAAAATCAGTTAGGTGCAGAGTTCATGGGTTTCTAAAATATATACAGGTGTAATATTCACAAATCGATTCGTATTTTCATCTACCGAACTTGATGTTTTCTTTGGTTAATTTTCCTTGGAAGTGACAATTTTTTCGAAGCCTAATCAGCACGATAACATCATGTTATGTCTAAATAAGTGGCTTGAAGGTTTGGTTTGCCAAAGAAATTGTCAATAGGCTTTCAAAATAAAAAGTGTCCGAAACTCGGCAGTTTTTTCATAAAGGTTTATACACTGTTTTTGTTGAGCTTGGCTAAAAGTTTAAATATCAAAACAAACCATCAAAGCACATCGTGAGTTGCATAAAAATCAGTTAGGTGTAGAGTTTATAGGTTTCTAAAATATATACTGGTGTAACATTCAAAAATCGATTCGTATTTTCATCTACCGAACTTGATGTTTTCTTTGGTTAATTTTCCTTGGAAGTTACAATTTTCTCGAAGCCTAATCAGCACGATAACATCATGTTATGTCTAAATAAGTGGCTCGAAGGTTTGATTTGCGAAAGAAATTGTCCATAGGCTTTCAAAATAAAAAGTGTCCGAAACTCGGCAGTTTTTTCATAGGGGTTTATACACGATTTTTGTTGAGTTTGGCTAAAAGTTTAACTATGAAAGCAAACCATCATAGAACATCGTGAGTAGCATAAAAATCAGTTAGGTGAAGAGTTCATGGGTTTCTATAATATATACAGCTGTAATATTCACAAATCGATTCGTATTTTCATCTACCGAACTTGATGTTTTCTTTGGTTAATTTTCCTTGGAAGTTAAAATTTTTTCGAAGCCTAATCAGCACGATAACATCATGTTATGTCAAAATAAGTGGCACGATGGTTTGGTTTGCGAAAGAAATTGTCAATAGGCTTTCAAAATAAAAAGTATCAGAAACTCGGCAGTTTTTTCATAGGGGTTTATACACGGTTTTTGTTGAGTTTGGCTAAAAGTTTAAATATCAAAACAAACAATCAAAGCACATCGTGAGTTGCATAAAAATCAGTTAGGTGCAGAGTGCATGGGTTTCAAAAATATATACAGGTGTAATATTCACAAATCGATTCGTATTTTCATCTACCGAACTTGATGTTTTCTTTGGTTAATTTTCCTTGGAAGTGACAATTTTTTCGAAGCCTAATCAGCACGATAACATCATGTTATGTCTAAATAAGTGGCTTGAAGGTTTGGTTTGCCAAAGAAATTGTCAATAGGCTTTCAAAATAAAAAGTATCAGAAACTCGGCAGTTTTTTCATAAAGGTTTATACACGGTTTTTGTTGAGTTTGGCTAAAAGTTTAAATATCAAAACAAACAATCAAAGCACATCGTGAGTTGCATAAAAATCAGTTAGGTGCAGAGTTCATGGGTTTCTAAAATATATACAGGTGTAATATTCACAAATCGATTCGTATTTTCATCTACCGAACTTGATGTTTTCTTTGGTTAATTTTCCTTGGAAGTGACAATTTTTTCGAAGCCTAATTAGCACGATAACATCATGTTATGTCTAAATAAGTGGCTTGAAGGTTTGGTTTGCCAAAGAAATTGTCAATAGGCTTTCAAAATAAAAAGTGTCCGAAACTCGGCAGTTTTATCATAAAGGTTTATACAGGGTTTTTGTTGAGTTTGGCTAAAAGTTTAAATATCAAAACAAACCATCAAAGAACATCGTGAGTTGCATAAAAATCAGTTAGGTGCAGAGTTTATCGGTTTCTAAAATATATACTGGTGTAACATTCAAAAATCGATTCGTATTTTCATCTACCGAACTTGATGTTTTTTTGCTTAATTTTCCTTGGAAGTTACAATTTTTTCGAAGCCTAATCAGCACGATAACATCATGTTATGTCTAAATAAGTGGCTCGAAGGTTTGGTTTGCGAAAGAAATTGTCGATAGGCTTTCAAAATAAAAAGTGTCCGAAACTCGGCAGTTTTTTCATAGGGGTTTATACACGATTTTTGTTGAGTTTGGCTAAAAGTTTAACTATGAAAGCAAACCATCATAGAACATCGTGAGTAGCATAAAAATCAGTTAGGTGAAGAGTTCATGGGTTTCTATAATATATACAGCTGTAATATTCACAAATCGATTCGTATTTTCATCTACCGAACTTGATGTTTTCTTTGGTTAATTTTCCTTGGAAGTTAAAATTTTTTCGAAGCCTAATCAGCACGATAACATCATGTTATGTCAAAATAAGTGGCACGATGGTTTGGTTTGCGAAAGAAATTGTCAATAGGCTTTCAAAATAAAAAGTATCAGAAACTCGGCAGTTTTTTCATAGGGGTTTATACACGGTTTTTGTTGAGTTTGGCTAAAAGTTTAAATATCAAAACAAACAATCAAAGCACATCGTGAGTTGCATAAAAATCAGTTAGGTGCAGAGTGCATGGGTTTCAAAAATATATACAGGTGTAATATTCACAAATCGATTCGTATTTTCATCTACCGAACTTGATGTTTTCTTTGGTTAATTTTCCTTGGAAGTGACAATTTTTTCGAAGCCTAATCAGCACGATAACATCATGTTATGTCTAAATAAGTGGCTTGAAGGTTTGGTTTGCCAAAGAAATTGTCAATAGGCTTTCAAAATAAAAAGTATCAGAAACTCGGCAGTTTTTTCATAAAGGTTTATACACGGTTTTTGTTGAGTTTGGCTAAAAGTTTAAATATCAAAACAAACAATCAAAGCACATCGTGAGTTGCATAAAAATCAGTTAGGTGCAGAGTTCATGGGTTTCTAAAATATATACAGGTGTAATATTCACAAATCGATTCGTATTTTCATCTACCGAACTTGATGTTTTCTTTGGTTAATTTTCCTTGGAAGTGACAATTTTTTCGAAGCCTAATTAGCACGATAACATCATGTTATGTCTAAATAAGTGGCTTGAAGGTTTGGTTTGCCAAAGAAATTGTCAATAGGCTTTCAAAATAAAAAGTGTCCGAAACTCGGCAGTTTTATCATAAAGGTTTATACAGGGTTTTTGTTGAGTTTGGCTAAAAGTTTAAATATCAAAACAAACCATCAAAGAACATCGTGAGTTGCATAAAAATCAGTTAGGTGCAGAGTTTATCGGTTTCTAAAATATATACTGGTGTAACATTCAAAAATCGATTCGTATTTTCATCTACCGAACTTGATGTTTTTTTGCTTAATTTTCCTTGGAAGTTACAATTTTTTCGAAGCCTAATCAGCACGATAACATCATGTTATGTCTAAATAAGTGGCTCGAAGGTTTGGTTTGCGAAAGAAATTGTCGATAGGCTTTCAAAATAAAAAGTGTCCGAAACTCGGCAGTTTTTTCATAGGGGTTTATACACGATTTTTGTTGAGTTTGGCTAAAAGTTTAACTATGAAAGCAAACCATCATAGAACATCGTGAGTAGCATAAAAATCAGTTAGGTGAAGAGTTCATGGGTTTCTATAATATATACAGCTGTAATATTCACAAATCGATTCGTATTTTCATCTACCGAACTTGATGTTTTCTTTGGTCAATTTTCCTAGGAAGTTAAAATTTTTTGGAAGCCTAATCAGCACGATAACATCATGTTATGTCAAAATAAGTGGCACGATGGTTTGGTTTGCGAAAGAAATTGTCAATAGGCTTTCAAAATAAAAAGTATCAGAAACTCGGCAGTTTTTTCATAGGGGTTTATACACGGTTTTTGTTGAGTTTGGCTAAAAGTTTAAATATCAAAACAAACAATCAAAGCACATCGTGAGTTGCATAAAAATCAGTTAGGTGCAGAGTGCATGGGTTTCAAAAATATATACAGGTGTAATATTCACAAATCGATTCGTATTTTCATCTACCGAACTTGATGTTTTCTTTGGTTAATTTTCCTTGGAAGTGACAATTTTTTCGAAGCCTAATCAGCAAGATAACATCATGTTATGTCTAAATAAGTGGCTTGAAGGTTTGGTTTGCCAAAGAAATTGTCAATAGGCTTTCAAAATAAAAAGTATCAGAAACTCGGCAGTTTTTTCATAAAGGTTTATACACGGTTTTTGTTGAGTTTGGCTAAAAGTTTAAATATCAAAACAAACAATCAAAGCACATCGTGAGTTGCATAAAAATCAGTTAGGTGCAGAGTTCATGGGTTTCTAAAATATATACAGGTGTAATATTCACAAATCGATTCGTATTTTCATCTACCGAACTTGATGTTTTCTTTGGTTAATTTTCCTTGGAAGTGATAATTTTTTCGAAGCCTAATCAGCACGATAACATCATGTTATGTCTAAATAAATGGCTTGAAGGTTTGGTTTGCCAAAGAAATTGTCAATAGGCTTTCAAAATAAAAAGTGTCCGAAACTCGCAGTTTTTTCATAAAGGTTTATACACGGTTTTTGTTGAGTTTGGCTAAAAGTTTAAATATCAAAACAAACAATCAAAGCACATCGTGAGTTGCATAAAAATCAGTTAGGTGCAGAGTTCATGGGTTTCTAAAATATATACAGGTGTAATATTCACAAATCGATTCGTATTTTCATCTACCGAACTTGATGTTTTCTTTGGTTAATTTTCCTTGGAAGTTACAATTTTTTCGAAGCCTAATCAGCACGATAACATCATGTTATGTCTAAATAAGTGGCTCGAAGGTTTGGTTTGCCAAAGAAATTGTCAATAGGCTTTCAAAATAAAAAGTGTCCGAAACTCGGCAGTTTTTTCATAGGGGTTTATACACGATTTTTGTTGAGTTTGGCTAAAAGTTTAACTATGAAAGCAAACCATCATAGAACATCGTGAGTAGCATAAAAATCAGTTAGGTGAAGAGTTCATGGGTTTCTATAATATATACAGCTGTAATATTCACAAATCGATTCGTATTTTCATCTACCGAACTTGATGTTTTCTTTGGTTAATTTTCCTTGGAAGTTACAATTTTTTCGAAGCCTAATCAGCACGATAACATCATCTTATGTCTAAATAAGTGGCTCGAAGGTTTGGTTTGCGAAAGAAATTGTCAATAGGCTTTCAAAATAAAAAGTATCAGAAACTCGGCAGTTTTTTCATAGGGGTTTATACACGGTTTTTGTTGAGTTTGGCTAAAAGTTTAAATATCAAAACAAACAATCAAAGCACATCGTGAGTTGCATAAAAATCAGTTAGGTGCAGAGTTCATGGGTTTCTAAAATATATACAGGTGTAATATTCACAAATCGATTCGTATTTTCATCTACCGAACTTGATGTTTTCTTTGGTTAATTTTCCTTGGAAGTTACAATTTTTTCGAAGCCTAATCAGCACGATAACATCATGTTATGTCTAAATAAGTGGCACGATGGTTTGGTTTGCGAAAGAAATTGTCAATAGGCTTTCAAAATAAAAAGTATCAGAAACTCGGCAGTTTTTTCATAGGGGTTTATACACGGTTTTTGTTGAGTTTGGCTAAAAGTTTAAATATCAAAACAAACAATCAAAGCACATCGTGAGTTGCATAAAAATCAGTTAGGTGCAGAGTTCATGGGTTTCTAAAATATATACAGGTGTAATATTCACAAATCGATTCGTATTTTCATCTACCGAACTTGATGTTTTCTTTGGTTAATTTTCCTTGGAAGTGACAATTTTTTCGAAGCCTAATCAGCACGATAACATCATGTTATGTCTAAATAAGTGGCTTGAAGGTTTGGTTTGCCAAAGAAATTGTCAATAGGCTTTCAAAATAAAAAGTGTCCGAAACTCGGCAGTTTTTTCATAAAGGTTTATACACTGTTTTTGTTGAGCTTGGCTAAAAGTTTAAATATCAAAACAAACCATCAAAGCACATCGTGAGTTGCATAAAAATCAGTTAGGTGTAGAGTTTATAGGTTTCTAAAATATATACTGGTGTAACATTCAAAAATCGATTCGTATTTTCATCTACCGAACTTGATGTTTTCTTTGGTTAATTTTCCTTGGAAGTTACAATTTTCTCGAAGCCTAATCAGCACGATAACATCATGTTATGTCTAAATAAGTGGCTCGAAGGTTTGATTTGCGAAAGAAATTGTCCATAGGCTTTCAAAATAAAAAGTGTCCGAAACTCGGCAGTTTTTTCATAGGGGTTTATACACGATTTTTGTTGAGTTTGGCTAAAAGTTTAACTATGAAAGCAAACCATCATAGAACATCGTGAGTAGCATAAAAATCAGTTAGGTGAAGAGTTCATGGGTTTCTATAATATATACAGCTGTAATATTCACAAATCGATTCGTATTTTCATCTACCGAACTTGATGTTTTCTTTGGTTAATTTTCCTTGGAAGTTAAAATTTTTTCGAAGCCTAATCAGCACGATAACATCATGTTATGTCAAAATAAGTGGCACGATGGTTTGGTTTGCGAAAGAAATTGTCAATAGGCTTTCAAAATAAAAAGTATCAGAAACTCGGCAGTTTTTTCATAGGGGTTTATACACGGTTTTTGTTGAGTTTGGCTAAAAGTTTAAATATCAAAACAAACAATCAAAGCACATCGTGAGTTGCATAAAAATCAGTTAGGTGCAGAGTGCATGGGTTTCAAAAATATATACAGGTGTAATATTCACAAATCGATTCGTATTTTCATCTACCGAACTTGATGTTTTCTTTGGTTAATTTTCCTTGGAAGTGACAATTTTTTCGAAGCCTAATCAGCACGATAACATCATGTTATGTCTAAATAAGTGGCTTGAAGGTTTGGTTTGCCAAAGAAATTGTCAATAGGCTTTCAAAATAAAAAGTATCAGAAACTCGGCAGTTTTTTCATAAAGGTTTATACACGGTTTTTGTTGAGTTTGGCTAAAAGTTTAAATATCAAAACAAACAATCAAAGCACATCGTGAGTTGCATAAAAATCAGTTAGGTGCAGAGTTCATGGGTTTCTAAAATATATACAGGTGTAATATTCACAAATCGATTCGTATTTTCATCTACCGAACTTGATGTTTTCTTTGGTTAATTTTCCTTGGAAGTGACAATTTTTTCGAAGCCTAATCAGCACGATAAAATCATGTTATGTCTAAATAAATGGCTTGAAGGTTTGGTTTGCCAAAGAAATTGTCAATAGGCTTTCAAAATAAAAAGTGTCCGAAACTCGCAGTTTTTTCATAAAGGTTTATACACGGTTTTTGTTGAGTTTGGCTAAAAGTTTAAATATCAAAACAAACAATCAAAGCACATCGTGAGTTGCATAAAAATCAGTTAGGTGCAGAGTTCATGGGTTTCTAAAATATATACAGGTGTAATATTCACAAATCGATTCGTATTTTCATCTACCGAACTTGATGTTTTCTTTGGTTAATTTTCCTTGGAAGTTACAATTTTTTCGAAGCCTAATCAGCACGATAACATCATGTTATGTCTAAATAAGTGGCTCGAAGGTTTGGTTTGCCAAAGAAATTGTCAATAGGCTTTCAAAATAAAAAGTGTCCGAAACTCGGCAGTTTTTTCATAGGGGTTTATACACGATTTTTGTTGAGTTTGGCTAAAAGTTTAACTATGAAAGCAAACCATCATAGAACATCGTGAGTAGCATAAAAATCAGTTAGGTGAAGAGTTCATGGGTTTCTATAATATATACAGCTGTAATATTCACAAATCGATTCGTATTTTCATCTACCAAACTTGATGTTTTCTTTGGTTAATTTTCCTTGGAAGTTACAATTTTTTCGAAGCCTAATCAGCACGATAACATCATGTTATGTCTAACTAAGTGGCACGATGGTTTGGTTTGCGAAAGAAATTGTCAATAGGCTTTCAAAATAAAAAGTATCAGAAACTCGGCAGTTTTTTCATAGGGGTTTATACACGGTTTTTGTTGAGTTTGGCTAAAAGTTTAAATATCAAAACAAACAATCAAAGCACATCGTGAGTTGCATAAAAATCAGTTAGGTGCAGAGTTCATGGGTTTCTAAAATATATACAGGTGTAATATTCACAAATCGATTCGTATTTTCATCTACCGAACTTGATGTTTTCTTTGGTTAATTTTCCTTGGAAGTTACAATTTTTTCGAAGCCTAATCAGCACGATAACATCATGTTATGTCTAAATAAGTGGCACGATGGTTTGGTTTGCGAAAGAAATTGTCAATAGGCTTTCAAAATAAAAAGTATCAGAAACTCGGCAGTTTTTTCATAGGGGTTTATACACGGTTTTTGTTGAGTTTGGCTAAAAGTTTAAATATCAAAACAAACAATCAAAGCACATCGTGAGTTGCATAAAAATCAGTTAGGTGCAGAGTTCATGGGTTTCTAAAATATATACAGGTGTAATATTCACAAATCGATTCGTATTTTCATCTACCGAACTTGATGTTTTCTTTGGTTAATTTTCCTTGGAAGTGACAATTTTTTCGAAGCCTAATCAGCACGATAACATCATGTTATGTCTAAATAAGTGGCTTGAAGGTTTGGTTTGCCAAAGAAATTGTCAATAGGCTTTCAAAATAAAAAGTGTCCGAAACTCGGCAGTTTTTTCATAAAGGTTTATACACTGTTTTTGTTGAGCTTGGCTAAAAGTTTAAATATCAAAACAAACCATCAAAGCACATCGTGAGTTGCATAAAAATCAGTTAGGTGTAGAGTTTATAGGTTTCTAAAATATATACTGGTGTAACATTCAAAAATCGATTCGTATTTTCATCTACCGAACTTGATGTTTTTTTGCTTAATTTTCCTTGGAAGTTACAATTTTCTCGAAGCCTAATCAGCACGATAACATCATGTTATGTCTAAATAAGTGGCTCGAAGGTTTGATTTGCGAAAGAAATTGTCAATAGGCTTTCAAAATAAAAAGTGTCCGAAACTCGGCAGTTTTTTCATAGGGGTTTATACACGATTTTTGATGAGTTTGGCTAAAAGTTTAACTATGAAAGCAAACCATCATAGAACATCGTGAGTAGCATAAAAATCAGTTAGGTGAAGAGTTCATGGGTTTCTATAATATATACAGCTGTAATATTCACAAATCGATTCGTATTTTCATCTACCGAACTTGATGTTTTTTTGCTTAATTTTCCTTGGAAGTTACAATTTTCTCGAAGCCTAATCAGCACGATAACATCATGTTATGTCTAAATAAGTGGCTCGAAGGTTTGATTTGCGAAAGAAATTGTCAATAGGCTTTCAAAATAAAAAGTGTCCGAAACTCGGCAGTTTTTTCATAGGGGTTTATACACGATTTTTGTTGAGTTTGGCTAAAAGTTTAACTATGAAAGCAAACCATCATAGAACATCGTGAGTAGCATAAAAATCAGTTAGGTGAAGAGTTCATGGGTTTCTATAAATATACAGCTGTAATATTCACAAATCGATTCGTATTTTCATCTACCGAACTTGATGTTTTCTTTGGTTAATTTTCCTTGGAAGTTACAATTTTTTCGAAGCCTAATCAGCACGATAAGATCATGTTATGTCTAACTAAGTGGCACGATGGTTTGGTTTGCGAAAGAAATTGTCAATAGGCTTTCAAAATAAAAAGTATCAGAAACTCGGCAGTTTTTTCATACGGGTTTATACACGGTTTTTGTTGAGTTTGGCTAAAAGTTTAAATATCAAAACAAACAATCAAAGCACATCGTGAGTTGCATAAAAATCAGTTAGGTGCAGAGTTCATGGGTTTCTAAAATATATACAGGTGTAATATTCACAAATCGATTCGTATTTTCATCTACCGAACTTGATGTTTTCTTTGGTTAATTTTCCTTGGAAGTGACAATTTTTTCGAAGCCTAATCAGCACGATAACATCATGTTATGTCTAAATAAGTGGCTTGAAGGTTTGGTTTGCCAAAGAAATTGTCAATAGGCTTTCAAAATAAAAAGTATCAGAAACTCGGCAGTTTTTTCATAAAGGTTTATACACGGTTTTTTTTGAGTTTGGCTAAAAGTTTAAATATCAAAACAAACAATCAAAGCACATCGTGAGTTGCATAAAAATCAGTTAGGTGCAGAGTTCATGGGTTTCTAAAATATATACAGGTGTAATATTCACAAATCGATTCGTATTTTCATCTACCGAACTTGATGTTTTCTTTGGTTAATTTTCCTTGGAAGTTAAAATTTTTTCGAAGCCTAATCAGCACGATAACATCATGTTATGTCTAAATAAGTGGCTCGAAGGTTTGGTTTGCGAAAGAAATTGTCAATAGGTTTTCAAAATAAAAAGTGTCCGAAACTCGGCAGTTTTTTCATAGGAGTTTATATACGATTTTTGTTGAGTTCGGCTAAAAGTTTAACTATGAAAGCAAACCATCATAGAACATCGTGAGTAGCATAAAAATCAGTTAGGTGAAGAGTTCATGGGTTTCTATAATATATACAGCTGTAATATTCACAAATCGATTCGTATTTTCATCTACCGAACTTGATGTTTTTTTGCTTAATTTTCCTTGGAAGTTACAATTTTTTCGAAGCCTAATCAGCACGATAACATCATGTTATGTCTAAATAAGTGGCACGATGGTTTGGTTTGCGAAAGAAATTGTCAATAGGCTTTCAAAATAAAAAGTATCAGAAACTCGGCAGTTGTTTCATAGGGGTTTATACACGGTTTTTGTTGAGTTTCGCTAAAAGTTTAAATATCAAAACAAACAATCAAAGCACATCGTGAGTTGCATAAAAATCAGTTAGGTGCAGAGTTCATGGGTTTCTAAAATATATACAGGTGTAATATTCACAAATCGATTCGTATTTTCATCTACCGAACTTGATGTTTTCTTTGGTTAATTTTCCTTGGAAGTTAAAATTTTTTCGAAGCCTAATCAGCACGATAACATCATGTTATGTCTAAATAAGTGGCTCGAAGGTTTGGTTTGCCAAAGAAATTGTCAATAGGCTTTCAAAATAAAAAGTGTCCGAAACTCGGCAGTTTTTTCATAGGGGTTTAGACACGATTTTTGTTGAGTTTGGCTAAAAGTTTAACTATGAAAGCAAACAATCATAGAACATCGTGAGTAGCATAAAAATCAGTTAGGTGAAGAGTTCATGGGTTTCTATAATATATACAGCTGTAATATTCACAAATCGATTCGTATTTTCATCTACCGAACTTGATGTTTTCTTTGGTTAATTTTCCTTGGAAGTGACAATTTTTTCGACGCCTAATCAGAACGATAACATCATGTTATGTCTAAATAAGTGGCACGATGGTTTGGTTTGCGAAAGAAATTGTCGATAGGCTTTCAAAATAAAAAGTGTCCGAAACTCGGCAGTTTTTTCATAGGGGTTTAGACACGATTTTTGTTGAGTTTGGCTAAAAGTTTAACTATGAAAGCAAACCATCATAGAACATCGTGAGTAGCATAAAAATCAGTTAGGTGAAGAGTTCATGGGTTTCTATAAATATACAGCTGTAATATTCACAAATCGATTCGTATTTTCATCTACCGAACTTGATGTTTTCTTTGGTTAATTTTCCTTGGAAGTTACAATTTTTTCGAAGCCTAATCAGCACGATAACATCATGTTATGTCTAAATAAGTGGCACGATGGTTTGGTTTGCGAAAGAAATTGTCAATAGGCTTTCAAAATAAAAAGTATCAGAAACTCGGCAGTTTTTTCATAGGGGTTTATACACGGTTTTTGTTGAGTTTGGCTAAAAGTTTAAATATCAAAACAAACAATCAAAGCACATCGTGAGTTGCATAAAAATCAGTTAGGTGCAGAGTTCATGGGTTTCTAAAATATATACAGGTGTAATATTCACAAATCGATTCGTATTTTCATCTACCGAACTTGATGTTTTCTTTGGTTAATTTTCCTTGGAAGTGACAATTTTTTCGAAGCCTAATCAGCACGATAACATCATGTTATGTCTAAATAAGTGGCTCGAAGGTTTTTCTTTGCGAAAGAAATTGTCAATAGGCTTTCAAAATAAAAAGTGTCCGAAACTCGGCAGTTTTTTCATAGGGGTTTATACACGATTTTTGTTGAGTTTTGCTAAAAGTTTAAATATGAAAGCAAACCATCATAGAACATCGTGAGTAGCATAAAAATCAGTTAGGTGAAGAGTTCATGGGTTTCTATAATATATACAGCTGTAATATTCACAAATCGATTCGTATTTTCATCTACCGAACTTGATGTTTTCTTTGGTTAATTTTCCTTGGAAGTGACAATTTTTTCGAATCCTAATCAGCACGATAACATCATGTTATGTCTAAATAAGTGGCTCGAAGGTTTGGTTTGCGAAAGAAATTGTCAATAGGTTTTCAAAATAAAAAGTGTCCGAAACTCGGCAGTTTTTTCATAGGAGTTTATATACGATTTTTGTTGAGTTCGGCTAAAAGTTTAACTATGAAAGCAAACCATCATAGAACATCGTGAGTAGCATAAAAATCAGTTAGGTGAAGAGTTCATGGGTTTCTATAATATATACAGCTGTAATATTCACAAATCGATTCGTATTTTCATCTACCGAACTTGATGTTTTTTTGCTTAATTTTCCTTGGAAGTTACAATTTTTTCGAAGCCTAATCAGCACGATAACATCATGTTATGTCTAAATAAGTGGCACGATGGTTTGGTTTGCGAAAGAAATTGTCAATAGGCTTTCAAAATAAAAAGTATCAGAAACTCGGCAGTTGTTTCATAGGGGTTTATACACGGTTTTTGTTGAGTTTCGCTAAAAGTTTAAATATCAAAACAAACAATCAAAGCACATCGTGAGTTGCATAAAAATCAGTTAGGTGCAGAGTTCATGGGTTTCTAAAATATATACAGGTGTAATATTCACAAATCGATTCGTATTTTCATCTACCGAACTTGATGTTTTCTTTGGTTAATTTTCCTTGGAAGTGATAATTTTTTCGAAGCCTAATCAGCACGATAACATCATGTTATGTCTAAATAAGTGGCTTGAAGGTTTGGTTTGCCAAAGAAATTGTCAATAGGCTTTCAAAATAAAAAGTGTCCGAAACTCGGCAGTTTTTTCATAGGGGTTTATACACGATTTTTGTTGAGTTTGGCTAAAAGTTTAACTATGAAAGCAAACCATCATAGAACATCGTGAGTAGCATAAAAATCAGTTAGGTGAAGAGTTCATGGGTTTCTATAAATATACAGCTGTAATATTCACAAATCGATTCGTATTTTCATCTACCGAACTTGATGTTTTCTTTGGTTAATTTTCCTTGGAAGTTACAATTTTTTCGAAGCCTAATCAGAACGATAACATCATGTTATGTCTAAATAAGTGGCACGATGGTTTGGTTTGCGAAAGAAATTGTCAATAGGCTTTCAAAATAAAAAGTATCAGAAACTCGGCAGTTTTTTCATAGGGGTTTATACACGGTTTTTGTTGAGTTTGGCTAAAAGTTTAAATATCAAAACAAACAATCAAAGCACATCGTGAGTTGCATAAAAATCAGTTAGGTGAAGAGTTCATGGGTTTCTAAAATATATACAGGTGTAATATTCACAAATCGATTCGTATTTTCATCTACCGAACTTGATGTTTTCTTTGGTTAATTTTCCTTGGAAGTGACAATTTTTTCGAAGCCTAATCAGCACGATAACATCATGTTATGTCTAAATAAGTGGCTCGAAGGTTTTTCTTTGCGAAAGAAATTGTCAATAAGCTTTCAAAATAAAAAGTGTCCGAAACTCGGCAGTTTTTTCATAGGGGTTTATACACGATTTTTGTTGAGTTTTGCTAAAAGTTTAAATATGAAAGCAAACCATCATAGAACATCGTGAGTAGCACAAAAATCAGTTAGGTGAAGAGTTCATGGGTTTCTATAATATATACAGCTGTAATATTCACAAATCGATTCGTATTTTCATCTACCGAACTTGATGTTTTCTTTGGTTAATTTTCCTTGGAAGTGACAATTTTTTCGAAGCCTAATCAGCACGATAACATCATGTTATGTCTAAATAAGTGGCTCGAAGGTTTGGTTTGCGAAAGAAATTGTCAATAGGTTTTCAAAATAAAAAGTGTCCGAAACTCGGCAGTTTTTTCATAGGAGTTTATATACGATTTTTGTTGAGTTCGGCTAAAAGTTTAACTATGAAAGCAAACCATCATAGAACATCGTGAGTAGCATAAAAATCAGTTAGGTGAAGAGTTCATGGGTTTCTATAATATATACAGCTGTAATATTCACAAATCGATTCGTATTTTCATCTACCGAACTTGATGTTTTTTTGCTTAATTTTCCTTGGAAGTTACAATTTTTTCGAAGCCTAATCAGCACGATAACATCATGTTATGTCTAAATAAGTGGCTCGAAGGTTTGGTTTGCGAAAGAAATTGTCAATAGGCTTTCAAAATAAAAAGTGTCCGAAACTCGGCAGTTTTTTCATAGGGGTTTATACACGATTTTTGTTGAGTTTGGCTAAAAGTTTAAATATCAAAACAAACAATCAAAGCACATCGTGAGTTGCATAAAAATCAGTTAGGTGCAGAGTTCATGGGTTTCTAAAATATATACAGGTGTAATATTCACAAATCGATTCGTATTTTCATCTACCGAACTTGATGTTTTCTTTGGTTAATTTTCCTTGGAAGTGACAATTTTTTCGAAGCCTAATCAGAACGATAACATCATGTTATGTCTAAATAAGTGGCACGATGGTTTGGTTTGCGAAAGAAATTGTTAATAGGCTTTCAAAATAAAAAGTATCAGAAACTCGGCAGTTTTTTCATAGGGGTTTATACACGGTTTTTGTTGAGTTTGGCTAAAAGTTTAAATATCAAAACAAACACTCAAAGCACATCGTGAGTTGCATAAAAATCAGTTAGGTGCAGAGTTCATGGGTTTCTAAAATATATACAGGTGTAATATTCACAAATCGATTCGTATTTTCATCTACCGAACTTGATGTTTTCTTTGGTTAATTTTCTTTGGAAGTGACAATTTTTTCGAAGCCTAATCGGCAGGATAACATCATGTTATGTCTAAATAAGTGGCTTGAAGGTTTGGTTTGCCAAAGAAATTGTCAATAGGCTTTCAAAATAAAAAGTGTCCGAAACTCGGCAGTTTTTTCATAAAGGTTTATACACGGTTTTTGTTGAGTTTGGCTAAAATTTTAAATATCAAAACAAACCATCAAAGCGCATCGTGAGTTGCATAAAAATCTGTTAGGTGTAGAGTTTATAGGTTTCTAAAATATATACTGGTGTAACATTCAAAAATCGATTCGTATTTTCATCTACCGAACTTGATGTTTTTTTGCATAATTTTCCTTGGAAGTTACAATTTTTTCGAAACCTAATCAGCACGATAACATCATGTTATGTCTAAATAAGTGGCTCGAAGGTTTGGTTTGCGAAAGAAATTGTCGATAGGCTTTCAAAATAAAAAGTGTCCGAAACTCGGCAGTTTTTTCATAGGGGTTTATACACGATTTTTGTTGAGTTTGGCTAAAAGAGTAGCATAAAAATCAGTTAGGTGAAGAGTTCATGGGTTTCTATAAATATACAGCTGTAATATTCACAAATCGATTCGTATTTTCATCTACCGAACTTGATGTTTTTTTGCTTAATTTTCCTTGGAAGTTACAATTTTTTCGAAGCCTAATCAGCACGATAACATCATGTTATGTCTAAATAAGTGGCTCAAAGGTTTGGTTTGCGAAAGAAATTGTCAATAGGCTTTCAAAATAAAAAGTGTCCGAAACTCGGCAGTTTTTTCATAGGGGTTTATACACGGTTTTTGTTGAGTTTGGCTAAAAGTTTAAATATCAAAACAAACAATCAAAGCACATCGTGAGTTGCATAAAAATCAGTTAGGTGCAGAGTTCATGGGTTTCTAAAATATATACAGGTGTAATATTCACAAATCGATTCGTATTTTCATCTACCGAACTTGATGTTTTCTTTGGTTAATTTTCCTTGGAAGTGACAATTTTTTCGAAGCCTAATCAGCACGATAACATCATGTTATGTCTAAATAAGTGGCTCGAAGGTTTGGTTTGCGAAAGAAATTGTCAATAGGTTTTCAAAATAAAAAGTGTCCGAAACTCGGCAGTTTTTTCATAGGAGTTTATATACGATTTTTGTTGAGTTCGGCTAAAAGTTTAACTATGAAAGCAAACCATCATAGAACATCGTGAGTAGCATAAAAATCAGTTAGGTGAAGAGTTCATGGGTTTCTATAATATATACAGCTGTAATATTCACAAATCGATTCGTATTTTCATCTACCGAACTTGATGTTTTTTTGCTTAATTTTCCTTGGAAGTTACAATTTTTTCGAAGCCTAATCAGCACGATAACATCATGTTATGTCTAAATAAGTGGCTCGAAGGTTTGGTTTGCGAAAGAAATTGTCAATAGGCTTTCAAAATAAAAAGTGTCCGAAACTCGGCAGTTTTTTCATAGGGGTTTATACACGATTTTTGTTGAGTTTGGCTAAAAGTTTAAATATCAAAACAAACAATCAAAGCACATCGTGAGTTGCATAAAAATCAGTTAGGTGCAGAGTTCATGGGTTTCTAAAATATATACAGGTGTAATATTCACAAATCGATTCGTATTTTCATCTACCGAACTTGATGTTTTCTTTGGTTAATTTTCCTTGGAAGTGACAATTTTTTCGAAGCCTAATCAGAACGATAACATCATGTTATGTCTAAATAAGTGGCACGATGGTTTGGTTTGCGAAAGAAATTGTTAATAGGCTTTCAAAATAAAAAGTATCAGAAACTCGGCAGTTTTTTCATAGGGGTTTATACACGGTTTTTGTTGAGTTTGGCTAAAAGTTTAAATATCAAAACAAACACTCAAAGCACATCGTGAGTTGCATAAAAATCAGTTAGGTGCAGAGTTCATGGGTTTCTAAAATATATACAGGTGTAATATTCACAAATCGATTCGTATTTTCATCTACCGAACTTGATGTTTTCTTTGGTTAATTTTCTTTGGAAGTGACAATTTTTTCGAAGCCTAATCGGCAGGATAACATCATGTTATGTCTAAATAAGTGGCTTGAAGGTTTGGTTTGCCAAAGAAATTGTCAATAGGCTTTCAAAATAAAAAGTGTCCGAAACTCGGCAGTTTTTTCATAAAGGTTTATACACGGTTTTTGTTGAGTTTGGCTAAAATTTTAAATATCAAAACAAACCATCAAAGCGCATCGTGAGTTGCATAAAAATCTGTTAGGTGTAGAGTTTATAGGTTTCTAAAATATATACTGGTGTAACATTCAAAAATCGATTCGTATTTTCATCTACCGAACTTGATGTTTTTTTGCATAATTTTCCTTGGAAGTTACAATTTTTTCGAAACCTAATCAGCACGATAACATCATGTTATGTCTAAATAAGTGGCTCGAAGGTTTGGTTTGCGAAAGAAATTGTCGATAGGCTTTCAAAATAAAAAGTGTCCGAAACTCGGCAGTTTTTTCATAGGGGTTTATACACGATTTTTGTTGAGTTTGGCTAAAAGAGTAGCATAAAAATCAGTTAGGTGAAGAGTTCATGGGTTTCTATAAATATACAGCTGTAATATTCACAAATCGATTCGTATTTTCATCTACCGAACTTGATGTTTTTTTGCTTAATTTTCCTTGGAAGTTACAATTTTTTCGAAGCCTAATCAGCACGATAACATCATGTTATGTCTAAATAAGTGGCTCAAAGGTTTGGTTTGCGAAAGAAATTGTCAATAGGCTTTCAAAATAAAAAGTGTCCGAAACTCGGCAGTTTTTTCATAGGGGTTTATACACGGTTTTTGTTGAGTTTGGCTAAAAGTTTAAATATCAAAACAAACAATCAAAGCACATCGTGAGTTGCATAAAAATCAGTTAGGTGCAGAGTTCATGGGTTTCTAAAATATATACAGGTGTAATATTCACAAATCGATTCGTATTTTCATCTACCGAACTTGATGTTTTCTTTGGTTAATTTTCCTTGGAAGTGACAATTTTTTCGAAGCCTAATCAGCACGATAACATCATGTTATGTCTAAATAAGTGGCTTGAAGGTTTGGTTTGCCAAAGAAATTGTCAATAGGCTTTCAAAATAAAAAGTGTCCGAAACTCGGCAGTTTTTTCATAAAGGTTTATACACGGTTTTTGTTGAGTTTGGCTAAAAGTTTAAATATCAAAACAAACCATCAAAGCACATCGTGAGTTGCATAAAAATCAGTTAGGTGTAGATTTTATAGGTTTCTAAAATATATACTGGTGTCACATTCAAAAATCGATTCGTATTTTCATCTACCGAACTTGATGTTTTTTTGCTTAATTTTCCTTGGAAGTTACAATTTTTTCGAAGCCTAATCAGCACGATAACATCATGTTATGTCTAAATAAGTGGCTCGAAGGTTTGGTTTGCGAAAGAAATTGTCAATAGGCTTTCAAAATAAAAAGTGTCCGAAACTCGGCAGTTTTTTCATAGGGGTTTATACACGATTTTTGTTGAGTTTGGCTAAAAGTTTAAATATGAAAGCAAACCATCATAGAACATCGTGAGTAGCATAAAAATCAGTTAGGTGAAGAGTTCATGGGTTTCTATAATATATACAGCTGTAATATTCACAAATCGATTCGTATTTTCATCTACCGAACTTGATGTTTTCTTTGGTTAATTTTCCTTGGAAGTGACAATTTTTTCGAAGCCTAATCAGCACGATAACATCATGTTATGTCTAAATAAGTGGCACGATGGTTTGGTTTGCCAAAGAAATTGTCAATAGGCTTTCAAAATAAAAAGTATCAGAAACTCGGCAGTTTTTTCATAGGGGTTTATACACGGTTTTTGTTGAGTTTGGCTAAAAGTTTAAATATCAAAACAAACAAAGCACATCGTGAGTTGCATAAAAATCACGATGTGTCTAGCATGATGTAACTAACCTCTCTTCTCTTCTATCTCCTTACTGTCTTCTTAGATGTGGAATGACTCATAGTGCTCTCTAGAATTCCTCTCAATATTCAACGGAATGTGTAGAGATATCAGGTATATGTCCTCTTATAATTGTGCTCTTGACGACAACCAAGCTCTTGGAGGATGCGTGTTCAGCATTCATTCACATTGTCTCCTCATTTTCATCCAAATTCACTCCCATTCAGACTCAACTCACTGAATATACCAACTTTCACCCTGCCGGTTTCACCCATTATGTTACAAGTGCAATACATAAGCATAAAACCCACAAGCTATTTATTTAATTACAAAGATTAGTTCTACATTCATAGTGGCCGACCCTCTCCCAGTGCAACCAAAATGGTTGACTGCAAGAACAATTTGAAAAGAACAGGTCTCTATCACAGGATTCACACAACAGTGATAGTGCTGCTGGCTTTGTCTCTTTCATTGCTCAGCTTTGGCCTTTTACTTCTCTAAGTTTTCTGAAATGGTTTGGATTGAAAACCAATTTATCCTTAAAAAAACTATAACACATGGTACCCAGAAGTTGAGATTGATATGCAGAAAACCTGGATACTAATTAGAAGCCAAAAAGGGTATAGGTGAATGTAGGAAGTATTACACACAGCCGTTCCTGATCTTTTTTGGGCCCCTCGGCAAGCCATATATGTAGCCTCCTTCCGCGAGCATCAACCTTCCCCCAACTTCTAAAAAAATCTGTAAATGGAAACATAAAACTATCATAGAAAGTGACTTCTTCAAGCATTTTTAGATGCAAAGTCATCAATAATGGTATCATAATCAATATTTTCCAGCATATCTTTTTGAATGCATAAAATAACAAGATCATTCAATCTTTCTTGAGACATTGAAGATCTCATGTAATTTTTTTAACAATTTGAACTTTGAAAAACTTCTTTCCGCTGATGCTACAGTTACCAGCAACGTTAATAAAGGTCGATAAGTAATTGAAACATTGAGATAACAATCTGTGAATCTAATAAATTCAAGTATCTCACCTGCCGACATAAACTCGGGTGTAAGGTCACTTGAAATATTTTCAGTTCAAAGTAAAGATCTTTCAAGTCAAAATCAGATGCATCATCATGAGAAAAAACATTTGAAAGCTTCTCACAACATTTTTTCAGTGTTATCATCTAACGACTTCAACCTCTCGAAATTAAATAGAAAATCAAATATGCTATCAAACATGCTTAGCTGTTCAAATCTATTTCAAAGATGCAATAGCAATATCAACAATAACCAAAAAATAATTAATTCTAAAAGACTCCTCTGATGATTGTACTTCAACATTAGAATCATTATCATCAAAATATTTTCTAGGAATCATGATACGTTTTTCAGAAAACTTTGGCCCTACACCCATTTCTAATGCAATGTCATTCACTGTTCTTAAACTAGAGGCAAATTCTTCCATTCTAAATTTTTCAAAATACAACATAATGCTTTCTAATTGTTTAATGGCAACACTAATGCACATATCAGAAGATTGTAATTTCTTACTCACTATATTAATTTGCAAATAAAATTTCATACCAAATAACCATGCCAAGTAAAAAATTCAAAATTTTTTCAATGGCAGATGCCAAACTTTCAACGTCACTTTTGAACTTTGCATCATCCCAAACATCATACAAATTGAGTAATTTACCCATTATGCAGACTAGTTGTATTTACACATGCACTCGAGGCTCCGTGGTTTGCGATAAATGCTTTGACCGAATTGCCTCAACTGTATTTTCTCATCTTCACCAATCATCTTCTCTACTCTATTTCTGAAACTGGTCCATCCAATGGTGGTATTCTGTAACAAAATTGCTGCCAGCCCCTTCTTGTTAGGCCGCAAGGTGGGTGCGCGAGCACCTCCATGATATGTTCTATATCCTGACACCAGGGATGATAATTGACTCCCAGAATCAGTCATTGCAAAAACATCAGCAGCTGCACACGCAATGAAGTCCACTGCTGCTAGCTGCATTATGCAACTTTTCAGGTTAGATTGAGCAGTAAAAATGGTGATTCGGACTGACCGACCTGTGATGAGAAATTTCTGAAAGGTGCGAGCTCAGCAGCTGTTAAGAGATCTTCTTTTGTAACAACATTAGGATAGAGCTTGTGTAATATTTGCATCCTTGACATGCCACCATAGATACTTGAACCAGCCACATAGATGTACGTTCCACGCTCGAAACCTACAGCAGCAAGCACCAGTGCAGCTTCTTCGGGACTCAGCGGGCATCTTCCCAAACTTCTTAGTTTGTCAGGTGAAACCGGCCTAGAAAAGTAAACAATTCAGCTAGGAATTGGCATTTTATTTCATGTAAAAGTCAGAACTAGTCGCCAAGAAAATGACTTATCCTTACACTGAGTGCTTCAAGCGTTGAACCAGCAGAGGAAAATGCTCCTCTCTATAGGCTTGGAGTTCTCTCCTCTCATTTTCCCCACCACCAAAATCACACATTGAATAAGCAACCATATCTACTTCAAACCGTAAATGCAAAGCGAGATATCTGCGTCGAACAAGGGAAGGACCGCTCCCTATCGTGGCCATAAGGTTTCCCAGCAACTGTCTGTCCAAACTAACATCAGATATCCGCATCCGTTTGATTAAGAGCGAGGCAACTTGTTGAATTTTGGGCACAAACTTGAGAGCATGGAAGTTGCACTTACATCTCAGTCTCTAAATAAAAAAGTAATCAACAAGAGAGTGTTGGAATTAAACAGTCTCAACAAAAGTGCTTTAATATTAGCTTCTGTAAGAAAGAGAAGCACCTGAAGATGCAGCGGCATTGGATCGAAACCCAGTCTATTTCCAAATCCAAGGAAGTGAACAGCTCCATTCTTTTGCAAAATGGGAAGAACTTTGTTGATGTACTCCTCGGGCTTTGCCTCCTTCGAGAGGTCTGAATCTGTAATCTAAGCATGCACCTTCTGTCAGAAACCAATTCTAGTGTGCGAATAGAAACACAAGTTGCAGAATTCTCATACTAAATCAATGCTGGAGGGTTTAAGATGCAGAGGGAGCTCCTTCACAATGATTATTTCCCTTTTCATACTTTTTATAAAGTACTTCTCCTGATATATATGGCCAAATTGGCTGCTTCCACCAAATGGAACATACAGAGCATTAGCGTCCGTTTAAGATATCGTTAAACGAGAGCACAAGAATACAATTTGCACAGAAAAAAATAGGCCAAAAGCTTTTTTTGCTGGTTGTTTCCCAAGTAGCTGTTCTTTCAAAATGAAATGTTTGTCGAACCTGGGATCTTTCCATACAGTACTGTATAAGAATTTTGGTAGAACAAGTGTAGCATTAAGGAGCACTGCCACTGCAACAGCATTGCAGATCTGCAAGAGTAAAATTTACCGATTTTCAAAATGAAAGTATTAAATGGTCGGTTTAAGAGGACAAGTCATCATGCTTACAGCAACTCGCTGTTGGTTCAAACCGCCATTTGCACTTACTAAAATGTACCTGCTGCTCATCTTGTATGTTTCTGATACATTAATCAAACTCAGATCATCGGATAAATTACTCATTCTAAAAAAGTAGCCAAATTCAGAAACAATCAACATTATTTATATATTATGTTTGAGCCTGATGCACCAAGCTACCCTTTTTCTCAATAAGTAGAAGCTTGCATTGTAAGTTAAACTAGCAACTGTAACCTGTGATCTTTATGCTATTTGAATTTGCACAAGGTTTCCAAAAAGCAGCCTCTCCGTGCGGTTCCTTCCACAATTTCGATGTTTCTTGTGCAGTATGATGATTCTGTTATACAGTGAATTCAAAAGTTGAACGAGCATGAATTCTTCTTCGATTTGAAGACACAATGTCCTAATGGAAAATGTAAACTGAGGAGATAGTAGTAAACCTTAGCAAGTGCGTCCAAAGCGAGATTTACAAGGTGGCTGTAAATTTGCACAGGTGATGGTATTCTGTTACTTTTGACTGCACTATCTCCCTAATGATGAAAAATAACAGCAGCACTGTGTCAGAAATAAAGGAAAAAGATCAGGAGGAGGAGCATCATTGATGCAAAATATTTACCTCACTCTTAACTGATTTTCTGGGGATTGAGCCGTAGTGTAGAACAAATTTACCACCGCGCGAAAGCAAGCAAGAATGGAAAACCAAAAAGAAGCCCATGAAAAGAAATGCAACGGTAACCAACTTGGCTTTCCAATGACCGGAGACACCCTTTTTCCCTCCATAACTACCCCCACCGGCCACCTTGGTATATCCATCCGGTAATGAACTTGGGTTCCACTGAATACGACCGTGAAATCTCCGGCCAGGCATAGGTGCACTATCAAGAATGGTGTCAGGGCCTCTGGTTTTATGTTCCTTCACTGATGAGGTCTTAGCTTACTATTTACATATATGTTAACCCTCAGACACACAATAACGAAATATTAAACGGGTTTGGTACCAGAAATAGAAAACAAAACAACATTTCAAAATTTACAAGACAATTAATTTAAGTTGGAGAGTCTGAAATCTGAATTGAAAGTGAAGATAAAAAAGAGTTGGTAAAACACAACAACAAAATTATGATGCTTCAAGCCTAAGCATATAAGAGAAAGAAACTTTGTAAAGTTTTCATCAACCTCTCATTTAGCTGAAGCATCGCTATCTATCAATGGAACCAAATCCTTAGCCCTATTCCAAATTTTATTTATTTTCCAGTTCAATTTCAATTCGAAATCTAAACATCTAATGTTAGTCCTGCTGTATCTATATGGATCCTGAACAGAAGACCATGCGAGTTCAACAAGTGCTAAGTTGCCACTATAAGATGGGTACACAATTGTCCTCAGCATTGCATTGCATTCCATAATATGGGATGAATAACCGATTTTTATTTATCTTTTGGGAAAGATGATTGAAATGAGAATGTGATATTCAAGATTACTGCAATGCAACTTCAGATTCGATAAGCAAGAAAATAAGAACACAGGAAATTGTTTACGCAGTGCCGGTTGTAAACAACCGTACATCTGCGGAACCTCAGGCAGGGGAGGCTCGACCCAATCC